>OX375795.1:29435891-30635891 GCA_947359425.1 Lagria hirta | reverse complement strand
AGTTTCAAATTTTGTAGCAATTGTACAAAAATATGTTGCAAATAAAATATTGCTTAAAATAAATACATATAGTGAGACTCAAATACTACAGCATATTAGATTTATACACAATTCAAAAACGCAATTAAGCAAGAAGGCCTTTTGCAAAGATTTTAAAAAGCGTCTGTTATTATAGGTAAATAAATGTAAACAAAATAATTTAATAATAAAGAAACAAAGGAGATGTGGAATGTAATTATGTACAATATTAATACATTTATTTACAATATTAAGTGGTAGACAGATTTGTTTCTTTCTAAACATAAAAATGCTATAAATGCTACCAAATGGCAAATGCTAATTATATTTATAGCACAGCTGATCAAATACCATGTCCAGTTGTGTTCGGGCTCCTAATAGGTAAACCTCGTGTATATCGAAGATCTACTAATTCTGGCAAAAGACATTCCATGTAAAAAAATAAGAGTTTGTCAAACATTTTGCTTTTCCAAAAATTGTCATCCCTTTTTATATATTCAACGCGTAAGGGTTTATTTTCACCTGCCCAAACCGCAAAAAGACAAATTTTTCGATTACAAATATGCAATTGCCCCTGAATTTGATAATACCAGTTATCGTTTGTATTAACTGTTATTACGTCGTCTTCAATTTTCCAAAATTTAAGTTTTTTTGTGCGAATAGCTTCATCTATTCCAAGTTTAAACGCAGTAATAGGACATTTTATTTCGACTATCATATCATCCCCAATTAAACCATCGGGGCTTGCTCCAATAAAGTCATGCTCATCGTCAATAAAAAGTCCACAAGGTTGAATTTGAACATTCTCTTGTGCAGACAGCTGTTGTAAGGCAATGTTTTCATTTTCGATACCATGGGCTACTACCACAACAGTTGATAAATTTTTTCCGTATAATATAGTTTTTATTAACGGTCCGACATCTCTACTATAATTTCTCTTGACAACTTTTCCAAAATTAGAAGCTGTTACAAGATAACGTCTTAACTCTAACCACTGACTGCAATCTCTTTGTAAAATTGTTTCCTCTTGAATTTGTTTTTTATTGTTAGTCAATAGCTTTAAATTGTTTAAAAAATTAGTTTTACTCTCTTCAAGATTATCTATATCAGGTGCGGAACATTTTTCCCCATAATCAAAGTTACTATTAGAGGATTGACAATGGTGCCTACATTTTTTTGCACTGTATGATTTAACTAGTGCTTTTTTTTTGATTCTATTATTTTCCATTTGCTGTAATCTTGATGGAGGGTTGAAGCCAAGAAGTTTTTTTTGTAATGTAAATAAAGGTTTTCTACTATTTGTTGAGACGACAGCTGCCGCACATCGCCCTTTATAAGATCTTCGAAGTGAAAAATTTATTCTTTTTCCTCCAACATATTTAGCGACAATACTGTTAAACCTCTCTACTGTATTGGTATCAACATCCTCAATTAAACTTCTTGCATGATTAGCTGCTAAATTGATAATTGTTTTTAAGCGAAACCAAAAAGTTGTATTAGGAAAACTTTCCGCTACCTGATCTGACGAGTTTGACTTGGAACAATAGTAATCTTTGCAATTTTTATGGTTACCGTAGCTGTGGTTTAAAGAGTTTACAATATTTTCATGCAACTTTTTAATTTTTTCACTTGCTGTCAACTGCATTTGTTTTAAATTTTTTATTGATTTGACAATAACTCTTCTTATACTCATTATCTTTTGTTGGGTTAAAGTTTTGCGGTATTTACAAATATATTTAGTGTCTGTAGTGATTTGTCTTAATTTGTTGCATAAACGTCTTAGTATGTGATTCCTACATTCAATTTTTTCAATTAAATAATTACCATAAGGTCTTGCTTCCAAAATTTTTGTGAATGTTGATGAATCTCCATCAGCAATCATTCGACCGTATATAATATTATATGAAGATACTGAATCCTTAAAACCTTCTAAAGCGATTGCTGCTTCCATGCTGCTCGATGAACCAGTATAGTTTTTAAAACATTGATGGTCTTTGGAAACTTCACATTTTTTCTCCGCTCTTTTGCAAACCAGACAATATTTATTTTTAACACCTAAATATAAAACCTGCCCAAATCGTCTTCCTATTATTGCCATTGCACCGGAAGATGCACGATAATTGCTTCCATATGATCTCCTAGACCAAACACCATCAAGATAAACATCAATGACAGCTTTACCGTTGTACACTTTTCCTTCTTTGATAGCAGCCTCGCGTTCTTTAGTAGCTGCTTTTAACATGGATTCTTCTGCTGTTGCTTCCCATTCATCACATATTTTATTGTGAAGCTTGGCATATTGTCGTTCACCAAATATTGGTAGATTAAGGCTTCCACATAGTTCCTGAAACTGCGAATATCCAATTCCTGTAGACATTACACCTGATACAGCTGCCAAATTAGGATCTAAAATGTTGTCTTCATCGGTCGACATCAAAAAGAAGTTTGTGTTACACATTTCGCAATGGAGTTTATATTTAGATTTTAAACCTTCGCGTTTCTCATTTACAATGATTAAATTTTTTAATCCACAGTCTAATGTAGGATTATGATTTGCAATTTTCTTCAAACCATTAAAAAAATATTGTATATCTATTAATCTTGAACCGCTTATAAGTTTTATTTCAGTACTATCTAGTTCTTTTTTTGTACTTTTTTCTTCCGTGGTCTTTTCATCAAAAAGTTTGCGGCGTCTAAAATGATATTATTTATACTAAAAGTAGTTTCTAAATTAAAATACTTACTTTACTGATAAATCATTTAGGTCTGTAGACTCGTTTGTTGCCATCACATGATTGTGTTCGGTTTCAGAGCTACAATATATTATTTTTCAGTTTTAGTTGTTTTGAAGTATCTAGTACATAGGTATATTAAATTTGGTTGTAGGCATGTGTGGTCTAAGTTATTACAAAACTCTATTTAAACTTTTCATATTCTATGTTAAATCTAAAATGTAGAAGCAAAAAAGCACAATCAATAAAATTAATTATTAATTATTTTTTTTTAATAATTCAAAGACATTAGGCAAGAGAAATTTTCTAATTGTTTTAATTTTTACGCGTTATATTATTTCAACAAAGAGATGGCCTGTGTCATAAATTTAAAGTCTGGTTTATCTGCAAAATTGTCTCGACAATTTAACGTTTACAAAATAATTTCACTGATATTCATTGAATCTGAGGAATTGGATCAGATCCACCACTCATCACCAGACATCATAGTACAATTCTGTTATCAAGAATTGATAACAGAATTCTATTATACTCTAAAGATTCTTGTCAGACTATAGACTATAATTATTCCAAATAATTCTTAAGATATTACTTTTTTATTAAACTACTAATTATTTAAATTGGTTCGAAGCAAACAAGTTTGCGCAAGCGTTTATCAAAATGTGTATTCATTCAAATTGAGAACATTTTTTTTTAAACAGCAACGCTACTGTGCAACAGGCAACATCAGAAAAGTGTGCTTTTGTTTGCACTTGATATATTTCAGAACCATTCAACAATTAAAAGCCATAATGTTTTCAATAATATGTGTATTACAAAAGGCAAACGCAGCATCTGGAGCATTCAATAGTTTCAAACTAGACAAATTTCACGTTATTCAAAAGAGGCCTTTGAGTTTAGAAATCTGGGCAGCACATGTTTCTTATATTTGCAATTTCTTGAAATTATATTTATGCAAAATGATTAATTATTCAATTACTTTTTTTAAAATATAACTACTTCTTTTTGGCCGACTTTAAAAAAGAAGGAGGTTTTCAACTCCAATGTATACTATAATGTTTGCTTAGGTCTGTTGAACCTTTTAACACGGCAAAATCACGATTGATTTATCAATACTTTGTTATCAATACACGAATTATTTAAAAACTAAATTACCACATAGGTGGTAATTTCCAACCTTTGCACAAAAATATTCTTTTCTACTTTTAAAGATATAGGGTACTATTTTGTTTATGAATGGGGACGAGGCGCATAACTTTTTTTTTCAAAAATTGATTTATTGATATTTTACAATGATCTGACAATTGAATTGGCATAAATAAATAAACGAATGTTTAATTATATTAAAGTATGTTTTTAAAATTTTTAATTTGTCAATTATTATGCTTTTTTGCTTAAACATAATTAATAAAATAATATGTATCTTGTACCAAATAGTGCGTCCACCTACCTTTGATTATTATAATCTGTAGTTGAGTCTGATGATTCCGTACCTTGTTTGCATGTTCTGAAAATGAACAGTTGAAAATAATTTCTGAAAACAAACAATTGAAAAAATTGACTTACTTTAATTTCATCATATGTTGCCATCTAGCTCTGAAAGTACGTTTTCGTGCACGTTTTAAATTTTCACTTTTGTTTCCCATTATTGTATTATAAGCACTAACTAACCAAAACCAAAACTAAAAGTTTTCAAGAGTCAACACCACTCTTGGGTCATTAAGATTACGATTTTCGACACATTGAGTGAAGTATGTATACGGAAGCTTATCTGGCTGGAAAGAGGAGGGTCGAAAGATTTTTAAAACCCCGCCTTAAATTCAAGTTAACTGAGAAATATTGACTTAAAATGATCAAAATTGCAATTTACTCAAAAAGGGTTATTGATATCAAAAAAATGCTTCAATAATCCGAAGCAACTTAATATTAGGAACATTTTGAGCCATTTTTGTTTAAAAATATGCAAAAATAAAGACGCGAGAACGGATCACATTTGTTTGTTGCATAGTTTTTATTTATTTTTTTTCAAGAATTGCAAATGTTTTTTGAAATTTGGCTTCAATAGTCCTGTTTAAAAATGTTTCAAAATTCATATATATTTTTATCCGTTCATTTGCGATTGTAGTTTCATCAGAATTTTTTCTCAAAAAATCATGTTTTTGACGTTTGAGAGCAGACTTCGCCTTAATGTGTTTATGTCTAGGGGTGGTTCACATAATTCCTCCCTCCTTAGTCAAAAACGTCCTCGTTTTGTATTGGGGCGGTCGACAATTCCGGGTAAATTGATTGAAGTGGAATTGATGTTTCTTCATTTTTCTGTGTTTTGTTGCGGATTTTCTTTATTTGTTCTTTAATGTTGTTTCGGAAAATGTACACGATTGCTAGAATTATTCCTGTAATGATTATAATAGATGTAATTGACATGTGTGTGAGGTGGATCTAGTTGAGTAACATCTTGAAGGTTTCGGGCTTCTTCTTGAATTTCAGAGAAGTCATCTAAATGTTTCTGTTCAAATTCGATTTTTTTGGTTGCACTAAAATTGATATTGAATATTTCGGGAAATACGTATGGGTAGTTACTGTAAGTGTTTTCAATATTTTCATGATTGATTATTATTCTGCAAAAGTTTTCTTCTGAAGAGATTAACGTTGTTTTTCTGATGGTTACGTCTTTGATTTCTGTTCCGCATATTTCGGCTACCTTGATTGGATCCTTTGTAGACACTAAGATTTTGTTATTTGTTTTATTATTTTATAATTGTTAATAGCTGAGATGAAATTGCACGTAGACATGTTGGTTAATAAGCATCTATCTTTTTCTGGAACTTGGGTACAAATAGTTCTTTTTTCTATGTTGAGGCAGGATTCATCTGTCTATAATTCACCATTATCTCCAACTACTCAAAATTTCTTTGGTGGAAATAGAATGTTATTTCGTTTATTGGGTATGGGGTAGATTCTTTGATATGTGTAAGGGTTCGGATTAAGTATAGGAATATATAATATACATGTTATTATTCGGTCAAATTTAAATTTTGAAAATTCAATAATTTTGATTAGATGCGTTGAATCTAAATCAATTAATTCATCTCTCTTATAAATTAAACGTAGATGATTTATTATTTCAATAAGTTCACTAGTTGAGATAGTTTCTATGTTTGCAATTCCGTTAAATGCTAAAGTTATTGTTCTTTGAATATTCTGAAGACTTGAAAGAAGTTTTTCCGCAAGGTAAATGTTGTATTGAATTAGCAATTAATCGTCTATTTTATTATTTAGTTTTGTAAAGGCTGCAAGAGATTTATTAATATTATGTTGTATAGTATTCATATCTCTGGCATACCGATCTGTGATGTGATTTGCAAAAGATGTGAATTTGTCTATTTGTTTTATTGTTTTATCTCTGATTTTTAAATAACGATTGTATATTTGAATTTATGTTCCTTAGACCGTTTTGGTCTAAATTACCTGTTATCATCCTTATTGCGGATCCTAACCCATCTATAAGTGATCTTTTAAATCTAAAATTAAATTTGCTTAGCGTGTCTTTTAATTGAGTAGTCAAATCTGTTAAAATTGAACTTAAAATTTTTGTATTATCCTTACTTTTTAGTTCTAAAATATAACTATTAGATAAAAGATTCTTATAACTAGCTTCTATATTACTAATGTTAAAATAAAAATAGAATTTGTGAAAATGGTTGATGGTTTTTATTACTCCTAAATCTTCTAGGAAGTAACCATTATTTGGTATCTGGTCTACTTGAAAGGCCAGGCTTATTCCCAGGAGGGTCGTCCTGTAAAGAAAATGTTTTTTTTATTCGTTTTAGTTTTCTTGTGTGGATATTAGCAGCGACATTAGAGCGCTCCTTAATTCCTGAAATTTTATTTTTATCTGTAGAGGTTATATTAACCTTATCATAACAAGCATCTGCCTTCCGAATCTTCGGTTTTCTAAAATATGCTACGGGTTTATTTATTTGAATAGATTTTTCTTTGTTCTTATTTCTTTTGATTAAAATTTGGGTCTCTTTTTCCAATTGTTTTTGATATAATTGATCGTAAAAAGGCATTAACTCTGTTTTTCTTTTGTTATTGTAATTTTCGTAGATTGCTAAATTCAAGTCTAGTTCGTGAGCATTTAGATTTTCATAAGGACCATATAGTAGGCTAAATGGTGTAAATTTTGTTGCTGAATGTATAGATTGGTTGTAGACTTGAAGTGCCAATATCATAATATTTTGCGGCGTCTCATTTGCGTTTTCTATTTTAATAGTTCTGATTTTTTCAAGTAGAGTTGAATGAGTTTGCTCGATAGGTGAGTTTGAGTTTGCGTGATAGTTTGTTGTAAAATGAAGGTTGATCTTAAATAGTTTACAATATTCTTGAAATACGTTGTTTTTAAATTCCTTGCCTTCATCACACACAATTTTCTTAGGATGGTTGTGATGGGCAAAGTAGTGTCGAAGTTTATTTAAAATGCTGATGGCAGATAGATCGTTAACAAAATAGGCTTGAGTATATCTGGAGAATAAGTCGATGATTGTCAAAAACTTTGCATTGTCGAAACTAAACGTATCTATGTGGATAACATCAAATGGTCTTTTCGCAAGTAGTGGTCTCGAAAACTGAACTTGATATGGATGTCTTTCGTATTTACTTTGAAGACATGTTTCGCATTCATTTATAATTTTATTAATTTTTAATCTAATGTCTGGCCAATAAATTCTAGTTCTTAAATGTTCGTAGGTTTCGTTCACTCCATTGTGGTTTTTCTCATGATACTCCCTAATACGTACATCTTGAGTTTTGCTTTTTTCTATATCTTCGCAAAAAATGTTACATTTAATTATCTGTATTTTATCATTTAGTTTTTCTTGACAATTTCTCACAAATATTTTTTCCAACTCTTTGTCTGAGAAATATATGGCGTATAGATTTTTTGGGTTTACAACGTCTTGCAATACTTTTGTCAAGTTCTCCTTCTCTTGTCCTCTTCTGATAGTAATCATGTGATGACTTTTCTTTTTGAAAGGTTTTGTATGAGTAATTTTATATTCATCGCCTGATTTCAGAATAATTTGATTTGTGAATAAATTTATAGGTTTGTCTGAGATTGGTAATGTAAAAATAGGATTGCTGATTGATGTATGTTGAATATTACCGGACTCGTCTTCTTCGGACAATTCTTCTTTGTCTCTAATGTTTGTTTTTTTGTTATTTGTGACTTTTGATAATGTTTCATCTGCGTCGTCAGGTGATAATTCGTCAAAACCGTTGCCGTCTAATTGTGGCAATATCGAAATTTGATCCATTTCATCGTCATCATCGGTATTCAAACTTTGCGCGATTGTTTCTTTTTTATTAATTTCGATTCGAGATAACGCGTCTGCTACAAATTTTCCTTTCTTGTATTGGATCTTATAGTCAAACTCTTCAAGGCGGAGTCGCCATTTTACTAACCTAGAATTTGGATCTTTTATGGAAAAAAGCCAAACTAAGGGTTTATGGTCAGTTTCAATTATAAATTGTCTTCCGTAAATGTATGGTCTGAAATGCTTAGTTGATTCTACGATGGCCAATAATTCTCGTTCAATTGTTGAATAGTTTCTTTCAGCCGAATTTAGTGTTCTTGAATAGAAAGCAATTGGTTTGTTGTTTTGTGACAGAACACTCCCGAGAGCTATGTTGCTGGCGTTGGTAGTTAAGTAAAATGTCTTAGTAAAATCTGGGTATGCTAATATAGGAGCATTTATTAAAAGATCTTTACATTTATGAAAGGCTTGTGAATAGTCTTGATCATTGATGTCGATCTTTGCATTTTTCTTAAGGCATTTTGTAAATGGTGATACTATTTTTGCAAAATTGTTTAAAAATCTTCTATAGTATCCTACGAGGCCAAATAACCCCTTTATTTCTTTTTGTGTTTTAGGTAGTATTTTTCTACTGCTTTAATTTTGGTTGGGTTTGGTTTAATGCCCTTTGCAGTTATAACATGACCTAAAAATGCAACTTCTTTGCATAAAAATTCAGATTTGTCCAATTGTATTTTTAAGTTAAATTTCTTAAACTTATTAAAAATAGATTTTAAATGTATAAGGTGTTATTGTAAAGATTTTGAAAATATTACTACATCGTCCATGTAAACAAAGCAATTTTTATATAAGTGCTTGCGTAAAATATTGTCCATAATTCTTTGAAAAGTGGAAGGAGCGTTTCGGAGTCCAAATAGCATTCTCACGTATTCGTAGTGACCATTGTTTACCGAAAATGCTGTTTTTTCTATACTTTCTTTAGACATCTCGATTTGATGAAATCTTTGTGCGAGGTCAAGTGTTGTAAAATAGGTGCATTTCCCTAGATTGTCCAATATTTCATCAATTCTTGGTAATGGATATTTATCCTCTATCGTTTTTTCGTTCAATTTCCTATAGTCAATGACTAAACGCCATTTTTTCTTACCTGAAGCATCTAGTTTTTTGGGAACTATCCATACGGGACTACTGTATGGTGAGGTTGAAGGTCTGATTATTTTATTGTTAAACAATTTTTCAATTTGATCTTGAATTTCGGATTTCAAGTAATACGGGTATCTGTACGATTTGCAATAAACAGGGTCTTCGTCTGTTGTCCTGATTTTATGTTTCACAGCGTTTGTGAAAGATAGATCTGTTTTTTCATTATAAAAAATATCCCGATATTGTGAACATAGTTGTAGTATAGCTGATTTTTCTTCGTGATTTAAGTGATTAGTTCTGATAATATCAGAAATTTTCAATTGTGAAGCAACTTTGTGCTGGTTTTTCCATACTTATATTCACTAAGGGTTCTGCTTCTACTTGTTGATGCCAATGTATTTCGTTAATTTTTTGTTCATTTGTTGGTATGATACAAATACCGTTGTTTGCATAGGCTATTGGTTCCGGTAGACAAATGTTGTTTGTTTTTATTTCAAGAATTAATACCGCAACTTTGTCAATGTTAACGGGAATTTTTATATGGGTTTTAACCGTTTCTTTAAACGGTTCAAAATTTAAAGGGTTTAATTCAATAAAAAATGGGATACTAATGTTATCAATTTCCAAAGTTTGTTTTTTATAATTTATCGTTGCTCCAAGGCTTTGGAAGTCCTGACTTCCAATGAGTGCATCAAATCTATCCTGCCATGGGATAACATAAAATTTGAATTTATGATCTATATTATATTCTTTTAAAAGCGGGTAGCAGACATTTTCATTATTTCTTATGGTTTGATCTAGAGATTTTATAGCAAATGGTTCCGAAAAGAAATAGTTTTTAAAATATTTATAAGCAGGTCCTGGACTTATAATACTATTTGAAGCACCCGAGTTGATTAATATTTTTAAATTGAGAGTTGGGATTGATATGAATGGTAACTTGGGTTTATTCGTTAGGGTGTTCAAGTCTGTAAGGTGTCAGAGGCTTCGATTTGAAAATTTTTAGGGCTGGAATTAATATTATCTAAATTGTCCGCGGGATTGAAATAATCTTGTTCTAATGACGGTGGATACTCTAAGTTTTCATTTTCTACATTATATAGTTTTTCGAAGATAAATGTGGGTCTTGAATATGATTGATTTTGATGCGGTTTGGGGGGTTTTGCCATGTAAATCTAGAGGTAGTCGACATGGGCTCTGGTTTATCTGTTCCGCGACTTTTCCCAAAGACTTCGGAATTTGTAGAAAATCTTTGTGTAGGTAATTGTCGTGGTTTAATATTTGAAATGGGCCCTCTCGGAAAAGGTGTTGGTTGTGGGAAAAAACTTTGTTAAAAATTTTGTGGTTGCTGGTTTGCATTATAACGGTGGAAATTTTGATTTGTTTGGGATTGATAATTGAAATTGGGCGTAAAGTTTCTTTGATTTTTAAAATTTGGGAAAAAGTCTTGTTTATGATTTGGATTGTTAGGGCGATTTGGAATTGAATTAAATTTTGGTTTTGAATTGTTATTATTAGTAGAGCGGTTGCGCATAAAGTTCATAAATGAAATTTGGGTCTTATTATTATCGAATCTTCTACATTCCATTAATGCGTGTTCTATTGTATTAATTGGTAAATTTATTAAATACGAATAATAAGGTTCAAGAATACCGGCTTTGAAAGTAGCTAGGGCTTGGTTAATGTACATGTTTTCCTTACTAATTCTAATATCTTGATTAGGATTTCTTATATTAACATGCTCTAGTACAGCTTGCAACTTGTTTTCAATCTTTTTGTAATATGATTGATAGGACTCATTATGAGCCTGATAACATGTATTAAGGTCATTTGCAAGTAATTCTTCAGACCTAGGGTCACCAAAACGATTAAGTAAAGTATCTTTTAGTGATGACCAGTTTTGAAAGTTTCCCGTAATTAATATTTCTCTTGCTTCCCCGGTTAGTTTATTTTTAATTTGTTCTAATAGTAATGTATTAAAAATACCGGCATCGGGCCGTCTTAAAATGTTTACAAAGCTTTCTGCTTGTTTAGTAAAATAGGCAAGATTTTGTGAGCCTCCAGAATATTCTGGTAACATATCTTTTGCTAAATTAACTTCAATTAAAGTTGCCATGTTGTTTGAATTATTTAGTTGATTATTATGAGAAATATTTAAATTGTTTGAATTGACTGAATTATTTTGTTCAACGTATGTGGAATTATCTAAATCAAAATTTGATTCTAAGTGATTTTTCCTTACTGGAGAACGATCTCTAAAGGTTGACATGTATATTATATAAAGATAAGAAAAGACTCACAGGATAGCGGTTTTCATTGCCGTGTCCAAGATGTGGGTCGATCGGATTGTTGACTGGAAGACCTCGATGGAATTCAAGTCGTGGTGATGGTCTGCAGGTGACCTGGTGGATCTTCTTGTGAAAAGTTTCTTTTGAATATCTAGTAGAGTCTTGAAAAACACCAGTGGATTTTCTTCTTGGTTAATCACTGTCTAGATATCCTGTTCGCAGCGCCAATTATATTTAATCACTCAAGAATTGCCGTTTTAAAAAGTTTATTAATTACTTGAGCGAGAGCTCCAACAACAAATATCAATAAGAACAGTATGTTCTCTAACAAAATGCAATCTAGAACTAACTTATTCTAAATAGATCATGCCTTATATACTAACATAAAATACGAAAACAGGAAACGATTCCTTTCTAAAACAACTTATCAAACTACTATCACTAGACAGTTAATGTGTTTATGTTTAGGGGTGGTTTACAAAATTATATATGAAGCATGAAAGGTTATATCACTTAGCATTTCGTGAAAGTGTAATGCCTTATCCAAGCCTGACTACAGCGCTGTTTCGTTCTCATTGAAACGAAACTCATCAGGCCAGGGTATTGCAGGAACCAGTACACTTCCACAAGCTCGATCTCTCCTATATGTACGAATGTGACATATTACATAATAGGTGAGATGGTGGTTCTAACCTTTCATGTATTGTGTGTATAGTGAGCATTAAGGGCATATTTGTACTAACAGTTTATCAAAGTCATGCTTTAGCAGGCACTACTTGAAAAACCGGTATTATCCACTAATCTTAATTATATTTTAACACAGTCCTCTACACATTCTACCAGTTTTGTTGGTAACAATAATCGTTCCATTAGGATCA
This sequence comes from Lagria hirta, assembly GCA_947359425.1. Lineage (NCBI taxonomy): Eukaryota > Metazoa > Arthropoda > Insecta > Coleoptera > Tenebrionidae > Lagria > Lagria hirta. The sequence goes on along the minus strand of OX375795.1, from coordinate 30,623,517 downwards.
ATGTGATCTGTGTGACTTCCAATTTACAGAATTGTTTGAAATATTGTGAAGCATGAAAGGTTATATCACTTAGCATTTCGTGAAAGAACCATAAATAAATAAATATATAAACGGGCTTGAGAAAAATTCCATGTATAACATCAAATTTCTCAATAACGGTTTTTTATTTTTCAACCAAATTTTATCTCATACTTAGATGGGTAGTGAAGACGTTTATTACGCTTTACGTCATTATTTTATCATAAAGGGTTTGTTTGTTATCAACAATAATCCAAATGGATGCAGGGCTTCTCAATGGCTTGAAACATATCAAGATAAACGGTTGTAGTTCAACCATTTTTCGTTAGTGGCCGCTGTTGACGCTGGCGTTTATAATAAAATATATATTACGCATTTTACGCTCCAAGATGGATTATTCTGGAATAATTTCCTCAGTCTTGTGCACCATATTGCAACAGTGTTTTATTTAGTTTTTGTTATCTTAATGACGGAATTCCTTTGTCATTCACCTCCAACTTGATGCAAGGTCGTTTTATGTAACTCGTAGACAGTTTTAATTCATTAAATCAAATTTTTACATTTGACTGCAAATGCTTTATAATATTGAGCAAATACAAGCCTAATAGGTACTTTTTGTCAGTTTGCAGTGATATTCCAAATTTTTAGTTTTAATTCATCTCATAATATTGATACAAAATTTATTTAAAATGCTTTTTAATAGTACAATAATTATCACAGCGGCAGCGTGTTTGCTAAAAAAAGTAACTAATTAACATATTTAATTCGTTATATTTAAACATTTGCCATAAGCACACTGTAAGTAAGCAGATTGCTGAGTAAACACATAAAAGATGTGGTAAACAATAAAAAATCATACGGTGTGGTTTATTTTGACTTACTTGAAAAATTTTAAGAATGAAATTTTGAAAAAACACTTAATATTTTGCAAAAAAAAGCTACGTGAAATTATGTCAGATAAGTATCATCAAATTGATTGGTAATTTAGCAAAAAATTCTAAACAAAAATAACACATCCACAAATAACAAATTTTGGGTTTTTTTATTATTGGGATACATAAAATCAACAATATTTTTAAAAGTGCAACAAAAACACCACAACGTTCTAAATAATACAAAAATTAAAATCTGTAATGATAAGCAAGGTGAAAAATGTAAAATGTTATTAAATAATAAAATAAAGTTTTTATGTTTTATAAGAAAAGATTCTGTCCAATGAATACTTAATAAATAGAAAACTTTTACTCGTGATCACTGATAACTTTTTGTGCGCGTAAAAGCGACCCAAAAAATAAGCGGATAATATAAAAAAAGATATGCTGGTAATTTTATATTAAATTGTTAGTAGTAACAGAAGATGAAAGGTATTTGAATATTTTTCCTTTTCTGTTAATCTTTCATTTTTATAACTAATTTAAGAATTAAACAATTACTAGAATTTTTATTTCAATTTCAAATTACATGGTTAGCAAAAGCATAAAAATATTACAAAACTTTCAGAATTGTTTGTTTCTGCCGCTTATGGTTTATTCAAGAAATATTTACAGAATACTCACATTTTTTCGTGTCTATAAAAAATGAGTGAATATTTTTTTGTTTTAGATTATGAAGGAATCATACAAGCTCACGTTAGGAAAATGTTTCCAACACAATTTTTAGCAGAAAATCAATTTTACAATACTGGTAGTTGAGTTTTGAGTTCAAATGGTTCATTAATACCTTTTTATTTTGCAATAATTGCAACATTTTCTTGAAATAAATTACTAGCGAAAGAAACAACTTTGCTTTTAATTATAAGAAAAGTCCTTTATGTTTGGTAAACGCCTTTTAATTTGTTTTCAAAAAGTTTCTAGTTTCTGCATACTTCATCTGGTGAAGAATAACATCAGAAACATTATACTCACAAATTTACCCGCGAAAACAAAATACCTTACGCATAGTCTCTAGCTAGATGACCTCACAGCGATAGATAAGCTTGTTTGGCGTAATTATTATTCGTAAACAATCGAGAATCATTCAACGGTTTTTCTCGTTGAAGATAAGAAATACTATGTATGAGGTTTATTTATCTATGGGTAAATAGACTAAATAGTAGTCCTTACAAAATTGATTTGTTCTTCATCAATTTACGTGTTACCTTCATGAAGATATAAATAGTTTTTAAAAAGTTTTTGTAAAAGTTTTAGCTGCAACTTTTGTTATCTCTTATTTATAAATACAAAAAAAAAGAATAACTTCAATGATTAATACAATGTAATGTTTCGATGGCTTGCTGGTTCTTCGGCTGAGCTGCTTGCACTTTCTTGGTCATTTATCCAACTACTACTGTCTTAATAATGAATATACAACATTTACTAATTCTGTATATACTAAAAGATGTGGATGATTAATAGTTTTTAGTTATGTAAATTTTGAAAGTTACCTTTTAATCGTGTGGACTCTAAACCAAAACCAATGTATCGTAATTATTTGCCTATCAATTCCAGAGAACGTAATTTTTTAATGAAAAAAGAAAGTACTACTTTTTTCAGTTCAAGTTTGGTTATTAATTTGGTATTATCTACATGATTAGAGAGTAAACGAAGGAATGCGATGATAACATCATTGTCGTAATGATGCAAGCAATTGTCGCTAAAGATGGTGAATGGGTCTTAAATTCAAAATATTATTATTTTAATCCATAACAACATATAATAGTACATGAATAAAAGTTTTTATAAAATAATTAAAAGTTTCTTCTTGCTGAAGAATTCGATATTATTGTGCTACTAAAACCAATACATTATTAAAAACCTTATATAACATTATCAATACACAATCATTATCATCAAAAATCTATGTGTTTGCACAAAACAATTATTTAAAAATAAACATTTACGGCAAACAGCTGATGCTATTTTGTAAAACAGCTCAAACCACGTTTAATGTAAATACTGTATGGAGATAGCCGTAACAGCATCGAGTTAATAAATAAATCAAAGTCAATTAATTATTAACACAAAACTAAGGTACATATTACTTATGTGAATACATAAGTACATTAAATACATTAAATGTTGAATTTGAAAAAAATTAGCGCTAACAATTAAATTGTTTAAAAAAATATGTCGGAATCGAACCACGTTTTTTCAAATGTAAACCAAGCATGCTGTTCGCTACGCTATGCTAGACTTTAGATACGCTTTTATATATCGATAAATAGTAAAGATGCATCTAAAAGTGTAATATTCTGCAATAGACTGACCTGAAAAGTCTCATCAAAAACAAAACAGTCTCCAGTCAGGATTTCATATATGGCGAATTATTGCCATTGGTGTTATTACTATTACATAGTGTTGTTATTTAGGTTTGGTTAAAAGCTTATTCAATAATAAAAGTATTATAGACACACAAAAAATACCCAAGTGAACACAATTTTTCTAAATTAATTTTTAGTAATGGAACTTATGAGAAACAAAAAACATATACACTATAAAAAAAACTGTTGCATTCTAAGAAATTTACATTTTTAAAAAATCTCCATGTTTAAAAATATAGGTGGAAAACTAATTATTATTTGAGAGTTCTAGACGATTATGTTGTAGAATGCAGTATTTGCAAACGTGTGGAAAGAAATGTTATAGCTTACTGATATGAATATTATGGCTTGAATCTTGTTACAGCATGTAATTAACAAATAAAGACGTCTTTACAATAATTCATTAAGTGTCTATCAGAATAGTATTCAGTTAATGTAGGTATATTTAATTTTATTGCCCCAAATTCAATTGAAAAATAAAAGATTGCTTTCAGGTTCCAATGGCCATTATCTAAAATAATGGCAATCGTTTACTAATAGATGAAAGATTTACGGTAGATGCCGCAATATAAAGAACATGAATAATAAAATAATTTTGATATTGAATAAAATACCTATATTTAGGCGTGATCAAAATTAAAACAGAATTCTGTTATTTTATTTTGTAGCGAAACCTTATTCGATATCAAATCTGCACTTGTAATTGAATATATCGTAGCTGTAGACACAATGTCTGCCATTCTTGCGTTGTTTGATCTTTATCCCACGCAGCGCATGAGAAATGTTGCTGTATTTTCTTCAACCAAGCTCAAAACATCTAGAAACTATGTGCTTATCACTCTTTCAAGCGGCAACCTTGCAATGGCTTTAAAACATGCGTAAGTTATCGACTTTAAACACACAATGGGCTTGAGACAATGTGCGAAATGATTGGGCTTCTGTAACGCGATGAGATATCAGTTGCGTGTTTAAGATTATATATGGATTGGATCGCGGATTCACTGCTGGGGGGCCCTTTGCCTGAGCAATATCAACGGCGGGAATCATCCGTACTATACGTATATATATATATATATATACAGTGAGATTTTTGTTTTACTGAACATAACGTAATAAATCGTATGTTCAGTTTTAAAAAAACCATGTCAATACATTGTCGCTAGGTAGGCAACCAAATTAGCAAATGTTTTATTTTGACACTTGACAGAACAGCTGAACTCTGAAATTTTATTTTATTCATAGATAAGGAAGGTTATGTTACCTCTTAATAACAAGTTTAAAAAGAAACTTTTAATCAAATTAGTTTAATAAATGTTCAAAGTGACCACCTTCTTGTTCCAAGCAATAAAATGCTTGTACAGTACTTTGTAAAAAAACTGGATTTATTTCGTTGCAGGCGGTGATTATTCTATTCTTTAGTTCTTCTGTACTCTATTACGGTACTGTTGTAGACTTTAGATTAGAAATAACTCCAAAGAAAGAAATCGTTTGGTGATAAATCTGGCGACCGAGGTGGCCAAGCTATTGGTCCAAACCGTCCAATCCAGCGATCCTAGAAGTTTTCAGTCAGGAAACGTGTAATAGGGCCCGTGGAATGTGGTGGAGCGCCGTTCATTTGAAACCATGCGTTCTCAAGGTTCAAGTCTTTTAGTCGTCGCATTATGTGTCTTTGCAATAGTTTTAAAAACTTGGCGGCATTTAGGTTGCCGTTTAGGTTCTCAAAATAGACCAAAAATAATATTGGTCTATTTTTAATTGTTTATTGTTTTTATTGATGGCACTTAGCATTTCGTAAAAGTGTAATGCCTTATGCAAACCTGACTACAGCGCTGTTTCGTTCTCATTGAAACTCATCAGGCCAGGGTATTGCAGAAGCCAGTACACTTCCACAAGCTCGATTTCTCCTATATGTACGAATGTGACATCGTACATAGTAGGTGAGATGGTGGTTCTAACCTTTCATGTATTGTGTGTATAGTGAGCATTAAGGGCATATTTGTACTAACAGTTTATCAAAGTCATGCTTTAGTATGCACTACTTGAAAAACCGGTACTACCCACTAATCTTAATTATATTTAAGACAGTCCTCTACACATTCTACCAGTTTTTGCTGGTAACAATGAAATCGTTCAATGTGATCAGTATGACTTCCAATCTACAGAATTGTTTGAAATATTGTGAAGCATGAAAGGTTATATCACTTAGCATTTCGTAAAAGTGTAATGCCTTATGCAAACCTGACTACAGCGCTGTTTCGTTCTTATTGAAACTCATCAGGCCAGGGTATTGCAGAAACCAGTACACTTTCACAAGCTCGAACTCTCCTATATGTACGAATGTGACATCGTACATAGTAGGTGAGATGATGGTTCTAACCTTTCATGTATTGTGTAGAGGACTGTCTTAAATATAATTAAAATTAGTGAGTAGTACCGGTTTTTCAAGTAGTGCATGCTAAAGCATGACTTTGATAAACTGTTAGTACAAATCGACGTACGAATTCAATAACATCGTAACTCAATTTTTTTCGATTTTGAGATTTATATATCATTGCATTTGCTAGACTTGGCTCTTTTAATAGCACAATTTAAAAAAAAAAATTCCAAAAATAAAAATATTAATCTAAAAAATCATAACGTCGTAACTAATTTTAGGTAAACAATTTAATCGTAACTAATCTCTATGCATGCATTATAACCGTAACTTTTCTAGATGTTTTGAAATACGATCGTAACTCAAGCTACGTTATTATTACAGATCTTAGCAAATAATGCAGTAACATCGTAACTCAAGTTGGGATTTTATAAACCAGCTATGCAACGAGTTACGATGTAATTGCAGCCGCATTTGTTACCACTGACCCTGGTTTTCGCGGGTTTAATGTGGTGGGATTTTCTAGCGAATGGTACAAAATTATTGATTTCGCCTAATTAGCCGTTTTTTCACTATTACATTTTGTTCTGTAGACTCGATTGGCAGTGCGATTTTACTTCATTCAATTTAACTTCCCTTTCAAACATTTTGAAAGGGAAGCACGAAGGCGAAGATGTTTTAATCCCACGCATCCCTATGATACCGAACGATATACCATTCAGTTTTAAACGTTTACAGTTTCCAGTGCGGCTTGCATTTGCAATGTCAATAAATAAATCGCAAGGGCAGCCGCTGAGTGTATCAACCTAGAAAATCCATGTTTTTCACATGGCTAATTATATGTCGCCTGTTCCCGTGTCGGAAAACCATCAACAGTATTTATTTACGCGCTAGAACATAAAACTAAAAATATAGATTATCAAAAAGCATTAGAATAGAGACAAGCAGTGAAGGGTATAGAGGCTATTAGTTGCTTTCTGGAACGCGCGTGATATTGAGTTTAGTGCTTACTTCAAAATGCCCAGTTGTTCAATAGCGATTTGTAAAAATATAAGTGAAATTATTAAACCCTACGGAATAAACACTATTATGAAAATATATATTTTGTTTTTTATTTAATTAAATTAGTAAAGTCTTTCTCAGGTATGACGGGACCAAGAAAATAGGTATTTATTTTTATATAGAGGATAATATAGATTCCAGTTTAAATTGAATGTTGAAAACAAAGAACACTCAAGAAATGTCGACTCAATCAGAAGTAATAACAAAAGAAATGCAGACGCAAGTAGCAGAAAAAATTCTTCTCCAAGAAGCATCAGAGCAAGCCCAGGCAGCAAGCATAAGAGAAAAAATTAATTCACTAGAAAGCGAAGGCGACCTTTGGACGCTGTTAGAAAAAGACTGGCCTGAGGAAACCTATAAAACTACAAAAATTGAAGTAGGAAATATATTCTACTCGGAAAGAGATCTTGTAGCCTACACTCAAGAAGAAAAAATGAGTGCCGGCGTCTTAAGACGAGTGAGGGAAAAATATCCAGAGCTAGAGAACATCGAACAAGAAAAAATTAGCAGAGAAAAAATGGATCACATAATAGTAACAACAAAAATTCCGTCAAAAGACAAAATTCTTGTTAGGGAAAAATATATATTTAAACTAGTTCCAGAAAAAACTATTGCAGAAAACATTAAAGAAGAATATCTTACTTTTACAAATAGTTTGAAAAAGTTCTTCGTGGAAGCACAAAAACTGAGTAGACTTCATTTGGCTCTAGTGATACCCGAAAAATTTGATTTACACTAAGCAAGGAAAATTGCTGAAATTTGCACTACAGGCACAAACGTCGACGTAAAAATTTTTACGAACCGAATTAAAAAAAAAGACAAACAAATTAATAACGACGATACAGGAGTACTTATCATCAAAAATGAAGGAGACAAATCTCACGCAGATTTATTGAAAGAAATTAAAGAAGGGGTCAAAACAAGTAACTCTAAAATCCAGGTTACTAAAATAAGACAAACAAAGCAAAAAGGAGTAAGATTAGAAGTCAAAAGAGAAATAAATATGGCTAAAAAAATTCAAAGCATGATCCAAGAAACAATAGGCAGCGGAAATGAAATTCTAACTAGAACCACAAAAAAAACCAAATTTTTACATTTGTCAGGTCTGGATATGATTTCTGAAAGAGAGGAAATAATACAAGCGGTCAAGGATGAGTTAAAAGTGGAAAATACAGAAGAGATTGTCGTAACATCTCTTAGGTCATCAGCCTACGAAACACAAATTGCGACTATTGAACTAAAAGAAAATATAGCAAATGAAATAATTAAAAAAGGGTTTCTACGAGTAGGTTGGTCAAATTGCAAAATAAGAGAACGAGTAAAACTACAAAGATGTTTCAGATGCCAAGAAATGGGTCATGTCAGAGAAAACTGTACAAAAGCAGACCGAACGGGAGATTGCTTAAGATGTGGACAAAAAGGTCACAACGCAAAAGACTGCCCTAAAGAAAACAACGAATTCTGTCATAACTGTAGAAAGACGGGACACCGAAATAGTACCACAAAATGCCCAGCGTTTTAAAGACTACTAGAAGCTGAAATAAGAAAAAGTAGGACCCACACCTTCAAGTAAAAACCCAAACAAACACATAACAGACCCAAATAAACACCAGTCGAATGAAATCAAACCCATCAAAACTAAAATGAAGATTCTACAAACAAATCTAGGAAGAAACAAAGCAACACACGACGTAGCATTCGCAACGGCCTCCGAACGAAATATAGATGTGATTATCGTCAGCAAACCTAACAAAAAAATATGCGGGAAAGAAGGCTGGTTTGCAAGCCAAACAAAAGACGTAGCCCTGTACATAAGAAACAGCTGCACACGCATAAAAAAAATTCTCAGGCATAGTTTCTATGTATGCATAGAACTGCAAAACTTTACTTTGTATTGCGTCTACCTTTCTCTAAACATTCCCAAAGAAGACTATTTAACAAAAATTTCAGAACTTATGCAAGACGTTTAGAATTGTCCAAGAGAAAAAATTATTGCTGGCGACTTTAACGCCAGCAATATGTCCTCAGAATGGAACTCACCAAAGACAGACGCACGAAGTACAATACTGATGGAATGGATTTCAACCTTGAATCTTGTAATTCAAAACATGAGAAATAAACCCACGTTTGTAAGAAAAGCCACAAAGTCTTTCATCGATGTTAGCTGCATAGTGTAATGACGTCTACTATTTTATACGGAGCACAGATATGATGCTCAATAATTGACAAAGCAGTATATAGAAATATAATTAAAAAGGTGGAAAGAAAAGGCTTACTACGCATATGCAGCGCGTATAGAACAGTTTCTACAACTGCACTAAATGTAGTGGCGGGCGCAATTCCACTCCACCTATTAATTAAAGAAAGACACCGATTACACATTCGAGAAGCAGTCAACACTCAAACCCGAAAAGAGGAAAGACTTATAACTTTAGATATGTGGCAACAAGAATGGGAAACCTCAGAAGGCATTGCAGAATGAACAAAAACATTAATATCCGACGTAAGAACGTGGATGAAATGCGAACATAGAAATACTGACTATCACCTAACACAAGCACTTACAGGACACGGAGCGTTTAATACATACCTCAAACGTTTCAATATAAGAGAGAGCGACACTTGCAACTATTGCAGAGAAACTGATAGCGCCTTACACACTTTGTTTAAATGCGCGAGATGGTCAACAGAAAGGTCACAACTGTACGCTACACTAAACGTAGAGGATCTAACAGAAATTACGCTTGTAAGAAAAATGATGAGCTCTCGAGAGAAGTGGCAAACTATTCATAGTTTTATTAAGAAGGTGATGAAAACAAAAGATGAGGAAGATAGACGTTAAAGACCGGAACCGTGCGGACGGAAACCAATAGGTGTTCCCGCACGGTTTCTTTTCGGAAGGTGGTGGTTTTTTACTTGGTTCGATTCCAAGTTGCAATAAAAGAGCGGTGTCCGTGGGGATCTTCCCACCATCGCAAAAAAAAAAAAAAAAGTTTAAATTGAATAGGTACGCATACATAAGATAGGTCAGCTATACAAAATAAAGTAGTGCATTAAACTTACGCTAAGGCGGTACGAAGTTCGCCGGGTCAGCTAGTCTATAATAAAAATTAAAAAAAAAATGTTTTTATTGATAATATAATAAAATATAATAAAATATAGTCAAATATAGAAACACGTATGTATTACATTAAGAGAAGTTACGATATAAACGCACTTACTTATCTTGAAACTTAATATCGCAACATGATTTACAATGCTATTGCACTAACAAGCTAGGATTTTTTAATCGTAACTCTGCTTAAAATTTGCTTCTGCTGTTTCTAATTTTATTTTGCATCAATAGTGTTCAAGTACATGCTAAACAATAAACAAAGAATTCGCACGTCGAAATATGCCCTTAATGCTCACTATACACACAATACATGAAAGATTAGAACCACCATCTCACCTACTATGTACGATGTCACATTCGTACATATAGGAGAGATCGAGCTTGCGTAAGTGTACTGGTTTCTGCAATGCCCTGGCTTGATGAGTTTCAATGAGAACGAAACAGCGCTGTAGTCAGGTTTGCATAAGGCATTACACTTTTACGAAATGCTAAGTGATATAACCTATCATGCTTCACAATATTTCAAACAATTCTGTAGAATGGAAGTCACACTGATCATATATATATATATATATATATATATATATATATATATATATATATATATAAACGTTGTGCAAGAATTTAGCTTCACATTACTGAAGAGGAGCTAGAAATGTTTTTCCTTTTAAAGAGTTTGCAATATATATAAATATATATATATATATATATATATATATATATATGATCAGTGTGACTTAATAATTATTAATGTTAATCTTCAGGTTTCCGCGGGTGCTTGATGAAAATTCTTTGTGTTTCCGTGTATTCATCCGCGTGGAATTCTTAGTTAGAATTTCACGCGGATGAATACCCGGAAACCCAAAGAATTTTCAAATATATATATATAACTTGCTACCTTTTCAGCGTCCATACATATGAAAATTACGAATGATTCAGCGTCCGCAGCCATTCAGCGTCCATATACGGACGCTGAAAAGTTTTCAATGTATTTCTGCTTTCTGCAATGTCTTATGACAATCTACTATTTTTTTTTATAATTGACTAAAGCTTGGTTATTTATATTTGCAATAACAGTTTTCTTCCTTGAACGGTTCTTGTCTGAAAAAATTATTGGGTGGACGCTGAAAAGCTGCAAAGTGTATACAAAATATACACATCTAGTTCAAGGTTTCCTCGTTAGCAGCGCTAGCAGAATATACAGTATATTCAGTTTTGAACAGATTGCAGCTATTCAGCGTTCACTAACACGGCAACCTTGTATTTTTGTAGAGTTTTAAAATTAGCTTGAGAAAATAATTCTTTAAGTAATCTGAAAAAAAATGCAACTTTTAGTACTTAATTTTTTCATTAACTAATTGAAAAATGAAAGTACAAGAATGTTTAACGAAGCAATAAAGTTTTAAAGTTTTCATAAATTAACTAAGTTTGATTGCTTAAAAAAATGTTATAAACAAACTTTGCTCATAAGGTTTTCTATAAATTTTATAATTGTCAACAATATTAGTTTCAAGAAAATGTTTTTTAATAAAATAATAATTGTGTTACAACGCATGTTTTGTTAAGCAATTTGTTTTTTTTTGTCAAAAATTAATATTAACTTTTTTTCCTCAAACAAGTTATTATTTTGTGTGTTATTATACAATAACTATCTCTAATTTTTAAATATAATCAATAACTAATTGATTTTTAGGATTTTTTTTTGCCAGAAATTCATAGCAGAATTTTAATTTTATTCTATTATATTATTATTTATAGTTTTCTATTTGTAATAGTATTCATTCAAAAGTTTTTTGTTCAATTTTTTGAAGAGCTAAATAATAAGTTAACAAACGGAAAATACAGAAAACAAAAAAGAACAGAAAAAAATAAAAAAAAAAGTTTAACAAGATGAAAAATTTACATTTACATAGATAAAATTTCAGAAAAAAAAAATAATAAAAAAATATATTAATAAAAGCCCTAAATAAAAATTTGTACAATGAAGAAAACATAGATAAAAGCACAACAAAAACCAAAATAATAACAAAACAAAAATCAATAATAAGAAATTAAACAGAAAAAAAAAACTATTATAAAATGGGGTAAGAATAAAATAAAAGTTTTTTAAAATTAGATAAATCAAACGGATGTCAAATAGACTTGACAGAAACATGGTTAGATAAACAGAAAAGAAATTAAAAAGACATAGAATCTAGAAATAGCAGTGAAAGTCAGGAAGATGTAAAAGATAATAAGATAATAAAATAAGATATAGATGGTGGTGATCAAACTAGACAAGTGGGAAGAGGAAAAAATGTAATAAAAAAAAATTAAGGAGAAAATGAGAAAAAACCTATTTATAGACGAAAAAAGAAAAATTTAAGATAGTTAATAGCAGAAGCAAAAAGAAAAGAGAAGAATGCTAAAATAGGGTATAAGACAATTTGGGAGAAGAGAAAATGTATGAAGTAGAAAGCAGAATTCGAAAAAACGTTTTAGAAAATTAGAAAGTACAAAAAAGAACACGAGAGGTAAGATAGGAGATAGAAAATTAGAAAAAGTACGAGAAAAAACACGGGGAAAAGATGCAGAGGTTAAAAACACAAAAAGGTAGACAAGAAAAGGAACAGGCAAAAAATTAAAAATTAAAAATTAATAAAAAAAAGCGAATTAAAGAAAAAAAATTAAAAAAATCGAAAAAATAATGTTGAAAAGTAAAAAAGAGAAACAAAACTTATAAAACCGAGACTTAATAATAAAAAACAGAAAAAATTACACAGTTAAAAAAGAAGAAAAGAAAGAAGACGATGTACGAAAAGCAGTATTTTGAAATGTAGCAAGAATAAGAAACCAAAAATTTGGGAATACATAGAGTTCAAGATAATAAAAATGGTAGAAACATGGGTAAATGAATAAGATTGCAAAAAAATTTATGATATAAATACAGATAAAAAATGTAGTACAGACTGCAGAGAAAGAATGTTGATGCTTGAATGTTTACGAAAGAGTGTGCTAATGTATACAGCGAAACGTAGAAAAGAAATTTTAAGAACATATACACAGAAGTAATATAGTACCTAACAGATATAAAAATTTAAACAATAAGAATAATTTTAAAAAGAAATGAACCTGGTAGGGTAAATTGTAAGAAAAAATAGAACGATTAATAATTTAAAAAGAGTTGAAGACATAAATAGACAAAAAACGAAGGCATGCAGTTCCAAACAAAGGACATAAAAATAAGACATTTTGTTTAAATAAACGATTAATTAAATATGAACATTGAACAAGTCAATAATTTAAAAAAAAAGGACGTATTTGTTTATGACAATTTTTAAAACAATTACACTATAAAAAATTAACACCAGACTATTGGTGTTGAAAGTAAATTTCAACAAGTTTGCTACTATGAAAGAAATTTACAAGTTAGTGACAATTTGTTGATTTTTTTTAATCAAAATTTTTTTTGATGCATTATTTTTGATTTTTTTTTTATAAAAATAAATTATAACAAACAAAATTTATATCATCACGTGATCTTGTTAAATATGTAAATAAAAAGAGCTTTAACAAACAAAAAAATAATAGATCTATTATTTAAGCTTTTAAGTCGATCTTATTAGGACAAACATTAGATCAAAATTAGTTAATTAACAATTGTATAACTTTTTAAAAAGATTGATAAAAATGTTTATCTAACAAAACTTTATTCTGTGCTTTAAGTATTCTGACGACACTATAATTTTTTTAAACTTCTAAATTTATATTATTGATACATGCACTTTCTCTTGCATTTTATCACAGACTTTATTCATTTTGTTATGTGATAAAAAAATTTGCAATAGCATTTTATTTCTAAAGAAACAAGAGTGTTACTACATGTTTACAAAGTTTTAAAATCTTGCAAAAGTCTTGGTTGTAGCCGATTCAATCTGGAAGTTCATAGCGGCAACGCTGCTAGACGCTGAATGGGTCCAATCTGTACAAAAATATACATTTAGACGCTGAATAGCTACATTATAGAATGTATATTATGGACGCGAAAAAGATAGCAAGACAGATGGACGCTAAAAAGCTGCCAAGTAAAAATTTTCAATTTAAACTAAAAATAATGCTCCTGATTTAATATACATTAAATTTCTTAAAACCTCAGAAAAAGCCCTATCTATAGGTAATAAGAGATTTTAATATACAGAGGTGGACGCTGAAAGACTGCATCATGCATAGAAGACCGCATATTAAAAACTGTTTTTTGCAAATAATTGTCTTTTTAAAATAATGAATAAATAACTGAGTCATGAAAGCAATCATCATGCTAATATTAACAGTTTAAAATTAGTCAAGCAAATAAATATCTTTAGACATCGGTACGCTGTTAAAATTGCATCTCTTATAGATTTTGCTGTTCTAAACTCTTGCAATGTTATTGAAATAGCTAAATATTTGCTGCTTTCTCGAAGGTCAATGAAAAATTTTGGAGAATAAAAATAGTAAAAATTTGGCTGTGTTTTATTTCAAATATGAGTTTTGTACTCATATAACCAAGTAAAAATTTGTACGCCAGACCCAACTTTATCAACTTCAAAGAATAGCCAATAACTGACCTACGTTGCGCATGAGTTTTGACATACAGAGTATAAAAGAACAAAAATAGAGTTTAAAATTTTATTAGATACAATTGATAGTGTAGGTGGGCTGTGTGTAAAGCTTTGGTTTCCTACAAAACGGTGCCGTAAAAAAGCGACCGTACTTTAGCGGCAAATGACGTCACAAAGAAACGTCCATGTGCTTGTAAAGCTTCGGTTTCCTACAAAACGGTGCCGTAAAAAAACGGACGTAATTTAGCGGCAAATGACGTCACGAAAAACGTCCATGTGCTTGTAAATGCGGGTGGTTGCCTCCAGAGCGGTAGAGTCGGCCGCTTCGTGAGAAGACGGTACCGTATTTTCAAGAGCGGCCGCTCTGTACGGTGGAATAGTGTTAGCACGTTTTTATACGTTGGTTCGGTACCGTCTTTATAGGATACTGTTTGCGCCGGGATGCAAAAAGCGTTCCGGCGCCTCAATTTTTTCTTACCTTGTCAATCAAAGTCGCTAATGTAAAACACAAAGCGTTTATTTTGGCTTTTTGTATGTGTAGTGGAAAAAACATAAAATAAATAAATTTTAAAATAAATATTGACATATAGTATCATATGTATCAAACTATTTCTCTTTTTTCCATCAAAACTTTGCAAATTTATGTAGGAAAAATTAGTAATCTAACGCATAGACAACAATAATAAATTAGGTATTAATTGTTATAGTTATTGTAGTTAAAAGATCTAAGTACGAATTTTAAACAAATATTTTCAACCGTTTAGGTATGCAGGTTTTTGCATGTAAATAAATAATTTAAATTATGATAATATTTGTCTAGATAGTTTTCTGCTTTTATATTAATTAGATTATTTTCAATTGATTATATTAATAACTGAAAGCAAACTCAACTAAAAACAAAAGTCATAATTTTAAATTTATAAAAACGGCAGATGCTTGGCAGATGAGCCAAACAACTTTGGTTTTTCACTTTATTTTGTTTTGAAAAAGTAGAGACCAGCATAACAAAAACCATGTAAGCTTTACATTTTAGCAAAGAATTACAGCTTCCAGATGACCAGAAGGTTTCCACATTCACAAGTATCTAGTGAGACAAAAGATATTTTGAAATAGTAATGTAATGTATCCGTTCTTGAAATGTGACCGTGATCGCCTTTGCAGGCGCCGCAAAAACTTTAGCGCTCATCCCTTGCACCCCCGGGTAGACACGTCTCTGCTTCAGTGCAGACAAATTAGTGCTTTGTTTAAGTAGGGTGTGATTGCAAAATGGCTCAACAAATTAATAATAGTTGGTGTAGTAAGGAAGATAAAATTTTAATCAATTTCGTAAAAAATCACAAAGCCTTATTCAACCCAAACTCGGCATAATATATGAAAAAAAAATTGTGGCATCACGTTGGTACAATTTTACACAAAACAGGTAGGAATTATTTATTGTTATTTTATAGTAAGAGAAGTATACATTTGTTATTACAATTTCAATGTTCTTTGTAGTAGTGATTTTGCCATTCAATAGCGCCGGGACCGTTGAAATATAGTCTAAAATGATTACGAATTTCAAGTGGTGTATGTCAAGCACGTGCATTATTTTCTGCAAGATTAATTAGATTTTGGGTTGGTAGAGGCATAGGGTCATCTAAAGCAGCTTGATGTGGAGCCAGTACTTTAGCTTCTCGTAAAATATTGTGTAAAATACAAGCGCATGTAATTAATTTATCAGTTGTTTCGGGAGCAATAGCAATAGGTTGAAAGAAAATGCGAAAATATGCACACAAGATGCCAAAGCTGTTTTCGGTTGTACGCCTTGCACGAGAAAGTCGATAACGGGTATGACGAGACCAGGAAAATAGGTATTCATTTTTATATGGAAGATATTATAGATTCCAGTTCAAATTGAATAGATACGCATACATAAGATAGGTCAGCTATACAAAATAAAGTAGTGCATCAATTTTACGCTAAGGCGGTACGAAGTTCGCCGGGTCAGCTAGTCATTTATAATTTAGAGAAATTTCATATGATTTATAATTTAGAATAATGTTATATAATTTATTATTTAGATAGTTTTATAATTTACCTTAGAAAAATACAGAGTTTTTGTTCTGGAGAAATTGGTTTTTTTATTCGATTGCTTGGTTTTAAAACTATATCTTCCTTTACAAAGTTTAAAACGTAATGGAACAATTCTGGAGACAAACGAAAATATTCCTTGAATTTCGTGTGATTTGGTACCAGATGACGCACTATCAGAATTTCATAAGCACCCTCAGCCTCTCGCCTTTCATATATTTCAGATTCTTATCTACGGATTTCTTCATCTAATGATTCGTCAGCCTCAAGACAAACTAAGATAGCCACATCTAAATTGTTCATGTTGAAAAAATGCCACATGTTTTACTTTTCACTGTACAACGGTTGTTACTGCACCGTCTTTATTCATACTCTACACCAAAACGTCACCGTCGAAGCGGCCGCTCTTTTACGGCCGTAAAATTACGGCCGCTTTTTTACGGCACCGCTTTGTAGGAAACCGAAGCTTTACCGTGTCAATCAGCGTCTCTAATGTAAACCACAAAGCTTTAATTATGGCTTTTTTATGAACAAAAAAACAAAAATAAAATGAATAAACTTAAAAATATCGTATATGTATTATATTAATTTATTTACAGTTTATTTACAAATGGTATAAGATTAACTGAAGAAGTTTACCCTATACGCACTATCGTCCATCGTGCAAAAACGCCAAAATTTTTACTTTCTACTGTAAAAACGGTCGGTTTGTACTGCACCGTCTTTATTCCTACTTTACACCAAAACGTCACCGTCAAAGCGGCCGCAGTTCTACGGCCGTAAAATTACGGCCACTATTTTACGGCACCGCTTTGTAAGAAACCGAAACTTAAGCGAACACTGGTGTAAGAATTCGAAGATAAAGCTTGGTTTTCCAAAAGACTTTCCAATACCTTATCCAGCTATTATTGCCGCACTGACTTTAGACGTAGAGGTAAGGTACTGCAATTTTCCTAAAGAACGGTTTTTGTGCTACTTTGAGTGAGACTTGCCTTTGTGTAGACAAGCATTTTGAGTTATCTGTGACAAAAATTTATAGTGGCAATAAACATTCTGAATTTCCTATTTACGTGTTATGGTATATCGGGCGCCTGACAGCGATTTTCAGGTATTTTGTTTTCGAGCAATACCTTAACAAGATTTATGCAATTGATTCATTTTATGTTATTTGTATGATTTTAATGTAAATTTTCTGATTAAAAATAACAATAAGTCTAACCTTAACATTACAGCGTCATTTGTCAAAGGAGATGCAGAGTCGTATATTGATGTCACACTTTCGACAAATAAAATATCCAAAACTGTTAAAAAATGGGAGGTGCTTAAGAGCGAGACGCTCACGGAACATAAGTACATCTACTTTGAACCAGAGACAAAAAATACAAAAATGATAGCAAAACAGTGCAGAGCAGTGATCAACTGGCAATCATATCAGAATACACTAAAAGCAAACAACAGCCTAAAAGATCTTCACTATAAAACTCTTACAGAACTAATTCAACAAGTTTATAAAAAGAATACTAAAACAGATTACCATAGCACAAAAACTGCGTACTGGTAGACCGAGGACATAGCGCAGAAAAGAGCCAAATGCATTAGACTGAGACGAATACAAACCAAAGACGCCACAAAAAGAAAAAGTGTGGAATACACTGACGCAGCCAAAAAACGCTATAAACAAGAAAAAAAGGAACTAAAAAACCTTATCCGACAAACAAAGAAAAAATACTGGGATGATCTCTGTGAGGAACTAGACAACAATATATGGGGGAATGCGTACAAGATAGTGTCCAAAAAATTAACTAACCTCAGTCTGTATGAACTAAATATGGAAAAGAAAAGAGAAGTCGTAACTGAACTGTTCCCAGGCGTTCTGGATGATTGGAAAGCATATCAAACACAAGAAAGTGTGCCGCTATTCACGGAGGAAGAAATAAACACGGCAGTATCATGTCTAAAAAATGGCAAAGCTCCTGGACTAGATAAAATACTACCTGAAACAGTGAAACCAGCCGCAAAATGTCTACCACGGCAAATAATGGAAATCATAAACAATTTGCTTAAAACACAAACATTTCCAGATAATTGGAAAATAGCTTTTAGAAGTTATCTTAATTCTAAAACCAAAAAAACCACCAGAATCAGCAAGTTCTCTTAGACCTCTTTGTATGCTAAATACTCTCAGTAAGGTACTGGAACTGCTAATTAGAGATAGACTGGTGAAAAAACTGCAAAGAAAAGACGGGCTACACAAACACCAATATGGTTTCCAAAAAGGAAAATTCACTATAGAAGCTGTAAAAATTGCCATAGAAACTATAAAAGAATTTGAATGCAAATGGTGTGCCTTAATAACCATAGATGTTAAAAACGCGTTTAATACAGCTAGTTACAGCCAAATAATAAAAAAAACTTATAAGTAGAAACGTGTCCAAGTATTTAATAAATATTGTAAGTAGCTATTTAAAAGCAAGAAAGATAACACTTGACGGAAAAGAAAAAATCAATGCTGGATCTGGCGTCCCCTAGGGATCTGTATTGAGGCCAACCCTATGGAACGATCTTGTACAATTGGCACTTATAGTTAGAGCAAGTAATGAAAAGCTACTGATGGGAAACGGTAACTACTGCCTGGCAGAAATAAATAACTGGATGGTGAACAACAAACTAACGCTAGCACCAAAAAAAACAAAAGCGGTTTTAGTCACTAGGAAAAGGAACAGACAGAACATTAGTTTTTGTATACAAGGGCAGACTATAACACCTGTAGCAACCCAGTCCTATGCAGCGCAATGCAAATCATTCTGTTATATGGAGCGCCAATATGGAAAAAAGCTTTAAACTTCAAAAAATATCGCAAAAAACTGAAAAAAACTCAAAGAACGATGCTACTGCCCGTAGCGCCTGCATACAAGACTGTATCCGGCGGAGCCCTACAGGTGATAACTGCAATTCCACCTATAGATCTAATGGTGAGAGAAAGGTGCTACATCTATAAACAAAGGGATGATACTACAAATAAACAACGAATTGAAAACCGATGGCAAACTAGATGGAAGAATCCAACAGATAAAACCCAGTGGACAAAGAAGCTAATTACACATCTTCGAGCGTGGATTAAATGCAAGCATCGGAGCACAGACTATTTATTACCTCACTACCTCACACAGCTCTTATCTGCACACGGAACTTTCAAGAGCTACGCCAAGCGCTTTAGCAAGGACAATGAAGATAACTGTATATACTGCGATAATAACGTGGACAATGCAGAACATACCATCTTTGAGTGTCAGAGATGGAATATATACAGACATGCAGCTACTCTGAAACTCGGATATGTTCTACATCCAGACACGGTTGTTGAAAAGATGATGCAGACCAAAGAAAACTGGGACACCATACATTCTCTGATAAAAACCATTATGGCAAACAAGGAAAAAGAAGAAATAGCACGACAACGCAGATTAGAAAGAACATAGCAAACAAACCTCACGGCAGATGTTTTTGTTAGCCGACGGTTCCTGCAGTGAAGTGAAAGCAAAACACTTAGACTCGGAGTGAGGTGTGTTTAGTCGGTATGAACCGGTTGGTCGCCTGATACCCAAACGGGACTAAACCGACTGGTTAGAGCCCGGCACTCCAGAAAAAAGAGGAACTAGTATCCGGAGTCCATGATGAGAATTCACACCTGTCAAAAAAAAACAAAAAAACATTACTGCGTAATGAGTTTAATCTATGACAAACAATATTTAAATTTACACGAATTTCTCAGAGTTCTAAAACATGTATTGATATAGTATATTATTTTACAAGCTGCACAAGACATGTGTTTATGGCACGTATGAGTTTGAAGCACAAGTTGCAAAGCAACGAGTCCTTAAAAAAAAAACTGCCTCAAACATGTCTTGTAAAACGAGTATAACATGCAATTTCTTCTATTTCGTCTTTATTAACATGTATAATTCAATATTAAGTTTATGAAAAATACATCTAGTGAGTTTTTTTCTAAGGTTGGTATGACTGATATAACTATTAATATTAATTATAACAATTCAATTTAAATTCTAGATTTAAACTTGGTTTGCGACTATCTAGCGGTAGTCTTAACTCCTAATTAAGGGAAGGTGTAAAATCAGCTCTCGAATTCCCGCTTAGATAGCTCACATATTATCTAAATAAAAGTTAAATATATGGTGTACAAGTGCGTGTTTCCCGTGCTCTTGCTATCGCTGCCAAGTCATTTTTTTTCTCTCACAACTGATAGCTGTCGTTGCTATCACAGAAATCCCTTATCTTTTAATCAGTTATTTTTTGTGATACATTAATAATTAATACCTTACTAAATTATATAATTTGATTAAAAAAAAAGAGTAAGCCAGCTCATATACAGGCCAGGGTAAGAATTGAGTACTATTCTGGCACTTAAACTGTATATGAGACGCTGAAGAAATAGTAGAACATAAAAAGGGAATAAGACCTTAATGTCGGGTAAAAGAAACAAGCCGGAGCACGATAATTCAAGAGAAGAAGAGGAAGTCTTTAAAAGGAGCAAGGCAACAAATAGAACACCCCCAAACGAAAAGAAAGACAATCCAAAAAGTGCTGAGATGGAAGATGTTGTGTATAAATATATTTAGAGCCATCCCTGTACAAAATGTCTGATGTAAATCAGGCGTGTTTGTCAACAAGAAGCTTATTGAATTTTTTAAGTTTTCTATCGTACGTTCAATGTAACAAAATTCTCAATAACTCAGATAAGCTTTTAGACCTGGTTGTCTCAAATAGACCGTTTGACGTCTACAGGTCAGATTTTATTCTTGTAGATGAAGACGTTCATCATCCGGCTTTAACTTTTGACTTCAGCACTAAAACCATCAACAAGAAACACTTCCAACCTAAAGCAACAGCCGCTTTTAATTTTAAAAAAGCTAACATGTCAACTTTGAATGAAGCGTTATTTACTATCAATTGGACTTTCCTTGACAATTGTCTAAACATTGACGCAGCTTGTGAGTATTTTTATAACACACTTGAAAAGACTTTTGTCTCTCACGTGCCTGTCTCCCATTCAGCCCAGTTTCAGCGTTACCCGCTATGGTTTTCATCTAAAATTATTACGTTAATTAAGGCAAAGTACAAGGCTTTCTGCAAGTACAAGAAACATCGCCGGCAAACAGACTATTCTAAATTTACTACGTTGAGGTCAAAGGTGAAAAAAGAAATCCATCTTAATTTTGCAAAATTTTTAGCAGATTCTCAAGATAAGATATGTCAAAACCCTACCAACTTTTGGAAGTATATTAAGCTGCGACGACATGCGTCAGGTGTCCCACGCAACATGCGGTATAATAACAAAACGATTTCTGACTGTCAAGAGATTGCACATAAATTTGGTGAGTCCTTTGTCGCAAACTTTTCAACCTCCAACAGAATTTTTTTAAATGAAGCAGAATCCACATCATCAAAAAATTTTATGTTTAAGATTTTTGATGAAGTAACTGTTCAGGAAAAGCTTCTTAAACTAAGTTCTAAAAACACTGCAGGACCTGATCTTCTACCTTCTTTTCTATTAAAAACTTGTGCTCATGCTTTTGCTATCCCCTTATGTAAAATTTATAATCTTTGCATAAAACTGCATTCATATCCAAAAATTTGGAAAGTTGCCAAAGTATTTCCATGTTTTAAATCTGGAGACCGTGATCTTTTCCTTAACTACCGGCCAATTTCAATTATAAATAATGCGGCAAAAGTTTTTGAGTTGGTAATGCACGAGCAGCTAGAATTTGAACTGCGAAGTCAACTGTCTGACAGCCAGCATGGTTTTGTTTCAGGTCGCTCTACAGTGACAAACTTGTTTGTTCTAACTCAACATTTATGTACGCAGTTAGACAGTGGTTTGCAGGTGGACGTTATATATACAGATATGGCTAAAGCATTCGATCGCTTGGATCATGATCTCTTGTGCTCTAAATTGCTTCAATCCGGTCTTAATGTCAATGTAGTAAAGCTTTTTGCAGATTATCTGACCGACCGCTCTTTTTTTGTCGAATGCTTTGGATATCATTCTTCTAATTTTAATATAAGCTCAGGCGTTCCTCAGGGATCTGTGCTGGGGCCCTTATTTTTTAACGTTTACATCAACGATTTAATAGCTAAATTGCCATGCTCTGCATTGTTGTATGCTGATGATCTGAAGATATATTTACCTGTCAAATCGATTGATGATTGTCTGCTTCTTCAAAAATCTTTAGACGTAGTTAATAATTGGTGTCTTCATAATAAGTTAGCTCTTAATGTCGGGAAATGCTTTATTATGTCTTTTTCTAGAAAAAATGCTACAAACATCTTTGACTATAGCGTGAACTTTCAAACACTAAAAAGAGTTAAAATGATTAAGGACTTGGGGGTTACGTTTGATGACAAACTGACGTTCGTTACACACGTTAACAATGTAATTTCAAACTCATACAAGCTACTTGGTTTTGTTCTACGCAACTCTCGTGAGATTCATAATCAGCTTGCGATTAAGCTTATATACTTTGCCTTGGTGCGTTCCAAGATAGAATATGCCGCTGTAATCTGGAAACCTTTTTATCAAATACACATTAATGCTCTTGAAAACGTGCAGCGACGCTTCTTAAAATATCTGTTTTATCGTGGCAAAGGAGTTTATCCTTCTAGAGGAATTACCCAGAGGCAACTACTGCTCGAATTTGAATTTCTAAGCTTTGAAGATCGCACTAAATTAGCGTACTTAAAAATGTTTTACAAAGTTGTAAACTCTACAATTAAATGTCCTAAAACTTTGGAAATGCTGCGGTTTCACTGCCCTAGACTTTGTGCTAGAACCGTTAGTGTCTTGTATCTGGATAAAGCAAAAACTAATATCCTGCACTTTTCGCCTTTGCACAAAATGGGCCGCTTAGTAAATTCGGCAAGTTTCGATTTTTATGCCGATTCGTTTAGGTCTATAAGGAAAATAGACTTGAGTGCTTTGTCCTTTTAGGCACCTAATTTCTTCTTTTATTTTATGCGTTTTCAAAATTTTTTCTTGTTTTCTGTTTTCCTTTTGCTCGTTTTTCTTTCAACTCTCTTTAATTGGGGATTATTTCCTGTTGAGAGTTTGGAAGGAGGGGTTTAGTGGGTATACCATTAGGAATAGGTGAGTCCCACACTCTCTTCTGGCGTATTCCAACTTGCCGTAGTCCATAAAGGATTCCCCTCCTTGTAAAAAAAAAAAAAAAAAAAAAAAAAAAAATGTGTTACCATTAAGGCAAGAAATACCTTTATCACTGTTAAGTTTTTGTAGATATTCATTATCAGTATGCATTTAAACATGTAGAAATACAGTTGAGTTATTATTAAAGAATTAACAGAATCAATTCTTTTTATTCTAAGATGCATACATAACAAATGGCGACGAGGATTTTTTTTAACGAACTCACAAATGGATAAATAGTGAATCATATTATTCCTAAAGTGTGACAATAAAAAGTGTGTGTCCGAGTGTTCAAAATAATGACGGAAAATCAAACACAAAGCGCTTCTGTTTCGATATTAAACATGGATAAATTCAACCACAAAATTTTCGACTTTATTGTTTTTAAAGAACGATTGAAGCAATCATTTATTGCAAATAAAATCGAGGACAGTGATCGGCAAAAAGCAATATTGTTGTGTTCCTTAAGCGAAGAGACGTATATTTTACTTTGTGTACACCATATTTGCCAGATTCGAAATCGTACGATGAGCTGATAAGAACCTTAAATGACTTTTTTGTACCTGTAAAATCAGTTTTTGCCGAGCGTCTAAAATTTTATACAACAAGGAAAATGGAAAAGAAAAGTGTTTTGGAGTGGTCAGCTAGAATTAAAAATTTAGCTGCAAATTGTAGCTTTGGAAATGAATTGGAAACAGTCATCAGAGATGTATTTACAATTGGTTTGGGAGAAAACAATGTAAGAGACCGATGTTTCGAAGAAAACCCTACAATCACGTTATCGAAAATGATTCAAATTGCTCAAGCTAAAGAATCAGTAATGTATGAGATTTCAAATAGATTTCAGTCCGATCTAAACATAAAAACTGAAACGGTGAATTATTTTAAAAATAAAAACTCAAGAAAAACATCAAGATATGGATTTTCTACACAAAATGGTTTATCAAAACAAATAAATATCTCACCAAATATGGGTTATAGAAATTCATCTCAAGGAAATTCTCCACAGTTAGCGAAGTGTTTAGTGTGTGGTCGTAAAAATCATAAATCAAGTGACTGTTCATTTAGAAATTGTATCTGCCATAAATGCAATACAAAAGGACATTTAGCTTCAGTCTGCAAAAAGAAGACTTCAAGAAATCATACCTTCATAGAAGAAGAAAACAACGAAATGCCAATTTTTAATCTAGGGAATGTTTCTTTTGATCATAAGGGTAATGCAAAACCAATTTATGTTAAATTGATTGTAGAAAATATTCCACTAAATTTTGAAGCAGATTCGGGATTTGCATATACAGCAATTTCCGAAAAATGCTATTTAAAATATTTTAAAAATAAGCAATTGTTTACTAATGATTTAACTTTAAAAGATTATATTGGAGTAACATTTGAACCAATGGGGTATTTAAATTTAAAAGTTGTTTATGAACAGAATGAATATGTTTTAAAAGTATATATTATCAGAAACGGAGGACCACCTTTAATTGGTAGAAATGGTTTGAATTTGTTGAATTTAGGAATTTGTAAAATCAGATACATTGATAATGATGTAGACAATTCTACTAAAAGTATTACGGAATTGATAAACAAATTCAAAAACATTTTTGATAATTCTTTAGGTACTTTTAATAAACAGGAAATTCATTTGAGGTTAAAGAATGGAGCGGTACCGAAATTCTTTAAAGCCCGACCTGTTCCTTTTGCATTAAAACCTAAAATTGAAGATGAAGTTGAGCGTCTTGTTAAAAACGGAGTGTTAGTTCCCGTCGAATTTTCCGACTGGGCAACGCCTATTGTTCCTATAATTAAACTCAACGGAGACGTACGCATTTGCGGAGATTTTAAAGTTACAATAAATCAGTATTTAGTCGTTCAACAATATCCAATCCCTCGCATTGAATATTTATTTTCACAGTTGCATGGTGGTGATGAATTTTCTAAAATAGATCTGTCAGAAGCTTATCAGCAAGTTCTGCTAACTGAAGAATCTAGAAAATTTGTTACCAAATCAACACATAAGGGTTTATTTTCATATACACGTCTTTCATATGGTATTACGAGTGCACCCAGCATTTTCCAGAAAATTATGGAACAAATGTTTGTAAATTTACCGGGTGTCGTCTGTTGCATGGATGATATTTTAGTTACGGGTAGGAACGATCAGGAACATTTATCAAATCTACGAAAAGTATTACTACGATTGGAAGAATCCGGTTTAAAAGTAAGAAAAGAAAAATGTGCTTTTTTTCAAAGTAGTGTAAAATATTTAGAACATATTATTGATAAAAACAGATTAATAGCTGCTGACGAGAGGGTAGAAGCAATAAAAAATGCTCCGATTCCCACAACAGTTACGCAGTTAAAGTCTTTTTTTCACTACTTGCTTTAG
The DNA here is from genome assembly GCA_947359425.1 of Lagria hirta. NCBI lineage: Eukaryota > Metazoa > Arthropoda > Insecta > Coleoptera > Tenebrionidae > Lagria > Lagria hirta. Next base: position 30,597,392 of record OX375795.1, on the reverse strand, counting down.
AAGTCAACATTATTAGTAGGCTTTCGATCCTGAGAAGTTAAATTTCGTTACCTAGGAGAATAACAAACAATTATCTACTACTAGTAAATAATTATTATTTACTACTAGTAGATAATAATGAAACCAATATTTTGGCATCTTGCGTTAGATATGTTTATACTGCCTCTTTTTACTGGTTGCATAACCATGTAATGGTAAAACTTAAAAGTTGAAAATCAAAATAAAAGTTTTGAGGATAGAATTCATCGTTTTTCCTTTTGAGAAATGCAATAAGCCTGTAATATGTCGCTATGTCTATGTCTTCGTTTAATTTTAGAGTTTGCTTAAGCATAGAGAATAGGGCTCATAAAGTAAAGGTCTTTCTGGTGGTGGCTTTTTCTTCAAAAAACACTAGGAGAGCATTTTCGGACACTTTTGTTACCTGTTTTGATTGGCACCAATCTTTAAATCTTCTGTAGGTTTTCCGGTAGAATTCTTTGCTTTTTGCTGGTAATAATTGATTTTCTGTCAGCCCCCTTGCCGCTTCGCGTATTTCAGTTGGGGTGCAATCGCCAAAATCTTCCATTTCGTCTTTTTTTTAACAGATTCGCGTCGAAAATTTCTATGCGTCAACAACTGTTCATTTGTTTCCTAAAATGTCAAATCCATGGCAAACTTGAAAATTACATTATTGTCGTTAAAACTGTAAAAAATTGAGTTTGTAGACTCAAATAAAGATGCAAGTAGTGAAAAAAATAATATTTACACCTCGGTAGAGAAGACAATTTTAAGCCTCGCTTCTTTATTCCCCTCCAAGCTTCGCTTCTCGGGGAATAAACTACCTCGGCTTAAAAATAGTATATTACACTACAAGGGACAAAAGTTGAATTTTCGGCCCTGCGCGCCATAATGCCCGAGGTGAAGCCGAGGGCATCATGGCGCGCAGGACCGAGATTTCAACTTCTGTCCCGCGTTGTGTATACGATTTTTCTTCATACCTCGGTCGAAAGTACGTACTTTTATTTTTAATTTTATTTTTTTAACTTTAAATGCTGATAGTTTTTGATGCCTGCCGCGACATTTGCGGCACGAGCGAAGCGAGTGTTGCTGGTCATATAACATAGTTACGAGTATAAATAAACACGATGAATTCTTTCTTCCCGCTATTATAGGGAAGAAAGAATTTCATCTTACAGGGACTAAAAGTTAAACTTTCGTCTCTGTTATTAGGAACGAAAGTACGTACTTTCGACCGAGGTATGAAGAAAAATGTCTTCTCTACCTTTGTGTATAATATACTATTCTTGGAATGGTAAATTTTTATTGTAAGTTTATTCCAAATGCATCAAACGTCCTACAGCCTTTATATAACTTATTAAAGAAAAGTATACAATGGCTTTGGGATAAAAAATGCAATAAAAGTTTTGAAAAGGTAAAAGATATGCTAATGTCAAACAATGTGCTCACACATTTTGATCCAAATAAACCTGTCAAACTGACAGTTGATGCAAGGAACTTTGCATTAGAGGCTTATATTAGTCACATTTTTGAAAATGGGTTTGAAAACCTATCGCATTTGCATCACGGTTATTAAATCCAGCTGAGATTAAATACAGCCAAATAGAAAAAGAAGCACTGGCAATTATTTTTGGTGTTCAAAAATTTTTTCAATATTTATACTGTAAAAAATTTCTTTTGTTCACTGATCATAAACCATTATTGACTATATTTAATCCAAAAAAAGGGTTTCCAATTTTTGCTGCTAACAGACTACAAAGATGGGCGCATATTCTTTCAGCTTTTGATTATGATATACAATACGTGAAATCTAGTAACAATTATGCAGATTTTTTTTCACGTCTTCCTGATTCGCAGTCAGAAAATTTAGCAAAACCTAACAAGGATAGAGCTATTACGTATGTACGTTATAATTCCGATAATGATAAAATCTGATATTTAAATTACGTAACTGACTCTAAATTTCCTTTGGATTTTACAGAAATTAAAAAGGCAACCCAGAAAGATTCTATTTTAAGCAAAATAATTTTTTACGTGAACAATGGTTGGCCTGAAAAATGTAATAATAATGAATTGCTATCATTTTTTCAAAAAAAAAAATTAATTGTCAGTAGAACAAAATTGTTTACTTTGGGGTTATAAGCTAGTGATACCTTATAGATACAGAGCTGCTGTTCTGAAGGAAATACATGAAGCTCACATGGGCATAGTAAAAATGAAAGCATTAGCACGTTCTTATGTCTGGTGGCCTTGCATTGATAAAGATATCGAGTTGTTGGCAAAGGATTGCAAAACATGTGCAAAATTTTCAGATTTGTCTCCTAAAACTCCTCTAACTGTTTGGAACTGGCCAAAAGATGTTTGGACTAGACTTCATGCAGATTTTTTTGGACCTTGTTGCGGTAGTAATTTTTTTGTAATCGAAGACGCTACTACCAAAAGGATTGAGTGTTTTAAAGTTAAAAATATGACTTCTTGTACCACAATTAAAATTTTTAGAGGATTATTTGCGAGATATGGTTTTCCAAAACAAATATGTACAGACAACGCTGCTACTTTTACCTCAGATGAATTCCAAACTTTTCTTCACAAAAATGGAGTAAAACATGTAACTGGTGCACCGTTTCACCCTGAGACTAACGGTCAGGCTGAAAGTGCTGTCAAAATTTTAAAGAAAGCAATTTTGAAAGGTTACGGAGAGGGTAATAAGGATTTAAATTTAATAATTAATCGTTTTTTGTTTCAATATCAAAATACTCCACATACCACAACTGGAGAAAAACCTTCAAAATTACTTATAGGACGGAGTTTACCTTCAAGATTTGATCTTATGCTGCCTTCCGTAAAAATGTTGTCAAATCTAATCAGGAAAGACAAAAGACAAATTATGGAGGTAAAGTTAAAAAACAATTTAATGTTAATGACACGGTTTGGGTCAAAGATTATAGACCCAATACAGACAAATGGAGTGAAGAAATAACTAAAAAGGTTTTAGGTAAAAATACTTTTTTGATTACAATGTGTAATGGTAGAATGGTGTGGAAACGAGATTCAAATCAACTGAAATTGAGAGCAAACATTGTATCAGAAAAAATCAGTACTCGTGACCAAACCATTCATCCAATCGCGGAAGATGATAAATGTACACAGCCAAATTCTTTCGTACATGTCAATAATGAAAATGTTAGTAGAACCGAAAATTCACAAATTAAAAATAACATCACAAAGTGAAATTTCAAATACAACGTCAAATGTCAGGGAAAGAGTTTTGCGTAGACGAAGTCGTCTTAAACCACCCGAAAGGTTTAGTGTATCTTAATAATTGTAAATTTTCTTATTTTAAAGAAGGAGGTGTTGTGTATAAATATATTTAGAGCCAACCCTGTACAAAATGTGTTATCATTAAGGCAAGAAATACCTTTATCACTGTTAAGTTTTTGTAGATATTTATTATCAGTATGCATTTAAACATGTAGAAATACAGTTGAGTTATTATTAAAGAATTAACCGAATCAATTCTTTTTATTCTAAGATGCATACATAACAGAAGAAATAAAGAAAATGCTAATCGGTATTGAAGAAGAAATCAAAGAGGAAATAAGGGACATGAATAGAGAGATGAAGGAAGAGATTAGGAAAATGAGAAAAGATCTAGAAGAAATACAAAATAAAATGATGGAGAAAGAAGTAGAATGGGAGAAAGAAACGAAAGAGCTAGGAGAAAGAATTGCGAAGCTAGAAAAAAATGCAGAAAAAGCAAAGAAAAAAAAAACAATATAGTGATTAAGGGGCTGAAAATAAAAGAAGTAAAGAATAAAAAAAGTGTAGAAAAATGGCTAGAAGAGGAAATAGGCGTGACAGTGAACGTAAAAAAGATGTATGAAATAGCCGAAGAGAAAATTATGTTGGTAGAGATGGATAAGTGGGAGGAAAAAAAAGCAATAATGGTAAACAAAAAAAAACTGAAGGAAAAATAAAAGGAAAAAGTTTTCATAGACAACGACATGACAAAAGAAGAAAGAGAGGTGCAGAAAAAACTAAGGGAGTTTAGAGCGAAAAAAGAAGTAAGGGAAAAAATGTAAAGATAGAATACAAGAAAATTTGGATGGCAGGAAAGAGCAGGAGATGGGAAGGGAATATAGAAAAAAATTTCTAGAAAAAATCGAGGAAAAAAGAAAGCAAAAAAGAAGCCGACAAGCGCAAAAAAGGTCATGAAGAAAGAGAAATTACCAGACGGGACGCGAAAGAAGTGAAAAAGAAGAGGGAATATAAAAAGTTGACAGACGATGACGGCAACGGAACAAAAAGAAGTAAGAAGAAAAACAATGACAAGAAAGAAAAAACATACATAACTGGAAAAGAAAAAGGTGGAAGTGGAGAGAACCGAGAACAAGGAGAAACCAAACATAAAAATCAAGACAAACCAAAAAAAAGAAAGATGTTGAATTGCTGAAGAAACGGAGGGAAGAATAAAAACAAGAAAAAAATCTGAAAAAAGAATTGAAAAATATTAAAGAGGAGAAAGAAAATATACGAAGAGAGAAAGAGCAACTAGAAAAAATAAAAGACACAAATGAAAAAGAGCTTGACACCAGAATTAAAAAAAGAGTCGAAGAGTTGAAAATACAGAGAACAACGAAGAGTGAACAAGAAAAAAATAAAAAAATATTAGAAAATAAAGAAGATAGAAGAGAAAGCGATAAAAGTGATTTTCTGGAATGTGGCAAGTATTAAAAATAAGTAAAGGGACTTTTGGGAATATATAGAAGGATTTGACATAATAGGAATGGTGGAGACTTGGGTAGACGAAAAGGATTGGAACAAGATAAAAAAAAAAATGTCGGAACGGTTTAGGTGGAAGGTGCAGTATGCAGTAAAAAACAAAAGAAAAAGAAGAGCAAGAGGGGGCATAATTACAGGAGTAAAAAACAAATTAGAAGTAAAAGAAGAAGAAACCGTAGAGGAAGGGGAAGAAGGGGAGATAAAAAGAACGGTAAAAATTAAGGGAGAACAATGGGAGATAAGAACATTATATAGCCGAGGCATCAAACAACTAGCGAAAGGAGAAGAAAAAAGAGACAATACGGAAGAGCACTCAGATTTACTAATAGGAGGCGATTTTAATGCAAGAATAAGAGAGGAGGGAAAAAGAAGTTGGTGGGAAGACAAAAAAGAAAATATTAGAAGACCAACGGAAGACAAAAAGAAAACAGGGAGGGAATAGCATTGATGAAAATGGTAGAAGAAAATGGGTGGGAAATACTAAACGAAAATAAAGAAGGAGATGAGAGAGGGAGGTGAACTTACGGGAGGACATAGTCGGAAACAGTTATAGATTATAGAATTATAAACCAAAGAGCATGGGACAAGGTACAAAGGTTTGAGGTAAGAGAGAGGATAGAGTCGGATCATATGCCACTAGAGATAATGATAACAAACACAAAAAAACAAAAAAAACGAGGAAAAAAAAGAGAGAACAAGAAAGAGGAAGAAACAAGATTACAAGAATAAAATGAGACAATCAATCCATAGAAAAATACAAAAGCAAACTGGAAACAAAAAAATTTGTTGAAAAAAAAGTTAAAAAATGGTAAAAGAAATAGAGATAAACGTAAAGAAAGCTATGGTAAAAAATAACATATGGAAAAGTAGAAAAAAAAAAGATAACGAATGGTGGGACAGAAAATGTGACGAAAAAAAAGAGAAGTGAAAAAAAGATTGAAATAATGGAGAAATAAGAAAGAGAAAAAGAAAGAATACATAAAGAAGAAAAAAGAATACAGAGAAACATGCAAAAAAAATAAGCAAAAGAAAAAAGAAGAAGAACAAAAAAAAGAAAAAAAATTAGAATGCAAAACAAAGTCTGGGAATATGTAAAAGAGACCAAAGAAGAGACAGAAAAGATAACAAGCCAAATTGAAATGAACAGGTGGTGGAAACATTTTAAGGATTTACTAAAAGGAGAAGAAGAAAGAAAAAAAAACCGAGCGAAAAAATTTAGAAAAAGAAAGAATTGAGGAAGAAAGAGAAGAGACAATAAAGGGAACAATAACAACAAAAAAAGTAAAAAGCCTTTTAAGAAAACTTAAAAAAAAAATCTCTAGGAACGGATGGAATACCGAATAAAGCATGAATGTATGCGACCGAAAGGTTGAAAGGCAGATTGATTAAAGTGTTGAATGGAGAAGAGTTACCTCGGGAGTGGACAAAGGGAATAATAATACCTATTCACAAAAGAGGGGATAAAGACAATGAAAAAACTACCGGATAATAACTCTTCTAAATACGATGTACAAGGTGTATGCAATGTGTGTGGCTGAGAAATTGAAAAAAGAGTTAGAGAGAGTGGGAGGATTACCAGACTAGCAAGCGGGGTTTAGAGAGGGAAGAGGACCGATAGACAATGTATATATTTTGAATGCGGTAGTAGAAAGCGAGATAGAAGAGAAAGGAGGGAGAGTATGCGGAGTATTTGTAGATCTAAAAGCAGCGTTTGACAGAGTGGATAAGTTTAAGCTGTGGAAATTTATGAAAAAGAAAGAAATAGAGAGAGAGGTGTTGGAGAAAGTTAGAGAAATTTATCAAGAAACAAAGTGCAAGGTGAGAGTGAATGAAAGAGAGAGCGAATGGCTGTGGACAAAGAGAGGTCTGAGACAAGGATGCCCACTGAGCCCACTACTGTTCACAATATATATGAGCGATAGGGAGGAAGAATTGGCCAAAAGGCAAGAAGGGGGAGTGGTAATGGGAAGAAAGAAAATTTGGTTGTTGGCGTATGCGGATGATATTGTGATGGTAGCGAGAGAGGAACGGGGACTGAGAGAAATGATAAAAAATGCGGAAAGATACATGAGAAAAAAGGGACTTGAGGTGAATGAAAATAAAACAAAAATATTAGTGTTCAGTAAGGGAGCAAGGAAAAAGGTAGAATCGAAATGGGGTGAGAAAGATATAGAACAGTATGGCAAAGAGAAAGTTTGGAGGACAATATGGACTAGGAATGACATTATTTGACAGTCTGGTAAAAAGTGTGATGATGTATGGAGCTGAAATTTGGGGGTGGAAAGAATGGGTGGAAATGGAAAAAGTGCAAGAAAGGTACACAAGATGGATGTTAGGGCTAAGCAGAGAGACTCCAGGATATATGGTGAGAGAGGAAGGAAAGAGAGAAAAATTAAGGATAGAGGCAGGAAAAAAAGCCGTGAAGTTCGAAGATAGGATGAAAGATAGGGAAGGGTGCGAGATATTGAAAGAGAGTTGGAAAGTGATGAGTTGAAAAGCAGAAAAAGGAATGGAAAAAGAAAGGAAAAAATATTACGAAAGGAATGGATTCAGCGTAGAAGAGATCGGAAAAAAAAGAGAAGCGAGACAATGGGTGCATGGAGAATTGAAAGACAGAGACAGAGACATAGACAGGCAAGAAAGGAGGGGTGAAATTAGAGAAACAAGATACAATAAAGAATACATGAAGTTGATAACAGAAGAGGGACCGGAATATGTAAACAGAGAAAGTAAGAGAGAGCAAAAGATGATTGCAAGATTTAGATGTGGGAATGAAGAGAGAGACAACAGATATTGGATGGAAGAAAACGAAAGGAAATGCAGAATGTGTGGAAGAGAGAAAGAAACATTGGAGCATTTGATGAAAGAATGCAGAGAAATAAAAGAAAGTATGCTAGAGAGAGAGGAGGTAATGAAAGGAAATAAAGAAGGAATAGAATGGATGAAAATGATAATGAGGGAGAGAGAAAGATTAAATCAGAAATTGAATAAAAAATAAATAAAAAAAAAAAAAGGAAGAGATGACAGAAGGGAAATAATAATAATAATAATAATTTTATTTGTGCTTACAATACATACAGTATTTTGCACACGTCCGGGTGCTGCATTTAAGAAACATAGACTTTAATAATTAATATACCTAGTTCATTTGATCTTAGCATATAAGATTACATGTAATAAGTTAAATGAAAGGTACAGACAAGAGTTCTATCTAGTTACATACATAATCTATATCATTAAAATTATTTTGAAGATATTTCTCAATCGAATAGAATGTTTTAAATATTAAATATTTTTTAATATTTTTCAAGAACATAGGAAAAGGTAATCTTTTGAGAGTAGTAGGAAGAACGTTGTACAGTTTAATGCAATAATAATTTGTGCCATGTCACGTTTTCGTTAATCTTAAATTTTTGAGACTTATTATGTCATTATTTCTGGTGTCATATCCATGAAATGAATTTAAAATTTGAAAGTTATTGATGTTTTTAGAAATGTATTCTAGGCATTTTAAAATGTACAGACGTGGTAATGTTAGAATAGAATATGTTTTAAACATGTGTCTACAATCTTCTCTATAACTGATGCCCGCAAGTATTCTCACAGATCTACGTTGTAAACGGAAGAGTCTTTGAGATGATCCGGTGTGGCCCCACAAAATGATACAGTAAGCTAAATGGGATTGAATAAGTGCAAACTAGGCTGTTCCTAATCTATTGGAAGAAATGCAGATTTTTAAATTACGCAATAAATAGATGTTTTTGCACATTTTTTTTGGCCGTGGCATCAATGTGATTTACCCATGTTAGAGTGGAGTCAACATGAACTCCAAGAAATTTTGTAAATTCAGTTGTGTAGTTTGTATTGTCTACATGTTTTAGTGTAAAAATGATTTTTTCAGTTTTATTTTTGTTCAAGTGTAATTTGTTAGCCAGAAGCCAATTTTGCTCTTTTTCTAACCGATTCTCCATTAACAGCTTTAGGTTTTTTAGGGAGGGGTCTGCCGCGCCTAATGTTGTATCGTCCGCGTAGAGCACCGTGTCAATGTCAGGAACATATTGAGGTAGATCATTAATGAAGATCAGAAACAGAAGTGGGCCTAGAATAGATCCTTCAGGTACACCATATTTGACAATACACTGTTTTGAAATCCTACCGTTAATGATTACGTGTTGTACCCTATTTTGCAAATAAGAGTTCTAACTAGATTTACACTTTTTAATGAAAAATTTTAATATTTTAGTTTATCTAATAATATTGAATGGGTTACCATAACAAAGGCTTTACTAAGGTCTAGGAAAAACGCTAAGTAGTTAGCGTTATTTTCAAAGCATTCCACGATGTTATTAATAAACTCCAATACTGCATCTGAGGTTGATGAGCGTTTTCTAAAACCGAATTGTCTGCTTGTTAAGAGTTTGTTGTTATCAAGATACTCTAAGATTTGAAGCATTAATAATTTTTCAAAGATTTTTGACAAAACAGGAAGTAATGATATTGGTCGATAATTTTTTATATTATCAGGATTGTCTTTTTTATATACAGGCACTATCAGTGAAACTTTTAAAGCATCAGGAAAGACACACTCTTGTATACAAAGATTGAATAATTTTGTGATAGGCAATATTAGTAGATGTTTCACCGATTTTATGACTTCTACATTTAAACCATATATGTCTTTACTAAGAGTATTTTTCAAAATCTCAAAGCAGTGTCTAACCTCAATAATAGTTGCTTCACGAAAGCAAAAGCTGTGGGAATGATGATTTTTTTTAGTAGGTAGTAGGCTGATAGGATTTGTATAGTCAATAATAAAGATATTTATTTCATCTGGAGTCGATTGAGGAATATTCTGTTTGGGTTTACATCTAAAATTATTAATTATTTTCCACATTGTCTTTGGAGAATTGCCGTTTTTTTTTAAATAATTTTCATTAGCTTTTACTTTAGATTCCTTGATAGCGCAACTATATCTAGATTTATATTCTCTAATAAACATTTTTAGATCTAGTGTCGGCTTTAACTGATAGGCGTTCGTTAGAAAATTAAGAGTTGTTCGCATATGTCTTAATTTCTCCGTAAACCAACTCTTGTTACTGCCAACCTTAGAGCTAGTGGTAATGTTAATACATTTTTCAGGAAGTGCAATACCAAAACAGTGAGTGATATTTTTCATAAACATATTAAACTTGTTGTTTACAGCAATGTCAAACAGCGTTATAGGTCTGATTACTCTGATATTTTGCTTCTCATTTTTTTTGAAAACATTTATTTTAAGTTTTAATAAAAGTCCAGTGTGGTCAGAAAGTGACAGATTTATGGGTGAGATTTTATAGTTATTAGTTGATATATTGCTAAATATGTTGTCTAGAGTAACATTTCCTCTAGTTGGAAAATCGACTACCGCAGTCAACCCATAACATTTGCAGAGATCTATTATTGAATTCGCTCTTTTGTTTTGAATATTAAAGTAAACATTAAAGTCTCCTCCAATAATGATATTACAGATGCTACTTTTTAGTTTAGTTAACAAAGTTGATAAAATGGTTATAAATATATCAAAGTCGCCTTTTGGTAAACGGTATACTGTTATAAGAATTAAGTTATACTGGGCAATACTCACACCTGCTAGTTCACAATGAATTTCACTTGATAGTTGACAAATCCAGTTCAAAGAATTATATTTGACATTTTCTTTTAGCAGTTCCATAACACCTCCATGAATTCTTGTACTTCTTGCATAAAAAGCAGCAGTTTCATAGTCACTTAACAGTACATTTTGGCATTCGTGTTCTTGCAGCCAATGCTCACTCAAACAGATGCAGTTGGACTTTGTCTCCTGTAGTTGAGCTTCAAGAAGGTGTAATTTATCTCGAACACTCTGTATATTTATAAAAATAATAGTAAATAAATCATCTGCAGGTTTTGATTGCCGTGCTTTATAATTTACTCTTTTTTTAAACAAGTTAATTTGCTGTTGATAAACTTCACATTTTATGTCATAGCAGTTGTGGTTTGTGTCAAATTTGAGATCACGTACTTTATATTGTTTAGCACAGTTAACGCAGTTTGACTTTTGGTTGCAGTCATTTGTAGAATGTGATTGATCGCTGCAATTAAGACACATTTTTTCTTCTTTACAATTAGCGTTAATATGCCCAAAACCCCTGCATGAGTAGCATCTTCTCACGCTGAAATGCTCAAAAACGTTGCATCTGTCGAACCCTATAAACAGTTTCCCAGCATCTATTATTTGTTTAAAAGAAATGCTGTCTACTTCTATAATTGCCATATATTTTGTAACCATCTTCTTAGATACAATCAATTTGAAAGATTTAAACTCGCATTGTAGTTGCGAATTTTGTTTGAGAATTTGATATTTGAGTTGATCGGGTTTCATTTCTTCACTTAGTCCGACGATTTTAATTTTCGGGCATTGATATTCTATTTTGTGAACATCATAATTTTTCCCATAGTCTTTGTCACTGAATCTTGAAGTTTAGCAGCATCTTCATGTTTGTCACATTCGATTAGGACACCTCCTTTATTAAACGGCTTAATATTTGCTATGCCTATGTTGCCATCGGTTAATGATATGTTTTTGCGTAGATTGCTAAATGTTGTTTTGTGGTCTTGCTCTATTTTAGGTCGAATTATCATAGATTGTCTTTTTTTTACGATTTCGCTGAACGTGTCAGTTTGTTTTGGAAGAATTTGGTCTTTTTTTTTGTTTTCGGCTTATAATTGCTCTATTTTAGCAAACTTTTCATTAATTTTATCGGTGACAACTTTTTGCATCTCTGATATCGATTCTATTAACTCTTCTTTCATTTTATCGTGTTAATTTTTTTTACAACTTGAGAGCTTTTTTTGCTTGTCTATTTCCATAGATCTTACCATTTTCGCTTCTTCCTTAAAGGCCTCCATCTCTTTTTCATAATTGTATTTACATTTTTGACTTCACTTATAATTTCTAAGCACATCTGTTCAGCAAGACTTAGTTCTTGTTTATGATCCTCACATAACATTAGGTTTTCATGAAGATTTATATAATTTTTCCCTCTGCCAACAAGCACCTGTAGGCAGTTTTCATGGTAAACCTCTTCGCATTTAATGCACTTCATGAAAGCACTACTGACGTTTTGTCTACACTTTTTGCATTGCTTATTTGAAGTTAAAATGGTAGCACTGCTCGGTCCCGACATGTTGTCCCGACCGAGCATAATAGATGAAGGAAAGCGAGAGACAGAAGTATGCAAAAAGAGTAAATGAAGACAGGGGAAGAGAACACAAAGAAAGAAAAGAGAAGATAGGATAGAAAAAAAATCAATATTTATTTAATTTCTATTTAATGTATATAATTTTATAATTGGGTATTAATGTATAATATATTTAAGCATAGGTAATAATAATAAACATATTGAATTAAAATTATAACAATGACAGTAATGTCAATGTCATTGGCATCAGAACTACTAACTATACCAACCCACAACAAAAGTAAATAAAAACGATTCCACAAAATTCAATTTTGTCTAACTACTCTTTTTACAACTTTTCAGAAACAGTATCACAAAACCGTCATTGTCAACGTAAAATAAAAAAATATTTTTTTGGGTTTATGTGAGACTTTTCTCTCTGATCATACTTATAAGCTCTCTGTTTTTGACATACGAAGGCGAATAATGAAAGGATGAGCATTGAGGATAAAATGTGAGACACAATACTCACATTAATTTAAAAAATTTTCAGAGTCGTCTGTCAACTGAAGATTGGCAAAGAATGTACTTCTCCTCTTCCTTTGATGCTAAACTTTGCAAATTTAACAAAACGTTTTTAGGACATTTCAACAATGCGTATCCATTAAAAAAATTAACAAAACAAAAACATTGAAAAAAAAAGTCGTGGATAACACCTAAACTTAAAACATTGCATAGTTTTTTGTGTGGCATGTCAAAAGTTGCAAAACACACAAATTGTGTATCAAATAAAAAAGATACAAATATTTGAAAGAAATAAACAACAAGTTTTTTGAAAACCATAAGGCAAATGTTTTTGATCAACGTATAGTCAATTCTTTATTTATTGCTAGGAAATCATAGAAAATCATTACTGAAATTTGTGATCACGATACAAGAATCAAAAATCACATACTTATTGATTGTCAGTATGGTGCTACAACAAAAAAAAAGCAAGATATTGCTGATTATTTCTGTAAGACATATGACCCTGAACAGAAAGCGTTCCCCAAACTTGCTGTTTATAATGATAACTGTTTGAGAACACTTCCACACTCAATTTACTTCGATACGGTTTTTCCTGAAGAAATTAAAACAATCATAAATAAAGTATGCTCCAAAAGTTCCCCCGGTGTTGATGAAATAAGTAGCTGCGTCATAAAAGCGGTTAAGAACCATATTATTTCACTCCTAAGCCATCTGATAAATGAATCTTTTTATAATGGAAGCATTTCTGACAAACTAAAAATTTCAAAATCTATATATTTATACAAAAACAAAAGTCTAAATGTAGATATAATAAATTACAGAGTTCTTAGCACTTCTAATCAACTTTCTAAAATATTCGAGCATACAATATGTTAAACTTGTAAAAATTTTTTGTAAGTATATATTCTGTCAAAAAGACAACATGGATTTTATAAGAATAATAAGTCTACTAGTAAAACAATAGATGATATTTTAACATTCATTTATCAACGCCATGGTAATAAACTTAATTCAACTGCATTATATAAACGGCAATCAATAATTATGTAACGTATTTTTTTTTATTTAATAATGACTCATATATTCAATCAAGTCTACAACCTCTATGCTAAAATTTAGATATAAATACCTAGAGTCATTCGTTGAGTCACCAACCACTTACTGTCACAAGAGGACAGTAAGTGGTTCGTTGATGTCGCCTTCATACCAATAATAAATATCTCACATTTAACAATGGTTACTGAAACTAAAAGAAACAAACTGAATTTGCGGTTTTCACGAATCCGTAACTAATCGTAAATGACTTATTACCGTTGATCAGTAACTGTCTTAAAAGCTTTACAATTTCACAACTAGTGTAGAACTATATAATAAAATCAAATCCTATTGACCACTTAGAATCTCATAAGCAACTGAAAATCCTATAAGTAGCTATGTGATTTTATAATCTAATTAGAATGCTGTAAGTAAATTGGACTTGTAATGATTGAGTCAGAACTTTACACAAACTGGAATCTTATAATCAAACTAAGAATGCTGTACGTGAATTAGAATGGCACCACTTTACAAACAAACTGAAATTTTATAATCCAATTGGAATTTCTTAATAAATTGGCATTTACTAAATTTCTTTGTTTTTTTTTTTTTTTTTGCATTGAAGAGGGGAAAATACGTTACGTACACCCAAGACAAAATAATCTTGGGTAGTGTGGGACTCCTCCGGCTTGACGGTATTGCTAGGTAGGGCCAGCAATACCGTCAAGGTAATAACCACTAAAAACCACCTCCTCCTCTGTCCAACAGGATTAACATCCCAATTACTAGATAGAGATTTAAGCCGAGACTTTGTAATATTCATCATTTATTGCATTTACACAAAAACCTTTTTAACACGTCGTTAAATGTCATCTATTTGAATAGATTTTATCGCTTTTTTTGTGCATTTAAAAATGTCGATTTTTAAATGTGTTGCGTTACCATAATGACATATATTATAAAGCGGTGAATGTTTTAAAACGTCCGTTTGTGGCGTAGGGAGATAAAAGACGCATTTCTCATAGCGAGCATTAGCTGAACGTGAATTGAAGTAGAAACAAATTTTAGATAATAGATCGGAACAGTCGTATTCCGCATTAATTAGTTTTTGCAAGAAAATAATACACTGTATTTTAAACCTGTGCTCTAGGCTCAAAATCAAAAATTTTTGCAATAGTAGGCTTTGTGAAACCCCTCTTTCGGGATAAACACCGTTTCCTCTAATGCTCGTATTCATAGTCGTAGCTTGGTTGAGTCGGACTTGAGCACAGTCTCCGGTAATCTTCGGAAAAGCGTTGGTATGCGTTTGGAAATCGATTTATCGCTGATTCCATCTCTTCGGCAATGCTCGTGTGAAATATGATATTCAAATCTTGAGACTGAGATCGGTCTTGAGCACGACGCATTTCACAGACAAATCTCGAGATTTAAATATCAAATTACGGTGTTAATAAAAGCGAGTTTTGGGTTATGAGCAAGCGCAGTGGGTCCGTCTCAAGTCGGACTCGAGCAAGGGTCCGACTTGTCTTGAGACGCCATTTGCAGGTTATGTCATTGTTTGACGTTTGAAAATACTGAAAATAGGGTTATGTGTCATATGTCATAACAATGAATATTGACATGGTGGACGAGTTTGTGGAGATGTTCGACATATTAGACAATGAACATAATATGAGAGTGCCAAAACGATATGTGCGGGATGCTGCAAATCCATTGGAATTTTTTTCTAATTTGGAATTTAAGCGACGCTACCGATTTACAAAAGACAGTGTAGTGAATGTGTTATTGCCGCTCGTAGACATACCATTGCCTACACCAAACTCCAGGGGGTTGCCGATTGAACCTATCATTCAATTATTAACCTGTTTACGCTTTTATGCAACTGACAATTTTCAGGTAAAAGTGGAAAAAGGAAATCCTAATAATAATAACTCTAACAATTGCTATTATATTTTTCGATAGATGGTGGCCGGTGATCTATGTGGTATTAGCCAGCCGACGGTTTCACGTATGGTAAAAAGAGTATCTGAAATTGCCACAAAACGTAGCAGAGCAGCGCAACAATATTCGGAGATTTCACGCTATCGCTGGCTGTGTGGACTGCACCCATATTGCTATTGCAAGTCCAGGAGGCGACAATGCAGAAGACTTTCGCAACCGAAAGGGTTTTTTTTCGTTAAACGTTCAAGTAATAACTGCATATAATCTTGCAAAGTGACATGTTTGATGTGTTTATATGAAATACAATTGATGGTTATTGACCAGCTATTTACTATGTATAGACTCAGGTACATTGTATGAATAAAAACTGATTACTGACGACGCTCCACTAATAGATTACATTATTCCCCAATCACACAGAAACCTAAATATTTTAATAATGTTCCTCTTATTCCCATATCACCATACATTTACTACACTCGATAACCAGAGATTAATATCTACCCTGTTAGTCGACAAATTACACCGCATTTCTTTGTTTCTTATACAGAAGCAATTAAAATACGTAAATTTGGGTAAACATCTATTTTATTGAGGGATAAAAACCTATTGGTACAGAAATGTCGTGCTAATAGGACTCTTCATGGAATATTCGAGCACAAGTGCAAAATGTCCACTGTCAGACCCATGTTAAAGTCGTTCCTCATCTTGGAGCAGGTTGCAAAACCACAACTTCCCCTTCTTAACCAAAACAAAATCTTTCCTAGGAATAGTTGAAGTTACGCTTTAAGCAAATAGAGAAACAGGAGGAAGCTGTAAACAAACAAAAGTTTGAAGTAAATAAACACAAATACCTATCAATTAATATTATATATGTTTTTCTTTTCTGTAAATAAGTTGTCACCTTGGAGGGGAGTATAAAAATTTTAAAAGACAAGGCAAAATACTTCTACTGTCACGTTGACGAAGCGTCGTCTGCGTCTACTTATTTCTGCTTTGCTGTTGGTTGGAACCTCTCTAGAGGCGATTATTTATGCAGTTGAGAGTGAGGGCACTAGACGGGCGCGGCGAGGTGCGTGTGAAGCCATGGCAAACACATCGCTCTGTTGTAAATGTAATTCTAAAGTTGTAAACTTTACGAAATGTGTAAATTGTGAATCATGTTACCATCCCAGTTGTGCTAAGATTCTAAATGCAGTGATTCTTAGTGAAAACTCAGTGCGGTGTTGTAACAAAATAAGGGAAAAAAAGTCCGTGGACCATCTGGCAAAGGCAAATATAATTATTGACGATATAAAATGAGAAGATGTGCCCACAAATCTTTTTATGTACATTATCCAACAAAAAGATGACTTAATTACGGAATTAAGAGAGAAGATTAAGCTACTAGAAATCAATATAAGCAGGTCACCTTCAATTCAGATGGAAAAAGAAATGCATTCAATAAACAAACAACTGCCTAAAAAAGTGGTTGATACTGCTACAAAAACACCAAACACGATAGTGCCGACAGACAACAAACATAAAAACGATAAGAATCCTTTATTAAATGACAAATTTCATAATTCATTAGTAGTGGTTAAGCCCCAGGATCAGCCGAAACACCAGGAGCAACCTAAAACCGATGATAAGTGGACTCATGTTACGTCCCGTAAGTACAAATCTTCTAAATCGAAACGCTTACACTTTAATTGGAAACTCGACGGATGCATCGTCTGAAAGCATTGTAACGGTACCAAAGAAATCCCACTTATTCGTATCGCGATTACATCCTAATACCAAGTCTGACAACTTACTAGGCTTTGTAAAAGTTAAATTCTCTGAAGCCCAGTGCGAACAACTAAATGCAAAGCACCCTGACAAGTACTCATCATTTAAAGTAACAATAAACAGCGATAACCTAGACGAAGCTTTTCGAGCTGAAAATTGGCCTTGCGGCGCTTACATCACACGGTTTTTTCGAAAGATCGATAGTACATCAAATGCTGCTACCAAAAACTCTGAATCTTTTTTACATCAACGCACAGTGTCTTCGTAATAAAATGTGTGAAATTGAACTCTTTTTAGAAGCCAACGACATCAACATTTTTTGCACATGTGAACATTGGTTTTCAAAATCTGAGTACCATCTATACAACTTTGTGAACTACTCACTTGTGAGTGTGTATTGTCGAGAAACAGCCCTACACGGTGGAGTCGCAATCTATATTAGAAATACTGTTTCCGCCTCAGAAGTGTCGGTAAAAGATTTCTGTGTTGAACTTTCATTTGAAGCTTCAGCAGTGATCATTCCCAATGAAAACATCTGCTGCATCACACTTTATCGATCCCCTTCTAGAGACATCGACATTTTTTTCAATAAACTTCAAGCAATCCTCGCTCACATCTCCGACAACTATAAATGTCAAATCATACTTGCTGGTGATTTTAACATCGACTTTCTAAGAAACAGCAGTAAGAAATCTGAGTTACTAGATATTCTTCACTCCTTTAACTTATTTACTACAATAAAACAGCCTACTAAAATTAATCAACTTAATAATACTTGTATCGATAATATTGCTACTAACTTACTTGTAACATTTACAACGCATGTTGTAAATTGCAATTTTAGCGATCACTTAGGTCTGACAATGCATTTTGAATCTTAAAAATCTAATAAAAGGCACAATGTGGAATCTATAAGTTATAGGCCAATCAGTGAGGAAAACCTTGCAACATTTTATGAAGCTATATCTATATTTAATTTTTCTAATATCTATAGCGAAGAGCTTTCAGCTGAAGAAAGCTTTAGCATGTTTTACGATATGTTGTTGGGTGCTTTCTACACACACTTTCCAAAGGTTGTTAAAAAGTCAAGTAACAAAAACCGTAAAATAAATTGGTTCTCAAAAGAACTAAGACAACTTAGATCCACTGTTGCAGTCTTAGACGTAATACGAAAATGTAGTGGTACTATAGAAAGCAAACACTTGTATTACATGATGAGAAAAGAATACAAGAAAAACTTAAATATTGTAAAACGTCAAGCGTACGATAACTTTATCATGACTAGTAATAATAAAAGTAGAGCCACTTGGAATTTGATAAATAACGAGTTGAATTCCAATGTTAAAAGCAAAAAGAATCATAGTATTACCGCGACCGAATTCAACGACTTCTTTGTCAATGTTCCATATAATCTGCTCCGGTCATCCAGCATAAACGATAATTTTAGTACAGAATGTAGTAACACTTATCTCAAGAACTAAAAAACATGTAATACAAAATCGTTGTTTTTGAAACCAACTAGTGAATCTGAAATTATTAAATTGATCTCAATTCTGAAGAACTCAAATAGCACTGACATTTTTGACCTAAGTGCAAAAACCATCAAATTCATAAGTGGACTTGTTGCAAGTCACTTAGCTTTCCTTTTTAACAAGTGTATCAGCGAAGGTACATTTCCTAAGTGCGTTAAGATCAGTAAAATATCTGCGCTACACAAAAAGGGCGATGTCAACAACGTTAGTAATTTCAGACCAATTGCAATTTTACCAATTCTGTCAAAAATTTTTGAAATGATTATCAAAGATAGAATAGTTTGAATGTAATAACATGTTTGCCAGTGAACAGTTTGGCTTTAGGAGATTTCGATCCACCGCTCAGACCGTAAGAACAATTATTGATACAGTTTTACAAACTTTTGACGAAGGTCGCCTTACATGTGCAACATTAATTGACTTGTCGAAAGCGTTTGACTGTGTAAATCATTCAATACTGTTAAACAATTTGTACTTCTATGGTATGAGGGGTACAACTCACGAGCTGTTGCGATCTTACTTAAATGATAGATCTCAAGCTGTGTGGGAGAAAAATAAACTGTCAGATGTAAAGCCAGTCAAGATAAGAGTTCCTCAAGGCTCCATTTTGGGTCCACTTCTTTTTTTAATATTTATTAACGATCTCTCAAATAATATTGGAGCTACTAAATCCACAATTTTTGCAGATGATACTACATTAATAAATTCTGCAAATAGCACCATAGCTCTTCATATGCTAGAAAAATCATCTGTTCAATCAGTTAAAAACTGGCTAGCGGCTAATAACCTAGTAATGAATGAGGACAAAAACCAAAAAATTACTTTCTCTTTGAAGGCAACTTCGCTAAATACCGAATCTGTAAAATGTCTTGGATTTATGATTGACAGCAAAGTCACATGGCATTCGCATATAGAGTACCTTGCTCACAAAATAAGCTCAGTAAATTTTCAAATTAGAAAACTTTCATATTTTTGTTTCATGGAGACCGTTTTAGCCTTTTACTTTTCAAACCTCTATCTATAGTCTTATTAACTATGGTGTTATACTCTGGGGCAACTCAAACCAAGCAACCAGAATTTTTATTCTCCAAAAAAAAGTTATACGCACCATGCTAAAAATTCATAACCAACAAACATCTTGTAAACCTCTGTTTAAAAAATTGAAAATTCTGCCGCTTCCGTGCGTGTATATTTTAAATATATTACTACATGCCCACAAAAATCAAAACATTTTTCTTAAAAATTGTAACATACATGACTATAACACCAGAAAAAATAGTACGCTAGTAATTCCATATCATCGTTTAAGTAAGACGCAGCAGTCAGTAAATTATATGTGTGCCAAATTGTTCAATCTTTTACCACCAGAAGTGCAAAGCCTTCGTTTTAACTTCTTTAAACGTGTTATCAAAAGATTCCTACAGCGAAACTGTTTCTACTCACTTGATGAATACTTCTCTTCTGGCAGTGTCCCTCATTTGTTTGATGGGTAATGTGATTTTATTGTCATTCACGTATATGTATGTGTTCTATCAGTGTGTTTTTATTATTATTTCACATTCTTTCTTTTTTGTGTATCAAATCCTAACTTGTATATTGACGAACCAAAGTGAAATGTATCAATTTGTACTTTTGCAAGGCAATAAATTATTATTATTATTATTATTATTATCGCAGTGCATGAACAATTGCAACAAGTTTGTTGTTTTCCACGAGGGACGCCAACAACAGTTTTTCATTTTCGGTATAATATGTTTTATCACCTATAATGCAGATTTTATACATAGCGATCATCAAGTATATGCGTACTCACCACTAGCCATTGTTTAAAAACTTTTGAACCACGTTTCTATTTGTTGTGTCAATTGGAAATGGAAGTGTCGAACTGTCGTCCGTCAAAATTGTCAGATTGCAAAACCAAAATCACTACACTTATTACTGCGGCAACACGAACGCACACGATTTCTCTCGAGAATTACCGGAGACTTTGCTCAAGAAAGATCGATCAGGGATCAACGCTTTATGTCCCGAGCATTAACGAAGTCCTTGCTTGCGATGGAATCAGCTAAAAACGCATGCAAACGCTTTTCCGAACATTGCCGGAGACTGTGCTCAAGTCCGACTCCAAATATTTTTCAAGGTCGAGCTCAAGATTCCACTATGAATACGAGCATAAAACATGCATATTTTAAAAATCTACGCTGAACTCTTTCCAGACTGGCAATTGCCCCTGCATGGTATAGAAACCAAACAATTGCGCCGTATTCTAGCTTAGTGCGGACATACGAGATGTAAATGCTAATAATAGTTGATGATTTTGTGAAATCTTTGGAGTTACGCGCGATAAATTCATAAAGTTTCATAGCAGAGTAGCATAGCATAGCAATCATATTAATGTTGGGGTTAAAAGTCATCTCAGGATCAAAAAAAACTCCTAGATCTTTCACTGTGTCAGGCTTTTGTAAAGTAACATTATTTATTTTATAACGAAACAGAATCGGTTTTTTCTTTCGACCATAAGTCATAACACTGCATTTGTTCACGTTTAACTGCAGGTCGTTAACTAAACACCAATTCTCTACTTTTGTTACATTCTTCTGCAGTCTAGCACAGTCCTGAAAAGACGATATTGCACTGAATAATTTCAAATCGTCTGCATACAAAAGGCAGTCAACACTTAAACAGTTTACAATGTCATTAATAAAAACATTAAACAGCAGTGGCCCCAGGACAGAACCTTGGGGAACACCCGAAGTAGGATTAAAATAATCAGAGCTGTATCCATGGAGGAAGATAAAGTGTTTTCTGTTACACAGATAGGATTTAAAAAATTCAACTAGACAGGGAGAACAACCAAGACTAGACAGCTTAAATAGTAACAGTTGATGATCGAGCTTATCGAAAGCCTTTGAAAAATCAGTGTAGATTGCGTCACATTGTTTTCCTATATTCTAAGACAAACTGTGTGAATGCGCAGAGATTTGTAACTGTAGACCTTCCCGGAATAAACCCCTGTTGATAATAGGTTATGTGATTTTTTATTTAGAGAAAAAGACAATTGAAAATGACCCGTTCAAAAATTTTAGCAAAATTGTCCATTATTGATATAGGACGATAGTTCTCACCATTAGCTCGATTACCACCTTTAAACAACGGTATAACTTTAGATACCTTCCAAGCATCCGGATAGATTCCCTGTGCAAGCGAAAGATTGAATAATATCGTCAGAGGCTCTGCAAGAAATGATGAAATTTTTTTAATAAAAAACGCAGGAATCACATCCGGCTTAGCAGGATCTGGGCCGGAAGGAAGGAAAGAAACTTCATCTTCTATCACAGATTTGACAAATATATTGAAGGAAGTACCGGCACTGTCTGAAGTGTTATGTGCAGCATTTTTGTAACAAGATGATTTATTGTATACGGAATTGAAAAGCGTTGCAAATGAGTTAACAATTGCAGCGTGACCTCTAACTTGTTAATTATTAAATACCATATTATTAGGAATATGTGTACCTTTTTTCTTTAATTTAATAAAATTCCAAAATTTATTGGAATCATTCGATATGTCAGACTCAATTTTGCGTATATAATTTTTACAAACAATTTAAAATTCTATTAATAAACTTAATTTTTAGAAGTCATTGCAGCTGCTACAACAAACTGCAGAACTCGTGCAATTAATCTCAGTTAATTCGCAATTGAAAGTCAACTGTCTTTTCTGAAAAGTAGAAAGAACTGTAAAACCCTTTGTAAAGCAATAGTAATGATGTCAACTTTTGTGCAAATCATTTCATTTCTTAACTTGAAAAGCATTGGGCATTTGCAAGTACATATGTAACACTTCAAAATAATAAGTTTAAGAAAATCAAACCTTGGATCAGTCAGGGATTAATTGTATCAATTAAAGTTAGAGATAAACTTAAAAAAAATGCTAAAGTTAATAAAACATCCGAAGTGTGGAATGAATTTAAAACATATAGAAATATTCTAAACAAATTAACCAAAAAAATAAAAGCTAGTTATTATAAAAACCTATTTAAGTCATCAAAAAATAATCTTAATAAAATGTGGCAAAATGTTAGATCACAAGTAATACCGCCATAGCAAATAAATTTATAAATTATTTTAGTAATATTGCAAAAAACTTAGCAGATAAGATACTGCCTGAAACCCATACAACTGATACTCCACGTATCACAAATATGCATTCTATGTTTTTAACTCCAATAACAAAAGATGGAATCATAAAACACATAAACCATCTTAAAACAAGCAGCTCTTCCGGGCCAGACGGTATATCTTCCTTTTTTTCAAAACAATATTATAGATTATTATTATTATTATTATTATTATTATTATTATTATTATTTAGTCTGCTAACAGGCAAAGCCCAATTACAAGCAAACAGATAGGAGAAAACAAGGAGCACTACCACAGATGAAAGCCATTATAGCAGCTTGTTATACTACTATTCTTTCAGAGGGCTCTTAGACTACCTGAATAAGTCCATTGCACTGTGGTAGTTGTTGTACTAGTCACACATAGTGTATAGAGGCGAAAACTTTAAAAGATTTATGCGAGGTACCGGTACGTAAAAGAAAGGATGGTTTTGCGACGAAACTCGTGGCACTGCAATCGAAAGCTGATGAAGCAAGTATGAACAGTCGATCTGATGATTTACTAGCTTTTTCAAGAATGTTAAAGAAGCTGAAGTTTGTCTCGTTTTCAAGCTTTCATACGCAAATTTATCCAAAAGATCTTGTTGCAAACAATCCCTATCCGGATAAACACCGTCGGTCTTAAATAAAAGGAACTTGAGAAAACGGCGTTGGACTTTTTCCAGTACCTCAATATTATTTTGTGCAGATGGATCCCAAACCACGCTTGCATATTCGAGCTTAGAACGGACAAAAGCATTAAATAGTACTGCAAAGGTTAGAACGTAATGGAATCAGTGACCTGATCTCAGTATAAAACCGAGAGATTTGTATGCAGTAGACGTTATATTTGCAATGTGAGCAGAAAAAGTTAACTTAGTGTCAAAAGTAATACCTAGATCTTTAAATAAATCAACTTTTTCTAAACATTTTCTACCTACGTTGTGGTCGTAAGTAACTTTAAATTGTTTGATGGTCTGAGATCAGAGATTGAAAGTCATATCAGAAATTGCACGATAAATTTTTAGGTCGTCTGCATACATAAGCACCTGAGAAGCTACATTGTTTGCAATGTCATTAAATGAGAAAAAAGAGTGGACCCAATATGGAACCCTGTAGCACACCCGAGCATATTACTGATTTGTCAGATTCATGGCCAAAACACTTCACATACTGACGTCTATTTAAGAAATAAGATTGAAAGCAGCTAATTAACGCATCAGAAAAACCAACTAAGTGAAGTTTTGATAATAAAATCTTGTGATTTAACTGATCAAAGGCTTTTGAACAGTCCAGATATATCACATCGACCTGATGGCGTGCATTCATAGAATCAGAGGCAAATTAGGTAAGCCAAACTGATAGCGTTTTTTAAATTAGATAGATATTTAGTTCATCCTCTGGCGCATATTTTTAATTTAATTTTCAAAACCGGAATTTTTCCTAATAATTTTAAGAACAGTATTATAGTACCAATTTAACAATTTGTTTCAAATTACAGGCCTATATCCCACCAATAATATCTCAAAAATTATAGAAAAATGTTTAAAAGAGAGAATACAATTTCTGGATAAGCATAAAACATTGTCATCCTCACAATATAGATTTAGAGCAAATATGAGTACATCTGATGCCATGAATGAACTTACGGACTGTATTACAAGCAGTTTTGATCATGTGGAGTATTTATGCAAAAAATGTGTAAGACCTTATATAAATTCTTTCAGCTACGGAACTACGTGACATATCCAACTTTAAAAATTATATATTTAGCACTAATTCAGTCAATCTTAAGTTATGTTCACCACTTGGAGAACGGCATCCTTAAATACGCTAAGGCCGCTGAACATTACTCAAAAACATATCATAAAAATAATATTGCAAAAAAATAAAAAATACTCCACGGAACAACTTTTTACAGACAGTAAGCTGCTTTCAATTAGGCAAATATTTGCAGTATCAATCTTAAAATTTATGCACCAACATGATAAATACAAAACACCATTAACACATAGTTCCTGTACAAGAAGCATAACCACGAAAAATATAATGCTCCCTTAAAAGAATAAAACTATTTCACAAAGACATGTATCTTACATTGGACCCAAATTATATAATCTAATAACTTGTCAGTTAAAGCTAGAACAAAGCAAAGCTTTGATAAGCATATAAGCAGTTGGGTAAAAGAAAAGTATACCAAAGTCCAAACAAGCATCAAATGGATGCAATAGTAAAGTGAAATTTAAGTAACACAGCTAGTACGCTATGTCGTTATTTTTAGATAGTTATTATCATATATCTGTCTGATTGGAATATCTCTGCGTAGTTTGCATAAAGTTGCACACACAAACCATTTAATGGCTTAAGAGCAACCAATAATATTAAATACATAAAAAAAGAAGCACATATTTTATAAAGTTTTTTGAATACTTTTTAAAATTTGTAAATTTTCTTTGTAAATTAAACAACTAAACAATTATACATTTAAAACAAAAAAAATAAAATAAAGTGCAAATACAAAAGTAAAACTTAAAACAGTGTATATTTAACATGTGTGATGTGTTATACAAAATCTTTCACAATAGCTGCTTTCAAATAATACGAAAACAATAAAATTCTATTTATTATCGGATAGTAATGTGCTGTGTGCAAAACATGTTTAAGACACAGCCGATGAATCTAAGAGTGCGGAAAACCAAGAATTAATTGTAAACAAACTAAAATGTGAAGATAGTGTTATAAAGACGGAGATAATAAATCTAGCAGCTGAAATATCTATCCTTAAATCCGCAGCCAACACTACCGAAACATCAGAAAAGATGACAAAAACCCAACTTGATAGAATTAAAAAAGAGGTTGATATCCAACTTGACGAAGTCAAAAAGAATATTAACTATCTCCTTATTGAAAAACTTGACGAGATCATGTGAGAGTTTACTCTTTATACATTTATTAATATAAATTATTTAAGTCAAAACGGCTTTAATATAATATTGCAAGAAGGACTGATAGCTGAGTGAAGAGTGTCGAGTGCGGTACTCGTGGATAGTCAAGTCAAGTCAAGAGAACGAGAGTGATAGTTATCTCTACACTCGAACGAATATAACTTGTTATTGTGTGCAAATGAAGTGCAAATGTGGTGTCCTAACATTTCTGTTTCAGTAAACTTGCCAGGTGACAGATCCTACCTTCTTCTAATAATCTGGCTGGTTTGGCCATGGCAGCTAGGTTTGAGTACTGATACGACTTGCTCTAATCTTAGGAAAGAGCACATGTAAGACCTTATTACCTTATATTGATTATTAGTCCAGTCATTTCGTCCGAAAAAAAGGCAAATAAAAGAAAATAAATTTGCGCTTCTAATTTTTTAATATGTTGTAGGGGATACCTAGAAAAGCTTAACTTGAGATTGTCGACCAAGCTTTCCTAGGAGCTTTCGCCGCCATCTTGGAAAACGCTTAAAATTTGTTTTTCGGCAATAACTCGGCTATCCGATGAGATTCGAAAATTTGTGTAGGACACTTTTTGTAGCTTTCTTTGTGCTCTACAATAACGCTTAAATTATTTTTAGCGTTTCATGCATCGTTATTGAGATATCGATCAATAAAGTCAAAAATTTAGGACACAATTTTTGTTTTTTGCTTTTTTTTTCTTTGGGTCTTAATAAATATGAAAAATTGTAGAATTCAAACTTGTAGAGCATATTCAGACCTACAATTTCCTTCTTGGATTTTTTTATGTTGGACAAAAATTACGATCTCCAGCGCGCCGCAAAGTCGGTGAATCCACACTCAGCGTCGAGCGAGCTGCTCGCTCGGTTGTGTCTGTAACGATGATGATGACGATGCTCTCATCGAATCAGCATCATTTCCAACGTTTCAACAGACACAACAACTCGAAGAGTTTACGGAGGACAAAGATTTTCAGCCTGGACCATCCAAGCGAAAAAAAACATGAAAAAAGTCCATCGTTCGTGTCTCGAGTGCAGAAAAAATAGTATATTACACTACAAGGGACAAAAGTTGAATTTTCGGCCCTGCGCGCCATAATGCCCGTCGTGTATACGATTTTTCTTCATACCTCGGTCGAAAGTACGTACTTTTATTTTTAATTTTATTAGGGACGAAAGTATACTTTCGTCTCTAATAACAGAGACGAAAGTTTAACTTTTAGTCCCTGTAAGATAAAATTCTTTCTTCCCTATAATAGCGGGAAAAAAATTCATCGTGTTTATTTATACTCGTAACTATGTTATATGACCAGCAACACTCGCTTCGCTCGTGCCGCAAATGTCGCGGCAGGCATCAAAAACTATCAGCATTTAAAGTTAAAAAAATAAAATTAAAAATAAAAGTACGTACTTTCGACCGAGGTATGAAGAAAAATCGTATACACGACGCGGGACAGAAGTTGAAATCTCGGTCCTGCGCGCCATGATTATGGCGCGCAGGGCCGAAAATTCAACTTTTGTCCCTTGTAGTGTAATATACTATTCTTTCCGTTTATTTTGGTTTGTTTATTTTGTATTGTAAAAAATATTTTTTTTTACTGCACAAACAAATTATTTGTTTAATAAATTACTATTGTGTGATCCTTAATTTGTTGCTCTTTGTACTTATTTTTTATCCCATCAATTTCCTGAACAATTTCCCATTCGATTCGACATCCAGACACAACCGAGCGAGCAGCTCGCTCGACGCTGAGTGTGGATTCACCGACTTTGCGGCGCGCTGGAGATCGTAATTTTTGTCCAACATAAAAAAATTCAAAAAGGAAATTGTAGGTCTGAATATGCTCTACAAGTTTGAATTATACAATTTTTCATATTTATTAAGACCCAAAGAAAAAAAAAGCAAAAAACAAAAATTGTGTCCTAAATTTTTGACTTTATTGATCGATATCTCAATAACGATGCATGAAACGCTAAAAATAATTTAAGCGTTATTGTAGAGCACAAGGAAAGCTACAAAAAGTGTCCTACAAAATTTTTCGAAATCTCATCGGATAGCCGAGTTATTGCCGAGAAACTAATTTTACCTCTTTTTTTAAGATGGCGGCGAAAGCTCCTAGGAAAGCTTGGTCGACAATCTCAAGTTAAGCTTTTCTAGGTATCCCCTACAACATATTAAAAAATTAGAAGCGCAAATTCATTTTCTTTTTTGAATGTACGTAATGACTGGACTATATTATGATGCATGCAGATACATCTATGTCATTATTGGCATACTTGTTGTTATTAAAGAGTATGCAGATTATTTGTGTCAGAATTGCCCTCCACAAAGCTGGAATGAAGGAAGATTGCTTGGCGGGGACAAGCCCCCGGTGAGTTCCTTGATAAGTATTATTGACAGGTACATTATGTGTGAATGTGTTTCATGTATGGTTAATCTAATCCGTTCAATTTGTTCAAGACGGGTTCTTAAGGGGGTTTTGAACCCGTGATGAATCCAGTGTTTTAGAGGTTTAGTAGAAATCATCCCATTGCGTCAATTGTCACCAAAATGTAACTAAATTTTAAAAATATGTTCATCAAAGATGTCTTCATGGACCTAGCTCGTTTTTTTTTTCGTGTTAGAAAGTTTAAAATGTCCTTAAAAGCAGTTTATTTATGACCTTAATTAAAAGGATTATTTTATTGATTTAGAATCTGATAAATACAAAATAAACGAGCTAAGGCGGTGTATTCAAGTGTTTTCTACAATTGGCATTTTTAATTTTAAAAAAATATTCAAAAATAAGGAAATGGCATGTATTCTACACAACCTCTGTCAAGTCGAATTTTTCTAAATTTTCATTAATTTTGTCGACTGGCCCAGAGTGGTCGACGTACGGTCAAAAACATAATATCTAAAGGATTTTCGGAAACGGTACCGTCTACCAGTCGTAAAGTTTATAACTTTCTTTTATAATCGAGTAACTAGTGGATTTACAGAAGTTGATATTTTTGGAGATATGAATTTCAAAAGTTTGAAAAATCCTAAAATTGGGAACTTTTGATCAATGAAGCAAAGAATAAAATATAAAAAATATTAATTTTTTTTGATTATTTATACAATAGCTAATAATACTACTTAATAGAAATTTTAAAAAGTTTTATTGTTTATATCTTTTTTTGATTTTAACTCGCGCGCTTCCCAGTAGGTACTTTTCAGTATCGTATGAGTCTTTCTGACATATATGCGGCACTAGTTCTCTTGGTTTTAAATAATTATTTATCATTTACGTTCATATATTCTTCATTTGTAATTGAAAAATAAAAACAAATTAGAGTACGTTTTGAAAATTGTCAATTGTGTCGTAGATTTATATCGGCGTAAACGTAGAGGTTGAATTCTGCTGCGATTGCGATTTGGTGAAACAAAAGTCAGCTAGCACTTTTGTGTTTTATCACTGTGTAGGAACTTTAAAACAATTTGGCTTTGATTCAATTGAGAATTTTCAGTTTGGATATTGAAACGAAAATTATCACATCAGGTAGCGATCCTGTTCCATTCGAGGTATCAGGAAGAACAATTGTTGATTTCAATTATTTATTTAATTCTATTATAAATTTTCGACATATTGAACTCTTTAAATGTAGCTCACAGAATTTATTTATTGAAAAAGAGCAAAGAATTGGCCTTCTAAGCAAATTTTTTATCAAATGTTCTGTATGTAAATCTGTTGTCACAATTTCTACCGAGAAATTAGAACCTGCTGATTGCATGGACATTAATAAATCCGCTGTGCTGGGAACAATTTCAAGCGGAGGAGGGCACTCACAACTAGAAGAAATTTTAGCTTTTTGTAATGTTCCGTGCATGTCTTACCAAACATTTTCTGCGGTACAAAATGACATTGCTCCTCATATATATGCCACTTTTCATAAAGTAATAGAAGCTGCAGGACAAGAGGAAGCTCAGTTGGCAGTAAAAAATGGTGACATAGACAAAGATGGTATACCCAAAATCACAGTTATTGCAGATGGGGTTTGGTGCAAAAGATCTTATAGATCAAACTATAACGCTGCATCGGGAGTCGTAAGTCATCACGAGATTGCAAAACGTAGTCCAGGCAAGTTTCTGAAGAATTATATAACAAAAAAAAAAAACAATATGTCAACCGAAATGTGCGACGACGTCTTTTCTCGGAATTATTTAAAAAAAAAAAACGTTACGCTGACTCTGATAGAGAATACGGCCCAGAGGCGGCATTGCCAGAGAAGAAAAAAAAATCAGAACCGCTTCCAGAATCATTTGAGGCAGCTAAAGACGATTTAATTAAATCGTTAAAAAAAACAAGATCTGAAATTGCACAGCTAGAGAAAAAAGCTATTGGGCAAAGCATTAGTCGATTGTGGAAGGATGAAAGATATAAGAGGCTAACAGCGTCTTCATTTGGAAAAATTTGCAAAATGCAACGTTCCACTTCTTGTGCTGCAAATGTGCAGTCTCTTTTATATAATAAATTCACTGGTAGTACTGCTACTGATTGGGGTAAAACTCATGAACGCGTCGCTGTACAAGCGTTTGAGCAACTTCTTGTTCTTGAGGTTACAACTTGCGGCTTGTTTGTTGACCAAATGTTTGGCTTTCTCGGGGCATCTCCAGATGGTCTAGTTGGAAATGATGCCATAATTGAAACCAAATGCCCATATTCGATGCGAAATTTTACACCGCATGAGTATATAAAAAAAGCTATGCAAAAAAAAAGTGAAACATTATACAATAGACAGCGAAGAGAATATAAACTTAAAAACAAATGCCGACTACTTTTACCAAATACAAGGGCAGCTACATATAGCCAAGAAAGAAGTTTGCTATTTTGTTATTTGGCTCCAAAAGGAATGTCTATTGAAATGGTATGAGTTTTGAAATGCAGTGTTTAGATCAGTTTTCCGGGATTGATTTGTTTTTTTTTGTCAGGTTTATAAAGATGATTCTTTTTGGAAAGAAAAAATAGAACCACATCTGATAGAATTTTACCATAAATGTATTGCGCCGGAGTTATTATATCCTCAGCATCCTAAAGAACTCCCTATCAGAGATTTGCGGAACAGAAAGATTTCAAGAAGAACCAATTGTAAATGATTGGTTTATAAAGCAATCAATATTTGTTACTATTGATATTATTATTATATATTATATTTCTTTCTATTTTTTTATTGTACTTTATTTTTATTTATTCGTTCTTGTGCTTATTCTACTCTTTCATATAGAAGGTTACCTGCGGCAACATATATAATAAAGCAAACCTATTATTATTTATTTTTAAAATTAAGAAGACTATTTATTATTTCATATTATTTTAAAAATAAACTTTATTCGATTTTTATTACATAATTATCATTTTTTTTCTTCACTTACAATATTTTTTATCATTATCACTTTGTATGATTTTAATATGTCTTTTTCTGTCTATATTATAATTGCTCAGATTTAAAAATAAAATTATTTATAGTTGTATATTTATATTAGATAAATAGGTACACCACTCGTTTTCAGCTCGTGTTGCAAATTTTATCTTTGAGGGTAATAGTCTTCATCATGTGCGTGTTGAATAATTTACTGTTTTAACTGCAATAAACACATTATTATTACAAAAAAAAATTGATTATTGTTTATAAAACTTATTGTAAAATACCTACTGCAAATACCAATTTGTATTCAGTACTTGTTTCAGTCAGCAATGAACAAGAAGAAGCTTTTTTTTTGCGGCAATAAAATCTTCTTTACCCGTGCAGTTCTTATTTGAGTGAATGGTATTATTTACTGTTGAACCTTAGCATTACGCAATGGATATATCAGAAATTATTTTTATGATATCATTTTCAAGGGTCGGTTTTCTTCAGGTAGACAGGGTGGCGAGAAAAAGACGAGTAAATGACAGAGATAAAATATTTAAGTTCCGCCCCTCAGCTGACGTAGAAAAACACGAGGGATAGCAAGAACCGAATTGAGTTTGTCTTTAAAACGCTCTTAACGGCGGCCACAAAAGGAGTGAGTTGTAGTAGATCGTTGATAATAATGTAGTCTGTTAATCTTGTATTAATGCTGTATTTAAGTTGTATTCATAATCAGAAAAAGAATGTGGTGGAACAATCTGACAATTATTGTATTTTAATGAAACTAGGTAATTTAATTATATTGGCGGTGATTTTAA
This sequence comes from Lagria hirta, assembly GCA_947359425.1. Lineage (NCBI taxonomy): Eukaryota > Metazoa > Arthropoda > Insecta > Coleoptera > Tenebrionidae > Lagria > Lagria hirta. The sequence goes on along the minus strand of OX375795.1, from coordinate 30,565,308 downwards.
CATCCATTTTAATACTAATGAACTTAATGTAGTACTCATTAAAGACATGATCAAAAGTTATGGTATCTACCCAATCGTTAATTTTCCAACTAGATGTAACTCATATATCGACAACCTTTTTACCAATATTAACACTAATTGCATCAGTGTTGAGCCCTTTCCTGTTTCAATCTCTGACTATATCGGTATTCGACTTAAGTATGCACATATCGAACCAAATCCGTTTTGCCTGTCTATAACCAGACTTATTACTGATAAAGTTAAAATAAAATTTTATGACCTTGTATGCAATACTGACTGGTATTTCATCGACACTGATATTCATGCGAATGCTAAGTTTACCATGTTCATAGACAACCCTACGCACAGCTTTAATATAGTCTTTCCAAAAAAAAAACATTAATACGTGAAAGTATACATAAAACTAGTAACATTTGGTTTACACTTAAGCTTAAATTAATGGAAAAAAAGCTGTTGTGTCTTTTTGAAGCTCACAGATTACAGCCTTCCAATTCAATGAAACTCATGTTAACTGTTTTATAATGCTGTGATAAAGTTTGTTAAAATTAAAGCAAACGACAATTATTACATATTTGAAAATTCTTATAACCTAAAAAAAATGTGGCAGCTTGTTAACAAACACAAAAAAAGTAAATAATTAAAATGTTTTACAATTACGCCTAACGATTTTAATACTCATTTTACTACTGTAGCAAATAATATTCTGCGAGCTCTTCTTACTAACAATCTTGATCCGATTTCATTAATATCTCACTAGAAACTACATCCTCTATCAACAGAAAAGACGCTATTTATTTCAATTTCCTAGAAATATCCTTCAACAAAGTTAGAGATGTATTTAGAAAACTAAAAAGTTCTAGTAGTAGCAATCTTTATAACTTTAAATTAAACTCCTCATGTTTTTTAACCAACGTGGTCAACTATTGCATCAGAGAACATATATTTCCAGTCTGTTTAAAAATTTCATCTGTATTACTAGTTTTCAAAAAAGGAGATACAAATAGCTCTGACAGATACTGACAGGAATGTTTGAAAAAATACTACTGAACCAAATTTTTTACTAACTCACTGCCTCCAATCTATTGAATCCGCATCAGTTGGGCTTCAAAAAAAAATTTTCAACTGTTGATGCCATCTCTAGCATTGTCAATAATGTTGAACCAACATTTGAACAAAATAAAGTGTACTTCATTTTGGGATTTAAGCAAAGCGTTCGATTGTGTCTAACACACCATATTAATACGTGAACTGTTTTACTACAATTTCTTTCCAGAAAGCGTAAAAATGATTAGTTCATATTTAAGTAGCCGTACTCAAAAAGTATTTGTTAACGGCAGATTCTCTGATAACTGCGTTATTACCAATGGGGTCCCCCAAGAATCCATATTAGGATTGATTTTATTTCTCTTATGTTAATGATCTGCCATTGAACGCATTTACAGATAGTATTATTTTGTATGCTGATGACACTGCTCTGGAGGAACGAGGCAAATCTTTAGAAGAAGTTAAAACCAAATTTTCTACCAACATTAACGTAATCCGGCATTGATTTATCTCTGATAGACTAAGTCTCAACCAACAAACAACCGTAACAATATTGTTCTCCTTAAAAAAGACAAAATAGTAGAGTTTATTTTGAAACTCTACTATTTTGTAGGTGTTTTTATTTTTACAGTCACCTACTTAGGCATTTGTATTGACCAACAGTTAACATGGATTGACCATTGCAATCGTGTACCTGACAGACTCTGTAAAAACATATATATGCTACGTAGTTTAACAGACAAATTATCCTTTAAATACCTAAAAATCGTATATTATGCAATAATCCATTCTCATCTACACTATGCAATAGTCATATGGAGGCACTCATCATCTTTAACTGAGTAGATATAGAATGGGGGTACAAATGCCCCCCCCCACCACTTTTACGTCATATGACCTTGGACTTTGGAATGTCCTTGACCTTGAACCTTGGAACGACCATGGAACACCTGTTTTGTACATTTGCTCTCCCACTACTTTGTTCTCCCCCCACCACATTCCTTTCCCCCTACCACTTTTTTCGAAAATTGTGATAGCCACTTGGGAGCATTCACTCATTAAGCGCGAGCAAAGCTAGACGAGTTTAAATAAAAAAATGTAAATTTTGTACTACCAAGAATCAAACCATAATCGACCAATAATCAATAATCGATAATCAATAATCAATAATCAATAATCGATAATCAATCAATAATCAATAATCAATAATTGATAATTGATAATTAATCGATAATCAATCAATAAGTAATCAACTTTAATTCTTTGAATTGGAAATACATTAATAAGATGGCGGATCCACTTTTGGAACACCTGCCACATGACCATGAGCCTTAACACCTGTTGTCTTGATCTTGAAATATTTGCATTGACCGTTTGCGCATGCGCTTCTCACTTGCCTAGTTAATCGCACAGCTCCACTTGGATATTTGTCTCCAAATGATGATTAACCATCGTCATCGTCACCTTGATATGATGTGCTTGTAAAATTTATTGCGCAAACGTCACATATAATGGCTACCATAAATCAATTATTAAGCGAGAGCTATCAGTTAAAAAAAATGTAAATTGTGCGATACCAATAATCAAACACTAATCAATCAATAAGTAATCAATAACCAATCAACGACCATGAGCCTTAACACCTGTCGTCTTGATCTTGGAATATTTGCATTGACCGTTTGCGCATGCGCTTCCCGCTAGCCTTAGTTAATCACGCAGCTCCAAGTGGAATTTTTTTCTCCGTCGATGATTAATCATGAATTTTTTTTTCTGCGAGAATTGATGTGTTCTTGAAATTAATTGCGCAAGCGTCACATATAATGGCGAGCGACCAGAGAGCTAAGCTAGACTTTTTCAGGTAAAAATGTAAATTGTGCGACACTTACTAATAATCAATCAACATGACTACTTTACTAAAATTCTTGGAAATTAATATAAGTACTGTAAATTTAAAAATTTGAAAAATAGATATGTTTGTATAATATATTAAGCTGGGTTCTCAATAGAAAAATATGATAATAACGTCACTATCAAAGTTGACTCATGAAATATAAATGAGAATTCTGTATCAAGTAATAGTAAATGTTCAAGTATAAATTTTTGAAAACAATTATGACAGCCAAATATTGTTGAATGAGAATAGTTAGAGCAGCCTTACAAAAAGTATATAAGAAAAGTGTGAATTAAATTACCAGTTAGTTTGTAGGTAGTTCTGTTTGTATGTAGAAATGAAAATATATAAAGACAGAAACCAAAATAAAAAGCTTAATTCTTGTGTAAACACCTGCAAGAAAGGTACTGGATTTATTATTAATTTAATTAATAAACTACCTGTAGAATTGCATTTACCTGGGTATCAATTTTGTGATCTTGGTACAAAGTTGGGAAAAAGATTAGAACGAGGGGATAGTAGAATAAATCTGCTAGATTCAGCTTGTAAGGAACACGACATGGCATATTCTAAAGATAAAGAGATAGACAAACGTCACAAAGCAGATAAATTATTGATAACAAAAGCAAAAGAACGGTTAAAAGCAAAACATACACCACTTGGAGAAAAAGCCGCAGCAGCAATAGTCATCGCATTGATGAAAGCAAAAACAAAGTTAGGAATGGGGCTGCAAAAAAAAAAAATTAAAGAAAAAACGAATATTGAAAGATCTAAAGCGTGGAGGATTTTTACCGCTACTGCTTCCATTATTAGGGATGTTAGGAGGTTTAGGTGGAGGTGCAGCTGGAATTGCAACGGCTCTAAATAAAGCGCAAGCAGATAAGAAATTATTAGAAGAGACGCAACGACATAACAAAGTTATGGAAGGAAATGCTAAAGGAAAAGGATTTCGAAAGAAACGTTCTGTACATAAAAAAAAGAAAGGAAAAGGCTTATTTATTGGACCAAGTCAATGGTATCAAAAAAACTACCAATAGCACTACCTAAGCGTGCGTTATTTAATACTGATCTAATTAAATATGTTAGGAAATTAAAAATTCAAGGCTTTCGTGGTGTGTATATGAGAAATGCCACACCAAAAAAAATTAGAAAAAATGAATGTGGTATAATAAATATGGATGATAAATTTGGCCCTGGTACACATTGGACTGCGTATATAAAAAAAGAGAAAAAAATTATTTATTTTGATAGTATGGGTGATTTAAAACCACCACTCGAATTAATCACATATTTCAAGAGTGATAATATAAACAATCAAATTCAATATAATATAGAAAGATTTAAAAATTTTGACACATTTAATTGTGGTCATCTGTGTTTAAAGTTCTTATATGTTTACAATTGAAAAATAAAAACAGTTGAAAACATTCTTTCTAAGAAAAATGTTGTTTGTTCTAACAGGAAATTCATCCGTGCTTTCAAGTGATTATAATCCGCCTATCGATATAAGTGATAAAAAATATGTGATAGGTTTGACGAGTTTTGAAGTATATAATTCTATACCAAACATAGAAGAAGGGTGTAATAAATTTTATTTTGGAAAAAAAGAATTTACGATACCTACAGGATGTTACCAACTAGTACATATAAATGAATATTTACAAAAAAAAGTACAAAAATACTTTAAACATGATTTTTTAATAATTAGCTCAAAAAGAAACACTTCACATACTCAAATAAAAGCGACACAAGAAATTGATTTTGAAAAACCAAATACAATTGGACCAATATTAGGATTTAGTAAAAAAATCTTAAGAAAAAATGTTGTTAATGAATCAGACTGGATTGTTAATATAATGAAGATAAACTCAATATGTGTTGAATGCAATATCGCTGTTAATAGTTTTCGAAATGATAGACCAGCTCACATCATCCATCAATTTTTTCCAAATGTACCCCCTGGATTTAAAATTGTGGAAGCTCCAGATCATATAATTTATTTACCTATTAGTGTAGACGCCATTCGAAACATAACTCTTAAAATAGTGGATCAAAATGGAAACTTGATCAATTTCGAAAACGAAACCGTCACTGTAGGTTTACATGTGAAAAGAGATGGGTCTTAACTTCAATAAAAAAACAAATAAATTAAGTAAAGTCTGTATAAATCGCTTTAGTAAGACAAGAAACGTGAAGCGGATAACTGCTGAAAATAAAAAATTTCTTGAGTCATTAGGTTTTAAATTATATAAAAATGTTTGAGCTTGCTGAAAAACCATCAATAGATGAGTCTATTGTTAGCTATAGATTTTATAGTCATGAAGCTTATACATCACGATATGAAAATAATGATGAAATAAGAATTCGTTTACCTGAAGACCTATGTACTAGACCTAGTGATAGCTATTTGTTTATACAAGGGCGGATTGTTGAAGACGATAACATAACTGCATCCCAAGCACAGTTTGTTAATAACGGTGTGACATTTTTATTTAGTGGAATAAGATATGAAGTAAATGGACAAACAATAGATATTAATACAAAACCAGGAATAACAAATACAATGAAAGCACTAGCATCTTTTAATCATAGTGAAAGTATACGATATCAGAACGCCGGGTGGTTTATGAATGGAGAAGGCACTGTAGTGGAAAATGGAAAATTCAACGTTTGCATTTCTCTTAAGATGTTATTGGGTTTTGCCAAAGATTATACAGAAGTGATGGTTAATATTGCTCAAGAATTGATATTGATTCGCAGTAATTCGGACAACAATGCTATAAGCGTAGTGAACGAGAACGAAAAACCAAAAGTAGTGATAGACAAAATTGTTTGGAGAGTACCACATATCGCTCCTGGTTTGAGAGAAGAAGTCGAACTTACAAAAAAAATTGAAAAAGGAAAAGATGTTATTTTATCTTTTTGTAGTTGGCAATTACATAGTTATCCGTCTTTACCAAATACCACAAAACATATTTGGTCCGTGAAAAGTTCTACAAAACTTAAATCGCCACGTTATATTATACTTGGTTTTCAAACTAATAGAGAAGGAGATTTGAAAAAAGATATGAGTAAATTTGATCATTGTGATTTCGCCAATATACGCGTATTTTTAAACAACGACCGTTATCCATATGAAAACCTAAGTATATCTTTCAATAACAATCAATTTGCTACATTATATGAAATGTTTACACAGTTTCGAAAAACTTACTATTATCAAGATAAAACTGAGTGTTCAATAACACCAGCTCAGTTTAAATCTAACTTTCCTTTGATAATCGTCGACTGTTCTTATCAAAAACTCGGTTTTCAAACTCAAGCCGTAGTATTAAGAATAGAAATTGATACACATTCTATAATTCCAAATAATACAACCGCTCATGCTATTATAATTAGCGATCGTATCTTCACATATAATCTCCAAACACAAGCGATAAAACAAATGTAAAAATGAATGCGGTTGTAGATATACAACTATTTAAAATAGATCATCAACAATATATTGTTAAAGAATTAGCTGTAATCAAAAACAAAAAAATTGCACATTTTGTGTTTAAACCACCGTTTCCGTTTGAAGAGTTATCTGCAAAATATCAGGCACAAGCCAATTGGTTGATGAAAAATCATCATTGTATAAAGTGGAATAAAGGCGAAATTGAATGTGAAAAGTTTGAAGATATATTGAAAAGTTGTACTTATGATGTCAAAAACATTTATGTTAAAGGAAGAGAAAAAGCTTTTTATTTAGGAAAAATTTTAAATAAAAATATTATTGAACTACCTGAAAGTCCATCATTAAAACTAGATACACCTAGTTGTTTATTTCATTCTTCAGAGCGTTGCCGTTGTAGTTTAAGAACTGTAAAAGTTTTAGAATTTATTTGGAAAATTGGAAAATAAATTATTCAAGTTAAGTTTAGAGATAAGTAAACGTATTTTATATTGTTTGCGTACTAAAGTCTAGTACTACATCTAACAGCAATAATGTAAATGTGTTCCAAAATTTGACATCTAATCAAGTAAAAATTAAATTACATTTTAACATAATATGAGTCTTCCTATATAAATCCTAACAACTCTAGTTAAAAAATAAATTATTTGTTATAAAGATTAAAAAATAAGTTATAAAGTTTGATTGATGTAGATTGTTGACGATAATAAAGAGTTTATAAATTTTATTCTGCACGAAAACCTTGACAATAAATAAGAGATGTTGACCTGTTAAGAATTTGTTGCAACAGGTGTCATCTGCAGCTTTCGTGATAACGAAGCCTTGAAAAATATAAGAAGGTCATGCGCATAGGTACATTGCGCATGATCGTTGCACTTACTCCGGATTTTTTCAGATAAAAAAGAAAATTTGCTACGTGGCAATCACTTCCATTTTGTTAGTGATCCAGCAATTATTGTTATTCACTTGTGTTTTAACGGTGCAGTTTTATTTTTTTGCTATTTTTTAGTGTAACAATGTCCAGTCATCTAGTGACAAACGTAAGTTAATTTTTTTAAATGATCTAAGTTGTAAATAAAGTAGATTAGTTATGTAATTTGAACTATTTTTTAAAGTTTACTTGCGATTGGTGTCGTAAGCAGTTTTCCAGAAATTATCATAAAAATAGACATATGACCAACTCATGTACCCCAAACAAAAAACAAAAATTGTCAGAATCAAATGGTAAAATTTACATTATTAGAAAATGAATCTATATTGATAATCCTATTGCACACTTAGTCAAACGCGATTTATGTAATTGTTTTATCAATCGCCAACAGTTAAAAAGTCATCAATCAAGTCGGCACCATAAAAATAACTGTGTTACACCGCTGGCTGCAAATATTTTTATTGTTGCTACAGCATTCAAAAAACGAATTGCGACCTATCGTTTAATTCCAGAAGAAGAATATGTGAATATTTCGGACTTTCTTAAAAATGAAAAGGAAAAAATCTTCGACTTACTTCAAAAAGGATTGGACAAAATGATCACACTCAAAGTTAATGTGGAATTACATGGTTTATACACAATTGAATCAAAAAACTTGACGGACATCAAATCGTTTCAAACAGCTAACAAAATAATCACACCTGGTTCATCTCTAGATAAGATTTTGTTGACATTTAAAGAAGATATTCAGCATAAAATGGAAATATTTGCTGAAAAAGACTCAGGTAAGAAATTTTTTCATACGTACATTTATTACAGTTTAAATTTTTTAGGGTGGGCTTTAAAACATATTTTATATTTAGAAATAAATATAAATAAGTATAATCCTCTTCGAGCATCGTCATACATTGAATTACCAGAATGCATTAGTAAAAAAAAAGCCATTATAAATATCCAAAATGATGACAACAAGTGTTTTGGTTGGAGTATTGTATCAGCACTAATTCAGCCAAATGATCCCGAAAGCAGTCCAATGTCATACCCTCATTTTACGCAAGTGTGTAATTTTTCTGATATAGTTTTTCCAGTTAAATTAGAAAGTATTGCAATTTTTGAAAAAAATAATAATATTTCGATTAATGTTTACGGTTTAGAACTTGTTTTTCATAATAACAAAAAGCGATATGAAATAGTTGGCCCGCTATATTTTTCAAAATTCAAACAAAATGATCACATTAATTTATTATTGATTGATGATGAATCTGGCAACCAGCATTATTTTGTTATTAAAGATTTATCGAGATTAGTATCAAGTCAAGTTTCAAATCATAAAACAAAAAAACATTTTTGTGATGGCTGTTTGCAATATTTTACTACTAAAGATATATTGGAACGACATTGTGAAAACGATTGTACTACAGTAGCTGTAAAAATACCTAGCACAGAGATGAGAACAACTAAATTCGGTAAATTAATCCCATCAAATATTTTACAATTTGAAAATTTTCAAAAAAAATTTAAGGTTCCATTTGTTGCATATGCTGATTTTGAGTGTTTACTTATGCCTTTAGCTACTTGTCAACCAAATTCTAAAGCAAATACAGAAAGTTTTCATGTAAAAACACATTTGCACGAACTTTACTCATGCGCATACTATATAAAATGTGCTTTAAACGATGACTTATCTGTTTTTAAAACTTTTAGAGGTAAAAATTGTGTTCAAGAATTTTTAACATCGTTAGAAACTGATGCAATAGAATTGTATCGTAAATATTTAGAGCCTATAAAACCAATGAGACCTCTTTCACCTGAAGAGGAAGCTAAATTTTATTTTGATAAATCTTGCCACATTTGTGAAAAAGAATTTACTGAAACCGATGTTAAAGTTCGAGAGCGTTCGCATACAACTGGCTTTTTCCGTGGCTCAAGTCATAACGCATGTAATTTAAATTTTAAAGTTCCAAATTTTTTTCCAATTTTTTTCCATAATTTAACAAATTACTACATGCACTTATTTGTAAAGCAGTTAGCTCTACATCACGAAAATATTGAAGTTATTGGAAAAACTAAAGAAAAGTATATTGCGCTAACTAAAATCCTTGATGTTGGCGAATACAAAAATAAAAACGGGCAAACAGTGAAAAAAAAGTTCAAATTACGTTTTATAGATTCGTATCGATTTTTGTCATCTTCTTTAGAGACTTTAGCTGATACTTTAGAAGCATATCAATGTAATGAAGTCAATAAATATTTTCCACTTGATGAACAATTTTGCTTAATTAGACAAAAAGGTGTGTTTCCGTATTCATTTGTAGACGATTGGGATAAACTAGATTTACAGCAATTACCGAATAAAGACGATTTTTTTGATAAAATTAAAAATGAACATATTTCTGATGAGTCATACAAGCGCGCTCAATTAGTGTGGTCAACTTTTGAATGTAAGACGTTAGGTGATTATTCAGATATTTATTTAAAATCCGATGTTTTATTACTTTGCGATGTTTTTTAAAACTTTCGAGAAGCTTCTTTAAACGCGTATGGTTTAGATCCTGCGCAATATGTTACTATACCATCTCTTAGCTGGGATGCCATGCTAAAATATACACAGGTTGAACTAGAACTTTTAACAGATATAGATATGATTTATTTTTTTAAAAAAGGTATTCGAGGTGGTGTTAGTACGTGTGTTAAGCGTATTTGTAAAGCAAACAACCCCTTGATAGATAATTATAATTCAAAAGATCCCTTATCCTACATTTTATATTTGGATGCTACTAATTTATACGGATGGGCAATAAAACAATATTTACCAACTGGTAAATTTAGATGGTTAAATGAAAAAGAAATAACTACTTTTAAAATTTTTGAAATATCTCATACTTCAGAAGACGGGTATGTACTTGAAGTAGATTTAGATTATCCAAAAGAATTACATGATTACCATAATGATTTACCTTTTTGTCCAGAAAATATTGTATCGCCAAGTGGAAAATTACCAAAATTAATACCAAATTTGAATAATAAATCAAATTATATCATACATTACATCACTTTACAGCAATGCTTAAAACATGGATTAATATTAAAAAAAATTCATAGAATATTAACTTTTAAACAATCTCCTTGGCTTGAAAAATATATCGACCTAAATTCAAAACACCGCGCGGAAGCTAAAACCAAATCTGAAAAAGATCTGCGAAAATTATACAATAACAGCGTATTTGGTAAAACTATGGAGAATGTTGATAAATATATTAGCATTAAAATTGCAACTCATTGGTCAAAAGAAACTCGTAAGTTTGGTGCAGAAACCTGGCTTGCCAAACCAAATTTTAAAAATTTTGCAATTTTTTCGGAAAACTTGATAGCAATTGAAATGAATAAAGTTTTTGTAACGTATGACAAACCGGTTTATGTAGGTTTTTGCATTTTAGAGTTAGCAAAAACTGTCATGTATGAATTTTTTTACGATTTTCTTAAACCTAAATATCGGAATAATATTTCTCTTTTATACATGGATACTGATTCTCTAATATTAGAAGTCTTTACTGAAAATATTTATGAAGATATAAAACAACATAGTGATAGATTTGATTTTTTAAATTATTCAAAATTTAATAGTCATGGAATACAGCCAAATGTTTCAGTTGTTGGTAAAATGAAGGACGAATATGCAGGTGCTCCACTTAAAACATTCTACGGTACTGGTGCCAAAGCATATTGTATTGACTTGAACGACCACACTGATAAAAAAGCTAAAGGTGTAAGTAAACACGTTGTACAAACTACACTACAAATTGCAGATTATCAAAATGTTATAATTAATAACGTATCAGTTTATTGTAGTATGTCAATATTTAAATCTTATTTGCACGACATATACACCGAATTGCGTCATAAAGTTGCATTGTCAGCAGTTGATGATAAACGCTACGTAGTACAAGGTTCTAATAAAACTTTAGCATGGGGGCATTATGATATTGAACGTCAAAAAAATTTTGACATGTTGTTTGAACTTTTGAAAAATATCTAATATTGTGAATAAATAAGTATTTTTATAGTATAGTATATAATGTTAGATTTTATCTAGAATATTTAGTTAGTACTTTCAATTTGTACAAAGCATGAAGATTGTAAAACAAAAAGATTCATTACACGTTATAAATCATGACTTTTGTAGCGTTACTAATTCCTTTAAAAAACACAATTCTCTTTTTGGTTCTACAGTAAAGCGAGGACTAGTGATTGGAAGCTCCGGGTCTGGAAAAACTAATGCTTTACTAAGTTTATTACTTCATGAGAACGGCTTACGTTTTTCGAATATTTATTTATATTCCAAAACATTGGATCAACCAAAATATAAATTTTTAAAAACAGTTCTGGAGCCTATAAAAGAAGTCTCTTACATAGAGTTTGAAGACAGTAAAGATGTTTTAACACCACAACAAGCTAAACCACTTTCAATCATAATTTTTGATGATGTCATATGTGATAATCAAAGCATAATACGTGATTACTTTTGTTTTGGAAGACATTATTATATCGATTGCTTTTATTTAGCTCAAACCTATTCAGCCGTACCAAAGCAACTTATTCGAGATAATACTAATTTTATTATAATTTTTCCACAAGATGTTAAAAACCTCAAACATATTTTTAATGATCACGTAAATGTGGATATGTCATTTGAAAAGTTTCAAAACATATGTACGCACTGTTGGAAAGATTCTTATGGTTTTTTAGTGGTTGATAAAGATTCTGAAATAACTAAAGGTCGATATCGCAAAGACTTTGACAGTTTTATTATACCATAAGCAGTGATAAACATTGCATTCAGCTTTAATCATTCAACATGGATAAACGTCGTGATTTATCTCTACAACTAGAGAAAGCTAGAAAAAATGTGAGAAGCAAGTTGCGTGGTTTGCAAACTGATTTAGAAACATCCCAGCTTCAATTTGAAAAAAAATTACAACCTTTTTCTGAACCTATCCACAAACTGATAACTGAATTAAAACAAAATAAAAGAATTAAACAAGAGCCGTATATAAAAAATGAAGTGCTTGAACATATTTCATCAACTCCAAATATTAAAGGTCATAAGACCGCACTAAGTAGAAAGCCCATTATGACTCCACAACATAATTCTGTAATTTTTCCACCTATGAAAACATTTGAATTCACACCAGACGTCAAAACAAAAGCTGTACTTGATGACACTAGTAATATAACAAGAAATCCAATAGATGAAGAAAATCTAAGTCAAACAGTAGGATTCCAAGACTATTTGGATCAGTGGTCTGGCCTTCCTCATCAATATATTGAAGGACTTATAAAGGACGTTGATGGGTCTTATGACACTCAGTATGGTGTGCGACATGATGTAAAAACTGCCAAATTTTTTATTGGAAATTCGGAAATTGATTTTAAAGGCAATGATTTGTGTATTAAAAAATTACTTTACAAAGGTACACCAGGTTTATTTGAGTTACTGTTTAAAAAAGATCCTAAAAGATATAGTGAATCAGATCTCACACAATACCGTGATATTGTAGAGCGAACAGCCGCGAACAGAAAACAGTATAACCCCAACTTCCAAATTGCTGGTAATATAGGCGTCAAATATAAAAATATTATAAAAGACTTTCAAAAACCTGCACCGTTTTTTCAACAACGTCCACGAACAGGAAGTTTACCTAGCGTAAAACGAGAAAATTTGAGCTCTATCTCAAAAATTGGAAAATCTTTACGTACGCTAATTTTAACTAACAAAAAAGTGCAATTTGTTCCATATAAAGACCCAAACACACTAATTCAGCGTCTTCAAACGTTGGTTGCATCAAAATTAGCAGGAAATACAAACAATGAGAACGATATTAATTATATTATTAACGAGTTAAAAAGGTCAAAAATTATTAAATTTTAATTATGAAAGAGTCGTTAAAAAGAGATATAGTCAATGAATTACATAAACCTGCTAGAGTTAATTATCCAAGACGTCGTGTAATTGTCAAGGATCTCAATGATTTATATCAATGTGATTTAGTTGAAATTCCATATTCTAAAGTTAATAAAGGATATAGATATATTTTAATGATAATAAATGTATTTTCAAAATACGTCTGGAGCTATTCAATTAAAAATAAAAGTGCAGGGAAAGTAGTGCGCACATTCAAACAATTTTTAAGTCAAATAAAGCATACCCCCCAAAATTTGCAAACAGATTTTGGTAAAGAGTTTTATAACAAAGAGTTTGAAGCACTCATGAAAAAGCATAAAATAAATCATTATAGTTTATATTCTAATCTGAAAGCTAGTGTCGTTGAACGAGTCAATCGAACAATAAAGAATTTGATGTACAAAGAATTTAGTATGCAAGGAAATTATAAGTGGCTAAATATTTTACCTAAAATAATTTTTAAGTACAATAACACAAAACATAGGACAACTGGATATAAACCATGTGATGTTGATGAGCAGAATGAAAAATTGATATTACAGAAAGCCTATACCCATCTAAAAGTTATTGATGTCAAAAAACCAAAATTTAAAATTGGAGATAAGGTCCGAGTGAGTAAGCACCGCAGTGTGTTCAAAAAAGGTTACACACCATCATGGAGTAATGAAATATTTTCTATTGTAAAAGTACAAATGACCAATCCTCGCACTTATATTATTCAAGATTACCTTGGAGAAATAATTAAAGGCGGTTTTTATGAGTTTGAACTTCAAAAAGTAAAACACAACGACGTTTATTTAGTTGAGAAAATTTTAAGACGGAAAGGAAATCAAGTGTATGTTAAATGGTTAAATATGGACAAAAAACACAACTCGTGGATTGAATTTAAAAATCTTACAAACTTGTAGAGTATGTTTTATAGTAAAAGACAAATTAGCAAATTATTTGTTTTATTAAAATTTATTTTAGCATTTGTTTTTTAAATCTATTATTATATATAGTCTCTCTGTGCCTAACCTCTAACACTTTTGAAATTTTTAAACCAGTGGCTTCAATTCTTCTATGAAATCTAGCAGAGTTTCTTGCAATCATTTCCCATTGACCAATGCGTGATTGTTGATATGCAAAACTCCAAACATGCATAACATAAACTTCTACACTAGAGGTAAACCTAACAGACTTTTTATTTTTTAGAAAAATATGCGACATGTTTCAATATCTTTTTGTACCACATCAGGTTCAAGAAGCACCAACTGTTTTAGTGTGCAAGTGTTTTCATCTAGTTTCATAACTTTGAGCAGCTCATTTATATTCTCCAGCACATTACCTTGCCTTTTACATGATCTTCTTAAAATTGATTCATAGAATTCTCTAAACTGATGTTCTTCAAGTAATTGTAGTTTAGTTAAAATTAGCTGTGCTAGGAAAAATACACTTTTTAAGGATTCTTGACCAAGGAACATTACAGTATCTTGCGATTTAAAGATTTGTAGAACTGGTTTTGTCTTAACGTCATAGAACATAACAGTTATTTTTCCACATTGCTTGATCTCTGATCGGTTATCATTTGGAGTAATTGTTGACCAATTTTCGCAAATGTTGGTAATCCACTGTTCTAACTCCAAAAAGGCAATAAAGTCTTCACGGGACATATCCACAACTTGATAACTTCGGGTTGCAGCAAAGCGAATTGTTGGAGAAAACAAAATATCGGTATTAAAACCAACAGTTAAATATTTAGATTTTGACTTGTTTAGAAAAAAAAATTGTTCACTCAACATAATGGGAATGTTACTCTTAAGCACAAAGTGGCAAGACATAATGTACAAATATACTAATCAAAATTGTCAAACCTTGTCTTATTTTATACTTTTTTTCACGTATCTGCGCATGAGCATCATTGTTTTAAATAAGTTGATTTAAACATAAACTCAAGGCCAAGCTGTACATGTGTAAACAAGTTTAAAAAATAACCTTGAAGGATCTCTATATAAACTCCACCTCGATCAAAAACTGTTTAGTCGTGTTTCTGTTCATAATGTCACTTGATAAATTCTTCAATCATACAGAAACTCATAATTTTCATCGATTATTTGAAAACTTTTTAAGCGATCTATACTATTTCCAAACTATACAGTTATACGGTAACATAAGTGAACAAAGTTTAGAGTTTACACTTCCCACGGGAGATACTATATATATTTTTCCATATATAGAAGGAATTGTAGAAAACATTTTACTTAATCCTAATAAGGGGATAACTCTTAAAATTAATAATAATAAAATTTCCTTAAAACAAAAGCTAATTCTTCGGTTTGGTGATAAAATAACCGTTGAAAGAAACTTTTTCGAGAATAAAATTTCGTATGTTTTTGTGGAATTAGTAGTAAAATTACCAATCATTTTTGAGAGCACACGGTCGGGAAACATAGAGTGAAAGATTTAATCTACATAATGTGCCTCGATGATTCTACTGGAATCCCTATTTTGAAAAACAATTACTCGTGTTTTGATCAAAGGCTTTTATCGTTTAAGACGTAGAAACTCTCTTCACCTACCGCGATTGATTTGTCAAAATCTGGATTTTTTTACACAAATTCCTTCGATACAGTTATCTGCTTTTGCTGCAAGCTTCACCTTGGACACTGGAAATCCACCGATATAGTACAGCAGTAACATTTAAAATTTTCACCGGATTGTGCGTTTGCCTTATTAAATCAATCTATATTTCATAATGCTGTATTCACTCAAAAGATTAATGAATCTAATCAGTTTATTTTGATGTGGATTAGTTTCTTATATGCAACCACTTTGTTTATTTACTTACTGTTTAAGTAATAGAATAAATGTTTGTAAATTGTACTTATATCTTATAATTATATAGTTTTCGTGCAAAATCTTATATAAATCTGACAAGCATTATTTTTTAACTGTATTGTCCATCAAACTCTTCATTGTAAAACAAGTAAAAACTTGCAAATAAAAAATGCCCATTCCTGTGAATTATACTTGTATAAACTGTGGCGGAGAAACAGAGATAGCTGCTTCAGAATGCATTGCTTGTCAATTTGCACGACATATAAAAGCTGTATACCAAACGAAACATGTACACTATACAAATAAATAAATACTAATAATAAAAAATCATTTTTTTAATAATCCTTTTGTTTTCACTTCTAAACTACGCGGTTTACCAATAAGCAAAAAAATTAAATAGTTAAACTCTGTATAAGCGGAGCTTCCATTTATATTTTATGAGTCAACTTTGATAGTGACGTCATTATCATATTTTTCTATTGAGAGCCCAGCTTCAAAATTTACAGTAGTCATGTTGATTGATTATTGGTAGGTATCGCACAATTTACATTTTTACCTGAAAAAGTCTAGCTTAGCTTTCTGGTCGCTCGCCATTATATGTGACGCTTGCGCAATCAATTTCAAGAACACATCATATTTCGCAGAAAAAAAAATTCATGATTAATCATCGACGGAGAAAAACAATTCCACTTGGAGCTGCGTGATTAACTAAGGCTAGTGGGAAGCGCATGCGCAAACGGTCAATGAAAATATTCCAAGATCAAGACGACAGGTGTTAAGGCTCATGGTCGTTGATTGGTTATTGATTACTTATTGATTGATTAGTGTTTGATTATTGGTATCGCACAATTTACATTTTTTTTAACTGATAGCTCTCGTTTAATGATTGATTTATGGTAGCCATTATATGTGACGCTTGCGCAATAAATTTTACAAACACATCATATCAAGGTGACGATGACGATGGTTAATCATCATTTGGAGACAAATATCCAAGTGGAGCTGTGCGATTAACTAAGGCAAGTGAGAAGCGCATGCGCAAACGGTCAATGTAAATATTTTGAGATCAAGACAACAGGTGTTAAGGCTCATGGTCATGTGACAGGTGTTCCAAAAGTGGATCCGCCATCTTATTAATGTATTTCCAATTCAAAGAATTAAAGTTGATTACTTATTGATTGATTATCGATTAATTATCGATTATTAATTATTGATTATTAATTATTGATTGATTATCGATTATTGATTATTGATTATTGATTATTGATTATTGATTATCGATTATTGGTTATTGATTATTGGTCGATTATGGTTTGATTCTTGGTAGTACAAAATTTACATTTTTTTATTTAAACACGTCTAGCTTTGCTCGCGCTTAATGAGTGAATGCTCCCAAGTGGCTATCACAATTTTTGAAAAAAGTGGTGGGGGGAAAGGAATGTGGTGGGGGGAGAACAAAGTAGTGGGAGAGCAAATGTACAAAACAGGTGTTCCATGGTCGTTCCAAGGTTCAAGGTCAAGGACATTTCAAAGTCCAAGGTCATATGACGTAAAAGTGGTGGGGGGGGGCATTTGTACCCTCATTCTATATCTACTGACTGGCTTATTTAGATTACAGGGACGTACTGTACAGCCTACTTGCTGGGATAGATTACAATCAACTTCTGTTAAGAGTTTTCTTAACGCAATTTGCATAAAATTAATGGTGAAGGTGGCTTCGCTGTTTCATTCATATTATCAAACGTTATTGGACTTATTCTCTAAAAATAAGTTTCGTCCAGCGTGGTTCACACGTCGAGTTACCGTGCTTGTTCTCATTTGTATTTCCCTGTTCTGACGACGCCTCCACCAATAGAGTGCAAAACGTCGACAATTTCATTAAACTTTTCGACACGGTCTTTTCCGAAAGATGTCAATATTTCCATGACTTCAAGCCGTGAAAGCCTTTTTTCTTCAAGATGTTGAAAATTAAGGATAACATTGATGTAGTAAATAGAGATGTAGTAGATAGAGAGTGAAGGTACAGTTGCTCCCCCACCACTTTTACGTCACATCAGCTTGAACTTTGGAGCGACTTTGACCTTGAACTTTGGAACGGTTATAGAACATTTGTTGTGTACAGTTGCTCCTGTCACCACTTTGCTTTCCCTCCAACAATTTTTCCAAAAATTAAAATTGCCACTTTGAAGTATTCATTCATTAAGCGAAAGCAAAACTGGACGTGTTTAAGTAAAAAAATTTAAATTTTGCGATCACAAGAATCAAACAGTAATCGACCAATAATCAATCAATAATCAATAATCGATAATTAATAATCAATAATCAATAATCACTGATCAATTGATAATTAATCAACTTCAGTTTAATAAAAATTTTTGAAATGGAAATACATGAGTATGATGGCTGTTCCGACTTTGTAACCCATGCCACATGACCGTGAGCGTTAGCACCTGTAGACTTGACCTTAAATTATTTGCCATGACCGTTTACGCACGCGCTTTCCTCTAGCCTTAGTTAATCGCGCAGCTTCACTTAGAATTTTTTTTCCAACGATGAATAACTATCGTCTCTTGATGTGATGTATAAGATGACTTAATTTTTTTTTTCTTACATAATCAATAATTGTTTATATCTATCTCATCAATGTTAAAATAGAATACCTGGAGTTAAATGCGGTGTCACCAATCACTTACTACAATAATGAATGCAGAAGCTCTTAGGATAGATGAGATTTTATCATACACTTACAGAAATCCTAAAATGTTGAAACAACACCTGAATTTGCTATTTCAAACCATCCGTTAATTAATTAATCAAGCGCTTTGTTAAAATATTTATAGACAAACATTTATGAGCTGACTATTATAGACTAAGAGCTTACCTAATTCGATATTACTACTGCTCCTCCAATTGAATTTACATATTTTGTAATATGTTTTCATTTCTTTAATTATTAAACTTCAAAATTTAAATTATTTGATAAACTATTTTTTTATCAATTATAAATTACTGCCAATACAAACTTTAACATGCCCCAACAATATTAATAATAATATGGCAATTAAAATGTCATAAACAATTTAGACCTAATCAGACACAATAATTAATAAATTTCACGTAACCTTATGCATCATATTAAATCCTTCAATTATTCTCATTAAACTTCTAAATTCAAATTCTACAAATTCAAATTATTCTTAATAAATGACTGATTAATTAATTGATTTCTGCAAGTACACTATTTCATATGGTATAACAATAATAATAATATGGCAACTAAAATGTCATAAACATTCTAGTACTGATCAGACAATAATTAGCAACTTTCACGTAACGTGTTTTATTAAACTCAGAGAGGATGTTGCAACACCATGTTTTAATAAACTCAGAGGTTACGCTACTACAACGAAACACCTTCACGTAACGTGTTCCACTACAGAGAATGTTAAGACACTATGTACTAGTAAACTCAGAGGTTACGCTACTTTGAGCCAACAACTTCACGTAACGTGTTTTATTAAACTCAGAGGATGCATAAGCACCATGTTTTAATAAACTCAGAGGTTACGCTACTCTAAACACATACCTTCACGTAACGTGTTTTATTAAACCCAGAGGATGCCTAAACACCATGTTTTAATAAACTCAGACGTTACGCTACTTTAAACAAATAGTTTCACGTAACGTGTTTCACCACAGAAATAGTAAACTCAGAGGTTACGCTACTTAATATAATTGCAGAACTGATTTTAAGTGATTTACATTATTATGTGACAGCAAAAGACCATATTCTATTTTTATGTGTAAATTATTTTAGTTGAAGAATTTCAAACTATGCATAATTTATTTAAAACAACGTGTAACTGTTTAAACTTGCTAATTTCAAAACATTAAGTAAAACTTAATTTATTCGAACAAATACAAGTAAATTGAATTCTGTAAAAATGTCGGTATTTGACCACTGTCAAATCATAAGAAAGTTGATGCAGTGCAGCGGTTACGAAAATAGAATTATTTACCAATCAATTTTCAATATATTATCAATATCAATGTAACCAAACAGCAGCAATAATTGTAACATCTTGAAATAAATGTTTATCAAACTTTTAAGTAATTAATTGGATAACTTTTTAATTAAATTATTATTTTATTTCAAGCAGCTTGTATAGAAAAGAAAGAAAATGTGAAACTTTAAGATAATCCTTATCAAAAATTTGACTAATTAAATTCTTGAATTAATAATTAAATTATTTTATTTTATCAACTAAAAATATTGTTTTTGCTGGTAAAATGGGACTATGATGGTCTTTTTAGAGTTAACACAAAGTTCCTCCTTATCACACCATCTTTTGATTGTGTTCAGGGAGTTCTGCATTAGGCTGGAAATGACACCTTCATGCTTGCCTCTGACTAGAATTGTGAGATCATCCGCATACCCTAGTACGCAGTGACCCCTTTGCGTTAACTCACAGAGTAGATCATTCACCACTATTAACCCCAGCAAGGGCGATAAAAATAAGAGCAAAAGTCGGATATGGAAAGATAACCATAGAGGGAAAAACATTCAAATGGTATGAAAAAGACCTAAAACTGCAGCTTTTTTAGGGAAAAAAAGACAAGAACAAACAATAAAGATGACACAGGCAAATGAACAATAAAGAAGACTAACGGAACAAATAAAGAAGTAAGCATGGTAACAAAAGGGGACCATTTTGGAATGTAGCGGGATTAGAGAAAAAAGATGAGAACTTTTGGAATCACGTAAAACGTTTCAACATAGTGGGTTTAGTAAAAACAAGAGTACATGAAAAAAAGACAATATAAAGCATAAAAAAAGCAGTGATAGAAAATACAGAAAAATGTATATTTATGGGAAAGGATTTTAACGAGAAAATAAGTGAAAGAAGAGCTAGAAATTAGAAGGAAGAAAAAGGAGATGAAAAAAGAAAAACCAAAGATAAGAAAGAAAATGGAGAAGAGAGAAAGTTGATGATATGAATACACAAAAAGGGATAGAAGATATTAAATTATAATAAGCAAGGGGATGAAGAGGGAGAGTGAACGTATGTAGACAGTAGGAGGGAATCAGTGAATAGACTATGGAATAACAAATGAGGAGGCTTTATGAGGCTATGGAGGAAATTAGAAGACTTTAGAATAATGGACAATAGAGTCAGACCATCTTCCAATAGAGATAAGCATAGAAGACAAAAAACACCGAAAGGAAGAAAAAAGGAAAGCGAAGGCAGATCAGCGGAAAGTAATAATTAAAGTATGGGACGAGCAAGCAGCGGAAGAATACAGAAGAAAGCTAACAACGTCAGTTTCGAGGAGCAAGAGGTAGAAAAAATGGAAATAAAACTGAAAGAAATTTTTGAAAATTTTTATAGATAGGGCATTTTTAGAAAAAAGGGGATAAAAGTATAGTAGGAAACTACCGAGGAATAACTCTGCTAAACACAGGCTATAAATTGTATGCGTCAATTCTGAATGAGAGGGTGAGAAAAAAGTTGGAGGAAAAGGGTGCAATATCAAACAGCCAGGCGGGATTCAGAGAAGGGAGAAGAACTATGGATAATGTATACATCTTAAACCACCCAGATAAAAATGAGATGAAAGAAGATTTTAAAGCAGCGTTTGATAAGGTGGATAGAAAGAAAGTGTGTGAAAGTATGAGAGAGATAGGAGTAAGCGAGTGGCTGGTTAGAAAAGTAGAAAAGATACACGTAAAGACCAAAAGCAAAGCAATCTAATGAAAGAGCAACTGACAAAAAGGTGGCAAGGAAGGCAAACAAGATAGTCGGATGTGTATGGGGAATAGGAGAGAGAAACTGGGCAAGGGATTTTAAGAGAAGAATGATGATGTTTGAGCGCTTGGTAGAGAGCGTATTGATGTATGGAACAAAAATCTAGAGATGGAAATAACAGGAAGAGATAGAGAGGGTGCAAAAAAAGTATCTAAGATGGGTGTTTGAGGTGGACCGAGAAACTCCTAGATATATAGAATAACGGGCATTTAATAATTATATGACGTATTTTTTTTTATAAAACAGTTATTTATATGTTCAATCAAGTCTACAACCTCTATGCTAAAGTTTAGATATAAATACCTGGAGTCATTCGTCAAGTCACCAACCACTTACTGTCACAAGAGGAACTACGAGGCCGCCTTCATATCAATAATAAATATCTCACATTTAACAATGGCTACTGAAACTAAAAGAAACAAACTGAATTTGCTGTTTTCACCAATCCGGAACTAATCGTCAATGACTTATTACCTTTGATCAGTAACTTACTTAAAGAACTTAATTGAATTTCTAAAATATCGTTCAAGACGCAAAGTGATCTGATTGATATATTAATTTATCTACAATGATTATCGTCTTGACAATACTGTGAGTTCTTACTTATTAATTGAATTATTAATTATTATGTGCATTAAGCTAAACTTACAACAATTGAAATAATAAAGAAAACTAGAGCATTTTTTAGATTGGTCAGTACTTTAGTTCTTTGAGAACTAATAATGTAGACTGCTAAATTATGTCAATTACATAATTTAAACTGTGATACAATTATTTTGATGACTGAATTATTAATTATTTAATGAACTACATCATCTGACGATACGAGATGTAAATCGATATTGGTGGAATATACAAAATAACATAATAACACAATAATCATTTACAAATTAGTTACTAATATTTTAATTCTTGTGACTTTGTTATTACTTATTCTTGTAACTACTCAACTTTGATGAGGCTGAAATAATATATTATATTTTAATTGCACTATTCTAATATAGTATAATGATTGAAAATTTGGTTTGTTTTTGTCCTTTAAACTATTTAAGATTTTAATTAATTTTATTAACTGGTTAATGAAGTAATTTTTGAAACTATTCAACTGATAGATAATTCATCAAAACCATTAATACGGAATAGTGTTATACAAATTCTGTGAGGTCAATAACTCACAGTTTTATTTCTGGATTGCACTTTATTCTTTATTTGCACCACTGAATTTGGACACCTTTTCTCACTGCCACCCAAACTAACATTATCTTCCTATTTTAAATTTTTAGTGATTATTTTTTTCCCTCTCCCAAAATATTTAATTCTGGAATTTTTTTTTAGTTTTACTTTGTGCATAATTCTCAGAACAGCGTGTGAAAGTTTCTTTCGGCGTTCGTCTAAACGTGCTCATACAATTAAAAACCTTTTTCCCTCTATAAACCTTTTTGCCTTTATTTGGTACCAACTTAAAATAACGCGCCTCTTTTTTGCTTTTAATCTTATTTACAACAACTAGAAATTTACCCGCTCATAGAATTTCTTTAAAAATTCTATGAAATGGTCCATAGCTGGAACCGACTCGACTAATTTATGTCTTTATTGCTTTTTGTCTAGTTTTCCCTTATTTTTAACAAATGTATATTTAAATATTACATATTTAGTTCAAAATTTTCAAAATATTATTTTGTTTAAGATTTTATTTATTATAAATTTGAATTAGAATTTCCATTGCGTTACAATAGTAAAGAAAGAATGTAAGAAAAACAAGCTGAGAGTGAAAGCGAGGAAAAGGGTCACTAAGTTTGAAGATATAATGAAGGGAAGGAAAGAATGTAAAATATTGAATGGATGTTGGAAAGAAAAGAAAATAAATACAGAGATAAATACGAGTGAGAAATATTACAGAATAAATGGATATACGATTAAAGAAGTGAAAAGATTAAGAACAGAAAGCAAATGAATAAACGAAGAGACGTGTGACAGAGACAAGGATGTAGATGAGCAAGAAAGAAGAGGAAAAATCAAAGAATCCAGGTACAACAGGAGTTATGAGAAATGTATAACAGAGGAAATCCCGGTGTACTTAGGAAGAAAAATTGCGAGAGAAAGAAATATAATAGCGAGGTTCAGGTGCGAAAACAAAGAGAGAGAGAATAGGTATTGGGCGGAAAATAAAGAGAGACTGCGTAAGATATGTTATGAGGAAAGGGAGACAATAGAGCACATGCGGAATGAATGCAGTGAGATGAGAGAGAGAGTTAGAACGGAAAGAGAGAAAATACTGAAAAAAAATAGAAAGGAGATAAAGTGGATGAAAGAGGAAAGGAAACAAAGACAGAGGGATGAGAACACAAAAGAAGAACAGGGAGGATAGGATAGAAAATGTTTGCATAATTATATAATAATAATAAGAAATTTTAC
The DNA here is from genome assembly GCA_947359425.1 of Lagria hirta. NCBI lineage: Eukaryota > Metazoa > Arthropoda > Insecta > Coleoptera > Tenebrionidae > Lagria > Lagria hirta. The sequence continues at coordinate 30,540,966 of OX375795.1, read as the reverse complement.
AAATGATGGAACAAAGAAGACTTTTGAAAGATACATCTGAATACTTAGTAATACATAAACAGATACAAACAAAGATCAGGGAAGCCAAAGAAAACAAGTTAGAGGAGGACTGTCTGGAAATAGAAGAGCTACAGGAAAAACACGATAACTTTAACATCTACAAAAAAGTGAAAGAAACAGCTGGTATATTTAGGCCCAGAACCACATTCAAACTGATCGACAATCAGGAAACTATCATCATAGATGAACAACACTAAATACTGGGAAACTTACATTACAGAATTGTTTCATAATACAAGACCACAGATGCCAAATATAACAGATAAAACAAGACCCTTCATCACTATCGAGGAAGTACAATTAGCAGTGCAGCAGATGAAAGATGGGAAGGCTCCTGGATCAGATAACTTTCACTCTAAATTCCTGAAACTTCTCGACGAGTCCGGAATTAAACATATAACCAGGATATGCAATAATATTTACGAGACTAGTGAAATACCGAAGGAATGGCTTTTGTCAGAGTTTGTGATAATACCTAAGAAACCAGGTGCAAAGAAATGCGAAGATCATAGAACCATTAGTCTTATGAGCCATGTTCTAAAACTATTTCTAAAAATTATTTACAGAAGAATACACAAAATATGCGAAAATTACATGTCTGAGACTCAGTTTGGATTTCGGGATGCAAGTAGGCACCAGAGAGGCTATTTTCAGTATACAGATGCTGTTCCAAAGATGCAAAGACGATGTATAAACTGCGATGTATATGCTTGTTTCGTCGATTACAGTAAGGCCTTTGACCGAATCCAACACAATAAACTCATGGAAATATTGAAGAGTATCGGGATTGACGGAAAAGATCTGAGGATAATCTCAAAATTATATTGGGAGCAGACAGCCTATATAACCGTAGATGGAGAGCAATCAAAACCTATGAATATCTTGCGGGGCGTGAGGCAAGGATGCGTATTGTCACCATTATTGTTCAACGTCTACTCGGAATTTATATTCAGAAAGGCTCTCGAGGATGCAAATGCCGGAATAATCGTAAATAGAAAAAAACTTAACAACATTCGTTACGCTGACGATACAGTCATTATGGCAGATAGCCTGAAAGATTTACAAGAACTTATGACTCGGGTAACGGAAGTCAGTAGAGAATATGGTCTTGATATAAATATAAACAAAACTAAATTTATGGTCATAAGCAAAAGTCAAATACCACATGAACATCTAACGGTGAACCAACAACAAGTTGAGAGAGTCAATAAATACACATATCTAGGAACTGTACTCAATGACCAATAGGACCACTCACAAGAAATCCGGTGTAGGATAGAAAAGGCAAAAGCCACGTTCTTTAAAATGACATCGGTATTCAAAAGTCGATCCTTCACACTGACAACGAAAATTAGACTTTTACGTTGCTACGTCTTCTCTGTCTTGCTCTACGGTGTAGAAGCTTGGACTCTGACCGAAGCAACTACTAAGAAACTTTCGGCGTTTGAGATGTGGCTCTACCGCAGAATCCTAAGAATCCCATGAACAGACCATGTGTCCAATGAAGAAGTCTGTCGAAGAATGGAGAAAGACGTCGAGCTGATAACCACAATAAAAACTCGCAAACTTTAATATCTTGGCCATGTCATGAAGAATGAGAGAAGAGAGAATTTCATGACTCAAGAATCTCAGAACGTGGTTTTCAATAACGACCACAGGACTGCTCCGTGCTGCAACAAACAAAATTTTAATAGCCAGAATGATCGCCAACATCCGGACCGGATAGGCACTATAAGAAGAAGAGATAATAATGCAGATATTTTAAGCCTGTATAGGCAAAAATAAACCTATTAGTAGTGATTAGTAAAAAAAGGTAAAATAGTAAGATCCAAAGTTAGCAACCCAAGATTTTAAACATTTAAGATGTTTTAAAGTCTACTCTCAGATCCAATTCAGTACCATAAGTTTTATCAGAGTTGATCCCAATTGCCAATACTAACTAATCTGGTCTTCGTGTTTCTATGTATTGCTTTAGTTAATAAAAGTGTTATAATCTTTATAAATTTACTATCAATTTTAACAGGCTTGGTATCCTTAATATTCTTCTTTTTCTACATATTGTAGTATACATTTTCAACAGTTTTTATATTTAAATAGGTGTTAATAATAAATTTTTGTATAATTGTAAGGCCTTAAAAACTATTTTAGTCTTAATATGTTATAATTCTTTGGGTCAGCTTTAATAATAAGTTTTTTTCATTCGAATAGATGCAAAACATCCTTATCGACCATGGTATAAGAACAACAGGGCATTATAGCGTAGGTTAGCATATCCTGAGTTTAGGTCGTGGTGGTTTGCTTTGTCAATTTTACTATTGTTGTTTCTAGATACAATATAATCATTTTTATTTTATGAGTCAACTTTGATAGTGACGTCATTTACATTTATCATATTTTTCTATTGAAAGCCCAGCTTAATATATTATACAAACATTTCTATTTTTGAAATATCCAAATTTACAGTAGCCATCTTAAATTTAAAGAAGTTTATTAAAGTACTTATGTTGATTGATTATTGATTGATTAGTGTTTGATTATTGGTATCACACAATTTACATTTTTTTAACTGAAAGAGTTTAGCTCTCGCTTAATGATTGTTTTATGGTAGCCATAATTTTAAGAACACAATCATATCAAAGTGACAATGGTTGCCTTGAATCATCGTCGGAGAAAAAATTCCAAGTGGAGCTGCGCGATTAACTAAGGCTAGTAGAAAGCGCGTGCGCAAACGGTCATGGCAAATAATCTGAGATCAAACCAACAAGTGTTAACGCTCACGGTCATGTGGCAGGTGTTCCAAAGCCGGAACAGCCATTTTACCAATGTATTTACAATTCAAAAATCAGGTCAGTCATCACTGAATTTTATTAAATTGAAGTTGATTAATTATTGATTGATTATCGATTGATTATTGATTATCGATTTTCGATTATCAATTATTGATTATAGATTATTGGTTGATTATTGTTTGATTCTTGATATCGCCAAATTTAAATTTTTTTACTTAATCACGTCCAGCTTTGCTCTTGCTTGATTAGTGAATGCTTTGAAGTGACAATCATGATTTGTAAAAAAAGTGGGGCAAAAAGCAAAGTGGTGGAGAGAGCAACTGTACACAACAGGTGTTCCATGGTCATTTCAAAATTCAAAGTCAAGGTCGTTCCAAAGTTTAAAGTCATGTAACGTAAAAGTGGAGAAGAAAGCAACTGTACCCTCACTCTCTATCTACTATCTCAAGATTTCTTATAGTTACTGAATATATCAAGAGTAATTCCGTGCGCGATGAAGCTATAAAACTTCAAACAACAAGCTACTTCAACAAAAGAAAATTTAAGAGTTTATGTTAAACGGACCGGATAATACGTATTTGTTAATCAAGGTAGAGCCTGTTGTTGTATCTCCCGTTATAGAAGTTTATAGTAAATATTATAATAATTATAATATTGTATGATTTTCTCTAATATGTTTAAATATATAAACCAGCCGTTGCTTTGCCGATTTTTGACAGATTTGTGCCATAAACACCAATTTATGTCTTCATTTGGAAGCGTATAAAGACGATTATTGACCAAAATAGAATAAAGTAATAAAGTATCAAACAGATCAAAGCTTATAAATCCTTAAAGCTTTAAAATAATAATTTTTCATATTATACCTACACCTGCTTTTCTGTTCCTTCAACAGTGGGTTGGTGCAATTAATCTGTAAATCCTATTTGGTTGTTTACGCATTAAATAATTCCCAAACTACCTATCATCTCATTGTGATGGTGTTTATCGTTTCAGAAGATAATAATAAACCACCGTCGCGAATAAAGAGGTTGCGTTCCGTCCTGGTTCAGTACAGATTATCAACATTACCAACGGTTCGATCGGGTCTCTCGCAGCGTTATTGAGCCATAAATTAGTCGGCACAATGCCGGCCATTACCGGTCCAACAGCGAGTTTTTAGATAAAAGAGCATTACGAGCGACGCTACCGATTACTAGATACGCACCAGAGAAATGCACTTATTTCTATATTTTGATGAGACACTACCTTTTGATCGTACATTGTTGAAGACGTTGTCAGGTTATTTCCTAATAAGTATCATTTATTAATTCTAATCGTAACTACTACTACTGAATGCTCATAAAGTTATAACCAATAAATAAACTTTAAAAACTGTTTAAACAAGTAAAATACATATTTAATTTTTTTTAAGTTAGACAGCAAAGTAATAGTAGAGAACAATAGAACATGTTATGTTGGTTGTAAAACATCTAGAACGTTGTGTTAAGGCTTATTTCGCACCATCCAAAAAGTTTTATAAACTTTTTTCCCTAATTTTTCAACGAATTTTTCTCATTTTTGAACTGTTTATCTAAATCAAGTACTGGAAGGAATTTCATAAAAGTACTTTTTCAAAAAAATGTTTAAATAATAAGTTAGCGACGCTTTTTTATTTTTTTGAAGAAATTAAAATCATAAACCTCTCACATGTTTTAATTTAAAATGTTTTTTTAATAATTTTTTTTATATTGTTAATAATAATTAAAAAAAGTTTTCAATCTGATATTAGTAAATTCAAAGTTTTTACAGAAACTTTAGAATGATATGTAAAACAAGTAACGTTACGACAGTATTAGCACCGCCTTCTTGTATATAAAAAATATCAAGTGTATACGTGTGTATTGTCAAACGTATACTTAAGTTTCAGATTTCCTAAATAACAAAAACGGCAATACTTCAAATTTAGTTTGCCAGTATAGACATCGTAAATACAAAAAAATTAACCCATCTATCTATGAAACAACCCTGTGTTGTGAAAAATGATGTAAAAGTTCGACTTTTATTATTCAGCAGATTTAATTTTTTTACTGTTTATAAAATATTCTCATCAGAAAACCATTGTCTAATTTTTTTGTGCAGTAATTAAAAAAAATCCCAAAACATGGGTTCTACCCAAGGATTCTACACAATAACGACCGCCGGATTCAGCAAATTTATTCACCAACGCGGCTCTGAGAATGACGTCACTGGGCTGCCTCACCTCGTACTACCTCGTCCGATCCCATTACAAAAATGCATAAATACAGAGAAGCGGATCCTCATAGAAATTCAGAATAATTTTTATCAAATCATCTTTTATGAAAATAATATGTGAAACAAATTTCTATGGAGGTAAAAATAATTATTTCAATTTCGTTCTGTTCTAGACCTTAAAATTCTTAAAAGACAATTAGTCAAAAGCTAAAGTGTTATGCAGTTACCAGCACTAGAGATTATTTAAAGTAAGCAAATATTGTGTTTATCAGTTATAAATAGATAGATACCTACCTACTACAGAAAAAATATAGTAATTTTGTGATCGTAATAAGAAAAAATCAATATTTTAAAATAAACATTTTTTTAAATCGGCTTTTTCTTCTTGACGGTTTACAGCAAAAGAGCTTTGAAAAAATGGTTTTTGTTGCTGTAAGAATTTGTTATATTTTATTCTCAAATACTACGATTTGGTAAAATATTCGGTGTTTTTGTGTCAACTGTGTAATGTACTTGGCTTAAGCCGTCCTTGTTATTCATTATTATAGAACTACTAATACTATTATAGACTCATTAACACTTGTTTTACTAATACATAATTAGCCTTCACTTAAATTTTATACTTAAGATATCAATAGCCTAATGTATTAAGACCATCCTTAATCTTAATTATTATTATTATATTATAGAATTATTATATAGGGAATGTACCTTCAAATATGTACTTCATCATCACCAAACCACATATTACACATAAAATAATGATAATTATAACGCCATTCAAATCAATTGTTATAACAACCTTCAATCAAGTGTTTTAACAACTTTCAATCATTTGTAAATATGTATATGTATATATAGTGGTAGCAGAGAGACAGTGTCATATAGATAATATCTTCAATAAAAAGTTATAAAGCCATCCAGTATTTGATTTCTGACAACAGCAAGTGAAGTGCGAATTAAAAAACGAGGTAGCCATTACAACTGTGAACACGAAATTTCTTATATTATGTTTATTGCATATTTATTCAATTAAATAGCTTGAAAGTAAAACAAGTCTGTGTTTATTTCAGAATCTGGTAGGTTCAAGTTCACAACATACTGCTTAAGTATGCATCAATTACTTCGTCATTTTATTCAATTTTCGTGGTTTGGTTCTGGATAAATCTGATAAATCTATGTCCGTACTTTTTCTTTTCGTCGATCTAGCAAATTTTTTTTTTAAATTATTAAAGTTTAGCTAAACTATAGTCCTAAGTTTGCTGAAATCTTTTATGACACCAAATGGTAAGTCATTTTTTTTAAAGCTAAATGTCTTACAACGCACGATCCTTTGCGTAAAAATTCGCCGTGATGAATCTGAAAATGATAATTTCATTTTTCTATTTTTTGCAGCCAGTTATCGGTTGGTTTTATTAGTTCTCCATATGAAAGCTGTTGTACCCACGAAGGTGCTTTGTTTTCTTTTAATTTGTGGGTGAAATGTCCTAGATTGGGTATTTTTTCTTTGTATTTGTGAGCTAAATAACCTGCAATGTATTCTAATGCATCGTTTGTAATTTCATATAATGTTGCACCAAAATCTGATGTTGTCATTGACGACTCATTCGAGGATTTTGAACATGATGCTGCCAACAGTTGGCAATATTCCACCGATGAGGCCTTCCACCAATTTTAAGAACTGTTTCCTGAGGCCGTTGTTGATGTTACAGTAGTAATGTTCAGGCCGCATTGTACGAGATTGGTGGAACGTTACTTACAAACAGGTGACGTAAAAAAGACCAAACATACGGGACGAACATCTACACTAACAGAAGATGTGGTTGAAGATGTTCGAGTTCGAATGGAACAAAGTCTTCGAAAGTCTGTGCGAAAGCTTGCACTCCAAACAGGTTTGATTCTTTCTAAAACACGTATCCAAAGTTCCTTGTTAGGCACATGTAATGCAGGGTCTAATAATCCTTACCTTCGAAAATCCTGTCATTCCTTTTCCTTACTTCACAGACTATTCATATGGAAGTTGCATGACAATTTTAAAGAAAAATTTAAAGCTTTATCCATACAAATTTTCCCGGATCCAAGCCCTGCATCCCCAAGACTATCAACAACGAATTAATTTTTTTAATTGGTTCAATGCTGAAATGACCGCTGATGACGTCCTTAACTTTCTTCTCCGATGAAGCTTGCTTTCATTTAGATGGATTTGTAAATTCACAAAATTACCGTATATGGTCGAGCGAAAATCCGCATGCCACTGTTGAGACCACTTTACACCCCGTTAAAGTTGGTGTATGGGTGGTAATGTCTCGGCAAAGAATCATTGGCCCATACTTTTTAGTGAGGCATTCACCCAAGTACGGATAATAGTCTTTTTTCGTGTTTTGTGACTTTTTTTGCGTGTATCGCATCGTGTTAAGTTCGATGTCTCGACCATTTGTAACATAACCTAAATTTTTTGACGCAATAAGTACCAACACGAATGCACAAAATGTTTTTAAATTTTGGGAATATTTAGCTGTCATTTATTGCCAACAGCTTCAGTTCCTCTTGATCACCCGGTATATGTTCTTTACATCTAATTTTAGTCTCATATCATAAAACAAGCTTTCTAAAAATTTTATTGAATTAATCATTCCTTTTTGAAATAGTTGAAGAGTGAGTATAAGAGCTATTCTTCCGAATAGCTCTTATACTTGAAATTTTGTCAAGCATTTTGTTCAGATGTTTTTCTTGATCTTCTAAAGATACTCCATGAGCGTTTTTAGATACTACTTTTTCTTTAAAACAGTAACCGTTAAATTTATCAAACCACAAGTTGATATCTTTGATAAATGTTCCTAACGTCGTTGTCATTTTGTTATCAGTTTCCAGCTTATAACGTAAAAGACACGTTGCAACCATATTTGACAAAAGCTAAACTGCTAGCCAACTATTTTGACATTCCAAATGTTCTTGACTAATTTTCTAATTGGGTCGAGCTTTACTATCTGTTATTGTCACCAATGCTTGTAAAAAACTTTGTTTATTATTGATCCATCTCTTAACAGAAATCCCACGTCTAAAAGCTAATTGCGGATTAGGTTTAGCAAATGCGGAGCATCTGCAAACATCTAGATATTAGTTTTTGTTACAGGATGTTTAAATGAAGTATTATCTACATTAATTCCTAATTCTTTCCATAGTCCAATGTTACTTGCTCCACAATCACTAACGCAAGCCTCAACATTATAGGAAATTTTGTGCAGTTGAGTGACAATACTAAGTAATATCTCTTCAGTAATTTTTTTATCAAAAGCTATATACAATGGCTGTTTCCACTGAGCAAACAAACCTCTAGCCATTATCACCTGCAATTGTTTGTAAAGACCTAAGACCTCATCTTTAGATATGTCATACTCTTGAACTAATTTTATTTTGACTTTATCAAACTGAATAACAAGAATTGTCTCAAATTCTGTAAATGACGCACCGGCAAGACTTAACTCAAAACATCTTTTAAAATGTGTTGGCTGACATCAATTTGAGAAGCCCAGTTTCTCAAAGTAGATAGTGCAGGTAAAGAATAATGAAGCTTACTTTTATCATATATAAGATAAAAAAAAAGAAGAAAGAAAAAAAGTGAAACGGACAGAGAGAGGAAAAATATGTTTATACCAAAATAATTTTTTTCCTTTTGAATAAAGTTATTTTAAATCTTACCGTCTCTGCTAGAGGAACTAATAGAATTGTCTGGATGACCAACCGCACTTTCAAACGCTAATCCTAAAACGTAAAAACGACGTTTGAGTTTTCAATCACACATAAATCAATAAGAGTAGGCACTTTGCGTACTAACACATAATGATAATTAGCGGTACTTATCTTGTTATGATATAGAAATAATATCTAGATATTTATATTAGTCTTTTATGTTATAATTTATATTAGACTTTAATATTAGATTTTTCTATTAGATTTTTATATTAGATTTTTATATGAGACTGCAGTCTTTATATTATAATTTACTATTCTGAGCACGGTCTTTGAGGTAATGGATCGAACGGCAACAGTCAGAAATCCTGATCCTAAGATTAATTGGCCATTATAGTACCGCAAGGGTGCTATGGACTTCTGTCCGTTGGAAAAGCTAGCTAACGAAATGTGCATAAACACCACCGCTAATGTAGATGTAATCTAATAATGAGGCTACGATTACATCCACTAACAAAACGAAAACGTGTTCTCGGGCGTGCAATGCTTTACAAAAATATCCTTGGGTATCTATCTGACTGTTAAAGTCAACTCAAAATGCAATGATATATGTGTAAAGACTCCGCAGTAACACAAGCCTCTCACTTAGACCAGGTAGGATAAAGAAGTGCGTATTATTACATTAAATTTAACTAGTCTTAAGGTTGCTAACTAGTCGACTCAGTGAATATTAACTACAAAGATATACATAAGATTTCTAACATAATATGATCTCTCAGGTAATATATTTAATAACAAAATGCAAATATAATCTTTGATTAGTGTACCTAATTTGTTATGTCAGCTAACAGCTATCACTGTTACACCAAGTCATGTCTAATACACCTTGTTTATCGACTTTCTATTGAAACACCCTGTATATAAATTATTTTGCATATGCTTAACTATAATATAATCTTTGCTAATAGTAGATATAGAATGAGGGTATAAATGCCCCCCCCACCACTTTTACGTCATATGACCTTGGACTTTAAAATGTCCTTGACCTTAAACCTTGGAACGACCATGGAACACCTGTTTTGTACATTTGCTCACCCACTACTTTGTTCTCCCCCTACCACATTCCTTCCCCCCCACCACTTTTTTGAAAATTGTGATAGCCACTTTGGAGCATTCACTCATTAAGCGCGAGCAAAGCTAGACGTGTTTAAATTAAAAAAAAATGTAAATTTTGCAATACCAAGAATCAAACAATAATCGACCAATAATCAATCAATAATCAATAATGAATAATCAATAATCAATAATCAATAATCAATAATCAATAATCAATAATCAATAATCAATAATCAATAATCAATAATCAATAATCAATAATCAATAATCAATAATCAATAATCAATAATCGATAATCAATAATCAATAATCAATAATCAATAATCAATAATCAATAATCAATAATCAATAATCAATAATCAATAATCAATAATCAATAATCAATAATCAATAATCAATAATCAATAATCAATAATCAATAATCCATAATCAATAATCAATAATCAATAATCAATAATCAATAATCAATAATCAATAATCAATAATCAATAATGAATAATCAATAATCAATAATCAATAATCAATAACCAATAATTAATAATCAATAATCAATAATCGATAATCAATCAATAAGTAATCAACTTTAATTTAATTCCATTATTAGGGATGTTAGGAGGTTTAGGTGGAGGTGTAGCTGGAATTGCAACCGCTGTAAATAAAGCGCAAGCAGATAAAAAATTATTAGAAGAAACTCAACGTCATAACAAAGTTATGGAAGTAAATGCTAAAGGAAAAGGATTTCGAAAGAAACGTCCTGTACATAAAAAAAAGAAAGGAAAAAGCTTATTTATTGGACCAAGTCAATGGTATCAAAAAAACTACCAATAGCACTACCTAAGCGTGCGTTATTTAATTAAAATCGATCTAATTAAATATGTTAAGAAATTAAAAATTCAAGGCTTTCGTGGTGTGTATATGAGAAATGCCACACCAAAAAAAATTAGAAAAAATGAATGTGGTATAATAAATATGGATGATAAATTCGGCCATGGTACACATTGGACTGCGTGTATAAAAAAAGAAAAAAAAATATTTATTTTGATAGTATGGGTGATTTAAAACCACCACTCAAATTAATCACATATTTCAAGAGTGATAATATAAACAATCAAATTCAATATAATATAGAAAGATTTCAAAACTTTGACACATTTAATTGTGATCATCTTTGTTTAAAGTTCTTATATGTCTACAATTGAAAAATAACAACAGTTGAAAACATTCTTTCTAAGAGAAATGTTGTTTGTTCTAACAGGAAATTCATCCGTTCTTTCAAGTGATTATAATCCGCCTATTGATATAAGTGAGAAAAAATATGTAATAGGTTTGACGAGTTTTGAAGTATGCAATTCTATACCAAATATCAGAAGAAGAATGTAATAAATTTTATGTTAGAAAAAAAAAATTTACGATACCAACAGGATGTTACCAACTAGTAGATATAAATGAATATTTACAAAAAAAAGTACAAAAATACTTTAAGCATGATTTTTTAATAATTAGCTCAAATAGAAATACTTCACACACTCAGATAAAAGCGACACAAGAAATTGATTTTAAAAAACCAAATACAATTGGACCAATATAAGGATTTAGTGAAAAAATCTTGAAAAAAAATGTTGTTAGTGAATCAGACTGGATTGTCAATATAATGAAGATAAACTTCAATATGTGTTGAATGCAATATCGCTGTTAATGGTTTTAGAAATGATAGACCAGCTCACATCATTCATTAATTTTTTCCAAATGTACCCCCTGGATTTAAAATTGTAGAAGCTCCAGATCATATAATTTATTTACCTATTAGTGTAGACGCCATTCGAAACATAACTCTTAAAATAGTAGATCAAAATAGAAACTTGATCAATTTCGAAAACGAAACCGTCACTGTAGGTTTACATGTGAAAAGAGATCGGTCTTAACTTCAATCAAAAAACAAATAAATTAAGTAAAGTGTGTATAAATCGCTTTTGTAAGACAAGAAACGTTAAGCGGATAACTGCTGAAAATAAAAAATTTCTTGAGTCATTAGGTTTTAAATTATATAAAAATGTTTGAGCTTGCTGAAAAACCATCAAAAGATGAGTCTATTGTTAGCTATAGATTTTATAGTCATGAATTATACATCGCGATATAAAAATAATGATGAAGTCAGAATTCGTTTACTACCTGAAGACCTATGTACTAGACCTAGTGATAGCTATTTGTTTATACAAGGGCGGATTGTTAAAAACGATAACATAACTGCCTCCCAAGCACAGTTTGTTAATAACGGTGTGACATCTTTATTTATATATAATAAAATGCGATAGCGGCATAAGTGACGCGTATAAAAGATTTATTATTTATGACAAATTGTTAAATGTTGTAAGAAATTTGATAAAAAACGGCATCAATAGAGTTTTGTTGTGATGTTTTGAGATAAGAATTGGATTTTTTTGTGCTAGGATAAAGGGGCAGGAGGGAACGTTTGTAAGAACAATTTTTCAAACAAATGACCGATAAAGTGAGTAAACGGATAGGACGTATATAGGACGTTGGCCAAAAAAGCAGACTAGATAGATACTCAAATTCAGAAAACAGTCGGTATTTTTGGGAAATTTTGTCAATTTTGTTGGCTTCCTGAAATAACTAATACCAGTCGAAGAAAAGAGCTCCTCAAAAATAATCGATTCAGATAAGATTTCGGTAAGAAAATTCCTTTTAAATGGAATTATTTGCTATATTATAATTATTAGAATGATTTTCAATGGTATTTATAGCCCCAAAATAGAAATATCGCTAAGTTTTCCATTAAAAAAGTTCAAATGTCAAATGAAATGACAGCGAGTTTATTGATCCATTTCATCACAACCTTAAAATGTCATTAGTCAAATTATCGATTCGTGAAAGCCCAGAAGATATCATCAAAGGTAAGTAAAAAACGCAACGGTGGGGCTTCTCGCCAAATAAAACTTTATTATTGATTGGATCCGGAAGAATTAAAGCCTTCCAACCTTCTTTTCAATAGAATAAAGATTGCATTTATGGATTTGGTCAGCTCTGCTATGTCGTATCTATAATATATCTAACAGCCCCATGCCTTATATTATCATCACATTTGGGTGGACAAGGCAAATATAACCTCACTTTAAATAGAGACAAAGATTATAAATAAACATATTTATTTTGTAGAATGAATTTAGTGTCTTCGTACCGCAATAATATAAAATGGAAGAACAATATGATAGAGACAATGACTGGAGTTCCCTTCAAGCTGGAATATATCAATAGAATAAAGATTGCATTTATGGATTTGGTCAGCTCTGCTATGTCGTATCTATAATATATCTAACAGCTCCATCCCTTATATTATCATCACATTCGGGTGGACGAGGCAAATATAACCTCACTTTAAATAGAGACAAAGATTATAAATAAACATATTTATTTTGTAGAATGAATTGAGTGTCTTCGTACCGCAATAATATAAAATGGAAGAAAAATATGATAGAGACAATGACTGGAGTTCCCTTTAAGCTGGAATATATCAATAGAATAAAGATTGCATTTATGGATTTAGTCAGCTCTGCTATGTCGTATCTATAATATATCTAACAGCCCCATCCCTTATATTATCATCACATTCGGGTGGACGAGGCAAATATATCCTCACTTTAAATAGAGACAAAGATTATAAATAAACAAATTTATTTTGTAGAATGAATTGAGTGTCTTCGTACCGCAATAATATAAAATGGAAGAACAATATGATAGAGACAATGACTGGAGTTCCCTTCAAGCTGGAATATAATAAATGAGACTTATAGAAATATAATTAATATAGGTCAATGACCTCATAATTTGATTATATATGCTCTATGTTTATTGATAGAAGAAGAATTTTGCATAAATGAATTAGAAGAAGATGTGTTCATAAAAAGATCTATTAAAATACAAGTAATAAAGTTCTCTGAAAATCTTTCTCAAGATGTAAATTTGTAGTGCATGAAATGCTATCCGAAATGCTGTATAAAAAAATAAAGACAAAAGCCTTTCAATTTTAATAAAAAGCAAGAAGCTTTTTTAAAAAGGATATGTAGGCATATACCTTATTATTATAATTATATTATTTTTTACTTTAAATATAAATAATTTGTAAAATTAAACGCTTAATTTTTTCAAGTTTAAATGGCTTGAATGTGATTAGTGTAATTTAGACCATATTTTATCAAAATAACAATAAGATATAATATAATTTGTTGATGAAAGCACAAGGCCGCGATGAAGATAGACACCCTCTCAAATTGAAAAATTTTACAACATGATATTGTCTTTATTATCAATATTGTATTGATTAATTTAATATGAGTTATATATTGCTATATTAAAATAAAAACAAAAGCATTCACTTTTAATAATTCTTCCAGTAAATACTTATCTAAAATATTTATATACAAAATACGATATAATTTTTTTATTGTTTAATTACACAATGTAAACATTTTGAGAGAAGGCTGCAAATCTGTATGTTAAAAGTAATAAAATAAATCAATAAAATCTGTTTGAGTTGGCAATCCTAAATTTCATTTTAAAATTGTAACACGGCAACAACTTCATATTGTTGTTGTTGATGAGTGAGACATCTTTGACATTGACCGATGTCATTGTGCTTGCTATGATATAACCTACATTTTTTTTATAAAAGATACGTCAAATATTTGTCAAACAAGCGTTCAAGGTTACAGTGTTGATACTAGGTTAATAAAAAAATCTCTAAGAAGTGTTGCCAACTAAAAAAATATTGATAAAAAATTTTGGTTTTATTTATCGTTTTATTTAGCTAATGTTTATAATTAATAATTATAAAAGAAAAGTTTTGAATTTGTCTTTATCTGAATTGTTAACAAGAGAAAATAGGAACGGCGTTTTCGGTTACAATGTTGCAGCTAGGCGTAAATATGAAAGTTTTTTAAAGTATTGCTAAATTAAAAGGTCATTATTAATTACAAGCTAAGAAAGTTTGAGTTGGCAATCTTATATTTTATATTAAAATTGTACCACAGCAATAATTTTCTATTGATTATGGGTGACACATTTTTAACACTGACGACATCATTGACAGATGTCATTTCTTGCTATGACATAACCTACATTTTTTTTTTTATAAAAGTTACGTCAAATATTTGTCAAATAAACGTTTTCGGTTACAGTGTTGATACTAGGTCAATAAAAAAATTTATAAAAAGCGTTGCCAACTGAAAAAAAATATTGATAAAAATTTTGATTCTTCTTATGCTGTACAAGCAAATTTTTATAATTAATAGTTATAAAAGAAAAGTTTTGAATTTGTGTTTATCTAAATTGGTAACAAGAGGAAATAAAAACGGCGTTTATGGTTAAAGTGTTGCAGCTAGGCGCAAATAAAAAGTCTCTTGAAGTGTTGCCAAATGAAAAAATCATTATTAATTAAGCTTTAAGAGTGTTTGAGTTGGAAAACTTAAATATTTTATATTAAAATTGTATCAAGGTAATAACTTTCTATTGATAATGAGTGACACATCTATGACACCGACAATATCATTGACAGATGTCATTATGTTTGCTATGACATAACCTACTTTTTTTTTATAAAAGTTACGTCAAATATTTGTGATACAAGTGTTTCCGGTTATACTGTTAACACTAGAAAAATAATAAAAAAATAAAAAGTGATGCTAACTAAAAAAGCAATTAATAAAAAAAATTTTTTCAAAAAAAGTTTTAAATTTGTGTTTATCTATAAATTGTTGATAAGAGGCAATAGGAATGACGTTTCCGGTTACAGTGTTGCAGCTAGGCGCAAATAAAAAAGCTTTTAAAAAATGTTATCAAATAAAAAAGTCATTATTAATCACGCTCAGGAGTGTTTTAATTTAATGGTTATTTTAAATTTAACATTAAAACTGTACCACAACAACAACTTCATATTGTTGATGGGTGACACATCTTTGACACCGACAACATTATTGACAGATGTTATTGTGCTTGAGCTATGACATAACATACATTTTTTTATGAAAGTTACGTAAAATATTTAAAAAAAAAGTATTTTCGGTTACAGTGTTGCCACTAGGCAAATAAAAAAAAATTAAAAAGTATTGCCATATCAAATATCTATTAAAATTTTTTTTTTGATTATGTTCTACAAAAAAATGTTTATAATTAATAATTATAATAAAAAAATTGCAAATTTGTGTTTAACTAAATTGTTGACAAGGGGCAATAGGAACGGCGTTTTCGGTTAGTGTTGCAGATAGGTGCAATAACAAAGTCTCTAAAAAGTATTGCCAATTAAAAAATCATTATTAAGCACGTTTAGTAGTGTTTGGGTTGGCAATCTTAAATTTCATAATAAAAGTGCACAATGGCAACAAAAATATAATTACAATAAAAAAAATAAATAAACAATAATCTAATAAATAAAAAAAAAATACAAATGCGCTTATACTACCGGTTGCCGAAGGCAACCCCTCTAGGTCTATACACGTTGCCGTAGGCAACCCTCTACTCAAGAGAGTAGGGTAAGCACCCGGAGGGTGCACGACCCAACTCTCGTTTAGTGAAATAAGATATGAAGTAAATGGACAAACAATAGATGTTAATACAAAACCAGGAATAACAAGTACAATGAAAGCACTAGCATCTTTTAATCATAGTGAAAGTATACGATATCAGAACGCCGGGTGGTTTGTGAATGGAGAAGGCACTGTAGTGGAAATAGGAAAATTTAACGTTTGCATTCCTCTTAAGATGTTATTGGGTTTTGCCGAAGACTATACAGAAGTGATGGTTAATATTGCTCAAGAATTGATATTGATTCGCAGTAATTCGGACAACAATGCTTTAAGCGTAGTGAACGGGAACGAAAAACCAAAAGTAGTGATAGACAAAATTGTTTGGAGAGTACCACATATCGCTCCTAGTTTGAGAGAAGAAGTCGAACTTACAAAAAAAAATTGAAAAAGGAAAAGATGTTATTTTATCCTTTCGTAGTTGGCAATTACATAGTTATCCGTCGTTACCAAATATTACAAAACATATTTGGTCTGTGAAAAGTTCTACAAAACTTGAATCGCCACGATATATTATTCATGGTTTTCAAACTAATAGAGAAGGAGATTTAAAAAAAGATATGAGTAAATTTGATCATTGTGATTTCGCCAATATACGCGTATTTTTAAACAACGAACGTTATCTATATGAAAACCTAAATATATCTTTCAATAACAATCAATTTGCTACATTATATGAAATGTTTACACAGTTTCAAAAAACTTACTATTATCAAGATAAAACTGAGTGTTCAATAACACCAGCTCAGTTTAAATCTAACTTTCCTTTGATAATCGTCGACTGTTCTTATCAAAAACTCGGTTTCCAAAGCCAAGCCGTAGTATTAAGAAAAGAATTTGATACACATTCTATAATTCCAAATAATACAACCGCTCATGCTATTATCATTAGCGATCGTATCTTCACCTATAATCTCCAAACACAAGCTATAAAACAAATGTAATAATGAATGCGGTTGTAGATATACAGTTATTTAAAATAGATCATCAACAATATATTGGTAAAGAATTAGCTGTAATCAAAAACCAAAAAAATTGCACATTTTGTGTTTAAACCACCGTTTCCGTTCGAAGAGTTACCTACAAAATATCAGGCACAAGCCAATTGGTTGATGAAAAATCATCATTGTATAAAGTGGAATAAAGGCGAAATTGAATGTGAAAACTTTGAAGATATATTGAAAAGTTGTACTTATAATGTCAAAAAAATTTATGTTAAAAGAAGAGAAAAGGCTTTTTATTTAGGAAAAATTTTAAATAAAAATATTATTGAACTACCAGAAAGTCCATCACTAAAACTAGATACACCTAGTTGTTTATTTCATTCTTCAGAGCGTTGCCGTTGTAGTTTAAGAACTGTGCAAGTTTTAGAATCTATTTGGAAAATTAGAAAATAAATTATTCAAGTTAAGTTTAGGGATAAGTAAACGTATTTTATATTGTTTTTTGTACTAAAGTCTAGTACTGCATCTAACAGCAATAATGTAAATGTGTTCCAAAATTTGACATGTAATCATGTAGAAATAAAATTACATTTTAACAAAATATGAGTCTTCCTATATAGATCCTAACAACTCTAGTTAAAAAATAAATTATTTATTATCAAAATAGAAAAAATATGTTATGATGTTTGATTGATGTAGACTGTTAACAATAATGAAGAGTTTATAAATTTATATTCTGCAAGAAAACCTTGACAATAAATAAGAGGTCTTGACCTGTTAAGAATTTGTTGCAACAGGTGTCAGCTGCAGGTGTGTGGTAACAAAGCCTTGAAAACTATAAGGTCATGCGCATAGGTACATTGCACCTACTCTGGATTTTTTCAGATAAAAAATTTGATACGTGGCAATCACTTCCATTTTGTTAGTGATCCAGCAATTATTGTTATTCACTTGTGTTTTAACGGTGCAGTTTTATTTTTTTGCCATTTTTTAGTGTAACAATGTCCAGTCATCTAGTGCCAAACGTAAGTTAATTTTTTTAAATGATTTAAGTTGTAAATAAAGTAGATTAGTTATGTAATTTGAAATATTTTGTATTTTAGAACAAGTTTACTTGCGATTGGTGTCGTAAGCAGTTTTATAGAACTTATCATAAAAATAGACATATGACCAACTCATGTACCCCAAACAAAAAACAAAAAAGGTCAGAATCAAATGCTAAAATTTACATTATTAGAAAATTAATCTATATTGATAATCCTTTTGCAGACTTAGTCAAGTGCGAACCATGTGATAGATTGATTAATCGCCAACATTTAAAAAGTCACCAAAACACTTGCCATCATAAAAATAATTGCATTACACCACTATCTGCAAATATTTTTACTGTTGCTACAGCATTCAAAAAACAAATTGCGACCTATCGTTTGATTCCAGAAGAAGAATTTGTGAATATTTCGGATTTTTTTGAAAATGAAAAAAAAAAATCTTCGACTCACTCTAAAAAGAATCAGACAAAATAATTACACTTAAAGTTAATGTGGAATTACATGGTTTATACACTATTGAAGCTAAAAACTTGACGGACATCAAATCGTTTCAAGCAGCTAACAAAATAATCACACCTGGTTCATCTCTAGATGAAATTTTGTTAACATTTAAAGAAGAAATTCAACATAAAATGGAAATATTTGCTGAAACAAACTCAGGTAAAAAATTTTTTCATACGTACATTTATTACAGTTTAAATTTTTTAGGGTGGGCTTTAAAACAGATTTTATATTTAGAAATAAATATAAATAAGTATAATCCTCTTCGAGCATCGTCAAACATTAAATTACCAGAATGCATTAGTAAAAAAAAGCCATTATAAATATCCAAAATGATGACAATAAGTGTTTTGGTTGGAGTATTGTGGCAGCACTAATTCAGCCAAATGGTCCCAAAAGCAGTCAAATGTCATACCCTCATTTTACGCAAGTGTGTAATTCTTCTAATATAGTTTTTCCAGTTAAATTAGAAAGTATTGCAATTTTTGAAAAAAATAATAATATTTCGATTAATGTTTACGGTTTAGAACTTGTTTTACATAATAACACAAAGCGATATGAAATAGTTGGCCCGCTATATTTTTCAAAATTCAAACAAAATGTTCATATTAGTTTATTATTGATTGATGATGAATCTGGCAACCAGCATTATTGTGTTATTAAAGATTTATCGAGATTAGTATCAAGTCAAGTTTCAAATCATAAAAGAAAAAACATTTTTGTGATGGTTGTTTGCAATATTTTACTACTAAAGATATATTGGAACGACATTGTGAAAACGATTGTACTACAGTAGCTGTAAAAATACCTAGCACAGAGATGAGAACAACTAAATTCGATAAATTAATACCATCAAATATTTTACAATTTGAAAATTTTCAAAAAAAATATAAAGTTTCATTTGTTGCATATGCTGATTTTGAGTGTTTACTTATGCCTTTAGCTACTTGTCAACCAAATTCTAAATCAAATACCGAAAGTTTTCATGTAAAAACACATTTGCACCAACCTTACTCATGCGCATACTATATAAAATGTGCTTTAACGATGACTTATCTTTTTTTAAAACTTTTAGAGGTAAAAATTGTGTGCAAGAATTTTTAACGTCGTTAGAAACTGATGCAATAGAATTGTATTATAAAAATTTAGAGCCTATAAAACCAATGATACCTCTTTCACCTGAAGATGAAGCTAAATTTTATTTTGATAAATCTTGCCACATTTGTGAAAAAGAATTTACTGAAACGGATGTTAAAGTTTGAGAGCATTCGCACACAACTGGCTTTTTCCGAGGCCCAAGCCATAATGCATGTAATTTAAATTTTAAAGTTCCAAATTTTTTTCGAATTTTTTTCCATAATTTAACAAATTACGATATGCAATTATTTGTAAAGCAGTTAGCTCTACATCAAGAAAATATTGAAGTTATTGGAAAAACTAAATAAAAGTATATTGCGCTAACTAAAATCCTTGATGTTGGCGAATACAAAAATAAAAACGGGCAAACAGTGAAAAAAAAATTCAAACTACGTTTTATAGATTCATATCGATTTTTGTCATCTTCTTTAGAGACTTTAGCTGATACTAGAAGCATATCAATGTAATGAAATCAATAAATATTTTCTACTTGATGAACAATTTTGCTTAATTAGACAAAAAGATGTGTTTCCGTATTCATTTGTAGACGATTGGGATAAACTAGATTTACAGCAATTACCCAATAAAGACGATTTTTTCGATAAAATTAATAATGAACATATTTCTGGTGAGTCATACAAGCGCGCTCAATTAGTGTGGTCAATTTTTGAATGTAAGACGTTAGGTGATTATTCAGATATTTATTTAAAATCCGATGTTTTATTACTTTGCGATGTTTTTGAATACTTTCGAGAAGCTTCTTTAAACGCGTATGGTTTAGATCCTGCGCAATATCTTACTATACCATCGCTTAGTTGGGATGCTATGCTAAAATATACACAGGTTGAACTAGAACTTTTAACAGATATAGATATGATTCATTTTTTTAAAAAAGGTATTTGAGGTGGTGTTAGTACGTGTGTTAAGCAAATTTGTAAAGCAAACAACCCCTTGATAGATAATTATAATTCAAGAGATCCCTTATCTTACATTTTATATTTGGATGCTACTAATTTATACAGATGGGCAATGAAACAATTTTTACTAACTGGTAAATTTAGATGGTTAAATGAAAAAGAAATAACTACTTTTAAAATTTTTGAAATATCTCTACTTCAGAAGACGGGTATGTACTTGAAGTAGATTAAGATTATCCAAAAAAATTACATGATTACCATAATGATTTACCCTTTTGTCTAGAAAATATTGTACCGCCAAGTGGAAAATTACCAAAATTAATACCAAATTTAAATAATAAATCAAATTATATCATACATTACATCACTTTACAGCAATGCTTAAAACATGGATTAATATTAAAAAAAAATCATAGAATATTATCTTTTAAACAATCTGCTTGGCTTAAAAAATATATCGACCTAAATTCAAAATACCACACAGAAGCTAAAACCAAATCAGAAAAAGATCTGCGAAAACTATACAATAACAGCGTATTTGGTAAAACTATGGAGAATGTTGATAAATATATTAGCATTAAAATTGCAACTCATTGGTCAAAAAAAACTCGTGAATTTGGTGCAGAAACCTGGCTTGCCAAACCAAATTTTAAAAATTTTCCAATTTTTTCGGAAAACTTGATAGCAATTTAAATGAATAAAGTTTTTGTAACGTATGACAAACCGGCTTATGTAGGTTTTTGCATTTTAGCAAAAACTGTCATGTATGAATTTTTGTACGATTTTCTTAAACCTAAATATCGGAATAATATTTTTCTTTTAAACATGGATACTGATTCTCTAATATTAGAAGTCTTTACTGAAAATATTTATGAAGATATAAAACAACATAATGATAGATTTGATTTATCAAATTATTCAAAATTTAATAGTCATGGAATACAGCCAAATGTTTCAATTGTTGGTAAAATGAAGGACGAATATGCAGGTGCTCCCATTAAAGCATTTTACGGTACTGGTGCCAAAGCATATTGTATTGACTTGAACGACCACACTGATAAAAAAGCTAAAGGTGTAAGTAAACACGTTGTACAAAATACACTACAAATTGCAGATTATCAAAATGTTATACTTAATAAAGCATACTTAATAAACAATCAGTTTATTGTAGTATGTCAATATTTAAATCTTATTTGCCCGACATATACACCGAATTGCGTCAGAAAGTTGCATTGTCAGCAGTTGATGATAAACGCTACGTAGTACAAGGTTCTAATAAAACTTTAGCATGAGGGCATTATGATATTGAACGTCAAAAAAATTTTGACCTGTTGTTTGAACTTTTGAAAAATATTTAATATTGTAAATAAATGAGTATTTTTATAGTATAGTATATAATGTTAGATTTTATCTAGAATTTTTAGTTAGTACTTACAATTTGTACAAAGCATGAAGATTGTGAAACAAAAAGATTCATTACACGTTATAAATCATGACTTTTGTAGCGTTACTAATTCCTTTAAAAAACACAATTCTCTTTTTGGTTCTACAGTAAAGCGAGGACTAGTGATTGGAAGCTCCGGGTCTGGAAAACTAATGCTTTACTAAGTAATTACTTCATGAGAACGGCTTACGTTTTTCGAATATTTATTTATATTCTAAAACATTGAATCAACCGAAATATAAATTTTTAAAAACAGTTCTGGAGCCTATAAAAGAAGTCTCTTACATAGAGTTTGAAGACAGTAAAGATGTTTTAACACCACAACAAGCTAAACCACTTTCAATAATAATTTTTGATGATGTCATATGTAATAATCAAAGCATAATACGTGATTACTTTTGTTTTGGAAGACGTTATTATATCGATTGCTTTTATTTAGCTCAAACCTATTCAGCCGTACCAAAGCAACTTATTCGTGATAATCCTAATTTTATTATAATTTTTCCACAAGATGTTACAAACCTCAAACATATTTTTAATGATCACGTAAATGTAGATTATATATATAGAAAGTGGAAGATTTTTTATCCGGGATGCGGTCTTTTGGTTTACAGATTAAGAACCAGTTATGTCTACTCTTTTATTAATAATCAAGCTTTCGGAATAAAATTCATTCCTTCATCAGGATTCTAGAATCAATACATAGTTAAAAAAAAAATTATAAATGTGACTTGTTGTGTACATGACTTACTAATAGTGAGATTACATAAAATTAAATAAGACAATTAAAAACATCAATAGCAATTATGCTTATGAAATACATAGCAAAACTTTATGTTATATTGGATAGGTACTTAAAATTAATGTGGCGTTTACTAACATAAAAAACAATAAAAACAATTAACTCTGATTGATAAAAGTGTTATTTGTTTTTGTATTTACATTTAATCAAGAGAAAGAATACAGTAAAATTATATACTCATTGTCAAAACAAGGGAGTCTATTTCAACCATAAAATGTATATATAACATATATATATATATAACATATATATATATATATATATATATATATATATATATATATAGACGTATAAACGTTCATTATAAAGCCAAAAACAGCATACTTTACATCTGGCGCTTAGCCCACCGGCTGGTTTCCAAGCCCAGAAACGGGCTTGAGAAAAATTCCATGTATAACATCAAATTTCTGAATAACGGTTTTTTATTTTTCAACCAAATTTTATCTCATATTTAGATGGGTATTGAAGACGTTCATTACGCTTTACGTCATCATTTTATCATAAAGGGTTTGTTTGTTATCAACAATAATCCAAATGGGTGCAGGGCTTCTCAATAGCTTGAAACATATCAAGATAAACGGTTGTAGTTCAACCATTTTTCGGTAGTGGCCGCTGTTGACGCTGGCGTTTATAATAAAATATATATTACGCATTTTACGCTCCAAGATGGATTATTGTGGAATAATTTCCTCAGTCTTGTGCACCATATTGCAACAGTGTTTTATTTAGTTTTTGTTATCTTAATGACGGAATTCCTTTGTCATTCACCTCCAACTTGATGGAAGGTCGTTTTATGTAACTCGTAGACAGTTTTAATTCATTAAATCAAATTTTTACATTTGACTGCAAACGCTTTATAATATTGAGCAAATACAAGCCTAATAGGTACTTTTTGTCAGTTTGCAGTGATATTCCAAATTTTTAGTTTTAATTCATCTCATAATATTGATACAAAAGTTATTTAAAATGCTTTGTAATAGTACAATAATTATCACAGCGGCAGCGTGTCGCTAAAAAAAAGTAACTAATTAACATATTTAATTCGTTATATTTAAAAATTTGCCATAAGCACACTGTAAGTAAGCAGATTGCTGAGTAAACACATAAAAGATGTGGTAAACAATAAAAAATCATACGGTGTGGTTTATTTTGACTTACTTAAAAAATTTTAAGAATGTAATTTTGAACAAACACTGAATATTTTGCAAAAAAAAAGCTACGTGAAATTATGTCACATAAGTATCATCAAAGTGATTGGTAATTTAGCAAAAAATTCTAAACAAAAATAACACATCCACAAAAACAAATTTTTGGGTTTTTTTATTATTGGGATACATAAAATCAACAATATTTCTAAAAGTGCAACAAAAACACCACAACGTTCTCTAAATAATACAAAAATTAAAATCGGTAATGATAAGCAAAGTGAAAAATTTAAAATGTTATTAAATAATAAATAAAGTTTTTATGTTTTATAAGAAAAGATTCTGTCCAATGAATACTTAATAAATAGAAAACTTTTACTCGTGATCACTGTGCGTCTTTAGGTCACGCTCTATCTTGTATTTTGCTTCTAAAAGCGACCCAAAAAATAAGCGGATAATATAAAAAAACTTATGCTAGTAATTTTATATTGAATTGTTAGTAGTAACAGAAGATGAAAGGTATTTGAATATTTTTCCTTTTCTGTTAAGCTTTCATGTTTATAACTAGTTTAAGAATTAAACAATTACTAGAATTTTTATTTCAATTTCAAATTACATGGTTAGCAAAAGCATAAGAATATTACAAAACTTTCAGAATTGTTTGTTTCTGCCGCTTATGGTTTATTCAAGAAATATTTACAGAGTACCCACATTTTTTCGTGTCTATAAAAAATGAGTGAATATTTTTTTGTTTTAGATTATGAAGGAATCATACAAGCTCACGTTAGGAAATCCAACACAATTTTTAGCATAAAATCAATTTTACAAATACTGGTAGTTGAGTTTTGAGTTCAAATGATTCATTAATAACTTTTTATTTCGCAATAATTGCAACATTTTCTTGAATAAATTACTAGCGAAAGAAACAACTTTGCATTTATTTATAAGAAAAGTCCTTTATGTTTAGTAAACGCCTTTTAATTTGTTTTCAAAAAGTTTCTAGTTTCTGCATACTTCATCTGGTGAAGAATAACATCACAAACATTATACCCACAAATTTACCCGCGAAAACAAAATACCTTACGCATAGTCTCTAGCTAGATGACCTCACAGCGATAGATAAGCTTGTTTGGCGTAATTATTATTCGTAAACAATCGAGAATCATTCAACGGTGTTTTTCGTTGAAGATAAGAAATACATAGTATAAGGTTTATTTATCTATGGTGGTAAATAGACTAAATAGTAGTCCTTTAATCGTGTGGACTCTAAACCAAAACTAATGTATCGTAATTATTTGCCTATCAATTCCAGAAAACATAATTTTTTAATGAAAAAAGGAAGTACTACTTTTTTCAGTTCAAGTTTGGTTATTCATTTGGTATTATCCACATGATTAGAGAGTAAACGAAGGAATGCGATGATAACATAATTGTAATGATGAAAGCAATTGTCGCTAAAGATGGTGAATGGGTCTTAAATTAAAAATATTATTATTTTAATCCATAACAACATACAATCGTACATGAATAAAAGTTTTTATAAAAGTGTGAGAGTTTACTTTTTATACATTTATTATTATAAATTATTTAAGTCAAAACGGCTTTAATATAATATTGCAAAAAGGAGAGATAGCTGAGTGGAGATTGCGCAGAGCGCTTAGCTGAGGGATGATACTATTGCCGTAAGGGCAGTAGACACCAGCGGGTAGTACTCGTAGGAGTGTCGAGTGCGGTACTCGCGCATAGTCAAGTCAAGTCGAGAGCACGAGAGTGATAGTTATCTTTATACTCGAACGAATATAATTTGTTATTGTGTGCAAATGAAGTGCGAATGTGGTGTCTTTACATTTCTGTTCTAGTAACCTAGCCAGGTGACAGATCCTACCTTCTTCTAACAATGTGACTGGTTTGGCCATGGCAGCTAGGTTGAGTACTGAAATGACTTGCTCTAATCTTAGGAAAGAGCACATGTAAGACCTTATTACATTATATTGATTATTATGATGCATGCAGATACATCTATGTCATTATTGGCATATTTGTTTGTATTAAAGAGCATGCAGATTGTTTGTGTCAGAATTGACACGGTTGTTATTGTTTATTGTTGCTCTTTGTGAAATGATTAAGAATGAAAACCTACAGCAGAGAACTTGTTCTGTTCTTAAGCCGGTCTTTACTACTACTATTATTATTTATTATTTGGCTCTCGACGCCGATTAACATAATTCCTGTTTTTCGGTTGAGATCTAGCTTCTCAGATTTCTCAAAAAGATTGGAGAGATCTTTGAGGCCGGGTTTGATGCTGCCGTCAAGGCTGGTACCTTGTCACTGAAAAGAGTTGTAGGTGGGTTCTCTATTGTGGCAATGGAAGGGTGCAGTGTTCAAATACCTTTCAATTATTCCTTTAATCTTGTTTTATTTCTCCTCGCCGGAAACACTGTAGCCAATGGCCATCTAGGTTTAATTACCCAAGGTGCAGGCATCCGTGAGAAGGCCTCTACTGACTTCTCACATTGGTACCGAAAATAATAAATAGGTTGAAGAATGGAGAAGCAGAAGGAAGCCGCCAACGTCCATCAAATCCGGTCTATATGATAGAAACAGCGAAGCCACCGTAACAGAGGATGCCCTCTACAAGGCTGGAATGGAGGAAGATTGTCCGGCGGGGACAAGCCCCCGGTGAGTTCCTTGATAAGTATTATTAACAGGTACATTATGTGTGAATGTGTTTCATGTATGGTTGATCTAATCCGTTCAATTCGTTCGAGGCGGTTTCTTAACGGCGGCCACAAAGGGGGTGAGTTGTAGTAGATCGTTGATAATGATGTAGTCTGTTAATCTTGTATTTATGCAGTATTTAAGTTGTATTCATAATCAGGAAAGAATGTGGTGAAACAATCTGACAAATATTGTATTTTAATGAAACTAGGTAATTTAATTATATATCAATCTAATTATCCCGGCGCCTTCACCATTATTCTTATGCAAATTGCGTCAAAAAAAATACCCCTTACAAATCAGGTGTGGGGTTGGATTTACGTCAAATGTTAAATCTCTTTGGTTAAATTTAATGTGATATTTAGTTCTTTATGAACGTTTTATCAGTAATATTATAAGTCAAATCAACTTATTATTTTGTATACTGCAAATTCATGTTCAAGTAAAACACAATAAACAGCTACATTATTGAGATCTACATACAATTACCCAAACTGTTGTTAAAAGTACAAATAATGTTGCCAGGGTTTTAAAATGTGGAGATTAAATGTTTATGGCAGCTAAATTACAAACAAATCACTAATTTTGTTATTAATTAAAGTTAATTTTATTCAATTTAAAGTTATAGAAAGTCAGGTTTTATTAGAACTTGTTTAAGAACGAAATACTATACTCAGCGTTCAATTTTTAAATTAAAATAAATATGAATTTATTATAATCAAATAAATTTATTCAACTGTCGCTAATTCAACACGGCGCTCAACTTGATCATTGTGATTTAGATAAAAGTTAAATTCTCTACTGCTAAAGAATAGTTTAAATGCCGTATGTTTTAATATCGTTAGATAGCTAATTAATATTGCTTTCCAAAAAATTAAATAGCAAAGCGTACCGCTTTTTTACATTAATAATGTGATAATATTTATCTAACAAAGCAAATTCAAATCAACAGCCAAGCCAGGATTTATTCAAATCGTTGGTATTTTTACAAAATACCAATCGTAGAGACAAATGTTCAAACTAAACAATTCAAGCAATAGCTTTTGAAAATAACATGTGTTGGTCATTTGCACAAAAACTTGAAAGGGGGCCTTACTAGTGGAAGTAATAAACTATCAGAAGATCTTTTTAACTTAGACCTAATAGATAAATTGTTCAAAATCTATACAATAGAGTGACAGCTATTTAGTAGAGACGATGGTCAAAATTCTTTGTTAGGGCTGGAGAGAACTAAATGGTAAACATCTGTGTAACACAGCTGAAAAAAGTCATAAATTAATGTAGATGGGTCACTAGTTTATTGTTGAAAAAAATATGTTTTGCAAAAGTAACAAAAGGCAAATACAGTTTTCTAAATTACATTGAAATTAAAATAGTTAATTAAAGTCAATTTGAAAGAAAGCTTAATGTTTTAGTAACAAAACATTACTGTAAATTGATGAATGTTAAGGGTTAGTTTGATTTGAGTAATAAAGAGAAAATAATATGAACTGTTCAGTTACAAACTGCATATTTTAAATTTCCCTCTGTTAACCTTGGTCACACAAAGTCTAGACTCAGGGCGCCAGTGCATGGCCAACAGACCACGGACATGCGGTTGGCTCGGCTCGGCCTTACTGATTCAGACGCCGAACAGCCAACTCGTCTTATCACATTTTTATTTAATTAACATTTAAATATAGAATTAAAATACAGTCCACTGCTAAATGTTATTTCCCCCTGAGTTCTCAACATATGTAAAATCTTATAATATTTTCTAAACAATATTTTGTTTACAACAATTAGATTATGTATTGGGCAAGATTATACTTCTATGATCTTATTCTAATTAAATTTGAGTTATTATTTAAAACTTATCAAAGCGAATTAAATAATTAAAGATTACAAAATTGAAATTATTTTGGTGACAAAAGCTGGAAGGATTGAAAGTCATAGCTGTGAGAATTCATAATTTTAATGTATTTGTACTTGCAATAGTCAAGACAAATTTTGAACTCACTAATTAATAGTCGAGTAATCTAAAGCCGTATGTTTTACACATCACGTTGGATAGAGAAATAAACATTATGTTAAATTTTACTAGCTTGGCTATTGGTATTTAAATTTCTTAAAAAGATTTTATATCAATATTAATAAAGAATCATATTTTATATAGAAAATTATACTTTCAAGAAGGGATCGAGGTCAACGTCTCCTAAGCAGGTAGCTTACGGTTGAACATTTTTCACCCTTGTATTTCAAGGCTATTCATGAATGTTCTAATTGTTAATTCCAAAATAATAAAGATGAAAAGATGATTAAATAATTGTTAAAATTGTTTAAAACGCACTGATAGGAATGTTTGTCAGCTTTTCGAGCAAATTATTTAAAATTTAAATTCTATCTTTGCAACTCTAGGAAGCAAAGATAATAAAAAGGTAAAACCAAGAGACACTACACTGCATGAATTTTGAAAAGTAATGATATGTAGCCTTGTATGAACTGTCAATCAAATGGTATTAAACATTATAAATTGTTATTAAACATTATAATATTTATGGAAAGATATTGTTTTTAATTTACTATTAACTATTACAATCTTATTGCGAAAAATAAGATGGAACACCTTTACAAATTATCATAAATTATTGTTTTATATAAATAGTGTTGTCTTTCCGTGGAT
This sequence comes from Lagria hirta, assembly GCA_947359425.1. Classification (NCBI taxonomy): domain Eukaryota; kingdom Metazoa; phylum Arthropoda; class Insecta; order Coleoptera; family Tenebrionidae; genus Lagria; species Lagria hirta. The sequence goes on along the minus strand of OX375795.1, from coordinate 30,511,164 downwards.
TACAGAAATGGACATAGTTAAACATAAAAATCCTATCAAAATTATTAATTATTTGAGGTTATTAATAGTTGTTATAATTAATTATTAATAATTATCGCTGGTTTAGTTTGTATTTAAAGTTATAAAAGATTCTAAATATTATTGAATATTAAAAATTTAAAAATAAAAGGCTGATTAGTCAAGAATAGTCAATTATATACGAAAATGTTTTAGTCTGGAAAACAGTTTTAATTAAATTCAAATTTAATTAATTTAGTTTTGCAAAACTTAGATGTATGTGTCAAATACCATTCAAAATTAACTAACAAAAGAGATAATAAATGTCTGTGGCAAAAAAGATCTCTTTTAGTATTGTTTAATCCAGTAAATAGTCGACATTAAGTAAGATGTAAGAAATAATTTTTCTAATTTGAAAAAGCATCAACAAAATCGTTGAACCATTTTGTCTTCAAACAAAAAAGAAAACATTACTTAAAATACTTTACTCAAAAGGGTGACATCTGGGACTTTTTACAAAGGAAAAGAATCTAACCATTCTTTGTTAAAAATTTAGAAAAATATTTTTGGAAACAAAAGCCACTTTTGGGCCGATGTACTTTATTATAACAGCTGCAAGTAGTTAAGTTTGTGAACCTAAACTGCATAACCGGACATGTATTATAATAGAAAACAAAAATCTAAATGTGACAAGGCTTCACTTTCTAAACGGGTCGGGGTTCATAGAAAATTAAACTGTCAAATCCTAGAAATACTTTGTTAAAATAAAGGGTTTAAACTACATTAGGACAAATCTTTATTTATTAGGAAAACTGCCAATTGTACAATTAGTCCTATCTTAAATTACACTTCCTTGATATTAAATTATTAATCAGTTTTGTTATTCTAAAATTTCTATTTATAAAATTTTTGTTTGTCTATGATGTTTATTAGGATAAATATTATTATTATAAAAAAAGTTAATAATCTAAATTATGCCCACACAATATTTCAAATTATTGTTGTAGTTAATTAAATTAAAGTAATCTTTAGAGTTAATCACGAATTGATCGAAAAAAAAAAAAGTTGTACCATTATTAATGTTGAGTCAAAGTTAAACTATTTGAAAGCCTTACAATCTACCTGGCGCATTAATTAATGATTCAAATTAAAAATTAAATTCAATTTTAATTCAAATAATAACAAACAAAAAAAAAAGATTGATTCAATTCAATTGTTGTTTGGCAAATCATGTTCAACATAAAATAATAGTAAATTGTCAATTGTCATTGATTGAAATTAATTAAGCAATAGTTCTAAATTAGCGTAGTTGGTAATTAATTTAATAGATAATTCTTAATTTACGAATAAAATGCTAAACAGTGGATAAAATTAAATGTAAAAGTGCGAATCTTTCAATCAAAGTTTGCAAATGTCTAGATGTAAAATAGAGCAATGAAAAGGGTGTGACGTAGTTTGTTATAAAATAACAACTTTTTAGGTTTCTTAACCTAATTATTGCAATATTTACTTTTACTAAATGTTAGGAACAAATGATAACAGTTTTTATATTTTTCAACATTCATTCTATTTCAATCTACTAGTTGGTTCAGCTATAAAACGTCGCACGTTTAAAAATTATTTATTATAATAAGCGCTCGAATACAGTATATTGAATGTATAGTTATTATTGTTAGCAATAGACAGTTAAAGTGTATAACTATATGACTATGTTTTGTGTTAAATATTTATTTCGAAAATAAAATAAAATACTTTTGAACAAAATGGCTTAACCAGCAATGCAAAACACCAAGTTAAAAAAAAAAAAGGGGAAAAGGGTCAAAAAGCAAATGAGGTCAAAACATCATTATTGTGGTTTCTCTTAATGGTAGAACCACCAAGTTGAAATCTAAAGTCAGAACAAACTAAAAATGCAAGTTAAATTTAATCAAGTAAAGTTAATATACTGAGTAAACATAAATTACAACAAAATAAAAGTAGAAAATTCTCTTTTAAATAAAAAAAACAGGGGTCTTAAACTCGAATTAATTGGTTTAACGTTTTAATTGTAATTTTCAAGTCAATTAGAAGTGAAAAAAAGTAATTATTATACTTTAAAACATAGAGAATACAACTAACATAAACATATTTAGTCTGAATAGAAAGTTTAAGCACATTTTTAAGAAGTTAGGTTAATTTTTAATTAAAATATACAATTCTACTAAATTACAAAATATTATTGCCGAATTATTTTGCTTTCAACGCAGTTAAAATTGATTGTTAACTAAATATTAATTATGAATTTTGTAATTTCTATTGCAAATATTATATTGCATTAAAACCGTAACATCGTAACAACACATGGAACCATCAGTCACGACAATAGAACAGAGTGAGTCTTTCATCAAATAACATGTCTAGACAGAGAAGAAACAAGAAGAAAAAAAAAACAACAAACAATAAAACATCTATAAATTGAGATCTCAGGAAAAGAATAAAAGCATATGCATCTACGAATCAAATAAAAGAGAAATCAAAATAGACAAAAAGAACCATAGGAAAACTGGAACATAGAAAACTGAAAAATAAAAACTGGAAAATAAGAAACTGGAAGAAGACAACAATCATCAACTGAACATCAACAATTTGTGAAGAACAATAATTGTAATTATGAATTTACAAAATTTTGACTTTATTTTTCTAAACCATTTTTCTCTATTTTTTACTTCTTTTATAAAAGCAAAAAATTAATTTACATATTAGATTAACGGTACAGTATGCTTGTTTTAGAGCTATTGTTGTTGGCATTTCAGTATGCTGGCAGCAGGAGCAGTCAACAGGTTGATGCTAGCAACCTTTCATGTTGTTAAAAACAACTTTTAATTATATTATCTGTTTTTAAATGCTACTAAATTATACAACATTCAAAGTTTTATTTTGAATTTTTATTTTGTAATATTACACATATTACAAAGCAAAAGTGATAAATTATCTTGGGAAAAAAATATATAAAAAAAAATATATATATAAAAAATTTAATTAAATTTATGACGTTTCTCTACAAAAGTACTGTGCTAATATAAAAGCAATCTCGAGGGCGAGATGTAGGTCAGGTTGGTCGAATGTGAGAGTTTACTTTTTATACATTTATTATTATAAATTATTTAAGTCAAAACGGCTTTAATATAATATTGCAAAAAGGAGAGATAGCTGAGTGGAGATTGCGCAGAGCGCTTAGCTGAGGGATGATACTATTGCCGTAAGGGCAGTAGACACCAGCGGGTAGTACTCGTAGGAGTGTCGAGTGCGGTACTCGCGCATAGTCAAGTCAAGTCGAGAGCACGAGAGTGATAGTTATCTTTATACTCGAACGAATATAATTTGTTATTGTGTGCAAATGAAGTGCGAATGTGGTGTCTTTACATTTCTGTTCTAGTAACCTAGCCAGGTGACAGATCCTACCTTCTTCTAACAATGTGACTGGTTTGGCCATGGCAGCTAGGTTGAGTACTGAAATGACTTGCTCTAATCTTAGGAAAGAGCACATGTAAGACCTTATTACATTATATTGATTATTATGATGCATGCAGATACATCTATGTCATTATTGGCATATTTGTTTGTATTAAAGAGCATGCAGATTGTTTGTGTCAGAATTGACACGGTTGTTATTGTTTATTGTTGCTCTTTGTGAAATGATTAAGAATGAAAACCTACAGCAGAGAACTTGTTCTGTTCTTGAGCCGGTCTTTACTACTACTATTATTATTTATTATTTGGCTCTCGACGCCGATTAACATAATTCCTGTTTTTCGGTTGAGATCTAGCTTCTCAGATTTCTCAAAAAGATTGGAGAGATCTTTGAGGCCGGGTTTGATGCTGCCGTCAAGGCTGGTACCTTGTCACTGAAAAGAGTTGTAGGTGGGTTCTCTATTGTGGCAATGGAAGGGTGCAGTGTTCAAATACCTTTCAATTATTCCTTTAATCTTGTTTTATTTCTCCTCGCCGGAAACACTGTAGCCAATGGCCATCTAGGTTTAATTACCCAAGGTGCAGGCATCCGTGAGAAGGCCTCTACTGACTTCTCACATTGGTACCGAAAATAATAAATAGGTTGAAGAATGGAGAAGCAGAAGGAAGCCGCCAACGTCCATCAAATCCGGTCTATATGATAGAAACAGCGAAGCCACCGTAACAGAGGATGCCCTCTACAAGGCTGGAATGGAGGAAGATTGTCCGGCGGGGACAAGCCCCCGGTGAGTTCCTTGATAAGTATTATTAACAGGTACATTATGTGTGAATGTGTTTCATGTATGGTTGATCTAATCCGTTCAATTCGTTCGAGGCGGTTTCTTAACGGCGGCCACAAAGGGGGTGAGTTGTAGTAGATCGTTGATAATGATGTAGTCTGTTAATCTTGTATTTATGCAGTATTTAAGTTGTATTCATAATCAGGAAAGAATGTGGTGAAACAATCTGACAAATATTGTATTTTAATGAAACTAGGTAATTTAATTATATATCAATCTAATTATCCCGGCGCCTTCACCATTATTCTTATGCAAATTGCGTCAAAAAAAATACCCCTTACAAAAGAATTAAAAGTTTCTTCTTGCTGAAGAATTCGATATTATTGTGCTACTAAAACCAATACATTATTAAAAACCTTATATAACATTGTCAATACATCATCATTATCATCAAAAATCTATGTGTTTGCACAAAACAATTATTTAAAAATAAACATTTACGGCAAACAGCTGATGCTATATTGTAAAACAGCTCAAACCACGTTTATTGTAAATGCTGTATGGGGATAGCCGTAACAGCATCGAGTTAATAAATAAATCAAAGTCAATTAATTATTAACACAAAACTAAGGTACATATTGTTATCGAAGAGATCCATTAGTCTTGTTTATTTATATAAGCTTGGAATGTTGATAAGCGCACGGACACAGATGCACGGACGAGCAAGACGGTGGAGCTGACATGTAGTAGCAACAGCGCGAGGTCGAATGAAAATCTTACTTATTTTATGTTATAATCACTTATTATTTTATGTATTATTAAAAATATACCCCTAACAATATTACTTAAGTACATTAAATGTTGAATTTGAAAAAAATTAGCGCTAAAAATTAAATTGTTAAAAAAAAATACAGCCACCGTCGGAATCGAACTATGTTTTTTCAAATGTTAAACAAGCGTGCTGTTCGCTACGCTATGCTAGACTTTAGAAAATGCGCTTTTATATATTGATATTTAGTAAAGATGCATCTAAAAGTGTAATATTCTGCAATAGACTGACTGACCTGAAATGTCTCATTAAAAACAAAACAGTCTCTCAGGCTTTCATGGTACATAATATTTTTACAAAACATTTTAGAAAGTATTTTGTATATTACTAGTTATTGACAATAAAAGTGATAACATTGATCATATTGGCTCATATACATTCGAAATATTTTATAATTATAATTCTTTTAAACTTTAAAAGAATTGAAATTATAAAATAATAGTTTCCGTGTATCTGACTGATGGAAGAACTGACTATAATCAGTACTTTCATGAAAATTTTTAAATTATAGGCTCTTATAATTGTGAACATTTATAGTAGCCAAGAAAAATTAAAATTTATTCTATTTATTTATATTTCTGATTAACTATTTTTGCAACTACAAAACTGCGCAGTTGAAGACATATTATTGAGTAAGCAGATAATTTGTAAGAAACTCCTTTGAAACTCGTATTTAACCCAATTATTAATTGTTTAATAAATATGAAAAACAAAACTTCATAATAACAGGCGAATTATTGCCATTGGTGTTATTACTATTACATAGTGTTGTTATTTAGGTTTGGTTAAAAGCTTATTTAATAAAAAAGTATTATAGACACACAAAAAATACCTAAGTAAAAACAATTTTTCAAAATTGTAGCTTTCTAAAACATGTAGTTATAAAAAACTGTTGCATTCTAATAAATTTATATTTTTAAAAAATCTACATGTTTAAAAAAATAGGTGGAAAACTAATTATTATTTGAGAGTTCTATTTTTTTATAGACGATTATGTTGTGGAATGCAGTAACTGCAAACGTGTGGAAAGAAATGTTATAGCTTACTGATATGAATATTATGGCTTGAATCTTGTTACAGCATGTAATTAACAAATAAAGACGTATTCATTAAGTCTCTATCAGAATAGTATTCAGTTAATGTAGGTATATTTAATTTTATTGCCCCAAATTCAAGTGAAAAAGAAAAGATGTGAAAGATTTACGGTAGATGCCGCAATATAAAGAACATGAACAATAAAATAATTTTAATATTGAATAATATACCTATATTTAGGCGTGATCAAAATTAAAACAGAATTCTGTTATTTAATTTTGTAGCGAAACATTCGATATCAAATCTGCACTTGTAATTGAATATATCGTAGCTGTAGACACAATGTCTGCCATTCTTGCTTTGTTTGATCTTCATCCCACGCAGCGCATGAGAAATTTTGCTGTGTTTTCTTCAACCAAGCTCAAAACATCTAGAAACTATGTGGTTATCACTCTTTCAAGCGGCAACCTAGCAATGGCTTTAAAACATGCGTAAGTTATCGACTTTAAACACACAATGGGCTTGAGACAATGTGCGAAATGATTGGGCTTCTGTAACGCGATGAGATATCAGTTGCGTGTTTAAGATCATATATGGATTGGATCGCGGATCCACTGCTGGGGGGCCCTTTGCCTGAGCTATATCAACGGCGGGAATCATCCGTACTATACGTATATATATATATATATGTTAATCTTCAGGTTTCCGCGGGTGCTTGATAAAAATTCTTTGGGTTTCCGGGTATTCATCCGCGTGGAATTCTTGGTTAGAATTTCTTGACGACGTTTCGGCAAAATCTCATTTGCCATCTTCAGGTCGGAGGGTTCTTGCTTGACTGCGAGTCACGCGTGAGATTCTATATATATATATATATATATAATATATAAAATATATAGTTATATATATATATATATATATATATAACTTGCTACCGTTTCAGCGTCCATACATATGAAAATTACGGATGATTCAGCGTCCGCAGCCATTCAGCGTCCATATACGGACGCTGAAAAGTTTTCAATGTATTTCTGCTTTCTGCAATGTCTTATGACAATCTACTATTTTTTTTCATAAATGACTAAAGCTTGTTTATTTATATTTGCAATAACAGTTTTCTTCCTTGAACGGTTCTTGTCTGTAAAAATTATTGGGTGGACGCTGAAAAGCTGCAAAGTGTATACAAAATATACACATCTAGTTTAAGGTTTCCTCGTTAGCAGCGCTAGCAGAATATACAGTATATTCAGTTTTGAAATAAGCCATAAACAGATTGCAGCTATTCAGCGTCCACTAACACGGCAACCTTGTATTTTTGTAGAGTTCTAAAATTAGCTTGAGAAAATACTTCTTCAAGTAATCTGGAAAAAAATGCAACTTTTAGTACTTATTTTTTTTATTAACTAATTGAAAAATGAAAATAGAAGAATGTTTAACGAAGCAATAAAGTTTAAAAGTTTTTACTAATTAACTAAGTTTGACTGCTTAAAAAAATGTTATAAACAAACTTTGCTCATAAGATATAAATTTCATAATTGTCAACCGTATTAGTTTCAAGAAAATGTTTTTTAATAAAATAATTGTGTTACAACGCATGTTTTGTTAAGCATTTTGTTTTTTTTGTCAAAAATTAATATTGACTTTTTTTTCTCAAACAAGTTATTATTTTATGTGTTATCATACAATAACTATCTCTAATTTTTAAATATAATTAATAACTAATTGATTTTTAGGATCTTTTTTGCCAGAAGTTCATAGCAGAATTTTAATTTTGTTCTATTATATTATTATTTATAGTTTTCTATTTGTAATAGTATTCATTCAAAAGTTTTTTTTGTTAAATTTTTTGAAGAGCTAAATAATAAGTTAGCAAACGGAAAATACAAAAAACAAAAAAGAACAGAAAAAAATTAAAAGAAAAGTTCACCAAAATGAAGAATTTACATTTACATAGATAAAATTTTAGAAAAAAAAATGATAAAAAAATTACTTAATAAAAACCCTAAATAAAAATTTAAACAATAAAGAAAACATAGACAAAAGTACAACAAAAATCAAAATAATAACAAAAAAAAAAATAATAATAAATTAATAAAAAGAAATAGAACAGCAAAAAAAAACTATTATAAAATGGTGTAAGAATAAACTATAAATCTTTTAAAAATAGATAAAACAAACGGATGTCAAATAGACTTGACAGAAACATGGTTAGATAAACAGAAAAAAATTAAAAAGACATAGAATCTAGAAGTGGCAGTGAAAGTCAGAAGATGTAAAAGATAAATAAGATAAAGATGGTGGTTATCAAACTAGACAAGTGGGAAGAGGAAAAAATGTAATTAAAAAAAATTAAGGAGAAAATGAGAAAAAATATATTTATAGACGAAAAAAGAAAAATTTAAGGTAGTTAATAGCAGAAGAAAGAAGAAAAGGAAAAAATGCTAAAATAGAGTATAAGACAATTTGGGAGAAGAGAAAATGTATGAAGTAGAAGAGAGAATTCGAAAAAACGTTTTATAAAATAAGAAAGTTAAAAAAAGCATTGAATATAACAATAAGCACAAAAAAGAACACGAGAGGTAAGATAGGAGTTAAAAAAATTAGAAAAAGTACGAGAAAAAACCCGGGGAAAAGATGCAGAGGTTACACAGAAAACAGAAAAAAAAGAAGATAAAGCAGAGAAGAGAAAAAGATGTAGAAAAAAAGAAGGTTCAAAACAACAAAATAAGAACACTCTCAAAACTAGAAAAAACAAAAAAGAACATAAAAAAAGAAGAAAAAATAAAACAAGAGAGAACGGTTAAACAAAAAAAAACACAAAAAACAGAAGACAAAAAGAAAGTAAGAAAGGAATAGTGACAAAAAGGTGGACAAGAAAAAAAACAGGCAAACAATAAAAAATTGAAAATAAATAAATAAAAGCGAATTAAGGAAAAAATAATAAAAAAAAAACAGAAAAGATAAGGTTAAAAAGTAAAATAGAAAACGAGTAAAAAAACTAATAAAACCGAAACATTAAAAAAAAAAACAGAAAAAATCACACAGTTAAAAGCAAAGAAAAAAAAAAGACTGTACTAAAAGCAGTATTTTGAAATGTAGCAAGAATAAGAAATCAAAAATTTGGGAATACATAGAGTTCGAGATAATAGGAATGGTAGAAACATGAGTAAATAAGAGAGATTGGAAAAAAAATCTATGATATAAATACAGATAAAAAATGTAGTAGAGACTGCAGAGAAAGAATGTTGATGCTTGATTGTTTACCAAAGAGTGTGCTAATGTATACAGCGAAACGTAGAGAGAAATTTTTAGAACAAATACACAGAAGTAATATAGTACCTAGCAGATATAAAAAATTAAACAATAAAAATAATTTTAAAAAGAAATGAACATGGTAGGGTAAATTGTAAAAAAAAAAAACGATTAATAATTTAAAAAGAGTTGAAGATATAAATAGACAAAAAACGATGGCATGCAGTTCCAAACAAAGGACATTAGAATAAGATATTTTGTTTAAATAAACGTTTAATTAAATATGAATTATGTTTTTACAAATCAATAATTTAAAAAAAAGCGAGGTATTTGTTTATGACAATTTTTAAAACAATTACACTATAAAAAATTAAAAACAGTATATTCTTTAATTGATTAAGTAACTAAGTATCTTAATAAAAGTGAAATGATTTCATTCGCTATAATATGTTCAATAAAAGTAAAAAAAAACTTTCTATAAATTATTTAATTGTGCTAAGATTATTGTAATTGGATTTTTAAGCAGTATTAATTATCATCTTTAAAATTAATCGTTTTATAATCATTATTAGGAATAGAATATCGTCAAAATATTTTTAAAATATGTATCTGCTTTTTAAAGCTCTTCTCAATAATGTGACACTTATCTGCTATAGTTCTTAAAACAATGGCAAAAAATAAACTACAAGTTAGTGACAATTTGTTGATTTTTTTTCCAAATATTTTTCGATGCATTATTTTTGATTTTTTTTGATAAAAATAAGTTATGAAAAACAAAAGTTAAATCATCACGTGATCTTGTTAAATATGTAAATAAAAAAAGCTTTAACAAACAAAAAAATTATAGATCCATTATTTAAACTTATTTGCCGATCTTATTAGAATAAACATTAGATGAACATTAGTTAATTGACAATCGTATAACTTTTTAAAAAGATTGACAAAAATGTTTATCTAACAAAGCTTTATTCTCTACTTTAAATATTCTGACAACACCATAATTTTTCCAAACTTCTAAATTTATATCATTAATACATGCACTTTTTCTTGCATTTTATCACAGACTTTATTCATTTTGTTATGTGATAAAAAAATTTGCAATAGCAATCTATTTCTACAGAAACAAAAGTGTTACTACATATTTACAAAATTTTAAAATCTTGCAAGAGTCTTGGTTGTAGCCGATTCCATCTGAAAGTTCATAGCGGCAACGCTGCTAGACGCTGAATGGGTCCAATCTGTACAAAAATATACATTTGGACGCTGAATAGCTGCATTATAGAATGTATATTATGGACGCGAAAAAAATAGCAAGACGGATGGACGCTGAAAAGCTGCCAAGTGAAAATTTTCAATTTAAACTAAAAATAATGCTCCTAATTTAATATACATTCAATTTCTTAAAACCTCAGAAAAAGCCCTATCTATGAGTAATAAGAGATTTTAATATACAGAGGTAGACGCATATATACATCACGCTACCTTTTTAGCGTCCTTCTATGATGCAGTCTTTCAGCGTCATAGAAGTCACACTGATCACATTGAACGATTTCATTGTTACCAGCAAAAACTGGTAGAATGTGTAGAGGACTGTCTTAAATATAATTAAGATTAGTGGATAGTACCGGTTTTTCAAGTAGTGCATGCTAAAGCATGACTTTAATAAGCTGTTAGTACAAATATGCCCTTAATGCTCACTATACACACAATACATGAAAGGTTAGAACCACCATCTCACCTATTATGTACGATGTCACATTCGTACATATAGGAGAGATCGAGCTTGTGGAAGTGTACTGGTTTCTGCAATACCCTGGCCTGATGAGTTTCAATGAGAACGAAACAGCGCTGTAGTCAGGTTTGCATAAGGCATTACACTTTCACGAAATGCTAAGTGATATAACCTTTCATGCTTCACCATATTTCATACAATTCTGTAGATTGGAAGTCACACTGATCATTTTATATATATATATATATATAAAATGATCAATATAAATAAAATGATCAATATATATATATATATATATATATATATATATATATATATATATATAATATATATATATTATTATATATATATATTATATATATATATATAATATAATATATATATATATATATAATATATATATAATATATATATATTATATATATATATATAATACCTTCCGAAAATTTTCTTATCGCATGAATTACTGGTTTAACATTTTCATCTACTCTGATTTTATGTTTTCCTGGTAGACATCCTATGCCCTCGGTTGGAGATAGTAATACTCACACTATGTCGTCGTCGATCCGCCGCACATGCTATTCGCGCCGATGCACACACCGCCGATGCATTTTTTTTCTCCTCGTTCTCTAATTCAACACAGTCGTTGCCATTCATCAGAAGCATACGCCTCGTGTAATATTTTACTGAAATATAATCAGTCAATAAACGCCGAATATATTTCATACAACTCTTTTATTAATTATATCCCACACCCTCAAATACATCTCCAAATTTTTGTTTTAAATCTCCACTATCAACATCACAAATCATTTTAGCAATTCCTAATTTACCAATTGTACGTCGACCTATAAAACTTTTTTCTTCAATTACAATGTAAAACTCTAACCTATAAATTTTGTTTTTAAATTTATCTGTAAAAGTTAATAATCTCGTATCAGTCTTACGCACCAAAATATTTTTGGTAAGCATACAAATTTAAAATATTTACATCAGCTCCAGAATCAACATCAAAACTAACATTTTATCATAAATGTTTAACGAAACTTTCCATTCATCCTTCTCAAAATTTGGACTTTCTTCAAAACTTGACCTTTAAACAATGATTTATTGCTATTTGTGACACGATCAACGCAATCACTTTCTATTAAAATAACCGATTTTTTTAATTTGAAGCACATTTCTTTTCCGTGGCCTCTTTTTTTTTACAAAAGCCGCTAATTTTGTAATTTTTTTTACGGGCGATGAAGTCTTGTTGATTATGTAGGTGCTCATATCTATCTCGCTTTGAATAGTTGGCTTAATTTTTTTGTTGCATTTTCTTGGCTTTTGATATCTTCCTTCTCTGTTTTTTGTTATTTTGAAGACTTTTCTATCTTAATCCTCTTCTAACAACTGCTATTGTGATGAAATGGTTTCCAGTTGTATTTTTGTTATCTTCGATGTTTTACATATTTCTATGGCCTTGGACAACGTGAGATTTTTTGTCCTTAATAATCTCTCTTTCACACTTGTGTCGTTTATCGTTTGACCCAATTTATCCCTGATTAAACTATCAGTTAAAGTTTCAAAATTACATGTAGAACATTACAAAATAAAAGGTTTCATTTTTTGTCGCTTGAAAATAATTTTCAAATTTTTTTAGCACTTCTGTTTATTTTATGAAATATTCTTGCTTATCAAATGTAAAAGTATTGAAGATTTTCAACGCTTTATTACCAATATTATTTAATAATAATGCACATTTGTATTCTGACTCATTTTCTTTTTGAGCTGCTATTAAATATAATTTGAACATCTGCAAAAAAAATTTTCAGTTTTCTGCTACGTTTCCACGAAAACACATTTCTCCTGGTCTTCAAACCTGCTCTATTATTTTATTTGTTATCTTTGCTGTAATCTCACTTCTATCACTGAAATTACCCAAGGTTTCTACTTTTTACTAATAATTTTTTACCGACTGCGCAATGTTATGTTGTTGATTATGGGAGAAGGATTGTAATGATGTTATCTCTCTGACTGTCTCTTAATCACTACCTTTATTTCAATAAGTACATTGGAGGGGTTCATACAACTCAATATGTCACAGATAGCTCTAAAATTTTAAAACCATTATTGCTTGAAAATATTGGCTTGTGTGAGAGATAAAATGTTAGGTTCTTCTCTCTTTTGATTTTGATAATTACTATATTTTCATAAATTCTTCAAAAATTGTGCTTTTTTCTGTATTGCCAAGGTGGAGCAATTAATCTCAAAGCGAGTATCTCATTTTGCTAATGTCTCGTAATACGATTTTATAAAGCAAAAAAATGAAGAGCGCCAATTAGGAAGACTTGAGTTTAATCCCTCTGTTGAGGAGAACAAGACGAAATATTGCTATCGAAGCTTTTCAATTAGAGGTAATTACGGAAAATCGAAGCAAATCTGTGTCGTTTCCGTTTCTCTTGATTTTGCTGAAAAAAAAACCTATTAAAAAAGAAGTAACTTCAAAAGAGTCCAGTAACAACGTTGCTAAGTATGCTAATTTCTGACAATTTAGGAGTTGGTCTCGAGTGGTTGTTTTCCGTTTTGAATGCCATTTCAGGCGCGCAAGGAAATAACTTTTCCGGAGTCGGCATGATATGTCGTTCCAGTTCAGGTGGTTGGAACAGTTAATTTTGTTGTTATTGCTTGGGTGTTTATTACCTGACGTATATAGGTAAATTGATACTGTGATAGTTCGTTTTATTAACGTTTTACTCTAATGGACTTTTCTCGTAACACTGTGTTACGTTTGCCCAATTTCAATAAATTTGTAGTTAGTTCTTTACAATAATACAGTAAAACATAGATTATCACAAAACTATAATGCAGTTGATACGATTTAATTTCTTACGAGTTTTTAAAACTTTATAAAGGTAGATGCTATGCTTTGACATTATTGTTTTTTTTTTTGCATACATAACGTGCACATTATGATAGAGCAATAATAAATAGCGCGTTAAATTAAAAAGACGGTTAGACGGTGACTTAAATAACGGTTCTCAACACTAGCTAAAAATTGTTTTGCTTTTGGTTGTTTTTTACTTAACTTCAAGTGATTGTTGTTATAGACAATACACTACACCGTGTTTGCAGCTTATTACTGTTGTGTGGTCTGTTGTGATTTTAGTTAGGTCGATTGATGGATGTAGGAAGTCGGCAAACATTCTAAGAACCACTTTCCAGCTTAAAACTGAAACACTATTTCCACTTATTTAGCCCTCACTTTGCACCCTTTATTGGGATCAACTCCATCTGATTACTTGTGTACACAACAAAAATAATATGGTAAATATATGATCATGTATTACCATTCTTTTTTTAAAACAATGAATTATATCTTTAATCAAGTTTATAACATTAAGTGAAATTTTAGATATAAATACCTAAAGCCATTTGACAAGTTACTTACCAATCACTTGCTGACCAATCCGCAAGTAATTGATAATGACTTATTACCTTTGAACACTAAGTGAATTTCATAAAAGATTAGTTTTGTCTGATGTAATATTTATTCAGTTGCAAGTCAAATGCTCTATAGTGGTACAAAACCTAGATTACTTTATGGTTTTATACAATACATAATAATGATACGTGAGTAAAAATAAATCATAGAATAAAATTTTACAAAAGCATACTCTATAATTATGCAGTGTAGAGTTTTATAACAAAGCCAAATTTGATTGAGTAATTAGAATATTGTAAGTACATAAGAATCCGATAGGTAAATAATTAATTTTATAATCAAATTAAAATTTTCTAAGTAAATTGGATTTTTTTAAATAAGTTAGAAATTTCTAACTAAAATTCTATAATAAAATAAAAATTCCTTAAGTGAATTGACATTTACTGAATTACTTTAAATTTTACAAGCAATTTAACATTCTAATAATAAACCAAACTTTAAGAACCTATTCCTGCTGCTGTAACAACTGAACGATAAATGCTATATGAAATTAATCTCAGATAATTGGCAGAACTGAAAAGTCAACTAATTAAATAATCAAAGCTTTTCTAAAAAATCGAACAATTATCAACATATCTGTAAATTACTTTGTGAATTCAAAAATACATTGATAACGCTAATTACGCTAGTGCGCTGTACGTAGAGGCATGTCTCTGTTTACTAATTATTTTTAAGCGCAGGGGCGTTGATACCTGCATATAACATTATATAAGACCTAAACACTTTAGTTTAAAAATCTCATTCTACGCTGACACAATGAAGGCGGAGAGAATTGATGCAAATATGTCTAGGGTATGACTTGCATATAAATAGGTGTGCATTTTGCTGTAACAGGGCCGGCAAGGCCGAAATTGCATTCTAATACTGACAAACTAATTCTTGCAACTGTTTTTACTAATAACATCATTATGTAGTGCATTACAAAATAAAAAAGAATTAAAGAAGCTGGTTTTGTTGGATTTTTTAAACGAAGAAGAAGCGGCTGAAAGATGTCCTATTACGAATTCTTATGTTCCCTGCTGATGTCGTTATAAATATAAACAACGTACAGTGTAAAATAATGTTTTTCTTTTCAAAAGATTACAAACTTTGGTAACCCATCTTCACTGCTGGCTGAAACAAAACCATGAATAAATTTAAACTAATATCTATTTGACAACCCTTTGAAACAAAAAACTTAATGCCGTCATGCTCTAAAAATAATGCGTAAGAATAACAACATTTGGCCAAACGACTGTTTTTAGAGCCTAAGGTCAAAGACCAAGATTTTTAAACTACAAGCTTTTGCAAAACCGTTTTCGGGTGTGTGAGTCACAGGATTTTTTGTACAGTCGCAAAAAAAATACATTTTTTAAGCTTTTGTTTATGTTGGCAGCGCTTGTAACACTAAATAATTTTCAATTTAAAAGAAGAAGATCTTTTGTTTATTGAAGACAAATATTTTGCTTTAACATTTCAAAAACTATTTGAGTTCTAAAAAAGTAATATTTTTGTTTTCTGAAAAAATGAATATCTTAGCGCACATAAACAGCATTTGTGTAATAGTATTATGTTTGTTTATTACTACTGCTTTGTTGGGTAAATACATACATGAAGCATTCTTTATGCATTTATGCATACATCTCCATTGATTTACAAATTAAAACAACATTTATCGATCCACAATTTGTTATAGTTATTTGAATCACAAGGCCAGAAACTAAAATTTTGCAAAACGAGTTATTTTGAAAGCCAGGGCCGGAGGTCAAAGCCCTTGAACTACGAGCCCTTGCAAAAACGTTTTCGGACGTGTGATTCAAAAATTTTTTTGTACGTAACGTAAAAAAAATTAAATACATTTTTTATTAAAAAAATTTTTTTTTAAAGTTGGCAACGTTAGTAACACTAGATGATTTATTAATTTAATATAAAAAATTAAAATTTCCTGTTTATTAAAAAATATATTTAGTTTTGACATTTCAAAAATTATTTGCGTTCTGAACAAGTGAAATTGTTGTTTTTCTGAAAAAATTCATATGCCAGCACACATAAACAGGATCCGTGTAATAGTATTACCATTGTTTATTATTATTCCATCTTGGACAAGTGACGAAATAATGCGACTATTGTTTATTTTTTTAGAGGATATATAATTAGTTCAATGATTGTTTATAAAAAACTAGCCTGTAAAGGTAAATTTATTCTAAAAAGAGTAAACTGTTTGAAATCATTTACAATGCTTGGTAGTTTGGTTCGAAGGGCCCGTCAGCAAGCCTCGGACCCGGGCCCTTCGTAGGGCACCCCAACAAATTGTCACAGCGTCTGTGGGGCTTACGGCGTAGGAGCTTTGGGGGCTATACATTATACAATACAAACCGTTAGTTGTCGTTGATAAATGTCTCACAATTGACAATGACAGCAAAGGGTGGCAACGCAAAAGTTTAATTGGCATAATATTTCTAGTAATCATTCTTTGACCTAAGCCAGCAAGAGTCCGTTGCCGGCCGATTAGGACACGTTGAAAGTTATGTTTTGCAGGCGCAAAGCACAAAATAGTTATTTTTGTGCCTTGCGCCTGCAAAACATAACTTTCAACGTGTCTTAAGCGGCCTGAAACGCCGTCTTGCCAGCCTAGGCTAGAAAATGATTACTATGACATTTTCTGTCATTGTCAGACATTTATCAACGACAACTAACGGTTTGTCTTGTATAATGTTACAATTAATGTATAGCCCTTCAAAGTTCCTAAGGCGTAATGTGTGCTGGAGTATCAATTTTTTCAGAAAACAGCAATTTCACTTTTTTAGAACGCAAATAAATAGGTAACTTTTGAAATGTCAAAGCAAATATATTTTTTTACTAAACAGAACATCTGAATTTTTTACTTAGCGTTGAAGAACTTTTTTTAATAAAAAATTTTTTTTATTTTTTAAAATAAAATATCGGCAGCGGCACAAAAAATTTTGTGAATCACACCTCCAAAAACGCTTTTGCAAGGGCTCGTAGTTTTAGGCCTTGGCCTTCGGCTATGACCCCCAAAATCACTCGCTTTGCAAAATGCTTGTTTTCGGCATTGTGATTCAAATAACTATTGAATCACAAGGCCGGAAACAGGCATTTTGCAAGGCGAGTGATTTTGAGGGTTAAAACCGAAGGCCAAGGCCCCCTTGTGAATACTATTTCATGTTTTAAAACTGAAGAAATCATAAAGGTTTAGTTTTTAGAGCATATATTATAATTATATCAATGATTGTTTATAAAAAACTAATCTCTAAAATTTATTCTAAAAAGAACTCCATGCTAAACTGTTTGAAACCTAATCCATGTTTGGTAGTTGGGTTTTCACACACCGAGAGAATGGTTTTTGAAAGCCCATTCGCAAGCTCTGGGTTCGGGCTCTCTGTAGGGCACACCAACAAATTGTCACTCACGGCGGCTGTGGGGCGTGGGGTTTACGAGTACGGGCTTGTGGCTTACTTCTTAGAATCTTTGGGGGGCTATACATTAATTGTAACATTATACAATACAAACCGTTAGTTGTCGTTGATAAATGTCTGACAAGTGACAATGACAGCAAATGTTATAGTAATTATTTTCTAGCCTAGGCTGGCAAGACGGCGTTGCGGGCCGCTTAAAACACGTTAAAAATTATGTTTTGCAGGCGCAAGGCACAAAAATAAACTATTATTTAATTATATTGAATTATTTTTTTTTTATTGTGTACAAATTTTTATAATCAATAATAATTGTAAGTGTCAGTAAAGCATTAATAAGAATCATTTAATAACTACTAATCAAATCTTTATAAAATTCAAATAGGGCCAAACGTAGAGCACCAGCTTTCAAATGAAAGAAAAATCATCAAAATTGGCTCTTCCAGACAAAAGTTCTAAAGTAACACACATAAAAAAATACAGTCAAATTTATAAACTCCTCTTTTTTTGAAGTCGGTTAAAAATAATGCTTGGGGTCCAACCGGATCCCGTTTGGGTTTATGAAAATAAACCTCATAATTAGTACCTATTAAATCTAGATGGCTATTGTCTACAGCGTTTCCGGCAAGGAGAGTTGAAGGAATTGAAAGGTAAGAACACTACGATCTTCCATTACTGCAATTAAAATAGCACTACAACTTTTTTAAGCAAGAAAGCCGAGAAAGAAAAGCCTTGGCGGCAGCCTTTTTTTTTTCTTTCTTTCTTTTGTTTTTTTTAGAACCTTACAGCTTTGACGACAGCACCAGACCTGGCATCAAAGATCTCTCCAACTGGCAAGAAGCAAGAATTCTGAGAAGCTAAACCTCAATCAAAAGACATGTGTTAATCGGCGTTGAGAGCCAAATAATAGTAACATAAAATAATAATAGAAGGAAGGACCGGTTCAAGCACAGAACAAGCTCTATCGTGTAGGTTTTCATTCTTAATCATTTTACATAACCGTGTCAATCTTGACACAAAATTATCTGCATGCTCTCTAATAAAAACAAGAATGCCAATAAAAACATAGATGTGTCTGCATGCATCAGAATAATCAATATAACGTGATAAAGTTATATTATTTGGAGTCTTGAGATAACTATTGCTGATTAACAATATACAATTGCTATACCAGAGCTGATGACCCTAGGACCGCTTATGTCACCCGTTCTCTCGATTTGACTAGACTAAGGACGAGTACCGTACTCTTCCTACCAGTACTACCCGCTGACCACTGTCTACTGCCTTTCTGGTAAATAGTTTTAAGCCTCGGCTAAACGCTCTGCACAATCTTTGTTTAACTGCCTCTTGTTTTTGAAATATATGATATCAAAACCGTTTTGGCTTAACTAATTTAATTTAATAATTTTATAAAAAGAAAACTTTCACACACTGGTTATAATATATTTTCTTGCTTAGTGTTCAGCTGCACACCGCTTGGTATTTAAAACTACGTATAAATTCCGCATAGGTTAAAGACCAGCCTGGGTATAAGCGTCCCCAAATAGTTTAGATGACGCAGATTCACATACCGTTTTGGGCATTCACAGTTGACTTCACTGCGTATAATTCTAGTCTATTTAGTTGCGTTGAGAGTCGCGTTCAGGCTTGTAAAAATGAATAAACCGCAATTCTTTTGTAATAAAAAAAAGCTAATAGACAATGAATTCTTAAGAGTTTTGAAAACAAACAATTGTGACCATTATTTTAATAATTTGGCATTAGAAGAAGGTGCAAGTGATATAAATCAAACCGATAAAATTCAAGCTAATGGGCTAGAAATCATGATTTGCAAGATGATGCTATATAGTCCAGTCATTATAGTAAGTTTACCTCGGAATTTGAGATACCCAGCTGTAAGTCTGTAAATACTTGTATATTGACACCCTAAAAGTTGTCACAAAACCTACATATGGTAGGGTGTAAGCAACTATTAAATTTCAATGTTAAAAGTCACAAAAATCGATTTGTTGCGCTTTTTTTTAAAATATCTTATTTTCTATAGGTTTTTTGCTATTTATATTTATTATCAATATTGTAGACTATATAATTCTCTACAGGGACCTACTTAGATTACGTAGATTAGTGCTGAGTGTGTTCCGGTGGGATTAAGCAAATAGGCCTCCGAGGGGTTGACCCGGGCAAATTCGAGGAAGTGCCGGCTTCAGAAGCTTAAATAATCTGTGGCGAGGGAGGCTAATGCACAAAGCAAGGCAGAGGTCGCACAGTTGGGGAGAAGGAGCGCAAGGGCAAAGGAAAGAAGAAGAGGAAAAAAAGAAAAGGAAAAGGAAAGAAGAAGAAGAGAAGCTAGAAGAAACAGAAGTCTTCGCAATTAGCAAAAAAGTAATAAGATCCCCAAAAGAAAGAAAAAACATAGGAGAGGCAGAAATGAAAGACTTGGACCTAGTGGTAAGGAAATTAGACCGATTAATAAAAGAGGTCAAATTGTTAAGGCAAGAGAACAGAGAAGTTAGAAAAGAAATAGAAGAAATAAAAGATGAGTTTAAAAAGAAAGAGAAGAAATGGGAGGAAGAAAAGGGTACAATGCTAGAGAGGATAGAAACTTTAGGAAAAAAAACAGAGATAACAGATAAGAAAAATAGGAAAAACAAAATAATAATAAGTGGAATTGACGGAGGAAGAGAAGAAAAAGAAGATATTGAAAAAGAAATGAAAAAAGTGGTAAAAACGGGAATAAAAGAGTGGCACAAAATTTGGAAGGGAAAAGTACTAGTGGAACTCCAAGACTGAGAAGCGAAAAAAGAATTATGGAAAATAAAAAAAAGTTAAGAAAAGAAGAAACAACTAAGAATATTTACATAGATGATGATTTAACAAAGAGGGAGAGAGAAGTTCAGAAAAAATTAAGAGAAATCGCAAAAGAAAAGAGAGGACAGGGAATAAAAGCAACGGTGGGATATGGAAAAATATTTATGGAGGGAAAAACATTCAAATGGAATAAGAAAGACCTGAAACTGCAAGTTTTTTAGGGAGAAAAGGGAGAGTTAAAAGAAACAAGGAAGAAGACACGGGCAAATGTACAATGGAAACTGAGAAGACTAATGAAACAAATAAAGATATAAGCAACGGGAAGAAAAAGATACTATTTTGGAATGTAGCGGGATTAGCAAAAAAAGAAGACAATTTCTGGGATTATGTGAAACTTTTTGACGTAGTAGGCTTAGTAGAAACATGGATAGAAGAAAAAAGCTGGGAAAAAATAAAGGGAACGCTACCACCAGAATTTAATTGGGAGTGTCAAGGGGCAAAGAAAGAAAAAAAGAAAGGAAGGGCAGCAGCAGGGATAGTCACGGGAGTAAGAAAGGGAATAAGAGAAAAAAACCAGGAGAAAAAAGAAATAGAGGGACTCATGGAGAGAAATATCGAAATAGACAAACGATGGTGGAAAATAATGACGATATACAGCAGAGCGATGAAAAAGACAATAAAAAACATAGATGAAACAGTGAAAGAAAACACAGAAGAATGCATACTTATGGGAGGAGATTTTAACGGAAGAATTGGGAAAAGAGGAGAGAGAAATTGGGAGGAAGAAAAAGGAGATGGGAAAAGGAAAACCAAAGACAAAAAAGAAAATGTGGAGGGAAAAAAGTTGATGGAATGGTTAGAAGAAAAGGGATGGGAGATACTGAATGGTAATAAACAAGGGGATGAAGGAGAGTGGACGTATGTAGATAGTAGGGGGGAGTCGGTGATAGACTACGGAATAACAAATGAAGAGGCGTGGAGAAAAGTAGAGAACTTTAAAATAGGGGACAGAATAGAGTCAGACCACCTTTCAATAGAAATAAGCCTAGAAGGAAGAAATAGCCAAACAGAGGAAAAAAAGAAGACAAAAGTAGAGTAGAAGAAGGTAATAATTAAAGTGTGGAACGAGCAAGGCGTGAAAGAATACAGGAAAAAGCTGAATAACGTCAAATTCGAAGGGCAAGAGATAGAGAAGATAGAAGTGGAATTAAAAGAAATACTAGAAAAGGCAACAACTACAACAGAAGTAAGCAGTAAAAGAAAAAAAGCAAAAAAGAGAAATGAATGGTGGGATAAAGAATGCTACCAGCTAAAGAAAAAAGCTACAAAAGCGCTAAGGGAATTCAAAAGAAAGCAAGTAAATAGAAGAGTCTTCTTAGAAGCAAAAAGAAAATATAGAAAAAGATGTATAGAAAAAAAGAGAGAGAAAAGAGAAGAAGAAGATAAAGAAATAAAAGCTATTAAAACAGAAAGAGAGGTGTGGAAGTACATAAACAGAGAAAGATTAAGAAAAGAAGCGGCGAGTGAAGAGATAACAATAAAAGAATGGGAAGAGTTTTTCAAAGATCTGCTGGAAGGAGAAAGAGAAGTAGATATAGAAGACCCAGCGATGCAAACAAACCAGACAGCACCATTAGGAACAGAAATTACAAGGGAGGAGGTAGAGAGACAGATAAAGAAGCTGAAGAAGAAGGCACCGGGGAGGGATGGAATACAGAATGAACACTGGATGTATAGGACGAAAGGTGTGATAGACAGATTGGTAGAGGTTATGAATGGAGTGTGGAGAGGAGAGGGATTCCCGACAGGTTGGAGAGAAGGCATAATCTGCCCTATCTACAAAAAAGGAGATAAAAATAGAGTAGAAAACTACAGAGGAATAACTCTTCTTAACACAGGGTATAAATTGTATGCGTCAGTACTGAATGAAAGGCTGAGAAAAGAGATAGAGGAAAAGAAGGCAATACCAGACAACCAAGCGGGATTTAGAGAAGGAAGGGGAACTATAGATAATGTATACATCCTGGACCACTTAGCAAATAACGAGATGAAAAAAAAGAAAGGAAGGCTGTATACACTTTTCATAGATTTTAGAGCAGCGTTTGATAAGGCCGATAGAAAGAAAATGTGTGAGAATATGAGAAAAAGAGGACTAAACGAGTGGCTGGTGAGAAAGGTAGAAGAGATCTATGTAAAAACAAAAAGCAAAGTTAGAGCAGGAGAGTAAGAGAGTGAGTGGTTTGAAACGTCAAAAGGGGTGAGACAAGGGTGTCCCCTTAGCCCCTTGTTGTTCACAACTTACATGGCGGATATGGAAGAAATGTTTAGAAAGGCGCAAGCTGGGGAATGTGTGATTGGAAGACAAAAAGTGTGGAGTCTAGCGTTTGCAGATGATGTGGTATTAATAGCAAAAAGCGAAAGGGAGATGGGAGAAATGATGACAAACTTAAAAAAGTATGTGAGGAAAAAAAAGCTAGAAGTGAATGTAAATAAAACAAAGATGCTGGTGTTCAACAAAAAAAAGAGAAAAGAAGAAAAGAATGAATGGGAATGGGAAGGAGAGAAAATAGAGAGAGTAAAAGAGTTCAAATATTTAGGGTATACGTTTAATGAAAGAGCTACGAACAAAGCGCATGTCAGAGAGTTGGCAAGGAAAGCAAACAAGATAGTGGGATGTGTATGGGGAATAGGAGAGAGGAAATGGGGAGGGGATTTTAAAAGGAGAATAATGATGTTTGAGAGCTTGGTGGAGAGCGTATTGATGTATGGGGCAGAAATTTGGGGGTGGAAAGAACAAGAGGAAATAGAGAGAGTACAAGAGAAGTATTTGAGGTGGGTCCTAGGGGTGGACAGAGAAACCCCTGGGTATATAGTAAGAGAAGAATGTAAGAGAAACAAGCTGAGAGTGAAAGCGGGGAAAAGAACGACTAAGTTTGAGGATAGGATGAATGGAAGGCAAGAATGTAGAATATTGAACGAATGTTGGAGAGAAAAGAAAAAAAATTTGGAGATAAACGAAAGAGAAAAATATTACAGAAGAAATGGGTATGCAAGTAAAGAAGTGGAAAGATTAAAAACAGAAGGCAAGTGGATGAACGCAGAAACGAGCGAAAGAGACAGGGATGTAGATAAGCAAGAAAGAAGAGAAAAAATCAAAAAGTCCAGGTACAACAGGAATTATGAGAAATGTATGACAGAGGAGATCCCGGTGTACCTGGGAAGAGAAAGTGCGAAAGAGAGAAAAATAATGGCGAGGTTCAGGTGCGGAAATGAGGAGAGAGAGAATAGGTATTGGATGGAAAAGGAAGAGAGACTGTGCAGAATCTGTTATGAGGAAAGAGAGACAATAGAGCACATGTGGAATGAATGCAGTGAGATGAAGGAGAGAGAAAGAGCAGAAAGAAGAGAAATACTAAAAGAAAATGGAGTGGAGATAAAGTGGATGAAAGAAATATGGGAGAGAAGGAAAATGAAGGACAAAGGAAAAACAGGGAGGGTAGAATAGAAAATGAAATAAATTGTAGATAGAGTATGTAAGCCGGTATAGGCAACAATAAAGCTTATTATTAACTTATTATAATTCTCTACAAATTTTGTTTAAAATTTTTTTTTATACGGTAAACTGTTTTTGAGATAGAGGGCGGAGAGCGCGCGGTCATTAAGACAAGCTTGCCTTTTACATTGGCCACAAGCTAAAAAGCTTTGCAAACCCGCTTTCCTGCATCCGCATCGCGAACCACAACCACTCTTGCAGTTGCAGAAAATTGTATTTAGCAAATCTTCTGGAGCAGGTGGTAAAATGGTCATAATAGGCACCAGAAAATCGTTTCGCATTGCCCAACTCCATTCCTGGGGTTCCGAAAAAGTCCTAACCAAGTTTGAACGTTTTCGACCGGTGATGCTGTGACCGCGCGCTCTTCGCCCTCTATCTCAAAAACGGTTTACCGTATAAAAAAAATTTTCAAACATAATTTGTAGAGAATTATATAGTCTACAATATTGATAATAATCATAAATAGCAAAAAACCTATAAAAAATGAGATATTTCTAAAAAAACGCAAAAAACCAATTTTTGTGACATTTGACTTTGAAATTTAATGGTTGCTTACACCCTACCATATGTAGGTTTTAAGACAACTTTTAGGTTGTCAATATTCAAGTATTTACAGACTAACAGCTGGGTATCTCAAATTCCGAGATTCTTACCTAATTTAAGCTTAAATGACTGGACTATATAAGTGAAAATGAGCCGGAGAATTTCTTCTTTCAATATACTTAGAGTTCCAACAGGTTTGACTAGATATAGTTCTCAATTTTTGTCTATAAAAGAAGCTTATGTGTTATTTTTTTACAATACATTATAAGCGTGATTTTGCCAAATACAAATAGAAAAGTCAAATTATATTATCTGTAAATTTATGTAAATCTTGTGCGCAGATAAACATCTCGTTCCGTTTAGAAGCAAAGCTTTTTTTAGAGTTCATATGAAAAATAAACCAGACAAACATGGCTTGAAAATTATTAACCAATAAATTAAATGTTTTGTATAATAAGCTAAAATTATGTGCACATTTGGGCCATTCGAAACCGACGAAAGGCCACCTTTAAAGTACCTGCTATGGACGAGATCCATTAGACCCTTTAGATGGACTAGCAAAAATGTGTTATTCACAATTGGAAACAACTATATTACATTATAAACAAATAGAATTAAGTACGATCCCCTTCAAAATAGTACACTATCGAGAACAGTATTTTAAAACTTAGACAATGACAAGATCAAACTGATATTTCAGCCTCCTAAAGACTGGAACTGTCACAGTCGTGTCGTTACCCGGATTTGAAGTTATTAAACGGTGTATTGAAGAGAGAAAATATAAAATCTTTGAATGTTGCGGGCTTAGTAACTAAACATGTTTCTGGAAAAACAATAAATTATTATCTGATAGAAAACAAAACACAAACTTCGATCATTCAAATCGCAAACTATTGAGTTGTAAGTTTGAAACAAAAAAATTCTAAAATTTTATTTATATTTTAAAAAACAATTGCATACATTTTTGACACAAAATTAAGCAATTTTAAAATTGTTTGACTTCTCTGTCGAAATAAAAAGCAAACAAACAATTTTTATTTTTTTATTGTTTTATGGTTTTAAAACAACAATGTTTTAAAATAAACATTGAGTTTTAACTTTTAACAAGTCCTCAAAGGCTCCAGTTGCTTGCAACTTGAGTACGGGTGGGGCAAACTCGAGGTACCTGAGCCACAAACAAACATGCGCCATTTTGTCTGGTTAACACCGTAGGGTTACTTCCGCTGCAACAAACCCTCACAGGGCGCAGAGAGGGCGGCAGCTGAAGCAGCACGGAGGGCTTGGCTTCACCGCCCGGTCCGCGGGGAGAACAACCTCTATAAAAAATTTCCAAAGTTAAGGTAGAACAGCATATGCCGAATTCTGTATGACTAAGAGGGTAATTTTAGCCACTAATATGCGAACTCCGGATACCAGGCGACCTCCGGTTTAAATATATTATTATTATTATTATTATTATTATTATTATTATTATTATTATTATTAAATAGCCTTCCTGTGGCATGCGGGGCTTTGCTGCAGGTGACCTTTCTTTCCCTAGTTTTTTGTGGGACCTTCTACGGACACAAAAAACATTAATCTAGGGGCTGACTCACCCCTAATAGAGTCAATGGAATTGGGCGAAGGTCCAAGCCAAACCGTCGAAGAAAACTTGGAGAATATAATTCTTCAAAGCGTTCCAAAAACGCCATGGAACGCCTTAACTTGAAGGCGATCAAGGTGCGTCTCTCTGGAGCTGCACGAAAAAGATACAAATTTTTCCTGCAAAAGGGTACTCCGGCTGAAGAAGCCAGAAAACTTGCCCTTAAGCCTATGGAGCAGAAACCCACAGGCAGCTCCAAAAGAGCGAGATCTGATGGCAGCACTCCTCCCAAGGCTGGAGCAGGGGAAAAACGTCAGAAGAGGGCGGAAAAAACGGCTGAAGCTACCAAGGTTAAAAAGCCGTCTTTTACTCAAACTTTGACTGGCACAAGGGTTGGAATAATACCCTCCAACTTTCCAGAAACGCTTCTGACAGTGGAACAACTTGCAGCCACTCAGGAAGCGATACTGGACAAAATTGTGGACATGATGTCAGAGGCTATCAAACCTCAATTCCATCACATCTACAATCGCCCGGGTTAGCTAGCGCTTCTGTGTGCTGATGCGACGACGGCGGAGTGGCTAAAAAGCATACAGAATGAGCTAAAGCCATGGGAAGGGGCATCAGTCAAGGTTGTAGAAGAGGCTAAAATGCCTCATACAGAAATCCTTATAGGGTATTTGCCAGGTAGTCAGGACTACTCTAACGAGAAAATCCTGAAGTTAATAGAAGGTCAAAATAAGGACCTCAAAACCTCTAACTGGAGAATTCTCCGGAGAAATCCGGTTGCTTTATCTTTAAAGGTAGCATTTTTGGTAGATCATCGATCTGCCAAAAATCTAAAAAAATTGAGAAATAGGGAAATAAGGTTGGCTACCGATTTGGACAAATCCAGCTGCGTTCGAAGAGGGGCCAAAAGATCTCGAACGCTCAAATTGACTCCAAAGAGCTGCACAGCTTAACATCCAAGGAGCTGGAAAGCTCCGGTTCTGATGGACAGCAGGTGGAATCGATCTCTCTTCCCAAGTTGCTGGCTTCAAAGCCGGGACCACGGAGAGAAGGAAAGATTGCATTGAAGCCCCAGTTCAAGAAGCCAACGGTCAAGACAGGGTCAAAAGATAAAAAAAATGCCTCAAAGCCCCGTCAAGAAACCGACCCCAAAAAGGGTGAGACTAAAGCCCAAACGGCCTAGGTCTTAAATGTATACAGATAAACCTCCAGCACTCAAAGGCAGCTTCTAGTACCTTATTCTGGAGGTTTGTCGAAGAACAAGTGGGCGTAGGGCTAATCCACGAGCCCTGGCTAAACAACGGCGCAATCAAAGAACTCCCAAGAGGGACACATAGCTTTATAGCTGACTTCAGTCATGTAAGACCAAGAGCAGCATTATTGCTCAGAAAAGATATAAATTTTGTCTCAGTTCCAGAGTTCATCACGGGAGACCTAACGGCGGCTATAGTCGAGCTGCCGATCGGGACAGGCAAGAGGAGTGTAGTTATAGCCTCGGCCTACTTTCTCGGTGATGGGACCAGTGCACCACCAGAGGAAGTACAACGCCTCACTGAATGGTGCCGAAAGGAAACAAACAAATTATTCTGGGCTGCGATGCCAACGCGCACCATGAAGTAAGGATTTGCTAGATTTTATTTGTGCTAACAATGTAGACATTATTAATCGCGGCAACAAACCAACTTCTATGAACGCGATTCGCAAAGAGGTTCTAGACCTGACGCTGTCAAAAACTGGCAAGTGATGGATGAACCATTGTTTTCGGATTACGCGACCATTGCGTTTGAACTGGAAATAACCAAAGTGGTGAAAGTGCAGTGTAGAGTGCCAAAGAAAACGGATTGGTGCCTTTTCACAGAGACACTGAGAACTGAATTCGAAGGCTTTCACTACGGAATATCCACGGTAGAGGAGTTAGAAGCTGCCTCTGAACATATAAGGCAACAAATAATATCCTCCTACGAAACCAGCTGCCCTCTAAGGAAGCATACTGTTCCTAGAGACGTATCGTGGTAAAACGCCGAACTAGCTCAGCTTAAGATCGAAGCAAGAAAAGCGTTCAATAGGGCCAAGAGATAAGGACTCTGGGAGGACTACAAACAAGCCCTAACACAATACAACAAAGAATTGAGGAGGTTTAAAAGGCAGTTCTGAAAGCGCATTTGCGAGGGGATTAACGAGCTCGCCCCAGGCGAGCTTATAATAGGGCTTATTAAGAAGCCTAATGGTGAATTCGCCGAGGACACCCGAGAAAGTCTACAGGTGTTGATGTCGACCCACTTTCCGGGTTTCATAGAGACACGCATCATTAGTCAGACAAGCCCCGCTCTTGCGAGTGTTGTACACCAACATTCAAATAGAGACAGCAGACGTCTGGCAGGGAAAATCTTTTCCCTTGAGAAGGTAAAATGAGCTATAAACAGCTTTAAGCCCTACAAATCGCCCGGAGGCGATGGAATATTTCCAGCCTTACTGCAAAAAGGGCTGAACGTCATTGCCTCTTGCCTTACTAGCATTTTTAAGGCAAGTTTTGCATTAGTGTATATTCCCCAGTCCTGGAGAAAGGTAAAGGTGGTTTTTATACCAAAGACGGGCAGACGGCCTCCGGACGAGGCCATATCATATAGCCCAATCAGCTTATCTTTCTTTCTCCTCAAAGCAATGGAGAAAATTGTAGATAACCACATGAGGAACGTGCTTCACAACGGAGCACAGTTACACTCCAAACAGTTTGCGTACTAACCCGTCAAATCCACGATAGACGCGCTCCACTATATTGTTAGAGAAGTGGATAAAGTTGCTGGCGTATTTATAGATATAGAGGGTGCATTTGATAACACCTCCTTTAGATCTATAAGGCTGGCAGCAGAAAAACACGGCATTGAACTAGCTGTAACAAGCTGGGTTGAATCAATGCTTGTAAGCCGCATAATAGCGGCCTCACTGGGAGAAATAAATGGATAAGCACGTGCAAAAGAGAAGATCAATTGAACGCAGACTACAGTAGGATTTGTTCAACACATTTTGTCGAAACTGATTACAAGCGTGACTTGCAGAATGAATTGCTAGGTCAAAAAGTAATTTTATCTTAATTTAACATAGTTGTTACTGTTTTTGAAACCTTTTTAACTGGATTTAATTTTTCTTAATTGTAAACTTGATATCTAAAAGATGTTTTAAAGATCAAATCTAATTTGGTAAATAGCGGATATCTCAACAAACGTACATGTTAAATAATACAAATTTTGGAATAGCTATTGAAATATATTATAAGGAGAACTGAAATGTATGTTTTTATTTTAGGGTTACCTTTGAAAAAAATTGTTAAAAAAACGGCTGTGCCAACAATAGAACCTCCAAGCGAAAGCAGTTTTTCAGCAACTTTATACATCAATTCTGATTGCTATAAAAGACTTCATAAGAGGCAAAGACATCAAGAAGAAAAAAAACTCTTAGATGAGAGCAATAGTAAGACCAATCGTCAACTAGATAATAATTCTCCACAGGAGCGCTCTACAATTTCGGTAAATAAACCAGAAGATGAAAAGTACGGAAACAATTCAATGACTTGAAATCCGAGCATACTTAAATGTAACAAATTTTTGGTAAAAAACCTAAAGCCCTGAGACGACAATTGAAATATTTCAAAAGTAAGAGCTATAAAAGACCAAACGAAAACAAAAAATTCACAAAAATTCCAAACACTTCTAAAAGAAGTGCTCACCGAAAATCAAATTGATTAATTGTCTCGGAAAAAGAAGAGAGTTAACTGGACCCGTAATGAGATAAGCAATGCATTTACGTTGAGATGTTATAGTGTGAAATGTTATCTCTATGTGTATAAACCTGCTTATTTAGGTCACTTTGACCGAAGCAATCCATGAAAAAAATCTATTTTTAGATCATCTTTTGCGTGTTTTGACCCTCAAAACTCTCTAAAAGAATAGATACATTTCTAGATGTGCCAACTCAATACACTTGACCCTACAAGCCAAAAGGCGTTCCAAATTTAGCAGTGGTTGAGTTTAGTGCTGCTATAATTATTAGTTAATTCTTAGTGTTTTATATCGCCAATTGCCCACGATCATCTACCCGCTTAAACATATCCATCAAATCAACATCTAAAGGTAAAGTTGTCTTATTGAGTTTCTCAATTATCGCATGAGTTAAAATGGTTGATTTATTGTTTGACTAAAGAAAAATAATAAAATAATTCAATTAATCTCATAAACAGAATCATCTGAATATCTCGATAAATCAACTTTTCAGAATTAATCTTACAGTAACGTAGATCTAATTATGGTTTATCGTCATAATATATTTTGTTAATATTGCACTTTCTTGTGAGAAAAATATAATTACTAATTATTGGTACCTAAAGTAGAACCATTATCAATCTAAATCAGTAGTCGATTACGTTGATTAGCAGTAGATATAGAATGAGGGTACAAATGCCCTCCCACCACTTTTACGTCACATGACCTTGGACTTTGGAATGTCCTTGACCTTGAACCTTGGAACGACCATGGAACACCTGTTTTGTACATTTGCTCTCCCACTACTTTGCTCTCCCCCCACCACATTCTTTCCCCCCCACCACTTTCTTTAAAAATTGTGATAGTCACTTTGGAGCATTCACTCATTAAGCGCGAGCAAAGCTAGACGTGTTTAAAGGAAAAAAATGTAAATTTTGCAATACCAAGAATCAAACAATAATCGACCAATAATCAGTCGATAATCAATAATCAATAATCAATAATCAATAATCAATAATCAATAATCAATAATCAATAATCAATAATCAATAATCAATAATCAATAATCAATAATCAATGATCAATGATCAATAATCAATAATCAATAATCGATAATCAATCGATAATCAATCAATAAGTAATCAACTTTAATTTAGTATAGTTCTTTGAATTGGAAATACAGTAAGATGGCTGCTTGGAATATCTGCCACATGACCGTGAGCCTTAACACCTGTTGTCTTGATCTTGGAATATTTGCATTGACCGTTTGCGCATGCGCTTCCTACTAGCCTTAGTTAATCGCACAGCTCCACTTGGAATTTTTCCTCCGTCGATGATTAATCATGAATTTTGTCTTCGAGATATGATGTGTTCTTGAAATTGATTGCGCAAGCGTCACATATAATGGCGATCATAAAACAATAACGATAGCTAAGCTAGATTTTTTTCAGGTAAAATAGTAAATTATGCGATACCTACCAATAATCAATCAATAGCTAATCAATAATCAATCAACGACCGTGAGCGTTAACACCTGTTGTCTTGATCTTGGAATATTTGCCATGACCGTTTGCGCATGCGCTTCCCACAAGCCTTAGTTAATTGCGCAGCTTTGCCAGCTTCACTTGAAATTTTCCCTCCATCGATGATGAACCATGAGTTTTTTTCTGCAAGATAAGATGTGCTCTTGTAATTGATTGCGCAAGCGTCACATATAATGGCGACCATTAAACAATAGCAAGAGCTAAGCTAGACTTTTTCAGGTAAAAATGTAAATTGTGCGACACCTACTAATAATCAATCACTAATCAATAAATAATCAATCAACATGACTACTTTAATAAAATTCTTGGATATTAATATAGGTACTGTAAATTTAAAAATTTGAAAAATAGACATGTTTGTATAATATATTAAGCTGGGTTCTCAATAGAAAAATATGATAATAAGGTCACTATCTACAATTTATGCGTACTAAGAGTGCTGCTGATTTTTGTCGACACCGTGCATTTTCCAACCAACTCAAAGACCAAATTGCTACTTCGAAAAAACAGTTTGAGCAGAGCCTAACCGAGAGACCAAAAGCCTTTTATAGTTATGTTCGAAAATTTACCTCAAGTCGTGTTGGGGTCCCTATCTTGCGTAACAATGCTGGAATTTTATGCAAAAATCACGCTGAAACTGCCAATATGTTTGCTGACTTTTTTTTCTTCGGTATTCAATGATCAAGACTTTTCAAACACGTGTCTGCCTAATTTACAAGTTGTCTGCGGTAGACTTAGCACAATTGCTTTTTCTGAGTCGGATTTGCTTTCTGAAATTGGTAAACTGCGTCTCGGTGCTGCCCCTGGTTCCGACAATATATCTCCAAGACTGCTAAAAAACTGTGCAAAATCGATAGTTTGTCCATTGGTCACAATATTCACATCGTCGTTGAACACAGGCCGGCTGCCATGCGAATGGCTCACAGCTGTTGTCACTCCTATATACAAAAAAGGGAACAAGTGTGATGTGCAAAACTACAGACCGATCAGCCTAACATCTGCTGTTTGCAAGTTGCTAGAAAAACTACTGGTTAAAGCAATACTAGCACATATGCACAAGCACAATCAAGTGCCTAGAAGCCAACATGGCTTTATTCCAGGCCGGTCTACAATCACAAATCTGTTAACCTCTGTGAATCAGTGGACAAAACTGCTTGACATAGGCGGGACTGTTGACGTGGTTTACCTTGATTTTAGCAAAGCATTTGACAAAGTACCTCATAAACTTTTAATCCATAAACTGGCTTCATTTGGTATTGAGGGCACAGTACTTAGGTGGATATCGCAGTTTTTAACTAATCGAACGCTGACGGTTAAAGTTACCAACACATTATCTAGCAAAGTTACGGTCAAGAGCGGTGTACCCCAAGGATCAGTGCTTGGTCCGCTGCTATTTGTATTATTCACGGCTGATTTGCTCTTGAACTTAAAATGTCCAAACATCGCCTATGCCGACGATGTGAAAATTTTTGGTCTTTCTACAGATTCTCAAACTGTAATTCAACCATCGCTAAATTTTGTCTCTGAGTGGTGCAAAACATGGTCATTGCCTTTAAATTTAGAAAAGTGCACGGTGTTGCATATTGGCAACCGCAACCCCAAAAACAACTATTTAATAAACAATGTACAGCTGTCTCATACAGCCACTCAAAACGATCTAGGTGTTTCTGTTAACTGTGATCTCTCTTGGTCCCAACAATGTAACGTAGCATATAAAAAGTCTATGCAGCGTTTGTATTTATTTAAGAAAGCTTTCCCTACTCCAACATTTAACCTATGTAGTAAACTGTATACCACTTACATACGGCCGTTCTTGGAATACGCGATCCCGGTTTGGCGGCCACATCTTATCAAAGACCAAAAGCTATTGGATCGTGTGCAACATGCTGTTTCAAGGTGGCCTAGAAAAGCTGGCTTGCTCTTTTATAAACTAAGATTAAAAAATTTAAACATAGTCGATCTGACATCTAGGCAAAATAGAGGCGATCTTATACAAATGTACAAAATCACGCACAATTTGTTTCCTGGAGCTCAAAACGAATTTTGCAAACTAAATAATGACAGCAGACTTTGTGGCCATAGATATAAATTAAGAAAAGAACCATTTAAAGCCTCGCACAGACAGCATTTTTTGACAAATCGTTCTTTCTCGCTGTGGAACGCCTTAGATGATAACATTGTAAACGCCACAAACGTGTATCAGTTCAAGCAAAGATTAAGCAAAACCAATAAATTTAGTAGTTAGTCATACATCGGTGCCTACAGTAACGCACAAAATTACAAATTCAATCTTAATATAACAATATCACATATATACAACAACGTAATCACATGTGAACGCAGCATTAAAGGTTTGCCTCTGCTGCTTATCTTTTACTAATAATAATAATAATAATAATCTAAGTTTTACTATTTAATTTTTTTGCTTATTGGTAAACCGCGTAGTTTAGAAGTGAAAACAAGAGGATTATTGATAAAATGTTTTTTTATTATTAGTATTTATTTATTTGTATAGTGTACATGTTTCGTTTGGTATACAGCTTTTATATGGCGTGCACATTGACAAGCAATGCATTCTGAAGCAGCTATCTCTGTTTCTCCGCCACAGTTTATACAAGTATAATTCACAGGAATGGGCATTTTTTATTTGCAAGTTTTGAGTTGTTTTACAATAAAGAGTTTGATGGACAATACAGTTAAAAAATAATGGTTGTCATTTTTATACAAGATTTGGCACAAAAAAGATATAATTATAATATATAAATACAATTTACAAACATTTATTCTATTGCTTAAACAGTAAGTACATAAACAAAGTGGTTGCATATAAGAAACTAATCCACATCAAAATAAACTGATTAGATTCATTAATCTTTTGAGTGAATACAGCATTATGAAAAATAGATTGATTTAATAAGGCAAACGCACAATCCGGTGAAAATTTTAAATGTTACTGCTGTACTATATCGGTGGATTTCCAGTGTCCTAGGTGAAGCTTGCAGCAAAAGCAGATAACTGTATCGAAGGAATTTGTGTAAAAAAATCCAGATTTTGACAAATCAATCGCGGTAGGTGAAGAGAGTTTCCATGTCTTAAACGATAAAAGCCTTTGATCAAAACACGAGTAATTGTTTTTCAAAATAGGGATTCCAGTTAAATCATCGAGGCACATTATGTAGATTAAATCTTTCACTCTATGTTTCCCGACCGTTTGCTCTCAAAAATGATTGGTAATTTTACTACTAATTCCACAGAAACATACGAAATTTTATTCTCAAAGAAGTTTTTTTCAACGGTTATTTTATCACCAAACCGAAGAATCAGCTTTTGTTGTAAGGAAATTGTAGTATTATTAATTTTAAGAGTTATTCTCTTATTAGGATTAAGTAAAATGTTTTCTACAATTCCTTCTATATATGGAAAAATATATATAGTATCTCCCGTGGGAAGTGTAAACTCTAAACTTTGTTCACTTATGTTACCGTATAACTGTAGAGTTTGGAAATAGTATAGATCGCTTAAAAAGTTTTAAAATAATCGATGAAAATTATGAGTGTCTGTATGATTGAAAAATTTATCAAGTGACATTATCAACAGAAACACGACTAAACAGTTTTTGATTGAGGTGGAGTTTATATAGAGATCTTTCAAGGTTATTTTTTAAACTTGTTTACACATGTACAGATTGGCCTTGAGTTTATGTTTAAATCAACTTATTTAAAACAATGATGCTCATGCGCAGATACGTGAAAAAAAGTATAAAATAAGACAAGGTTTGACAATTTTGATTAGTATATTTGTACATTATGTCTTGCCACTTTGTGCTTAAGAGTAACATTCCCATTATGTTGAGTGAACAATTATTTTTTCTAAACAAGTCAAAATCTAAATATTTAACTGTTGGTTTTAATACCGATATTTTGTTATCTCCAACAATTCGCTTTGCTGCAACCTGAAGTTATCAAGTTGTGGATATGTCCAGTGAAGACTTTATTGCCTTTTTGGAGTTAGAACAGTGGATTACCAACATTTGCGAAAATTGGTCAACAATTACTCAAAATGATAACCGATCAGAGATCAAGCAATGTGGAAAAATAACTGTTATGTTCTATGACGTTAAGACGAAACCAGTTCTACAAATCTTTAAATCGCAAGATACTGTAATGTTCCTTGGTCAAGAATCTTTGAAAAAAGTATTTTTCCTAGCACAGCTAATTTTAACTAAACTACAATTACTTGAAGAACATCAGTTTAGAGAATTCTATGAATCAATTTTAAGAAGATCATGTAAAAGGCAAGGTAATGTGCTGGAGAATATAAATGAGCTGCTCAAAGTTATGAAACCAGATGAAAACGCTTGCGCACTAAAACAGTTGGTGCTTCTTGAACCTGATGTGGTACAAAAAGATATGGAAACATGTCGAATATTTTTCTAAAAAATAAAAAGTTTGTTAGATTTAACTCTAGTGTAGAAGTTCATATTATGCATGTTTGGAGTTTTGCATATCAACAATCACGCATTGGTCAATGGAAAATGATTGCAAGAGACTCTGCTAGATTTCATAGAAGAATTGAAGCCACTGGTTTAAAAATTTCAAAAGTGTTAGAGGTTAGGCATAGAGAGACTATATATAATAATAGATTTAAAAACAAATGCTAAAATAAATTTTATTAAAACAAATAATTTGTTAATTTGCCTTTTACTACAAAACATACACTACAAGTTTGTAAGATTTTTAAATTCTATCCACGAGTTGTGTTTTTTGTCCATATTTAACCATTTAACATACACTTGATTTCCTTTCCGTCTTAAAATTTTGTCAACTAAATAAACGTCCTTGTGTTTTACTTTTTGAAGTTCAAACTCATAAAAACCGCCTTTAATTATTTCTCCAAGGTAATCTTGAATAATATAAGTGCGAGGATTGGTCATTTGTACTTTTACAATAGAAAATATTTTATTACTCGATGATGGTGTGTAACCTTTTATGAACACACTGCGGTGCTTACTCACTCGGACCTTATCTCCAATTTTAAATTTTGGTTTTTTGACATCAATAATTTTTAGATGGGTATAGGCTTTCTGTAATATCAATTTTTCATTCTGCTCATGAACATCACATGGTTTATATCCAGTTGTCCTATGTTTTGTGTTATTATAGTTAGAAATGATTTTAGGTAAAATGTTTAACCACTTATAATTTCCTTGCATACTAAATTCCTTGTACATTAAATTTTTTATTGTTCGATTGACTCGATCAACGACACTAGCTTTTAGATTAGAATATGAACTATAATGATTTATTTTATGCTTTCCATTAGTGCTTCAAACTCTTTGTTATAAAACTCTTTACCATAATCTGTTTGCAAATTTTGGGGGGTATGCTTTATTTGACTTAAAAATTGTTTGAATGTGCGCACTACTTCCCCTGCACTTTTATTTTTAACTGGATAGCTCCACACGTATTTTGAAAATACATTTATTATCATTAAAATATATCTATATCCTTTATTGATTCTAGCATATGGAATCATTTCAACTAAATCACATTGATATAAATCATTGTTACCCTTGACAATTACACGACGTCTTGGATAATTAACTCTAGCAAGTTTATGTAATTCATTTTACTATATCTCTTTTTAACGACTCTCTCATAATTAAAATTTAATAATTTTTGACTTTTTTATATATATATAGAATCGGTTTTTTAAATTGTGCGTCGACGTTGTCCGATGCCCTTACTCTAACTAACTCGGTCGTCACACTGTCCAGCTTGTAAATTTCGCTCGCTCATTGCATTTCGTATGCCCTGTTCCCATCGTTTCTGAGGGCGACCGCGCTTAAATCTCTCGGCTGGTACCCAGTTCAATGCCGCTTTCGGGAGTCTGTCTTCCTGCATACGTTGTACATGTCCGTACCATATTAGCTGTCGTGATGTGATTTCCTGGAGTATATCCGAGTCCATCTCCATTTCTTCTTTTAGAGTGTCATTACGAATTCGCTCCCTTCGGGACACCATAAGTGCTCTTCTGATTGCATCCATTTCAACGGCCGCTATTTTCCTTTCTTGAGCCTGAGTGAGTCTCCACGTTTCACATCCATAGAGCATGGCGATTATTTTTTTGGCGCCAATAATACTCTCCCTTACTTCTCGCTCATCCTTCCCAGTCTCGTCAAACATAACGCCTAGATATCTGTATTCTGTGCAAGCCTCTACCTTTCCGTTTTGTCCCAGATTCAAGTCCCGTCCAGCTTCTCCAACGCAGAGGTACTTAGTCTTTTTTAGATTTATGTTCATTCCCTACTTTTCGTACTCTTCCAGCAGTTTACGAGCCATATACTCCAGATCTTCTTTATCGTGTGCAATGATCACCTGGTCGTCTGCGAATTGCAGCGTATAGAGAGTTATCTTATCATTGAGCGGGATTCCCATGCCTTTACATTTTCTTTTCCATTCTCTTAGCACTCTATCTATGTATATATTGAACAAAGTTGGGGACAGACAACCTCCTTGTCTAAGGTCTTTAGTGACGGGAAAGCTGCCGGATATTTTATCTCCTATTTTTATCCTTCCCTTTGATCCCTCATATAGTCTTTGAATTGTTCGTATAATGGTTACATTTATCGGGGATTCTTCTAAGACTTGCCATAGTTTTTGCAGTGGGACATTTTCAAACGCTTTTGATAGATCTACAAATAGTAGGTGAGTCTCTCTTTTCCTACACGTTTTCTTTTCAACTATCTGTTTAAGGCAAAACACGTTGACATTGCAGGACCTTCCTGCTCGAAATCCCGAATGTTCTTCTGAGAAACTTCTATATTCCTTTTCAATAAGTTGTCGTAGTATTCGGCCAAAGATTTTACTCATTGTGCTGGTGACCGATATTCCTCTGTAATTTCCGCAATCGTTCTTGTCTCCGTTTTTATGAATTGACGATATGTACATTTCCTTCCAGGATTCCGGCAATTCATGACCATTTACAAATTCTGTAAACACCCTCGCTATCATAGAGAATAATTTATCTGTTCCGTTCTTTACCAGTTCAGCGTTTATTTCTTCGGGTCCTGGAGCTTTATTGTTTCGTAATTCCTTTACTACTTTTTTAACCATGTCTATGGTAATTTCGACCCTTTCTCCCTGAACCGATACTTTCTTTGGTGATGATGCTGAGAATATATGGCGATCTTCAGTTAATAACTCTTGGTAATGTGCTTTCCACTTCTTAGTTGAGATTACCTGCAGTGGGGTTTTTATCGACTTTTCTGATCTAATTGCTTTGATGAATCTCCAGGCCTGGTTACTTCTACTGCCTCCTATACAAGTGTTGACTTCTTCGCATTTCTTATCCCAAAGCTCGTTCTTGTGGAAGTTGATAAGGTTTCTTGTTTCCCTCTTCTTTTCGTTGTATCTTTCTTTATCTCTTACATCATGTGTATTTATCCATTTGAGGTAAGTTCGTTTCTTTTCCATGACCAGTTCTTCTATTTCTGGAGTCCACCATAGTTTTTTGCTCTTGCGTTTTTCTTTTTCTCAAGTGCTTCTTTTGCGGCTTCTTTCATACTCGTTACTATATTATTGTATGTTTCCAAAGTCGTATGTCCCAATATAAGTTTCTGATCCAGTCTTTTTTTGTATAAGAATCTTGTGCTTTCCTGTCCCAAGCCTAATATATTTAATCTTGTTGTATGCATTGATTGCATGTCTTCTGTTCCTTCCTTGTTTATGCTCGGTTTAAGTTTAGCGTACGGTATGTTGATCTCTGCTTTTAGTAAATAGTGATCGGATCCACATATGGCACCTCTCCAAACCCTAACATCGTTAATTTGTATGTTGGATTTCTGTTTCGTCCCTAGGTAGTCTATTATTGATTTTTGTTCTAAGGTATGTTGGGCACGAGTGAACTTATGTATCTCCTTATGTTTGTAAAATCCATTTGTTATCCTAAGGTCATACGTTTCGCATAGATCTATCAAACGGTTGCCATTATCATTCAGGGTGTCTTCTCCCCATGGTTCGACTATTCTGTTGTTCATTTTTCGGCCTTTCCTACCGTTTAGATCACCCAACAGGACTATTTTTCTATTGTTTTCGATTTCCAATATACATTGTTCTAATTCTTGGAAGAATTCCGTCTTTTTATCTACAGGTTCGTCGTTGGATATGCCATATACTCCTAGCACTGTTAGTTTGTGGCCTCTGATGTTCATGTTTAGCGTAACTATATTTTCGTTGTAGGTGTTCCAATTAGTTATTTTGCTTTTGTGCTTTTGCTTGTTTATTAATATAGATACCCCTCGTTTAGCTCTATTATGTTTTGGTACTCCGCTATATATATGAACGTAGTTGTTTAACATTTCTGTACCGATGCTTTTCTTTTTTGTTTCAGTCAATGTTATTATATCCATTTTCATTATAGTTAGTTCTCGTTCTATTTCTTCCATCTTCCCTCTCGCGCCTAGAATGTTCCATGTTCCGAAATTCATTTTTCATGTTCGTAGCTTTTGTCTTTTTCCATTTAATCCGTCCGATCCGAGGCCGTTTGTGGGCTTTTTAGTATTGTAGTTGTTTTTACAAATGCCGAGTTACTAGCCCAACGATTCAACCCCCAACCTGGAGGACCAGGGGGGGGTCCTCCAGGTCTCCCCTTTTGACCTTTTTAACTCGTTAATAATATAATTAATATCGTTCTCATTGTTTGTATTTCCTGCTAATTTTGATGCAACCAACGTTTGAAGGCTCTTAATTAGTGTGTTTGGGTCTTTATACGGAACAAATTGCACTTTTTTGTTAGTTAAAATCAGCGTACGTAAAGATTTTCCAATTTTGGAGATAGAGCTCAAATTTCCTCGTTTTACGCTAGGTAAACTTCCTGTTCGTGGACGTTGTTGAACAACCGGTGCAGGTTTTTGAAAGTCTTTTATAATATTTTTATATTTGACGCCTATATTACCAGCAATTTGAAAGTTGGAGTTATACTGTTTTCTGTTGGCGGCTGTTCGCTCTACAATATTACGGTATTGTGTAAGATCTGATTCATTATATCCTGTAGGATCTTTTTTAAACAGTAACTCAAATAAACCTGGTGTACTTTTGTAAAGTAATTT
Source organism: Lagria hirta (assembly GCA_947359425.1). Classification (NCBI taxonomy): domain Eukaryota; kingdom Metazoa; phylum Arthropoda; class Insecta; order Coleoptera; family Tenebrionidae; genus Lagria; species Lagria hirta. Next base: position 30,470,290 of record OX375795.1, on the reverse strand, counting down.
TTTTAATATACAAATCATTGCCTTTAAAATCAATTTCCAAATTTCTAATAAAAAATTTGGCATTTTTTACATCATGTCGTACACCATACTGAGTGTCATAAGACCCATCGACGTCCTTTATAAGTCCTTCAATATATTGATGAGGAAGACCAGACCACTGACCCAAATAGTCTTGAAACCCCACTGTTTGACTTAGATTTTCATCATCTATCGGATTTGTTGTTATATTACTAGTGTCATCATGTAGAGCTTCTGTTTCGACGTCTGGTGTGAATTCAAATGTTTCCATAGGTGGAAAAATTACAGAATTATGTTGTGGAGTCATAATGGGCTTTCTACTTAGTGCGGTCTTATGACCTTTAATATTTGGAGTTGATGAAATATGTTCAAGCATTTCATTTTTTATATGCGGCTCTTGTTTAATTCTTTTATTTTGTTTTAATTCGGTTATCAGTTTGTGGATAGGCTCAGAAAAAGGTTGTAATTTTTTATCAAATTGAAGTTGGGATGTTTCTAAATCAGTTTGCAAACCACGCAACTTGCTTCTCACATTTTTTCTAGCTTTCTCAAGTTGTAAAGATAAATCACGACGTTTATCCATGTTGAATGATTAAAGCTGAATGCAATGTTTATCACTGCTTATGGTATAATAAAACTGTCAAAGTCTTTGCGATATCGACCATTAGTTATTTCAGAATCTTTATCAACCACTAAAAAACCATAAGAATCTTTCCAACAATGTGTACATATGTTTTGAAACTTTTCAAATGACATATCCTTATATATATATATATTTGGGAAATTGTTTATTGAGGATGCGGTGTATAATTGGGCTAGATTTTTACGCCTTGTAATACTCTTTATTAAATTTTGTCAAGCTTTCGGAAACTTTATCGCTTTCATCTTCAGGACAACTACAAAACAAAGTCAGTCATAATAATTGTAAAATTACTTAATGCCTATGTCTTAATTAATGGTGAGATTTTGTAATTTTTAAAAATTGCATTTTTTTTAAACTAGGAGAAACATTAAAAATCGGAAATTAAAAACAATTAAAAATGTTTAACAAAACATTGTCAGTGTGGTTTTTAGAATGCTTAAAGAGATCCAGTATGTCTGATTGTTGTTGTTTTTCTTGCCTCGACCTGATAGTGCGTTGATAAGCAACCATAAAAATTAAATCAATTAAAGATTACTGTTATTTTTGTATATTGTATATTGGCTGTCACAAACAAGGCCGCTTGTTATTTATTTAGATGTAGTAGGTAGGTATATATGCTACTAAGGTTTTTTATATCGCTTTTTTTGTTAATAGTGTTTGGTTCTTCTCTGATCCTCAACATTTCTTTAAATTCCCTCTTTTGTTGGTTATTTTCATTTTCTAACACCTCTGCTTTATCATATTCTATTACGTGTTTTGTTGCTATGTGATGATCTGCTAGTGCACAAGTGTTTTTCTTTAATTTGCAATCGCTTTTATGGGTTGTGATACGGCCTTTGAGGCTTCTTAATGTTTGTCCTAAATAGACCGCTTCACAGTTCCCGCATGGAATTCTATAGACCACATTTTTTTTATTCAACAGATTGATTTTCGTTTTAGTGTGACTAAAAAGTCGGTTTGTAGTTAAGATGTTCTTTTTAGCTATTATGATATTTGGATTGTTCTTTTTTATTGTGCTTATAAGTTTTGGTGTGAGTTTTTCGACGAATGGTAGTGAGCTGTAGCAGATGGAGCTTGTGTTTTGGTTGTTGTGGTTGTTTTCTGTGGTTATTTCATTGTTGGTGTTTGTGTAGACATGATTTGAACTAAATAATAGCTTGTTGATTAGCTTTATTGGATAGCTGTTTTCTAGTAATATGTTCTTGAGTTTTGTTAGACTGGAATTAACTTTAGTGCTATGTGATAGTTGTATTGCTCTGGTTTTCATTCCCATGATTAAATTAATTTTAACTTTTAATGGATGGTACGACCAGTAGTTGATGAATCTGTTGCTGTCGGCCGGTTTTCTGTACTATTCTGTTGTTAGGATGTTGTTTGTTCATCTAATAATTTTCATATCTAAAAAAGATACTGAATTGTTTGTTTGCCTTTTAACCGTAAACTGTAGGTTTAAGTCATATTCATTGAAAACAGTTAATACTTCTTGAATTTTGTCACTAGGTACTGCAGTTACAATATCATCTACATACCTCTTCAAGAACGGCACTGAAAAGTTTAGTTTTGAAAGACAGCAATTTATTAATTCATCATCTACCACATAAGTAGACAGTATTGGAGATATGCTACTTCCCATTGGCACGCCAAACTTCTGTGTGTAAACTTTGTTGTCAAACACAAATACGTTTGACTCGAAGATAAAGTTAATCACTTGGAAAAACTCTTTTTGTTTAAATTTGTAAAATTTTTAATGTTGTTCCATTTATTTTCCAAACATTTTGTTATTGTGCTTAACGATAGATTGGTAAAAAGAGAGATTACGTTTAAGCTGATGACTTCGTATTGCTCTGGTAATTTGGTGTTGTTGATGAATTTACTAAATTCAAATGAATCTTTAACCGTGTGTTCGATATTTTCGATGTCTGCTGTTGTTAAGATGTTTGTGATGTATTTGGTAAGGTTTAGATTTGGTGCGTCTATAGAAGAAATGATCGGTCTTAACGGTGTTTTTAGCTTGTGTGCTTTTGGCAGAGCATAAAACCTTGGCGTGATCGAATTATAATTTTTAGGAAAGCGGCAGTTTTCTTGTCTACCGAGTTTTTATTTTCCATCTGTGCAACCAATTTGTTAGCTTTTTGTTCTAGACTTGATTTAGGGTCTTTGTTTAGTTTTTGGTAATATTTTTCATTTTCTAGCAGCTCTACTGTTAAGTTAAAATACTCTTTTTTGAAAATTGCAACCGTGGCATTGCATTTGTCACTCCTTAAGATATAAATGTCTTCATGTTGATTTAAAAATTGCTTGCATTTTAAATACATTTTGTAGAAACAATTTGTTTTGTTTTCAGGTTGATTTAGAAGGTTGGTGATAATGTTTGTGAATTGTAGCCTGTATAAGTTTTTTGCGTGTTATCATAATTGTCGATAGTGTATTCAAGATCTGCTAATAAGTGGCCTACTATGTAGTTGTCCTGAAGATGGAAGCGATGAAGTTTCCGAAAGCTTGACAAAATTTAATAAAGAGTATTACAAGGTGTAAAAATCGAGCCCAATTATAGACCGCATCCCCAATAAACAGTTTCCCAAATCTAAGTTTCCAGTCAAAAACTACAAATCGTTATATATATATGTGATCAGTGTGACTTCCAATCTACAGAATTGTTTGGAATATTGTGACGCATGAAAGGTTATATTACTTAGCATTTCGTGAAAGTGTAATGCCTTATGCAAACCTGACTACAGCGCTGTTTCGTTCTCATTGAAACTCATCAGGCCAGGGTATTGCAGAAACCAGTACACTTCCACAAGCTCGATCTCTCCTATATATACGAATGTGACATCGTACATAGTAGGTGAGATGGTGGTTCTAACCTTTCATGTATTGTGTGTATAGTGAGCATTAAGGGCATGTTTGTACTAACAGTTTATCAAAGTCATGCTTCAGCATGCACTACTTGAAAAACCGGTACTACCCACTAATCTTAATTATATTTAAGACAGTCCTCTACACATTCTACCAGTTTTTGCTGGTAGCAATGAAATCGTTCAATGTGATCAATGTGACTTCCAATATACAGAATTGTTTGAAATATTGTGAAGCATGAAAGGTTATATCACTTAGCATTTTGTGAAAGTTTAATGCCTTATGCAAACCTGACTACAGCGCTGTTTCGTTCTCATTGAAACTCATCAGGCCGACTTCCAAATGGATTGAGTGTTTTGAAGTTAAAAATATGACTTATTGTACCACAATTAAAATTTTTAGAGGATTATTATCGAGATATGGTTTGCCAAAACAAATATGTACAGATAACGCTGCTACTTTTACCTCAAATGAATTCCAAACTTTTCTTTACAAAAATAGGGTAAAACATGTAACTGGTGCACCGTTTCACCCTGAGACTAACGATCAGGCTAAAAGTGCTGTCAAAATTTTAAAGAAAGCAATTTTAAAAGGTTACGTAGAGGGTAATAAGGATTTAAATTTAATTATTAATCGTTTTTTGTTTCAATACCGAAATACTCCACATACCACAACTGGAGAAAAACCTTGAAAATTACTTATAGGACGAAGTTTACCTTCAAGATTTGATCTTATGCGGCCTTCCGTAAAAAATGTTGTCAAATCTAATCAGAAAAGACAAAAGACCAATTATATAAGTAAAGTTAAAAAACAATTTAATGTTAATGACACGGTTTGGGTCAAAGATTATAGACCAAATACAGACAAATGGAGTGAAGGAATATTTAAAAAGGTTTTAGGTAAAAATACTTTTTTGATTACAATGTGTAATGGTGGAATGATGCGGAAACGACATCCAAATCAACTGAAATTGAGAGCAAACATTGTATCAAAAAAAATCAGTATTCGTGACCAAACCATTCATCCAATCGCGGGTGATGATAAATGTACACAGCCACATTCTTTCGTACATGTCAATAATAAAAATGTTAGTGAAACCGAAAATTCACAAATTGAAAATAAAAACATCCCAAAGTAAAATTTCAAATACAACGTCAAATGTCAGTGAAAGAGTTTTGCGTAGACGAAGTCGTCTTAAACCACCCGAAAAGTTTAGTGTATCTTGATAATTGTAAATTTTCTTATTTTAAACGGGGAGGTGTTGTGTATAAATATATTTAGAGCCAACCCTGTACAAAATGTGTTATCATTAAGGCAAGAAATACCTTTATCACTGTTAAGTTTTTGTAGATATTCATTATCAGTATGCATTTAAACATGTAGAAATACAGTTGAGTTATTATTAAAGAATTAACAGAATCAATTCTTTTTATTCCTAAGATGCATACATAACAATATATATGCCAAAAACGTAATAGTAGAGACACATCATAAACCTCTCACTAGTATTTTTAAAAAACCATTATTAAATTGTCTTTAAAGAATTCAGCGAACGCTATTGAATTTGCAAATGTATAATTTGAAAGTTATTTATAAACCCGGTAAAGAGATGTATATTGCAGACTCTCTTTCCCGTATTGTTAATAATCAGGATTTGTATGACTTAACTTCTAATGATATCAAATGTCAAGTTAATTACGTTAGAAGGAATTTTCTAATTAGCACTAAAAAACTGATTGAATATAAAGTTGAAACAGGTAAAGATATTGAATTGCAAACAGTTATAAAATATGTTAGAACTGGTTAGCCAAATGAAAAAAGTAAGTGTGATGTTTTAGCAAAAAAGTACTATTGCATAAGATCAGACTTAACAACAATTGATAACTTACTATATAAAAGTAATTCTTTAGTAGTTTCCAATTCTTTGCGGAAGTATATTTTAAAATTACTTCATTTAACTGATTTAGGGATTACTAAAACAAAATTAAAAGCAAGTGGCAATGTCTATTGGCCCAACATGAATAACACATATTGAGGATTGTATAGAATCTTGGAAGACATGCATGCGCTATTCAAAGTCAAATGTAAACTGATGCCACATTTCCATAGGAGAAAGTAGGTTGTGGCTTGTATGAAATCGACAATAAGAAATATCCTATTGTAATTGATTATTTTTTAAAATATGTGTAAGTTGCAAAGTTACAATCTACATCGTCTTACGCTATTATTAATCATTTAAAAAATTATATTTAGTAGACACGGAATTCCAGTAGTGTTTTACTTTGACAATGGTTCTCAGTTTGCATCTGGAGAATTTAAAACTTTTGTAAAAGTTTGGGATATTGATCTTAAAACATTTAATCTACATTATCCCAAGTCTAATGGTTTAATAGAGCGTGAAATTCAAACTATTAAACAGATGATTAAAAAATGTAATTATAGTAATACTAATTTAGATATGGCACTTCTTGAATTTAGAAATACGCCTATTTCAAACAAAATTTTGTCTCCAGGTGAATTATTATTTAGTAGAAAGATTCGAGGTATTATTCCTATGAAATTAAATGGATTCGATCCGTTAAAAATTAATTTTTGGAGACAACGCAAATTTTTATTTCAAAAACAAGAAAAATGTAAAGAATATTACGATAGAAGTGCTAAAAACCTCAAATTGTTAGAAAAGGAACAACGTGGATATATTCCAAATGACAAAATATGGATACCAGGAGTTATAATTGAAAAGATAAATGATAGGTCTTATTCAGTTAGGGAAAATAACTCAAAAATTGTAAAAAGGCAAAATAGAATTTATTTAAAACTTGATAAACTGAATCCAAAAGTTGTTCATAATAAAGACTAGTATGATTCAGTTGTAAATGATTATGATAATGATGTTACTAGTTCAAACTCAAATGAAAATGTTAATAGAGATGGAAGTTTAACAAATGTTGATGTAATAGGTGATCATTCTGATAATACAATGATTGGAACAAATCCTAGATTGAACATAAGTAATCAGGATGAGACTGATGGAAATAATTTAATTGATGTAAAGGCAGATTATGTTAACAGCGACATTGATGATGTCGATGATGCAACAGATAATGCGCAAGAAGTAACACCATCTGCCTCCAATAGAAGAACATTTTATGTTACTAATAGAGATCGACATATTCGAAAATCTCATAGATATTAAGAAAAGTTTTATTTTAGAATTTATTGTTTTATTTGTTAAAGAGGGAGATGTGACATATTGAGTTGTATGCACTCCTCCAATGTTCATATTACATTACAAACGCTATCAACACAGATGTTTGCTTTGATTTTATGTAATTTCTTGTAAAGCGTTATTCTTTAATATTTTATTTATCCCTTACTCAAATTATTGAAGTTTGATTTATTTGATATATTCGTGATGATGACTACATGGTATTCGAAATAGCACTCCAGATTAAAAAAGATTTTTTTTAGCACGTGGTAAAACTGTATTATTAAACGTTTTTGCAATTAAAAAAATTTATTATTAAGTAAAAGTATATATTTTATTTTATTTCGATATTTATTATGTTATACCCTTATTGTATCAAAGACACAAAATTCAAAATAAATTATAAATTTAAAAAACTCAGATTGACCGTCGGGTTTTAAAAAAGACGTAAATCTTTTGTAACGGTTGAATTGCGGCACACGCCAAAAGTTACGATAAATAAGCGCCTTCTTGCCATTTTGCGGTAAACTACTCATTGCATGACGCTAGTTTGTGCACTATCAAATTCGCTGTCATCGATTTAGTCTAGAACTGCGAAGACTCGACGCCTTTAAGACAATTTATGTCTTTCGAGTAACCGTCTTTTCTGAACACTCTGTATATAAAGTAAAGCAAGCTAACTTTTTTTATTGGCCAGGGAAAAAACCCAGGTAGTTTTTAACGGATAGGAAAAGAATAATCCAATAGTAAAGCAGAATTTACCAGATTTTAAGCGAGAAAGATACCGACTCTATATATAGGAGTGGTGTTAGCGCCCATGATTCATTTTAAGTCCGCCACCGTACGTAGTGTTAGTGTACCCTTCTACGCCAAAGTAGTGAGTCAAATAAACCCGGTAGTGGGTATTACGTGTGTTCACGACTTTTTGACAAGAAAATTGGTACGGCTTTGAAGCCACGTTTTGATAACGACTTTACCATTTTCGCGATTACGTGACGTTAGAAGGGGTAAGTTAAACAGTCTCATTAATTCCACCACTAACGGTTTTACTTCGCGGGTCATGTAGGGCGAGTCTAGGGTCAAGAGACGACTCAATTGCAGCACTCGATCTCTTCCTCCTGTTTCCTGCTTTTTACCATCGAGCTTCCGAGGAGTAAAGCACTGCAAAACAACCATCTCCAACGGAAACAGCAGATAAGGTTAGTTCAAGGTCTATGAAAGGTAGAATGAATGTGTGAATGTTAGTAAGCCTTTGAACGACACCTTTAAAGTGAAGAAAACCTTCCTTTTATTATATTTTGTTTCATCAAATTATTGCCTTTATTGTTTGTGGTAATCAGGACAACCTGTAAGGGGTGCTTGAGTTAACTACAAGGGAATTGTCTTGTCTAACTCAGATTGCATCGAGTCCTGTCAAGTTGTGTTAAAATTGTGATAAAATTTTATTTGAATTATTTAGAACTAATTAATGATTTGAACATTCTGGATTTATCTTTTTTATTTTATTTCATTTTGAGGCCAATATCACTTATTGCTATCAGTTAGATTTTTATTTGATGTATTTTCTTTTATTTATTCAATATATTAATATTATTTTACTGGAGCTTTTGTTTAGCCTGCAGGTCTTGACCCCTAAAAGGCTAAAGGGAGGTTAATTTCGGCTATTGTCTGCGCTTAGGTTGAGTGGCGCCATTCCACCACCTGTGTTCCTAGATTCACGCCTCTACGGCTGAACTACCGGGCAATTTTGAACAAGGTAAAGCTAGCCGAGATTAGCCTGTCCTCGAGTTCTCCTATTCTCTTTATTCCCTTCTCTCCTTTTCCCCTTGTGTAACTTCACGGTTACACTTTCATCTGCCCGAACAATAAATAAACTATTTTTTAAATCAAATATAGTAAAATATACACATTTGGATAATGCATCTATTTGATCCTCAATTATCGACAGCAGAGGAAGTGGTTGCCAAATAAAAAAATTTTTTTCTCCAACCGCTTCAAAAGTATGACAATTTTTTAAACAAAAAAAAACAGGTTTTTTAGCAACAACAATATTTACTTTTAATCCTACGGCAAAAGTTGTCTTTTTAATCCTAGGAGCAAAAATTGCACTCTCAGTTCTAGGAGCAAAAGTCGCACTTTTAATCCTAGGGGCCAAAAGCCGTCATTTAAGTGTTGATTAATCAAACCTTACTTATTGATCAGAACGGCATGCGCCTGCAACCCCCAATATTAGATCGACCTATAAAAAAACTTTGTGAATATTTTGTTCGTTTATTTTGAAACCGTTTACCTTTTGTTTATTTTTGACGTTGTTGCCGTTGCTTTTCGGCTATTACCAAACTGCACTCAAACGACGTTTACTTCCTCTATCCATGAGTCAATTTAAATTACGAAGCACATAATATGAGCAGTTATGTACAAATATGCATAAGTGCTTTTATTTATATCTAATCTGTAAGTACTATAACTTTTAATTTTTTAAGCGATTAGCGTTGTTTAGATTAGTTAACAATTTATACTCAAGTTATATTAAATTGAAGAAGAAAGGCTTTCACGGCCCGAAGTCATTGAAATATTTACATTTATCGAAAAAAACCGTGTCGATGGGTTTAATAAAATTATCGACGTTTGGCACTCCAAAACTTATTCTGTCTAGACCTCGTTGCTGCTTGGGCTTATATTGGTAAGTGAGAAAGAGAAAGCGGTGGGAGGGCCAGAAGAGATAATAGTGAGAGGCTCGGAAGAGAAAGCTTCGGAGAAAGCGGAAGCGCTTTGTGTTGATGGCAAAGGAGTGTTTATGAACAAGGACTTCCAAACGCTTGAGAGATAATAACCTGAATATCTATTAAATGTTTGGGTGTTTTACAATTTCGATGGTTTCTCTAATTTTTTTTTATTATTATACAGACATCTTATATCAAGAATTGAAAAGAAACTTTCAACATTGATAAAATCCTCTGATTTCTTGCCTGAAATAAAATCCCAATTAATTCCAAAACATTCTGGTTCTCCAAGGTTGTATGGTCTTCTAAAAATTTATAAGCCAGACGTTCCACTGCGACCAATAGTCAATGCAATTAATTCTCCCAATTTTCAAACGGCCCGTTATCTTGCCTCACTTTTCAAAGGTTACAGTAGAAAAACTTTGTTTCATATCCTAAATTTTTCTCATTTCGTTCAAATGTTATCCACGTTTTTTTTGGATCCTTTAGATTTGCTGGTTAGTTTTGATGTAGTATCACTCTTTACAAAAGTTTCTGTTCCAGAAGCAGTGGCTATTGTCAGAAAGTTGCTATGTGATAATGACTTTCTTCAAATCTTAGACGATCTGACAGAAAAATGTTTAACTTCAACATATTTTCGATTCAATAATAAATTTTATAAACAAGTCACAGGAACTACAAAGGGTTCTCCTCTGTCTCCTGTCATTGCAAATATCTTCGTAGAATCCTTTGAAACCAAGGCACTTGGAACATCAGTTTCAAAATCTAAAGTATGGCTCCGATATGTGGATGACACGTCTATTATTTGGCCTCACGGTAAAGACAGTTTGCCAGATTTTTTAAATCATCTAAATGGTTTAAATAAAGATATTCAATTTACAATGGAAATTCACAATACTCTCTTCCATTTTTGGATGGCTTGGTAACACTTCCTAACGGGTCTCTGGGTCATACAATATATCAAAAACCTACTCATACAGATTGCTATCTTCATGCGACATCTTGTTACCGAGATATGGCTTCAGATAGCCTGGCTCGATGCACTTTATTTTAATTGGATTGCAACTAGCTCGAGAGCAGCGTTGCTTATTTATTTTTCTTTTCTTTGTTTGAGATCAGAATGCCTTTTTGGCTATTCTGTCTTTATTTTTTTTTTTGTTTAAATTGCACTGGGTGAGAATAGAAACGACCGTGTTATTAGGTATATGTTTATTCGCCGGTAGCGTATTCGGAACTGCCTTTTAATCACCAAAGTGAGCTGCTTTTGTACACATTAATTGCAGTGTCAGCACAATCACCCTATTGGTGGATTTGGTTGTAGGCGGGGCTTACAATCTACATGGATCTGATTGGCTGTGCGAGATTCGAGTGCGTATCTATAAAGCGGCTGCGCTTACGCGTCAGCCGTTAGTCTTTGCTCGAGTCTCTCTCAGTCCACATCAGTGTTTTTCAACGCTACCTATTATTTTAAAACAAAGATTATATTAATTTATGGAAATAGGTCTAATAAGGGATGTAATTGACCCGGTAACACGCCCCCCTATTTTGGAGACCTGATTATACCTATTCCCATTTCTTATTCTAACTTATTTTCTAACTTATTTGCTAACTTATTCACAAGTGAAGCTTTGAATCCTAGGTTGTTGAGTTTCTCCCTTAGCTGTCGTCGTCTCTACGGCAGTTTGTGGTGTCTGACTCTCTATCCTGGGTCGTTGCTGGCTACAGCTGGGTCGATTGAGCCTGTCGATTTGCCGCTGCCTAATTCTGTGTAGGTCTTCGTTTCTGTACGGTGGTGGTGCTTCATTCGGCATTAAAGTACCAATGATGGCTTGTACTGGAACTTCATCACCTTCTTCGCGTTGTGTTTCTGCCTCATTTTGTCTTAACTTTTGGTTAACCCGTGCTTTTCTGATGTTGTTCACGTGTTCCCTTGTTTGGTAAGACCCTCGGTTGACTGTATAACAATTTTCTCCATTAACTTTGGTAATTGTATATGGGCCTACCCATGTGCTTTTGAAGCCCGATTTGATGTGTCGTTTTACCATTACCTCGTCTCCAATTGTGTACTGTATTGGAGGTTCTCCTTTGTCAGCATATCTTTTCTGATATTTCGTCTGACTTTCTTTTACTTGTTGTTGTCTTTCTTTTGAAGGTGTTATTTCTTCCTCTTCTTCCTTCCAGTGGCCAGGTCTTTGAATGTCATATCCAAACAGTGTGTAGCTTGGTGTTTGACCTGTGGCGCTGTTTTGACGATTTCTTATACTAAACAATCCTTTGTGTAGTATTTCGTCCCAGCTTTGGTTTGGTCGAGCTGCACTGAGGATGCGTAGAACTTTTTTGATTTCTTGGTTTCTACGCTCCGTTGGGTTGGCCTGTGGATGGTAGATCGGCGTGAGCCAATGAATTACTTTCCATTTCTTGCAAGCCTGTTGGAAAGTTGTCGATGTAAATTGTGGGCCATTATCCGAAATTAATGCTTTTGGATAGCCCCATCGACTAAAGATTTCTTTTTCCAAGATTTGCACTGTCACTTTAGTTGTTTCGTTGGATGTAGGGAATGCTTCAATCCATCTTGAAAAAAGATCAGTCACCACTAAGAGAAACCTGTTTCCTGATGGCGTTTCTTCAATTGTCTCCCAAGGTTTCTTTGGAATATATGCTCTTAGAGGCGCGCTTGCTTGTGGAGTGGGCCTCTTCATTGTAGAGCAGATAAGACACGATGCTACATAATCTACGACGTTTTTGTGGAGATTTGGCCATGTGAATTGTGTTTTTATGGCCCGTATAGTTTCGTCTCGCCCTGGATGGTTTGCTTCCAAGGAGTCATGAAACTCAAATAAAACTCTTTTTTGAGCGTTTTCGGGAACCCATAATTGATTGTGAGTTTTATTCCACAATTGACCATTTCGAATTTCGTAGTGGTTGCGGAAAGCTGCCTCTCCTGGTTCTGTAGCACCATTTTCTCCTATTTTCTTCAGGCGTTCTTTTGCTATTTTCAGCTGTGGGTCTTCTCTTTGTTTCTTCATGATTTCTTCTAGGAAACTTTGTGGTTGTGTCATGTACATTGTTTCCACTTTTTCACCGCACTTCACTGGCGCAAACATTTTTTCTGGTTCATCAAGGCTGTCCGGCACCAGCTGGACATCCGGGTCCCGCGACAATAAGTCCGGCAATTCGTTGTCTTTTCCCGCACAGTGTTCTACAATGAATCTAAATTCTTGTAACACAATTGCGTATCGCGTCAGTTTTGCGGTAGAGTCTTTCGCGGAGTTAAGCCATAGTAGCGCCTTGTTGTCTGTTTTTAGCGTGAACTCGCGGTTTTCAAGATAAGGGCGATATCGCTTCACTGCCCACACTATCGCAAAGCACTCGAGTTCGTTGATATGCCAGCGTTTTTGAGTGTCTGTTAAGCGCGCACTACCGTATGAAATAACCTTTCGGTTTTTGTCTTTGTCTTCCTGTAGTAGCACTGCCGCAATTCCCACTCCGCTGGCGTCTGTTTGGAGGGTAAATCTTTGGGTGAAGTCAAGCTTATGCAGTTTTAGGGGTTGGCTGATGGTAGTCTTCAATTTGTTAAATGCCTCTTCTTCTTCTATCCTCCATTGGAATTTCTTTTTCATGTTTAGCAAGTCCGTTAGAGGTGCAGCAAGTTCAGCAAATTTTGGGACATATTCTCTGACCCATGTGGCTAGTCCCAGAAATTTTCTCACTTTTTTTTTGTTTTTGGGAGGAGGCGCGTTTAGTATTTGTGTGAGATGTTTTTGTTGGGGCTGGTTTCCGTCATGGGTTATAATGTGCCCTAGATATTTGATTTCTTTCACCCCGAATTTGCATTTTTCGCTAGCACATTTGAGACCGAATTCTTGAAGTCTTTCAAAAACTATGCGGAGATGTATCAGGTGTTCGTCGTAGGTTTTTGAGTACACGATTATGTCGTCAAGGTACACATGTGTGTACTTACCCAAAGTTCCTGCTAAGACCTGATTCATTAGCTTCTGGAAAGATGCTGGGGCGTTCTTGAGACCAAACGGCATCACTTTGTATTGGTAGGTAGACCCATCTGGTGTTGCAAAGGCAGTCACATGTTTAGATTTGTTGTCTAAAGGAATTTGCCAGTAACCTGATTTGAGATCTAGTGCTGAAAAAGTTTGAGCTGACCCAAAATCCTTGAGTGCGTCTTGGATTTTTGGGAGTACTGCTGTTTCGTCGATGGTGGCTTGGTTTAGTTTTCTGTAATCCGTACAGAACCGTACACTTCCATCTGATTTTTTTACAAGCACTGCTGGTGAACAGTATTCACTATTTGACCGCTCGATGACACCGGTTGCCAACATTTCTTCAATGCACTGGTACATTTGTTGTTTTTTTGTCTCATTCACTTGATAGGGTCTAACCCTAAAGGGTTTAGTGTCTTTTAGACGGATTGTGTGTTGCACTGCCCGAACTGTTCCGGTCACTGAGTCTGCATTAACTACCGCACTAAAGTCACTTAAAAGATTTTCAAATGTTTTTGCACTTGGAGGGGGAAATTCGTGAGTCACTTGGGGGTTGTCACTAACCTTGTTTGTTTTGGTGGTTCCCAGCCAGAATGTCGTTACTCTTGGTTGAAAACCATGATGGATGCAGCGTTGCCCATAGTCCATGGTAACTTTGTTTGCTGTCAGCCATGTGTGCCCCAAGATTATTTCTTCTCTGAGATTTGGTACTACCAGGAACTTTTCGATGTATTCTTGGTCATCTATCGTGATTTTTCCTTCCCATGTGCCCATTGCTGTTGTTGTACCTTCTTCGTTGGCTAGAAGAATGGTACTTTTTTGAGGGCTGTATTTCTTTACCAGTTTTCTGCTGATGAAGTTACATGAAGCACAGGTGTCAAGTGCGGCAGCCACTTGTGCCCCATTGATATCCACGGTTATCCGTGGTGCTTCCATATTGTTATTTAATTGGTAGCATCTGGTCTGGACCTTAGAGGAGACGTCTCTTCGACCCTTCGCCAGTTTCCCGCCCGCTTGACTTCTTTGTTTAGTAGTTCCGGGCAGCTTTTTGTAATCGCTTTGGCTGTTTTAATAAACTCGCAAATTGTCTTGCACTTTGCCGATATCAGATACGGTCTGATTTCTGTCGGCATTTGCCTGTATAGTCGCGACACTAAATGTTCTTCGTCTTTAACGGCACTAAACCGATGGTAAAGGCATTGCTGTTTATTAATGAACGCCTCTATGTCTTCTTTGTGGTGGTTATAGCTCCTGTTGTAAAATGTTTCTTGAAGCATATCTATGTTTTGATGCGTCCCGTATTCGTCGCGTATTCTACCCCATAGTTGGCCTATGGTTTTGTCGCGTATTGTAGACGATTTGTACCACTTATTCGCGGTAGCTCAAAATTGTCGCGACGTTATCACTAGTTTATGCGATTCTGGTAGTGCCATGGTCATGAAGTAATCTTCCATTGCTTCAATGAATTCTTCTGGTTTTTCTTCTGGGTTTCCCCCAAAAGTAGGAAGGAATTCTTCTGGTCGTAGAGGCGACATGGTTGATGCCTGATCGCTTAGGATTTGCCATGCCAAACCATAAACCATAATTCTTGCAGTCAAGGTTTATGGTTTGTGTTTTAGGCATGTCCGTTGTTTAAATCCTTTTAAACAATTTAATTTATCACTTTGGGCGCCACGTGTTACCGAGAGATGGCTTCAGCTAGCCTGGCTCGATGCACTTTATTTTAATTGGATTGCAACTAGCTCGAGAGCAGCGTTGCTTATTTATTTTTCTTTTCTTTGTTTGAGATCAGAATGTCTTTTTGGCTATTCTGTCTTTATTTTTTTTTTGTTTAAATTGCACTGGGTGAGAATAGAAACGACCGTGTTATTAGGTATATGTTTATTCCCCGGTAGCGTATTCAGAACTGCCTTTTAATCGCCAAAGTAAGCTGCTTTTGTACACATTAATTGCAGTGTCAGCACAATCACTCTATTGGTGGATTTGGTTGTAGGCGAGGCTTACAATCTACATGGATCTGATTGGCTGTGCGAGATTCGAGTGCGTTTCTATAAAGCGGCTGCGCTTACGCGTCAGCCGTTAGTCTTTGCTCGAGTCTCTCTCAGTCCACATCAGTGTTTTTCAACGCTACCTATTATTTTAAAACAAAGATTATATTAATTTATGGAAATAGGTCTAATAAGGGATGTAATTGACCCGGTAACAATCTCATCATCATCCTGCCCCAAAATTGTCTGTCATTAAATTTCTTCGCATTTTTTTTTTGTCAAACATCAAGTTTTCAAACAGAATTAGACCGGTTAGCAGCTAGCTTAAAGAATAATGGATATAAAAAACACAATATTCAACGTATTATAAACCACCATCGACATCTTCGCACAAAATTGAGAGAGTCGAAAAACAATACTGGAACTGCTTTCTTCCATTTGTTCATGGGGTTACAGACAGAATCGGAAAAATTCTTCGTAAACAAGGATTGAGAACAGTCTTCAAATCACCTACAAAAATCTAATAAATTTTACCATCTCCAAAAAACAGATTTGACTCACTTTTGTCAAATGGTGTTTATAAAGTTTTGTGCTCTTGTGGCAAAGTTTACATTGGGGAAACAGAACGTTCAAATGATCTTCAAGTTTCTGAATATAAAAAGTGCATAAATTTGGGTCTATGGTCACAGTCATCACCAGCTGAACATCATCTAGACACCGGTGACAAAATTCGTCTAGATAAATCTTTCTTGATTTGTGGATCAAAATTTTTCTATGACAGAAAAATTAAAGAAGCAATCGAAATTGTAAAACACCCAAACCATTTTAGTAGAGATTCAGGTTATTATGTCTGAAACGTTTGGAAGTTTTTGTTCATAAACACTTTTTTGCCATCAATTTTATTAAACCTTTCGACACGGTCTTTTCCAAATGATATCAATATTTCAATTATACTAAATTATTTCATGTAAATTTCAAAGCCGCAGTGAGCAGCAAATCATGATTTATTTGAGGCCTACTACTCATTTTTTTTTCTTACTAAAAGATGAAAGAACTGCATTAAATTCAACACGGCGACGTTGTCGTGTCGCTTTGTACTAGATGTCAATCTATAAGCTAATTTAATTTTTTCTTATTATACAGCAGCCGGCGCGCCACTACTAGACTTACGGCAGAACTAAAATGTAAACATTAAGTTATAATTTGGCGTTAGAGCTTGCCATGAAAGTTTAACTTTGAACTGTGAACAATTGTGAACTATTACCATCGAATCGAAGTGGCAGTTATTATCCTGACATGTAAATCTAACCTCACTTTTAATTGACCTTGCTCATTTGAAAAATTGTTATTTAATAATTTATTCTTACTCAAATTTTTGAAAACTATTGCAAACTATTGTAACTATCTGCATACAGATCATAATAAGATACAAAAGTGTTTAAAAAAAAACTATAAACCTCAAATCGTTGCTATCAGTGATTATAAACCTAATTTTGAGGCAAATATAGAACTGAAAAAAAGTGAGAAATCACTTTTGTCATTTAATAGTTATTTACCCCTAATCAGTATTGTAGTTAGAAAATAAGAAACCTGTAAAAAGTAGGTAATATGATTTTTTCTTCTCTTGAGCGAGAAAACATAACCTACTTGTACGACTACTTCTATTACACTGTACGAATTTGTTATGTAGCAAACCGCAAGCAACGATCTATGGTTTTTTGATTAATCTTCAATTGTTTAACTTTAATTTAATACATTAAAATGTCAATTTTTTTCTTCAAGTTGAATGTGCATTTGAACATTGAATACACAGCGCAGCATGTGCTGAGTTTTTTTATTTAAAAAAATCATAAAAATATGCAAAATAAAACCTTTTCGGATAAATGGTTTGTTTTGTATTGTTTTGCCCAGTTAATGTAAGTCATATTAGTCATTTCATACCGCTCGCATCTTTTTTTGGGATTAGATTGTTTGTAGCTTCTGCTGCAGCTTGAAATAACTCCGGGAGAGTTAATTGTGTGTTACTAAAGTCACTATTAGACGTTTACAAACTTTTTCAAGTCTTTACAAGCAAGCACAAAATTAACAATTTCGGTTTTAATAACTGTCAATCTTAGTATAAAAAAAGAAGAGAGAAAGAGAGAGAGGGAAAATATGTTTATACCAAAATTATTTTTTTTTTCAAATAAAGTTATTTTAAATCTTACCGTCTCTGCTAGAGGAACTAATTGAATTGTCTGGATGCCAACCGCACTTTCAAACGCTAATCCTAAAACGTAAAAATAGTGTTTGAGGTTTCAATCACACATAAATTAATAAGAGTAGGCGGTTTGCGTATTAACACATAATGACAATTAGCGGTACTTATCTTGTTATGAGATATAGACTTTTATATTGGACTTTTATATTAGACTTTTATATTAGATTTTTATATTAGACTGCAGTCTTTATATTATAATTTACTATTCTGAGCACTGTGTTTAAGGTAATAGATCGGACGGCGGCAATCAGAAACAATTAATCCCAAGACAATTGGCCATTATAGTACCGCAAGGGTAGCTATAGACTTCTGTTCGTTAGAATAGCTAGCTAACGAAATGTGTATAAACACCACCGCCAATGTAGATGTAATCTAATAATGAGGCTACGACTACATCCACTAACGAAACGATAACGTGTTCTCGGGCGTGCAATGCTTTACAAAAATATCTTTCGGTATCTATCTGACTGTTAAGGTCAACTCAAAATGCAATGATATATTTGTAAAGACTCCGCAGTAACACAAACCTCTCACTTAGACCAGGTAGGATAGACAAGTGCGTATTATCACATTAAATTTAACTAGTCTAAAGATTGCTAACAGTCCACTCAGTGATTATTAACTACAAAGATACACATAAGATTTTTAAGATAATAAAATATCTCAGGTAATATATTTAATAACAAAATGCGAATATAATCGTTGATTAATGTACTTAATTTGTTATGTGAGCTAACAGCTATCACTGATACACCATGTCATGTGTGATACACCTTGTATATCGACTTTCTACTGAGACACCCTGTATATAAATCATTTTGCATATTCTTAACTATAATATAATCTTTGCTAATCAACGTGATCGACTACTGATTTAAATTGACAATGGTTCTACTTTAGGTATCAATAATTAGTAATTATATTTTTGTCACATAAAAGTGCAATATTAACAAAATATATTATGACAATAAGCCATAATAAGATCTACGTTACTGTAAGATTAATTCTTAAAAGTTGATTTACCGAGATAATCAGATGATCCTGTTTATAAGATTAATTCAATTCTTTAATAATTTTTCTTTAGTCAAACAATAAATCAACCCTTTTAACTCTTGCGATAAGTGAGAAACTCACTAAGACAACCTTACCTTTAGATGTTGATTTGGTGGATGTGTTTAAGCGGGTAGATGATCGTCGACAATTGGCGATATAAAACACTAAGAATTAACTAATAATTAAAACCGCACTAAACACAATCACTGCTAAATTTGGAGTGCCTTTTGGCTTGTAGAGTCAAGTGTATTGAGTTGGCACATGTGGGAATGTTTCTATTCTTTTAGAGGGTTTTCAGATTCAAAACACACAAAAAATGATCTAAAAATTGATTTTTCTCCTAGTTTGCTTGTGTCAAAGTGACCTAAATAAGCAGGCTTTTACATTAGTTGTGGCAGCTTAGCAACTTGTTTTTTTGTTTTTATTTAAGCACGCTTACAGTAATAATTATATTGAATTAAAAATAAATATTATGAGTGATTTTAGGTAAAAAAGTATACAAACTTTGACAAAAAGTTCTATTTTGGTCTCAAAATAAAATTTAATTTTTTAATTTCTTGAATGAAATGATTTTCTATCACGTTATATAATGTACTATTACATTCGCCTGGCAGAGCGTTTAATGATTATGCTTCGTAAAATGGTTAACGCATATGATTAACTTTTTGGTTAACATTTATTAAAATTGTTAATTATATTGTAAGACTTATTTATTTTAATTTTACGTTTTTCTAAGTATTAACAATTAAATTGAAGTAAATAACAGTTAACTCCTTCTTTATAATAAATTTGTCAAGAAGTCTATGTTCTACGATTATTAGCATTAAATCCTCACTAGAAAATAGTGTACAAAATAGCAACAGCCAGCTACACTATCTTCTACAATCTACTTCAACTCGCCCCTTTATATTTTCAGAGAAACGCTCGAACGGTTAGACGGATCGATTGGGCGACACATGAAACATATTCACACATCATGTATCTGTCAATAGTACCTGTAAAGTAACTCATCGGAGGCTTTTCTCTCCCTCACAGGTTCCTCTTTCTTTCGAACTGCTAGTGGGAGACATCACCAGGTCTATTGAACTTTGACAACCCCTCCATGGACTCGATTGACCTAATCTTTTCACCCCTTTTCTTTAGTCTCGTGTTCTCAACGATGTCTTCATTGTTTCGGTACCTTGTTTGGAAGCAACGTCGACGGTGTCGCAAGACCTCAGTCAAATCATACGAAACAGAATAGCCAGCAATAATGCGTAATAGGAAAAGGTATAAAATAAAGATAATAAGTGAAGAACTTAAGAACACTACGCAATATTCTGATATGCCAGCAAAAGAAAAATCCACAATCTTTTTATACACTGACAGGAACATAACCATAGCGGTTAACAGGCTCCAGCCCACCCCTCTACCTTTTCGCCTCTGTTCGAGGAAGGTGAGATCCAGGATAGCAATCTGTAAATGTCTACAGACGTCATGGGAGTACCACCTCAGTCTGAAATGTATTACCACATAGACCGTACCCCAGGTGTTAAACTATAGTTTCTTCCAGGGATATTTCATATTAACATATTGATGTTTGTCAATAATACTTTACTCATTATTTCTCCGAATTCAGGGAGTCAGCACTGAATTCACAATTGTCTTGTATCAGTACTAAACACCGCTTTTTTATAAAAAAGAAAAAGTGTATCTTGGTTTTTAATAGACAATAATGTCAATCTACGCGTTACTTTTGAAAATAGCAGTTCTTTTAAATGGAAAATGTGATGCAGCAAATTTCTTAAAAACATTTGCAGATTGTTAATCTTTCGCTAACAGGTAAATGCTTTTCACAAAAAAATTTGGTTTCTGGTGGCAAGTCTAATTAAACTTGGACAAAAAAATTTTGATTTGATTTTTGACAGATATTAGGTCAACTGTCAAACATCAAGTTTAACAAAACTTTAAGCATTCAATAGTTATTTGAATCACAAGGCCGGAAACAGGCATTTTGCAAGGCGAGTAATTTTGCAAACTACGAGCCCTTGCAAACGCGTTTTTGGAGGTGTGATTCACAAAATTTTTTGTGCCGCTGCCGATTTTTTATTTTAAAAAATAAAAAAAAATGTTTTATTAAAAAAGCTTTTTTCATGTTATGGCAACCCTAAATGGAAAATCCAGATGTCCTGTTTATTAAAAAAAAAATATTTGCTTTGACATTTGAAAAGTTACCTATTTGCGTTCTTAAAAAGTGAAATTGCTGTTTTCTGAAAAAATCGATACTCCAGCACACATTACGGCTTAGGGGGCTATAAATTAATTGTAACATTACACAATACAAACCGTTAGTTGTCGTTGATAAATGTCTGACAATGACAGCAAATGTCATAGTAATAATTTTCTAGCCTAAGCTAGCAAGACGGCGTTTCAGGCCGCTTAGGACACATTGAAAGTTATGTTTTGCAGGCGCAAGGCACAAAAATTAATTTTTCTTCATACCTCGGTCGAAAGTACGTACTTTCGTCCCTAATAACAGAGACGAAAGTTCAACTTTTAGTCCCTGTAAGATGAAATTCTTTCTTCCCTATAATAGGGCAGAAAGAATTCATCGTGTTTATTTATACTCGTAACTATGTTATATGACCAGCAACACTCGCTTCGCTCGTGCCGCAAATGTCGCGGCAGGCATCAAAAACTATCAGCATTTAAAGTTAAAAAAATAAAATTAAAAATAAAAGTACGTACTTTCGACCGAGGTATGAAGAAAAATCGTATACATGACGCGGGACAGAAGTTGAAATCTCGGTCCTGCGCGCCATGATGCCCTCGGCTTCACCTCGGGCATTATGGCGCGCAGGGCCAAAAATTCAACTTTTGTCCCTTGTAGTGTAATATACTATGTTATAGTATTAGTAATTTATTGTGACATGCCGTGCATATAAGTTGGCGAGCTTATGGATTGTTCACACTTTCAATTGACTTTATCAATAATTTTGAAGCATCAATTGTGAGGTTAACTTGACAAATTAATAACAAAGAACAATACACTGCACACGGCAGCTCGTCATTAAAAAAAACATTTTAGTACATTTTTATCACACGGAACGTCTAGGCAATATCAGTCTTGAACCGACTTGTTATTATTTCGAATTTTGTCCGTACGAAGTTTGTGTTTATGTATTTACCGTAAGTGTTTATGTTATGTAAGTTGACAGGCACAATTTAGGAACATAATGTTTTAATAAGAACTACATATATTTTAATAAAAAATAATCAAAGCCTACAACATCAATTTTTGTCTGACAGTCTAATTTAGGTTTTAACTATGAATACTTCTCGTCGCTTCGGTCGGTGGCCAATTATCACGTGTAATTTGAACTACATAACTAGGACAACAAAATCTGCATTTGTAATTGAAATTGCGTAGAATAATTTGAAATTTCTAAAACAGGGTTAGATTAACTAGCAAAACCTTTCTGAAAGTTCTACATTTGCATAACGACAGCTTTCTTGGAATTAAAACGTTATTAATTTTGTCGTGGACTGCACAAAACACTATTGATCTTTAAATTAAGGCATGAAATTCACCGATAATACAATTAAGATGTTTCAGTCGCATGAAAAACTGATTGCCATTTAATTGATTTATTCAGAGATTTTTTACGTCATTTTGGACTAATGGCCATCAAAAATAGATAGTATCAAAATAAAAACGTCGTCTATAAGTAATGTACCAAATGATTTCTTCTAATGAAGACTTTACAGTTTTTAAGCCGACAAAAAAGCACGTTTGTCATTAGTCTTTCGACGGCCGGAATAACACTGGATAAATTTTGTGTCGAAAAACATTTTTACTATCGACCATTAAACCCGAACGTCCCTATCATATAGGTTAACCACAACGGATACATACTAAGATTTGTTTCAAGAGATATGGTCACAATTTATTATAGTGGCGGGAAAATGACCGTCTGAAGAAAAATGATGTTTTTGGTTTGCAATTATGAAATGAGCCTTTGTTTAAGTTTGTACTAAAGTCATTTATAAAGCAATCTAGGTATTATCATGATTATTATTTGTTGGAAAAGATGCACATTTACTCATCAATTTTTTATTATATTTCCTAATTAATAGTTATACTTCATAGGTTAAAATATATTGTAGCAAGCACAAAATCAGAATTATTAAGATAAACCGAGACAAACAAACACAACACAAACTCTAACGAGTCTTCATAACAATAACAAACTTTATTAACACTAAAAGTTAAAAAAATGTTAATATGCGAAGCAAAACTACGGAAAAAATCATATAATAATTTTATAAGTAATAACATAACAAATACCCCCAATTGCAAGATATAAAGTACATAATATTTTAATTTATAATATCACTTAAGTATTTGCAAGAGGTAGTTTTTTACGCAATATTAATACTATATTAAAAACGTTTTAACGTGAATAATTTGAAAAAATAATTTTATTTAAAGTGAACTCTTTCAGTATATTAAATTAAAACCTCATTAGTCTTTAAAAAAACTAATAATCACATAATTAGGTAATTAAATTTTTATATAATTCCACCATTTTATTTTGCTCAAAACAACATAATCTAAAAAAATAGCAAAAATATTAGAGAGTGCAAAAGTCAATTCCTGAGTTAAAAAGTTTAGCAAAAATTAAATTTTGACAGTTTTTTGAAAAACAGGATTCAAAGTAATACATCTATTACTTTGTATAAAAAAAGTTGATCAATTCATTTTTCACAACCATATGTAAAAAAATAGAATAAAAAAATATTTGTACGGACAATGTTTATCAATTAGATTATGAGATTCTATTTTAAA
Organism: Lagria hirta; assembly: GCA_947359425.1. Classification (NCBI taxonomy): domain Eukaryota; kingdom Metazoa; phylum Arthropoda; class Insecta; order Coleoptera; family Tenebrionidae; genus Lagria; species Lagria hirta. The sequence continues at coordinate 30,446,715 of OX375795.1, read as the reverse complement.
TAAAATTTAAAACATAAACAACAAAAAATAAATTCATTTTTTTTAATATTGCTGAAAACACCTTTCAATAAATTATTGTGTTTATTTCGACTGTTCGGTTATTTGAAAAAATATACTTATTTATTCGCTCAGACTATCTATTGATTTAACATAACCTTTAAATTGTCATAAATTGTTACTATCGTACGTACAAAGTAAAAATTGTTGTATGCAAAAAATTGGTTTTAAAATTATTCATTAATCTTACGTATTATTTTCAGGTTTTAACGGCAGTCCATTTTTTCACTTCAAAAAGTTGTCAAATAGATATTGGTTTAAATCTATTCATTGCAGTCTTCCAGCCAACAGTAAAGATAGGTTTCCAAAGCTTGTTTTGTAAAACTCTTCAGAAGCAAAACATTTTTTTACATTGTACGTTGTTCATATTTATAAGGGCATCAGCAGGAAATAAAAGAGCTCGTACTAGTCCACCTTTAAGCGGCTTCTTCTTTAAATAAAGATCCAACAATCCAAGCTCTTGTGAAACTAATAAAATAAAGACAACAATAAACTTTGCATTTTATACAAAATGTATAATGTAAGATTGGTTTTTAAAGTTATAAAATAGAATGAATACAACAAATTATAAAATTTTAAAAAAAGCAAAATATGACAATTCAACAGCTGAATATAATTATTCTTTGAAAATACATTGCAATGCAAGGCAAGCAGTTGACATCATTCATCAAATAGTCAACATGAGAAACCCGATTACACTTTTTGTTAACAATTATTATTTAATCTAGAAATTTACCACATGCAACAATTTTAATCTATAAATATTTTTTAAGTTGAATATAAACATAAAAGATTTACAAAAATCTTAATTTTTTTTTGTACTCTTTTATAATAAATTTTTTATCAGAATGTCTATGTTCTACAATTACTAGCATTAAGTATATACTTAAAAAAACTGTGTACAAAACAGCAGCAGCTAACTAGATTATCATCAACAATCTACTTCAACTCACCCCTTTGTTTTCATTGTTATAGAAACGCTCGAACGGTCAGACAAATCGATTGGGCGACACATAAATAGCTACTTTCATTCAAATGTATTAAGACACACATTACAAGACGACAACTTTGTTTAGTAGTTAGAATCCTGTAAAGTGGCCTAACGCATGAGATTTGTATAAAAATTTTTTCCGGAAATCGTCTTGGAAACAACCTTTTCCTGCTTATTTACGCGCAGGAAAATTGAGTTTTCCGGACTAGTACTGTAAAAACTTTACAAGACGCAAAATAAAAAAGATACTCTAGTAACTATAGTTGCCAACAAAATTGACAAACTTGATTTTTGTGGAATTTGTCAAAAAAAATCTAAAATTTGTAACTTTCGTCTTTTTCTACGATTTCCGGAAAAATTTAATACAAAACACGTCAGTAAAATCTCTTACTTGACTCGGAGCTTTAAAATACTCGGCACAAAGTGCCTCGTATTTCAATTTAGCTCCTCTTCAGTAATGTGACACTTTCCTGACTTTTATGTAAATAACTATTGGCCGATAAATTTGTTAGAATATAGTAATAGTAAAAAATAAAAAGTCAAAACATACATACAATAGTGCGTTCTAACCGCCATGTTTGGGATTTTGAGATTTGACATTTATTTTAACTTTCCTAATAGACGCTAGGTGGCGAGGTGGCAATTTTAATTCTCAAATTTTAATTTTTACTATTAAAGCTTACACAAAATCTACCAGTTAACAATACCTGTAAAGTAACTCATCGGGAGCTTTCCTCCCTCTCGCAGAATCCTCTTTCTTTTGAACTGCTAGTGGGAGCCATTACCAGGTCCATTGAACTTTGAAAACCATTCTATAGACTTGATTGACCTAATCTTCACTCTTCTTTAGCCTCGTCTTCTCAATGATGTCTACATTGTTTCGGTACCTAGTTTCGGAACGTCTAGGTTTATTATAAAGCTATAAATTTGAAAACAACCTACTTACAATGTGCATAAAATTTTTATCTCATTTAGTAAGGTACGTCGTATGTAAGATAATATTCTAGGAAATATTTATTATAATTGTTTTTTAATAAAGTTTCATTTATTATTTATTTATTTTTATATATTTTAACTTTTTATCTCTGTAGAAATAAAGTGACTGAAGCTAGCTTATATTTATTAAACTAACCTTGTTTTTTTCGTATTTTTTTTACCTTTTACCTACTTATTCTTTCTATCTTTCTCTCTCACACTTTTTTTCTATTTTATTTATTGCGTTTACAGTTTATTACTTCTTTTGTTAATAGATGAATAGATTGAACTTGTCGTATCGTAATGCAAAGAGACGAATTCTAATTGCGTTGAAAACAAAAAGATTTTTGAGATTTTCGTTATCTTTATGCATTATTAAAAACCTTATTGTTTTCACAATTTATGGTAAAGCTCGCGACATCTATAAGAAGCTATTTTGCATAAAAAAAAATTGAGGACATGTTTACATGTTTTGATGCAATATAGGTTAACTTTAAATCATAAAACGTTAATGTTAATAGTTACAAATTAAAATGAAAGATATATTGCTGATTGGACAACCAAGTTATTACGTTAGCGTCTTTTGTCTCAAACGTATATCAATGATATACAATGTAATATATATTTTTTGGTCAACCCCAACGAGTCATTTGAAAATATCAATAACAAAAAGAACGCAACATGTAAGTTGACAGATTCAGTTTATATAAATTTATTGATCTCTAAGCAAAAACAAAATAACACAAAGCCCAAACGGAGTGGACTCAAATGCGTTGTCTTAGAATAACCGGGACTTATAATTATTTCACATCAAAAAATGTGAAGTTTGTTTATCAAATTTTAAGATATAATTTTGATTCATCTAATGAATTTGTTTCTCTCTTGATAACAATTACATTGCAGTTTGAGAATTAATAAACAAACTTTTTAGCAGGTGGTAAAACTGTGTTAATATTTTATTGTGACAAAGATTTTAAACCAATCAGTTTCTAAGCTGACAGTTTCTTTAAAAAGCTGTCATCTTGAGAACTTCTGCGCAATGGTCTTTTAAAAAACTAATATTTGATAACAAAAAATATTGCATGTGTAGTTATGTTTGTGTATGTAAAGAGCAGCACATAGCCTATTTAAAAAATACAAAGTTAAATTATTGTCACAAAGCAGACAAAGTATTAGGAGAAAAACAATAAAACATTCAAGAGCAAAAAGTCACCACTTGAACAAAAAAACAAAAGCATTAGTAGTCACAGCATTTATAAAAACAAAAACGACAATTTTTAAAGATTACTAAAAAATTTAAAAGTCACAAAAATGACAAATTCTAAAAATCTTACAACATAAAAACTTTCTATCACTTTTATTTTAAATGACGCAACAACATAAGAAAACTATAAAAAAAAATGTTAAGAAAAAAAAGTTACAAAAAACAACATTATCATAAAAATTAAAAAAAGCCAAATTTATTGAATAGTCACACTCAATAGTATCAATAATACTATCAAAAAGTTTAACATAGATCAAATTAAATATGTTTACAATAAAAAAATACAAAAAATTTGCAAACTGAACATGAGAAACAATTTGACCAAAAAATACTAAAAATAAAAAAGCTGGGTGTAGTTGGCGCCACCACAAATTAAAAACAGTAAACAATCGCTCAACGGAAGAGTGAAAACTGTGAATCAAGTAATTATTACATTGATAATATTCAGTAAATTAACCAAAAAACACTTTGGTATTGATTAAAGTTACATTGATGGCATACTAGATAAATAAAAAGAATAAAGCAAAATAAATAATAATTGAAAAACGACATTCTAAAACTGTACTTTTAATGATGATAGAGTTTCTAAAAATTGAGAATATAGTTCGTAAAGTGGAACCTTGTGGCATTTGCTGACAAAATAATTAAAAAAGCATTGAATAACAGTTTCCAAAGCAAAAAAAAACGGTGAATTTCAGCGGATCAGGATTTTGGTGATATTTATAATAGTGTATTGATAGTAAACTTTTAATCATTTTACTGCGTTCTACCATAGAAATGAATACGTCTGTCTCAAAGAAAAAACTCTCAAGAATGAGTCAGCGGCAGAGTAGATACAGGTGCAAGTTTTTATATCATTGCCCAAATTACGAAAATGCAACTTTAATTTAAATAACAATCAAAAATCCCAAAAAAAATTGTTAACATATACAGGTGAACAAATACTTATTTTAGAAAAGTGTAATTGAGATTTAAAGTTAAATCAAAAATCTGTCTCGCAGATAGAATTTTATGTAGCTGAACGACATAATGAGTCAATTATAAATTTAAGCAGTTCCATTGAATTAGGAATTGTAAACTTCAATTTGAAAACGATAAATTCAAATCAAAACAACCACGAACCAAGCAAAATGTAAACCCTGTAAAAAACGTTTCTTTTGTACTTCAAATCAAATACATGTTAATACTGACTAGGTTACTTCCTATCTATTAATTAAAAAACCTGACAATACTTTGAAAATATGTCTTGATTAAAAATTCTAAAAGTAAATTTCCTAATATTGACTAAACTTCTGCTAAATTAAATGGTTAGACAATTGCCACAAACGGGTTTTGAACAATTGCTCTAGATGAAGAATCAATCTATTAGCATGTGCACATTTGGCACACCATTTGAACGTTTCAAATTTATAAAAATGCCGTTTGAAACTAAAATTGCGAGAGAAGTGTTTCAAGAATACTTCTCAAATATTTTGTTCACACTAGATGAAGTAAAAATTTATATTGACGACATTTTAATACATAGTAAATCGAAAAAAGAACCTGACAGTAGGCTGAAAAAAGCATTTGAAATTGCTCAAGAAAATAATATAAAATTCAATTTAGGCAAATGACAATTTGGACTAAATAAGGTCAAATATTTAAATTTTAAATTTTCTCGAAACGGTATTGAAAAAATTAAAGCTAAGCAAGGTATGCCAATTCTCAAAAAAAAAATATATATAAACAAATATTTCCAAGTATGATTAAATACGTGAGCTGATTAGTCAAAAATTTATTTAAATTAACAACACCGCTTAGAGATGTATTAAAACAAAATATTTATTATGAATAGCAATTGCAGCAAAATTAATACTTTTCAAAATTAAAATCATTAATTGCTACAAAACTAGTTTTTATTTTACGATCTAAATCAACCACTTACAATTATTTCAGTTGACGTCAAGTTACGAAATAGGCGTCGTATTATTAACCAGGTGCTTATGCTTATAGAACTATGACACAAAATAAAACAAATCCTTAAATTGGTAAATTAAGTGACAGTGGTAGACAGAATAGCATTTTCAAATAATAAACGCTCTACCACATCACAAATAATCAAATGAGATAGTTGAAAAGATCATACAAACTGTTAAATAACTAATAAAAAAATGCAACAATGACAAAAGTGACATTTATTTAACAATTCTAGTCTATAAAAATACCCCCATATTAAATAATACGTATTCTCCTTCTCAAATTTTCAGGCCTAGGTACTTGAGAGACAATTTACTGTTGCAAGTTAGAACTCTACATCCGAAAATCATAGATATGTATATGATTTATCATGTTAGATTTTAATAAACAGTTCTCAATAAGTCGTTTTTGAATAAACAACTCATAATAACAATAGTTTTACTATTAGTTATATGATCTGTGATTACACTAAATAATTTTAAAATGCTGAAAAAAATACATTTCAAAAAATACAAAAGTTTCAATTCAGTAATAATATGAGGCTGAAACTGTGATAGGTTTTTCATATATCTATTTTCATTTGTTGTTATGTAGTAGGACAACAGATAAAAAAATAAATGCCAAAGGTTTTGTTTTTTTTTTGATAATATTTTAGTTGTATAAAAGATCTAATGATCAATAAAAGTTATATGGCTTAGTGTAATCCATAGTCGTTACGTTTAATATTTATTTGGCTATGAAACTCGGATATCAATTCCCACACTAAAACCAAGAATACGTCTTCATTGATTTTAAATTGAACTGCTCAAATTCCGACTCTGCCGAGAAAGCTTTCAGTTATTTTCTGTTTCTGCAAAACAATAACTTTTTAAAAACAAAACAAATTGAACTATCAAGAAAACACACTTTTCTGGAAAACATTAATTAAATTTTTCGCTAGACAAAAAGCATTACAACCAACTTAATTTATTTTTAATGAATATAGAAGGTGCAGCGACTGCCCTGTACCGCAATAAAAAGAAGGAATGAAATAGGTCACCTGGATGATATTGAAATTTATTTGATTTCCATTTTTAAACTGCCATAGCGCATTCGCCGGGATATAAATTGATTTTATTTTTTATTCTGCAAAGGTTGGCACTGCCGAATACGTGATTTTGACAGAGGTTTATTCACACCGTTTCTAATGGTGCAAAAGACGTGATTGGAGAAAATGACCGGAACTATGAGAAATAAGCAATAAAACCATAGCAATCAAATATCGACACATTTGATTATCATTAAACTTTGAGAATATTAATCTTTCAAATTTTCTCTGTACTGTATTTGATAAAATATATAAAATATATAAAATTTAAAAACAGTTTAAAAGTTATTCAATTTAGTTTGCAAAAATGTCGTTTTTAAAAATTTATTTTTAGTTAATTGAATAATACCTGCACATACCGGAGCTATGAGTCATTATCTAAAAAAAAAACTTTTTCTTCATTTCTTCCCTTGCCAGTTTTGACTAGCATTTTGACGTCCTATATGTAGGCCGGTTGAATTCATGTTCAAACTTGCAAAAACCTGCAATCTGGAAATAATTTTCCACAACCAAACAATTTTTATAACATTGACAAAGTAAGCGGACGCATTGATCAGAGTTAAAAAGTTATTGTTTTAAAGTGTAAAACCTGTGAATATAAGTGTTTTTAAAAATGGCAGATCGCGATATACGTTTTGCAAGGTAAGTGACTTTTCTGTTATTACATATAAAAAAAAAATTCATCTGATAACTGTAACCCATAGAGAAAATGTTAAAAAATAATAATGTAATTTAACAAATATGAATAGAATTATTCAAAATGTCTTTTTCGATCTTTGATTTTGTTCGTCCTACATGTAGGACGTTGGGCATAAGTACTACTATAATATCATTTTTTCCAGAAATTTTTGAAAATGAAAACATTTCATTTTCATTTCGTTTCATTTTTGAAATGAAACACTTGAAATGGTAGAAAATGATAAAGAGTTTCAAAGGCAAGTCAACTCTATCACGATGTTTCCTCCTGAAAGTACTTCAGGGAATCAGACTGACGAAGATTCGGGAGACAAAGATTTATGCCATATAAATAATTTACCAGGGGCTCAACTTTGCGCTACTGCAGAAGTAACCATGTATGTGGACACTGTTGTTAGTGATAATAAATATTCATCGGAAGATAAACTTCCTCTGCAAATGCTCAAAAAAAGAAAAACTTTGTCAACGCAAAAATGTCGCAGTGTAAAGAAAAAACACTACGAGTGGATACAGCAGGACTTACCAACAAATATAATAAAATTTTCTGCCACTAGCGGTTTGAGTTTTGAACAAAAGAGTCTTTCAGAATTATTTGCTCTTTTTTATGACGACAAAATTTTAGATTTAATTATTATGGAGTCTAACCGATATATACAACAAAAAAATCAGTTAGTTCGTATTGAAATGTCAGAATTGAAGGCTTTTATTGAAATTCTGCTACTAAGTGGATATGTTCAACTTCCTCGAAGACGCATGTTTTGGGAAAATAAAGCCGATAGTCGCAGTAGTTTGGTGTCGGAAGCTTTATCTCGAAACAAGTTTGAACACATTTTGTCTCATTTTCATGTGGTGGATAATACGGCAATAGACACTACTAAGGAAAAATTTGCTAAAGTAAGACCGTTATTTGATCATCTAAATGAAAAATTTATAGAATACAGTATATGTGAACAAACGCATTCTGTTGATGAGGCTATGGTACCCTATTTTGGTCGTCATGGCTGCAAACAGTTTATTCATGGGAAGCCTATTAGATATAGCTACAAACTATGGGTTGGAGCAACACGATTAGGCTACATCAATTGGTTTCAACCGTACCAAGGGGCTTCTACGAACATTAGTAACAAATACAATGAACTAGGAGTAAGCCCATCTGTTGTTCTAGAATATTCCAATGTTTTGAGAAAAAAATGGCCAGACGTCCAAATGCACTTATTTTTTGACAATTTTTTTTCTACAATTCCGGTGCTTAAATTACTTTCTGAAAAAAACTTTAGTGGAACGGCACAATTCGCAAAAACCGAATTCCCAAAAATAAACTAAAAGATTCCAAAGAAATGAAAAAAGAACCTCGAGGGTGTTACGACTATAGAAAAGTAGTTGATAAAAACATAATTGTTGTAAAATGGCACGACAACAGCATAGTAAGTTTGTGTTCAAATTCAGCCGGAGTAAGTCCTATTCATAGTGTAAAAAAATTTTCTCAAAAGGAAAAGAGAAGTATACAGGTGACACAGCCACATTTAATAAATTTATATAACGCTAACATAAGTGGTGTAGATAGGAGTAATCAGAACGTCAGTTTGTACAGAGTATCTATAAGAGGCAAAAAGTGGTATTTTCCTCTAATTGCTCATTGCTTAGATATAGCTGTTCATAACGCATGGCAACTACACAGAAAAACTGGTGGCGGATTAGACCAGCTGAAATTTAGAAGACGAATTGCTGTTACTCTGTTACAACAAAACAAAAAAAACACAAGCAACAGAACATTATTCACGCAATAAAGGTGTAGACATTCTTTTTGACCGAACGGATCATTTTGTAATGCCTCAAGAAAAACAAACCAAATGTGCTTTTTGTCATACAAAAACAAATACAAGATGTAGAAAGTGTAACAAGGGTTTACATGTGAAATGTTTTCTTAGTTACCATTCAACATCCAACGCTTTGTAAATATGTAGTATATGTCACCTATATGCCCAACGTCCTACATGTAAGACGGCATTTTTTTTGTATTTTGAAAAATAAATTTTAATTTTTTCGATTGTAGAAGCTTTTTTTGAATCTAAAATAAAACGTTGCTACAAAAATTTCTTAAAAAAAAATTACCATATTTGCATGGGCATATCTGGGTTAAAAGTGATAATTTACGTTCAGATTTTACCACAAAACGTTACAAATTATTTAAGTGACTGGGTAACTTTATGTCGTAAAAGTGATATTGAAAAAACAGTTTGAACAATTGGTAATAGTGATCTCATTTGAGAAAATATAGCTATTAAGCTACAAATCGACTCTGTGTAAAAGTCTTTTATTTAAAAACTGGCAAACTGTAGGGAAAATCTTATTAATAACTTATTTAATTTTTGGAAGTTAAAGGACAATTTTTATTAAAAAGAAGTTGACCGGCAATTCTTTTTTTTTGTTTTCCGCTGAGTCTTTTAAATATTTTTTGACAACGCTCAAACTCTTTTAACTTTCATGTTTTTAATTGTTGTTTAATTTGCCGCAAAGTCTACCAATATAGCAACTTTCTGCGAAAGCAATAGCCTGTGTAAAGTTTACTGTTTAGTAATTTAACAAATTTTGCTGCATCTGCCGGCATCTTTTCTAATGCTTTGATTCTCACCGGATTAATTGTACTTCTACTATCTGCGTATTTTATAAAACGACGATTGTGTTTGACATAATTTGGCCGCAATGCAAAAATCTAGATAAGTTTTGTTGATAACAGTAAAGGTCCTAGAGACTTTTGTTTTAGTGCCTGTAATGTTTACCACAAGAGTGTATTATTTTTGATTTTTTAAGACGGTATCCCAAAGAAATACGCTTCAGGAATGCAATGAGTTTATGAAATTTTTAAATGTTTTGATTCATATTAACATTTAACAACGTCTTGATCATGAAAAAATGTGACCAAAACGTAGGAGACTTTCATATTTTAGAATGTTCTTTGAAGTATGCTAACTTTACACTTTTGATATATTCTACTAAAACATCTTTACAAGCGCACCAATTCTCAAACCGAGTAAATACTAGTTTGTATTGTTTTCTCTATTTAGTGAGCAACAAATCTAATGTTGCACCAGCTGCACCGCTTTTTATATTAATAAAAATGTTTTGACTTTAATTAAAACTTATTTTATCTGACTTTTAACAAGTATAATGTTTTGTTTTAGATTATCTTGTAAAAGCCAAAAGTACTTTATCTATTTTAAAATTTTAGAAGTTTTTGAACTTAAAATATTGTAATAATGTTTTTAGAAAAAATACTGTATGATATTCTTGTTAAAAACGATTTTATTTCGTTTGTGGCGAGTTACGTTAGACGTACCGTACATAGGGCACCGTTAGCCAAATAGTTATAATATTAGATAAGTTAATTAGTGTTAGTATTAGATAGATAAGTATTAATATAAATTGTGAGGGACTGTTCGGCACTCTCCGTTTTTCAATTGTAACTTCTATGTAGAATATTAATATAATAAATTCATTTTTATTAAGATTATTCAAATCTAAAACTCAATTGACGCAGTCGGTAGGATAACGCAATCGTTATTTAAAATAGTGCACCGAGCAAAATTTTCCTTACGATTTGAAACATTAATTTCTTAGGTGTTAAAAGTAAAAATAATCTCAACTAGAAGAAAACCTGCATCGAGCAAAAGTCCTCTAGTTCATCTACATTGAAGATTCTAGCTTCCAGTGGATTGAGTCACCTAGAAATATCAGCAAAAAACCACAAGACAACAAGTAATACCAAACAAGTGAGTTTAGCATTTCGTCTGTTTCTTTAGTATTTCCTCAATTTTCCTATATTTTTTACTCTATTTTTCTTATTCTTCAACTTTTAAATTTTGTTAATATTATAAAGATTAATTCAGTTAATAATAATAAAAATATAAATATTTATAATTAATTTTGGAATGGGAACCGAATCCACATATATTTGTTGAAACATTATGTAGACACAATTTCACCGTACAACGGAGACCCAAGCACTTTAGAAGTTTTTATTTCAGATTGCAATCATTGTTTAATTTAAACAATGATGTTATAATACAGGATTACTTGTTGAGAGCAGTAATAAGTAAACCCACGAGTAAAACAGAAATAATTGTTAGTACGCGTACAGAATTAAATATAGAAATATATATAAATAAATAAATAAAGAAAGCAATAAAAAACGCATTACGGTCTAGCTTTGGCGATTCACCAAATATTGAATGTCTAGAACACGATCTTATAACCATGCAACCTTTTAAATTTGAAAAATCTCTTGACTTTACTAAACGAATCTTGATTCATAAGAGTCTTCTACTTACAAAATTAAATAATTTTGAAGAAACAGAAGAATATAAAAGCGTATATCGTCGCCAATACATCAATCTAGCTCTAAAAAGATTTATTCGCGGATTTTCAGAAAATATTCAAACTATGATAAAATTAAGAAGCCCTTAAAATATTGAGAGAGCAATCGATTTTGTAACAGAAGAGCAAAATTTCTAATATACTCAAGCACCACATTCTGAACCATATCTCAATCAGAATAACTTATGTTTTCCAAGACAAATTTATAGAAATTCTCCCCAGCCTCAATATTAAAATTCTCAATAAAAAGAACAAAACAAGCCTTTTCATAGCCAACCAATTCAGACAAACTCTAAACATATCCCACAAAAATTCTTTTTTAATTCAGATGTTTTTGGTCAAAAAGCAAATAATATTTGAATCTCTTAAAACCCTTAATCTATTACACCAAACAAAAATAAAAACTTAGTTCAAATATTTCAAAAAGAGAAAAAAAAAAAAAAAACTTTTACAAAATGTCTAAAAAATGCTGAAAAAATAATACACACCACAGAAAACCTATTAAGTAATGCACAATTTTTTAATATCCAGATTTTAATAAACCCCTTATTTAACAACAGATGCTTCAAATTACGCATTTGGAGCTAATCTAAGTCAAGGAAATAATAGCAACGATCTACCTGTAGCATACGCATCAAGAACATTAAACCCAGCAGAATGCAATTACAGTACAATTGAAAAAGAGTTATTAGCAATATTCTGGGCAACGAAATACTTTAGACCTTATCTATTTCGTAGAAAACTCACAATAGTCACGGATTATAAGCCTTTAGAATTGTTGTTTAAATTAAAAGAACCTAACTTGCGACTTATTAGATGGAGGGTTAAACTCGAATAATTTGATTATAAAATTATTTACAAAAAAAGCAAACAAAATTTTAACGCAGATGTCCTATGAAGAATCAAAATTAACACAATAGACAATAAAGACGAATCTCTTTTCCTAGCCGTTAACATAGATAAGGAACAATTAGATCTTATAGATGATCTTGTACAAATATTAGATGATGACGAAAAAATAACATAAAAAATGAAAACCACGGTAATCAAAACAATCTTTTCAATTACCAGTGAATTAGAAGAAAGCGAGAATCCTGGTTGTATTGGACCAAATTATCCTAAATTTACAAACCTTAATAAATAAAAATTTTAGATAATTTAGAAAATTCTATAGTGTTTGCTAAACTAAATACTTTACATACTTGTTATATTAACAGAAAAATAAAAAAACATTATAAGTCAGCTGATTTATCTTTATGGTAGAAGCAAAATTCCTCAATTTCAAAATATAGATTCTTACTATCAAATCACTTCAATAAGTGTTTCTGTACAAAACGACAAAATTTATACCTATATGTATCAAGTTTTGAATATTATCACGTATACCCGATCCCAATAAATAACTCTACTAGTATTCCCCAAAAACCTTACCTCTTGTTCAACTCAATTACTCACCAGTTCGAAGATATTCTATGTCCAGCTATAGAAAACTTATATTTTTGAAAGAACAACCTTATAGCAAATTACGGAGAATGCCCTATTTCATTAATACTAAGCTTGCAACATATTAAATGCGAACTCACTTCAATTTATTCTAGTGAATATTTTATTGAGCAAATTAATGATCATTTTCTCATTATCGTGCCGATTAATAAAGTGTTAAAAATTATGAAAACATGTCGAATTGACAGTTATGTTATAATCGACAAACCAACATTAATCCAACATCATATCAACCTAAATAAAATTTCCAAATTGAAGGACCAAGCTGTACATCTTATTCAGCATTCATCCAAAATTAGCAGCTCCCAACATCAAAAACTATCTACCTTCAGTTTAGTGATAGTGTTCATAGTTACGAGTTCTCAATGTCTTTGTTATATGGTTTAAACCAAACATAAAACATTTTTTTGGAAAAAGAAAAGCAGAAAATAATTAAGCTACATTGGAAAAAAATCCTCCAGTTTCTTCCTTATTATTTTCCAACTTAAAGAGGAACGTTAGCCGTACCGTACAAAGAACACTGTTAGCTAAATAGTTATAAGATTAGATAAGTTAATTAGTATTAGATTAATAAGTATTAATTTAAATTGTAGGAGACTGGTCGGCACTCTTAGTTTTTCAGTTGTAACTTCTCTGTAGAATATTAATATAATAAATTCATTTTTATTAAAATTATTTAAATCTAAAACTAAATTGGCGCTGCTCTACTTGCTTCGCTCGTCGTGCAATCTTTCTCGCGCTCAATATAAAATCTCACTTTTAACACTCACCATATCATAAATATAGGTCATCCAAAACTAAAACAGCACTGCGTCATTGTTCAAAATGACGTAATAACATAGTCTTGCTGCCAGATTAAAAAAAAATCTTGAGTTTGTAACGTAGGTTCTTTTGGTTGCAGAATTTTGAATACAACTGATAAAAAAAACCTGAAGTTGTTCCTGTTATAACGTGCTTTTTTTTATTATTTTTTGGTATAAGGAAAAAAAATCTTTTAAAGACACCGTCGGACCCGTGTTTAAAAGCGTGTTAGATTTCCACCAACTAAAAACCACCTCCCAAGCCAAGAGTACCAGATGGAATCTACATAGTAGCATGTCTTTACCTCCATCACCTCCCATTCACTTATTCCACTCACTCTCTCCCTTTCAAGAGCTGCATGCAACACCAACTAATAAGAAAATGTACACGAACTATTTAAATAAGTATAAAGCAAAGATAAAAAACGCAAAATTTTTAGCGTGTGATAACTTCCTTAAAAACCGTTCAAATAACGCAAAAGCTATATGAAATATAATAAATCGCAACAAGCCTCGCACAAAAAATAATACTACCACTTTAACGTTAACTGATTTCAATAATTTTAGTGTTATTATAACAGACCAGATCGTAAATTTATTTGAGTCAATATCGTTGGTAAAAGTACAAACAAATTATAATTACTTCAGCTTCAGTTTAGTTTTAAAAGTAGAAGTTAGGAATGCTGTAAGATTGATAAAAAATACTGCAAGCAGAGACATTTTTAGCGTCTTAATAACGTCTAACTGTTAAGATGCGAACAACGAGTTTTTGTTAATGGTGTAATGTCCAAAGAATGCACAATCTCGAATGGTATGCTACAAGGATCTATAAATCCATTGCTCTTCCTAATATATATCAATGATTTACCCGTTTTTATTCCAAAAGCAAACACTATACTCTATGCCGATGACACCACGATTGCAGAAAAAAACAATACGCCTAATAAGACTTATTTCGCCCTAAAAATTAATAAAATAAAACTGTGGTTGAAGCAAACTACCTTTAAATGAAAGTAAAACCGTTAATATGATCTTTACGCTAAAGAAAAATAATGTTGATATAGATAACACCTGCAGATTTTTAGATGTAACGCTTGAATCAAAGCATTCCTAGAATATACATACCGAAACAGTGGAAACTAAGTATTCAAAAAATATTTTTTGCTGCGCAAACTTTCATACACTGTTTCTCCAGTTGTTTTAAAAACAGCTTACTTTGCGTTAATCTATTCATTGTTAGAGTATGAGCTACAGCTACGAGCGCAGAGACATTCAACTTGCCTGCCAAAACTATTTAAATTGCAGCGCATTATAGCTGGACTTGAGTATCGCACTTTCAATCTCTACGAACTCCAACACTTCCTTCGATGAATATTTTTAAAACTTTAGAATACTTAATTAAAATTAAATCGGTATATCGGAGATTGCTGTCTTTCCATACATATGAAACAAGAACATCTGACTTATCTTATATAAATTATAGAATATCTAGATGCTGCATGTCAACAAATTACTTTGCTGTTAAGTTCTACAACAAGCTCCCAAATACTTTAAAACTGTTGCCTCCGATACAATTACTTGCTTAAGTTAGGCAGTGTGTGCTGGAAAGTAGTTTATTCAGAAGAATTCTTCAAATATTGAAAGAATTCTTATGTCATTCCTTTTCCATCACGCATTGACATACAGCTTATTACCTTTGTTTGTACATGTAAATAATTAGTTGAGCTAGTCATAGTAATAATTTATATTTGCCGTTAGGCTATTTTTCTCACTTACAAAAATATAATGTTTTTTCATTTTTTTTGTTAACATTGCCGTGTGTAAGTTGTAAAAATTGCACAAATAAGTTAAATTACCTACTTACTAACCTTCTATCTTTTTATTCTTTTCTTTCTTTCATCCTTTCTCTTCTGTTTCAACATTTCTCTCACTATTTTACATTTCTTTCACTATTTCTTCAATCGCCTCAAAATTTGCCGTTTCTTCTATCTTTCCTTCTTCTACACTTTTCCTCGCTCTTTTTGTTACATCACCACCTGTCACAGACAAGAATCTTGTGTTTGATATTATATTTTTCATTCGCACAGTACATGCAACTTGCTTCCGTCGCTTTTTAAAATTTTAGTTAGAGTTTAGTTTAGTTAGAGTAGTTACAAAAAGCTAAAAATAAAAAAGAGAAAGAGATTTATAGCTGCTTAAAAATGAATTAAACTCAGATTACTTTATTCTTACTGAACTTCATTTACTTACTCACTTTATTCAAACTGCTGAATGCATCGGCAAAATAGTCAAAATGTGCTGAGTTTACTAAGCGGCTTATTTTGTGCAAAATCGAGAAATGCAACACGTTGCTTTTAGCTTTGTCCAGATATAACACCTCAAACTTAATAGCATGGAACCGAAGACAGTGAAAGTTAAGCATTTCTAAGATCTTGGGGCAATTGATTTCAGAATTTAGTATTTTAAAAAACATTTTTAAGTAAGCGACTTTTGCTTGGTTCTCGAGGCTGAGAAAATCAAAGTCTAGAAGCAATTGCTTTTGACAATACCTTCTTGGAGGATAAACATTATTGCGATAAAGATACAAATATTTAAAAATACGTCGTTGAACACTTTCCAGAGCGTTGATGTGGGTACGATAGAACGGTTTCCAAATAGAAGACGCATATTCTATTTTAGAACGAACAAGGGCAAAATAGATAAGCTTGATTGTGAATTAACTGTTCAGGTTGCAAGAATTCCGCAAATCCAAGCATTTTGAATGAACTAGATTATCGACGTGTTCTACAAACGTCAGTTTGTCATTGAATGTTATTCCCAAATCTTTAATAATGCTTACTCTATTGAGTACCTGACTGTTCACACAGTAATTAAAGTTAAATTTGTAAACTTTCCTAGTGTACGACATATCTGA
Source organism: Lagria hirta (assembly GCA_947359425.1). Classification (NCBI taxonomy): domain Eukaryota; kingdom Metazoa; phylum Arthropoda; class Insecta; order Coleoptera; family Tenebrionidae; genus Lagria; species Lagria hirta. The sequence goes on along the minus strand of OX375795.1, from coordinate 30,430,098 downwards.
ACATTTTTTGACGTTAAGAGCTAATTTGTTAGTAAAATACCATTTAATAACTTCGTTCAACAAATGTTGAAGTTGATGACAACCTGATAGGTAAGAATATTTTAAAGTCATCAGCATACAACAATGCAGAGCAGGACAGATTAGAAATCAGATCGTTGATGTAGATATTAAAGGGCAACAGCCCCAAAACAGATCCTTGAGAAACGCCAGAACGAATATCAAATGCAGAAAAGCAATACCCAAAACAATCTACAAAAAAAACACGATCTGTCAAATAGTCAGCAAAGAGCTTGACAACAATTATGTTAAAACCAAGTTTAAGCAGTTTATTACACAATATGGCATGGTCCAAGCAATCAAATGCTTTTGCCATGTCTGTATAAATAACGTCAACTTGCACGTCATTGTTCATCTAAATACATAAATTTTGAGTCATATCAAATAAGTTGGTCACGGTTGAACGTCCCGAAAAAAACCCCATGCTGGCAATTAGTTAGTATATTACGCAGTTTAAATTCCAGTTGATCATGCAAGATTAGCTCAAAAACCTTTGCAGCATATTTATTATTGATATGGAAACAGCAAGTCAATAGGTATAAATCTTGCGACTACAGGCAGCGTTTTATTTGATACTATGCGGTAAGCACAACACACTTTCAACAACATACATCTTTGCACTGGCACCATTTTTTCCACATATTTTTTTTTCTATACGCTCCTATCCACATTTGCACTCTATACAACATTATGCACCACCAAACATCAAATTTTTTGAATAACCGTTTTTGGTCCACCAACCTTAGACAAGATTCTTGCGAGAGCGGCGGACGCCGCTATAATTTTTTCCTCTACTTTCTCTTCTTGAACGGTTACTTGCAGGTTTTTTACAGGTTTGCAGAGTATTACCCTACCTGGATTGTTAATTTCTGCAACTTTCTCCTCTCTGCAAGGAGCACACTGTTATTTTCTCTGGCGTCAAGAAAAGTTTGTTCTCACCCATCCGTTCCCTCACTCTTTCTACACTTTTATTTGCTCTTCTCCTCAGGTCCTCCTTCTTACAAGCCACAACTACCACTGCCAAATTATCCGCATACTCCATAAGCTTTACCCCCTCGCGTATGCAAACTCTCAACACCCAATCATAATATATGCTCCACCTATGAAATCCTCGCAAACTTTACGCTCCAAATAATGTAACATCCACCTTCGCACTAGTTTTTCCATAATGCCCTCCGACGGAACCGAGTTAAACGCATTCTTAACGCCTCGGACTTCCAGCACGCGAGTGCAGATGCGCCATGACTATTATTTGCTCTTTTACATACATTCTTCACAGCACGCATTGGATTCACTGAAGACCTTCTTTTTCTAAAAATTATATTGGTTTTTGAAAAGTCCACTCTTCTGCTCTATTTCTTCTACTATTCTTTTACCTATCAATCTTTTTAGCAATTTTGCCTTTTTGCTTTTTGCTTTTTGCTTTTTTCTAATCATTGGAAAAAATCAGACTTTCTCGTTTCCACATCTCAGGAAATACACTTTTATTCAAACAGCCATTCATCAGATGCAGACATACTTCTTCACATTTCGTTGCAAACATTTTGCACATCTCTAGTAAAATCTCATCTATTCCTGCATCTATTCTTATTCTTAAACCGTTCACCGTAGTTTTTTTTTCCCAAAGTTTCTTTCTTTTCCATTCACCACAATTTTTCTTTTGCTACATCACTCTTTCTATCTTATTTGCTCATGCTGAGGAAATAAGTTTTCTACCTCCTCTTTTAATTCTCTGCCCCACAACTCATGCTTTTTGTCTTTCCCAATCCTTTGCATTACAATCTAGTAGCCTCTATCTCACACATTCTTGTCTACATTGATACACAATTTATCCCAGACACTTTAATTGCTTTTTTATCGCTTCCCTCATCTTCTCTTTATTTTTTTCTACACTCTTTATTTTTCTCAGTGTCTCTTTTCCTACTCTCTTTTTTGTTTAGTTAGATCATTAGTCTTCTGCATCTTAAACATTCTCTTTGTTTCTTTTTCACTTCCTTGTTCCAGCAATATTCATCTTTTTTTCTTCTTTTTTTTTCTAACGTTTTCTCACATACTTCTCCTGTAACCGCTCAAAAAAATTTATCACCGTCATTTTTTTCCTCACTTTTTCTTTTATTATGCCTTTTGCTTTTTCTAGCCCGTTTTCATCTACTTTCCATCTTTTTTGATCTATCTTTCTTTCTCCCTTTTCCTCTTCGTTTTTGTTTCTAACTTTATTCGAGATACACACGTGGTCACTCGGATTTTCCTCATCTAATACTCTCCAATCTGATTTTTTGTAGGCTGATTTTCTACGTTGATAACAGTCAGATCTTTTTCACTGGCTCATTCTTCCACCATCCATCCTCTTCTATAATTTACAATTTTATTGTAGATCTCCCGCATACTGATATTTTAATTATCCCTTTCACTACCACCCTTCAGTTTTTTCTCGCATCATTGCAAGAAAAGCCCCCTAACAGCTCTCCGAACTTCTCAAGAGTCGCGTTTGGGAAAGCGTAGCACGAATATAATGCCCACCTATTAAATCTCATCCATTCAAAGCCCTTTTCTACGTCATAATTCAAACATCTAATTTTTCCACTACACATCTTTACTGCCACTTTCTTTAGTTTGTTCACTATACATCCACTTTCTTCTTCACACACTTTTTTAACATTCGGTTCCGAACGTACAATCACGTTCACTACTTTATCTACAGCAACCTTCTATACCGCATCCATCAATAGTGAGCTCCTATTGCTGTTTACTTGGACCACTTCCACCATAATCTTTTTTCGCTCGTCTTTTTCTTACTATTTTTGTTATCTTTGGTCTTTCTCTCACTTTTTTTGTTTTCTTCTTTATTTCTTCTATATAGACTGGACAAGCTCTAGAGTCCGCTTTGTTACTTTCCATTCCGCACACATAACAACCTATTTTTTCCTCCTTGCATTCTTTTGCCAGATGCTCTTTTCTTACACTCAGGCACTCATTTCTTGCTTCTCCCTTGCATTCTTTAGCTACCTTACCTTCGTAGAAACTAGCTAATTGTTTTTCCTCTAATCAGGGTGCACAGAGTTGACAACAGGTTGAGAAAAAATAGAATAAAATAGCATAACACAAGCAATATATAAATTTGTGTACATATTGCAACATTGTGACAAAAACTATTTGTGGTTTTGAAACACAATTACACTCGCTTCCTTTGCTGCAGCAAGAAGGTTTTTACACAAGTGTTATTAAAAGTAATTCTGACAACAATTTATTTTAAAATAAAAGTTCGATTATTATTTATATAATCAACAATAAATCAAATAGAAATATGTAATAAATTTTGGTTTAGCCTGATATGATAATGCCAATATCTTTATAAAACAGATAAAAAATATCTTTAATTTTAATATATTGAGAGTTTTGGTTTAGTGTTACAAATTTTGCTTGTTAAGTTTTGTAGTCAGGTAATTATAATTCAAGACCGAGCAGTAGGAATATTAGACAGCGCATCAATAGAAAATTAGCCCATTAAATTTTTATGTTCAGTCTACAACAGAAATAGTTTTATAAAAAAACAAAGAAAAAAGATAAATAATTATAGAACTATGGAATTTTTAGCTATGAAATAATGGTCAAAATACTAACAAAGACAAAATTGATACGTTTACACCTTCTCTGAAAAATGATAATATTTTTAAAGTTAATAATAAGGATTACAAAGTCAGAACTGACCTGGAAGTGACTCTAGAAAATTATTTGGTTATTCTCAGCCCAATCACAAGAAAACGAAAATATAGGTACCTAAATAAACGATGTTGAAGATACTGTAGCACTTGCTTTCAAATTACAAGACAGGTTTCTTAATGCTATTGCAAATGTCGTGTTGAATACTAGTGCTATAGAAAATGCACAAATGACACTAGACGAAAACGAAGAAATGCTCCAAAAAGATAAAAAAATGCAACTAGAAATTGACAAAACATTAAACGGCAACAAATATAATATAATAAACCGCCATGCAGAAGACTATATTCCGGATGAAAAATTCAGCATCGAAAAAAATGTTAACAAAAATCTGCAACTAACAAGACTGCAAAACCATTGCAACAAGAGAAAAAATGAAAAAAAAAAAACAAAACGACGAATTTATTGAAATTACTTATTACACTGTCTAACTCTAAATTCCTACTCTTTCTAGAAATACCTATATTATTTATGTTATTCTTAACTCAAACATTTACTACATTTTGTACTCGTAAATTTGTGAACTCAGCTTTCCTACAGGTACTTGTATCTCCAAGTATTAGTGCAATTTATAAAGTATATTATGTTTATTAATTCAACAAAGCATCAAGAATTTTAGCTGTACTTTTGCAAATAAAAACTCGTTGTCGTTAGCATCTTTGAAAAATGTTTCGAAGTTTTCTTTAAAAAATCTTTGACATTTTAGGGTGATAACTTGCTGGCCGTTTTTACAATAATGCTGTCAATGTAGCATAATCTTTGATGTTAATATTTTTTTCAACTTGCAATTTAATTTTTGAGCATAGAGAACGTTGTTCATACTGTAGAAGATTTCAGGATTTTTATACCATCAAAATATGCCAAGAGCACCATTAAGTTTCTTCTGTTTACACCAATCTTCGAGTTTCTTGTTCGTAAGATTGTAGCGCTGCTTAGACTTTTCGGATATTAAACCCAACACAAACGAATTTGCACTTTCTTCAATATCTGAAGGTATTTGGGAATCGGAATCAACACCCATTTTTATGATGAAGAATATTATTTCAAAACATCTTTTTTATGTTACTTAGTTACATACTTACTTGATTGTAGATGTTGACAATGTTGAATTATTTGTGAAGATAAAAATCAGTAGAAAGAACGATTTATTTACGGAATTAGATAAAACATTGTACATAGAATTAATTAATTCATATAACGTAGACACGTTATGAAAACTCGATATTGTTTCATTTGTATCATATTGTCATATTGTACATAACACTACCGCTCTTCTTATAACTTTATACGTAAATAACTATTATTGTTTTTCTATTTCTATAATGGCAAAAACGCCACTTTTTGTCATTATTATTATATAATCAGAGTAAACAGACGTAACTACGTAGAAACGCCTATTTGTCCAAGAAGCAACCCTACTAGAATGTCAGAAACAACAAAAGTAAAACGACGTGAACACTAAGTGACTTATTCAAGTAGACTCAAGCAACAGATTATCAGTTTATACCTAAATTAGTCAGAATTGATGACAATTAATTCGCAAAATTTTTATTTAAAAATTTATAAAAAAAAGTTATGTAATGAGTAATAAGGAATAAAGTAAGCAGATAAATTTTATGTTGTATGAGTGTCACCAAAAAAAACTTTTTATTTGTTTCCTTAGAAAAATGACCAATGGCGTTTGCGTCGTTTTTCTTGAAATACGCCAATATGTAGAAAACGTAGTTATAATCTTCAAGGTAACCAACTGAAGTAAAAATTGTTAAAAACTTTTGAAAAAATAATTTCTTTGTGTAACACTGGCTTGACAAAATTTTTGTCAAACACATACGATGGCTAGTTTGTTTTCTAGTATTATAAAATTTTATTATTTGTAAATATAAACGTATTATTATTGTGAGTGATTTTAACATTAAGTTTTATATTGGGAATAATATTGAAACTAACGAGTTCTTTAATTTGACTGTTATTTTGCTAATGATCTGACTTTTACTATTATAGAATATACCTCGAAATATACTCATACTACAGCACGCAGTAGTATTTTCATTCTCTCAGCAATATAGAATTAAGCCTTTCTGACCAGAAAGCTTATATTAAATAATATTACTTAGCATGAAAAAACGCAATAGAGCCAATGGCAAGCAAGAAGTACTTCTAAATTATTTTACAAATTTACATGTTTCTTCACTGCAATCAAGAATTCAAATTCACTTCTTGAATATGATCATCTTGGACTATCATGCAAAAAATTTGCATTTCGTTTAATTAACATTTTTGTAAACATAACTCGTTCTTTTTCTAAAACTGTCAGCGGTAAACCTCGTACGTGACCAGTTAACTGGTTCTCTAGCAAGATGCGATCGATGAGAGTAGCATTAATAGCTTTTAATAGCTATTTACATTCAAATGTGGTAAGACACACTTGTGTGGCTTTTAACTTTTCTAAATAGACGCTAGGTGGCGAGGTGGCAATTTATATTCATAAATTTGAATTTTATTTATTAAAGCCTAAAGTATTTGCTATAACAACTTAGGTAACAAGTATTTTATCACATAAACTTAATTATCATAAAAATAATTGGTTTCTCAAATATCTCTAGATGTCTAGTGTTTTCTGATATTTTACCGCATCCGCTTGTCATTTTACAGCATTATGCGTGAACATGAAGTTACAGTAGACGCAAACAGAAGTCAAACAATCATTTTAAAATACATGAGACCAAAAAATTATTTACGATTCTATCAAAGAACAGGCTTGATCACCTTTTAAGACTTACAAATGGCAGTATAGATAGAAGCTGGCCAAGACAAAAAAAAGCATTTGGATCTTAAATAATTTCTTGCGATCAAAATCAGTGTAAATTTACGGCTAATGAATTTAGTCACTAGTTTACAACTGTTGCTGGTGATATAAGAAGTAAAATTCCAGACATTTGTATTAGTCTTTTATCGTTGATGCATTGATTAAAATTGCCTATAAGTTCAATATTTTTCGAGTCTATAATAGAACAAGATCTTCTAAATGCTGTATTAGACCCTAAGATCAGTAACACAAATAATTGTTTTTTTGTATCAGTAGTAAAATGCTAAAGTCGGTCCAACATCCTCCCTCTTTTAAAATATTTATAAATAGTTTTCTATCTAGTTTTCTTTCTTTTAGCACAGTATTTTATGCTTACGATTCAAAAACTTCAATTTCTGGAGATAAACGGGTACACCTTTATCAGTTTTAATTAGGGTGAACATGTCTATCTTAGGTATGCTTATGTTCATGTCACGTTTGATAAGTCACGTCGCTAGATGCGCACGTTGCATCTTGCCGAAATATATCAAAACGGTATTACCTCTGCTATAAGTACTTGAACTATTGAAATATTGACATCTTTCGGAAAAGAACGTGTAGAAATATTTAATAAAATTGTCGACGTTATGCAGTCCATTGGTGGAGGCGACATCAGGACAGAAAAATAAAAGTGAGAACAAGCACGGTAACTCAACGTGTTGACAACACTAGAGGCGAAACTTATTCTGGCTAGACCTCGTTGCTGCTTGAGCTTATATTGGCAAGCGAGAAAGAGAAAGCGGTGGGAGAGGCAGAAGAAAAACTAGCGGGAAGTTAAGAAGAGAGAGCTCCGGAGAAAACGAAAGCGCTTTGTGTTGATGACGAAGAAGTGTTTGTAAACTGAGTGTTTGAAGGACTTCCAAGCGTTTGCGAGATAATAACCTGAATCTCTATTAAAGTTGTTTGAGTGCTTTACAATTTCGATTTTTCTGTCATAGAAAAATTCCGATTTACAAATCAAGGAAGATTCATCTAGACAAATTTTGTGACCGGTGTCTAGATGATGTTCAGCTAGTGATGACTGTGACTATAAACCCGAATTTATGTACCTTTTATGTTCAGAATCTCGAAGTTCAATTGAACGTCCTGTTTCCCCAATTCTCCTGTTGCCACAAGAGCACGGAATGTTATAAACACCTTTAAACAAAAGTGAGTCAAATCTGTCTTTTGGAGATGATATTTCCAAGATTTTTGTAGGTGGTTTGAAGACCGTTTTCAATCTTTGCTTACAAAAAATTTTTCCAATTGTGTCTGTGACCCCATCAACAAATGGAAGAAAAGCAGTTTCAGTATTATGCTTCAACTCTCTCGTTTTCGTGTGAAGATGTCGAAAGTGGTTTATAATACGTTGAATATCCTGTTTCTAACATCCAATATTCATTAGGCTAATTGTTAACCGGTCTAATTCTGTTTGAACACTTGTTGTTTAACAAACCAAAAAAACGCGATGAACAAAAGATGACTGACGATTTTTGAGCAGAATAATGATGTGATGTCGCATGAAGATAGCACTCTGTATGAGTAGGCTTTCGATATATTGTATGACTAAAAGACTCGTTAGGGAGACGTGTTACCAAGACATCTAAAAATTAAAAGAAAACATTGGTTCTTAATTTCCATCGTAATTTGAATATCTTTAGTTAAACCATTTAGATGATTTAAAAAAGCTGGCAAACTGTCTTTACCGTGAGGCTAAATAATAAATGTTTCATCTACATATCAAAGCCATACTTTAGGTTTTAAAACTAATGTATCAAGTGCCTTGCTTTCAAAGTATTTTATGAAAATACTAGCAATGACAGGAGACAGAGAAAAACCCATTGTTGTTCCTGTGACTTGTTTATAAAAATTATTTTTGAATCGAAAATATGTTAAAGTTAAACATTTTTTTGTCAGATCTTCTAGGATTTGAGGAAAGTTATCAACGCATAGCAACTCTCTAACAATAGCCACTACTTCTGGAACAGGGACTTTTGTAAAGAGGGATACTACATCGAAACTAACCAGCAAATCTAAAAGATCCAAAGAAAACGTGTATAACATTTGAACGAAATAAGAAAAATTTAGGACATGAGACGAAGTTTTTCCACTGTAACCTTTGAAAAGTGAGGCAAGATAACGGGCGGTCTGGTTTATGAATTTTTGGAAGACCGTACAACCTTGAAGAAACATAATGTTTTGGAATTAATTGGGATTTTATTTCAGGCAAGAAATCAGAGGATTTTATCAATTTTGAAAGTTTCCTTTCAATTCTTGATGTACGATCTCTGGATAAAGGAAGATAGGAATCATCTTGAAAAAGTTTATCAATTTTTTCAATATAATCAGATTTATTCAAGATTGTAGCGTTGCCTTTATCCGCAGGTAGTATGACAGTGGTAGAATCGAAACTATTGCTTGATATTATTTTAATGTACATGAAAATTTATTTAAATTTACAACAAATTCCAATGTTCATTCTCAACATTAAGAAGCAGAATGAAGTTGACTTCTATTGATAAGATCAATCCTGATTTATATATTTTTCTAAGTCATTTGAAGTCATTGACACTGAAAATTAAAAAAAACGCTAAATAATTTTAAGGCAAAGATTACTGAATTCCACAAATAACTTAAGTAGTCCTACGCAATTAAATTTGAGATAGTTTTAATATTTCGGTAGATCACTTAAAATAGTACCCATCTGAGAGCATGTGTTTCCAGTGGTAAAGTGATGGTAAAAGTTTTCTTTTTGGTTTCGGGTGATAAATAAAGCTCCCTTCGTCTTCCCGCCTATTGGTGACAAATAACAATCTCAACATCAAAAAAATCCAGGTATAAAAAAAAACGTGGGATGAAAAGATAATCTTTAGTTTTAAACCCAAACTATAATCTATAGTCAATTTTCTGGCTAAAAGCAAAACAAGGTTTTGTTATCGTTACGAATAAAAAAATATAAGTATTTGCCTTATGGGGTAATGAAGATAGTAATATTTTCTTTCGCTCCCTTTATTACGAAAAATCCGCTAATGTAAGAAAAAGATAGGTACTGGTTTTATATCCGGTAAACCGTTTTGTGTTTTGATCTTGTTGCCAGTTTCCAAAGCCCAACGCTCCTAAAAAATTCCCTCTAGCCGATTCGAAAACACTACCAGTATTTCATATTATAGTAATGCACCCACGAGAAGTTAATGCGCCGCCCAAAAAATATAATATTTTTGAGCCAAATATTATTTTAATATATTTTAATAATTTGAAAGCAAATAAACTTCTAAAAGCTTTCAACAAAGTCATTTTAACTTAATAGAAATTATTAATGTAGGCACTCGATCTACTTGTCACATTTGTTTTATAACTCAAAACTACTTTCAATTGAAATACGTTTTGATTATTGTGGGTATAACGTCACAATACTTTGTTGTGTGTAAGACGCTATTTGTTTTTTAATCAAATTTTTATTCGAAGATAATTCCTGTTAATTCTGTTATAATATTATTGACTATTGTACAACTTTACAAAACTATAGTTATGTAAAGCCTTGTAGAAAAAATATTAATAAAGACAAAACAGCTTGTTTGTAAGAAATTCGGAAAAATCAGGTGAAGAGTGTTTTGATCAAAGAATAATAATTACGGTCTGAACCTGAAGTCATTATCAAATCTAAAAAGCTTCCTAAACTGTATCAACCGCGTTGCTGTTGGAAGCTTTTCGCACGGCAGAGTTACTTATCTTAAACAGGCTCGAGGTTATAGACGCTTGCGTTAACAAAGAAATTGTGTCTCAGCAAGAGCAATACATATTCATCATTCCAACAATTGTACAAAACAAACGATCTCTTGCTCAAAGTTACGTCGCGCACCGAAAGAGGGAGAGAAGCATTTCTGTCGTTACTAAGCAACCGGAAGTCGTAGTCATGACGACGCCCACCAAAAAACATTCGCAACAAAGGAACGGGATTAATAGTCTCGCAGATAATGTTTGCCGGTGTTTCAAATGGCAAAATAAGTGTGTGTGTGCACTCCGGGACCGCTTCAGAGGAACAGCTGCGCCCGAATTAGATTGCACTCTGTTCAACAACTGCCTGTCACCGAACAATTTATAGACGCCGAGTCGCCGACTTTGAGAAAAATTAATAAACTTTTGAAAATTTTGCTTGTTGTGAACACATACGAACTGAGCCAGACATAACGGTACAATATTCTTTGCAACTTATCAATATATCGGATTTTTTTAACTTGTTTACGTATTTGCTGTGACCTGAAGAATAATTTTAAACTCACAGTTACTTTAAAAGGTTAATCATGAATCAATAAACTTGTAAATCTTAGAATCTTATCATTGAGCATATTTTATACAAGTCTTAATTTATTAACTGTTTCTTTTTTATTCAACTATAATAAAATAATTTTTTTGTGTGACGAATTCTTGGACGAATAATATTTCTAGTAGTTTCAATGCATACTATGTACTTTTACAAACATACAAGTTATTGACGTTGTTTTTATTTAATATAGTTGCATAGAATGCAATAATGTAATTAAATCTATAAAAGCAAAGTAAGCTATAACTTTTTAAACACACGTTTATTATACGTCAAGTTTAACTAGACAAACAACTATATTTCTACAAAAAGAGAGAGGAATTGTTTATGCCAAAATATTTCTTTTAAATAAAGTTATTTTAAATCCTACCGTCTTTGCTTGATTTATAGGGAATGATAGGATTGTTCAACCGCACTTTCAAACGCTAATCCTAAAACGTAACAATGGCGTTAGAGTTTTCAATCACACATAAATTAAGAGAAGACAGTTTGCGTATTAACACATAATGATAGTTAGCGGTACTTTGCTTGTTAGTAGATAGAAATTATATTTAGATATTTATATTAGACTGCTGTCTTTATATTATAAATCATTATTCTGAGCACTGTCTTTAGTGTAATGGATCGAACAACGGCAATCAGAAACAATTAATCATAAGACTGATTGGCTATTATAGTACCGCAAGGGTGGCTATATATTTCTGTCCGTTAAAAAAGCTAACTTACGAATTTGTATAAAATACCACCACCAATGTAGATATAATCTAATAATGAGGCTACGATCACATTCACTAACGAAACAAAAACGTGTTCTCGGGCGAGCAATGCTTTAAAGAAATATGTTTCGATATCTATCTGACTATTGGGGTCAGCTATGTGTAAATAAAGTGCAATAATATATTTGTAAATACCCCGCACTAACATGAGTCTCTCACTTAGACCGAGTAGAATAAACAAGTGCGTATTAATACATTAAATTTAGCTAGTCTGAAGATTGCCAACCAAGTGACCATTAACTACAAAGATACGCATAATATTTCTACGATAATATAATATCTCAAGTAATATAAATTTAATAAAATTGTCGACGTTTTGCACTCTATCGATGGAAGCGTCATCAAGACAAGGAAATAAAAGTAAGAACAAGCACGGTAACTCGACGTGTGAACTACGCTAGAGACAAAACTTATTCTGGCTAGACCTCGTTGCTGCTTCGGCTTATATTGGTAAGCGAGCAAGAAAAAGCGAAGAGAGGGGCCGAAGAGAAACTGGCGGAGGGCTCGAAAAAGAGAGCTGTAGAGAAAGCTTTGTTAATGACGAAGAAGTGTTTGTGAACAAGGACTTCCAAACGTTTGAGAGATAATAACTTAAATCTCTATTAAAGTTGTTTGGGTGTTTTACAATTTCAATTGCTTGTCTGATTTTTCTGTCATAGAAAAATTCCGATTTACAAATCAAGGAAAAATCATCCAGACAAATTTTGTGACCGGTGTCTAGATGATGTTTAGCTAGTGATGACTGTGACCATAAACCCGAATTTATGCACCTTTTATGTTCAGAAGCTCAAAGTTTAATTGAAAGTACTATTTCCCTAATATAAACTTTGCTACAGGAGCACGGAATTTTTTAAACACCTTTAGACCAAAGTGAGTCAAATCTGTCTTTAAGAGATAGTAAGAATACAAAGATTTTTGTAGGTGGTTTGAAGACGGTTCTCAATCCTTGTTTGCAAAGAATTTTTCTGATTCTGCCTGTAACACCATCAACAAATAGAAGAAAAACAGTTCCAGTAAACATGTCACAGGAACTCCAATGGGTTCTCCTCTATCTCCTGTCATTGCTTATATTTTTATAAAATCTTTTGAAAACAAGGCACTTGAAACATCGGTTTTTAAACCTAAAGTATGGCTTTGATATGTGGATGACACGTTTGTTATTTGGCTCCACGGTAAAGACAGTTTGCCAGTTTTTTAAATTATCTAAACAGCTTAAATAAAGATATTCAATTTACATTGGAAATTGAGAAACAATGTTTTCTTTTATTTTTGGATTTCTTGGTGACACGTTTCCCTAACGGGTCTTTGGGCCATACAATACATCGAAAGCCTACTCATACAGATCGCTATCTTCATGCGACATCACATCATCATCCTGTCTACAAATTGTCTGTCATTAAATCTTTGGTCCATCGCGCTTTTTTGGTTTGTCAAGCATCAAGTCTTCAAACAGAATTAGACCAGTATAATAGATATAATAAACAGAATCTTCAACGTCTTATAAACCACCATCGACATCCTCGCACAAAAACGAGAAAGTCGAAAAATAATACCAAAACTTCTTTTCTTCTTTTTGTTCATGGGGTTACAGACAGAATCAGAAAATTTTTTTGTAAACTTTTTCTAGATGAATATTCCTTGATTTGTAAATCGTAATTTTTCTATGACAGATAAATTAGAGAAGCAATTGAAATTGTAAATCAACCAAAAAACATTAATAGAGTTTCAGGTTATTATTTCTCAAATGTTTGAAAGTCTTTGTTCACACCCACTCTTTTGTCAAAAACACAAAGCGCTTCCGCTTTCTTCGCAGCCTTCTCTTTCGAGTCCTTCGCCAGTTTCTTTTTCTCGCTTACCAATATAAGTCCAAGCAGCAACGAGGTCTAGCCAGAATAAGTTTTGCCTCTAACGTGGTTCACACGTCAAGTTACCGTGCTTGTTCTTACTTTTATTACCTTGTCCTGATAACGCTTCCACCGATGAAGTGCAAAACGTCGACAATTTTATTAAACCTTTCGACACGGTCTTTTTCGAAAGATATCAACATTTCAATGACCTCGGGCCGTAAAAGCCTTTCTTCTTCAATATATATTTAATAACGAAATACGATTATAATCTTTAATTAGTATAGATAATTTGTTATGTCAGCTAACACCTGCCACTGTTACACCAAGTCATGCCTGATACACCTTGTATATCGACTTTTTACTGAGAAGCCCTGTATATAAATTATTTTGCATAGTATGCTTAACTATATAATATAAACTTTATCTAATCAATGCAATCGACTACTGAAGTAGATTGACAATGGTTCTACTTCAGGTACCAATAATTAGTAATGATATTTTTGTCACAAGTACCGTTATAGTTATTTTCGTAACTAGTGTCGAAAGTAGCAAATATCGTGCGAGTGTCTATAATAGAGTTATCTTAGTTAATCTAAGACACGAGCACAGATATTTGTGCTTTCGCACGCGTTATGAACACTATTTTTTACACGACCTCAAATGAATTTTCTGTTTTAATTGCAGTAACTGCACCACTAGCCAAAACACAACCGAAAAAGTGAGGTTAGAATGTTAGAATCACAGAACACCGACAATTAGAATACTCAATCTCCTGAGTCGGTAAAACAAAAATTTCGTTTCAATATATTAAGGTCGTTTCACACAAGGGGGGTGAAGCCAAGATAGCGGAATTGGAAACGAAAAAAGTATGTGGGCCACTATATTGACGTGCGGCAAGGGGAAAAAGAAGTAGCCAATCAGAAATATGGATTTGAATTCAGCGCCAAAAGTAGTATTGTTTGTCACGCCCTTCACTTTCGATTCACAACGTTTTTTGTTGTTGTTGCATTTAGAGGTTATGTTGTTATACTTGTTTTTATGAAATTATATCAATTTTTATATTAATTGATAAAACAAAATGAAAAATAGAATTAAAGTTATAAATAAAACAGGTAAGCTTAGTTATTCCATGTAATATGCGTTTTAATAAGATTTTGTTTGTAGATTCCAATTGTGGGAGAATATTAATAATAGAATAGATGGGGGCTCAAAGAAAAGATTTGATCAGTTTGTGAGGATCACTTTGATGAATCGGGTTTTGTCAACAAGAGAAAGAAACGTTTAAATTTTGGTGCAGTTTTAGTGCAACTTTTTATGGAGGATTTTGCTTTTGAGACTGAAAACTCTTCAGTTTAAAGCGAAAGAAAACAACTGTACTTTTTATTAACATTATAAGGGGGTATTATCCCAGTTGGGGGCAAGAGAAAAAGACTCGTTGAATTTTAGAAGAAAATCGTAGGTAATTGGAATTAAACTTTTATTATATTTCCACGTATGTAGTGCATTTCAATTCAATTGGCATAAGAAGTGGCTGTGGGAATTCAAATTTTTGTTGGGGATTAATATGGACATTTGTTTAAATCATAAAAATCACTGTTTGGTAGTGATAGATTAGTGACAAATCGAGTTACATTTTATGTGTTTTTAAGTGCTTTTCACATTTAAAACGTATTTATACGATTATGGTTTTCTTTTTGCTAATAAAATGAGGTAGAGTACCTGTATCTGTTTACTTTTAGTTGGTTTGGTTAAATAATTTGTCTGTTTTGTTTGTATTTTAAGTTTGATTGCAATTTATTTCATTTTAATTTTAGAAGGTCATCTAAACTAATTAAAATTTATTAATTTTATTTGTTTGTTTTATGTGACTATTATTGTCTAATTGTTTATTTATTTTTAAACTTTGTTTAAGTTGTGTAATTAAGTAGTTTAAATAGTTTTAATAAATAATATATCAAAATGTAAAATGTCTTAGTTTTGGTTTATTTAAATAAATCATATTTTGGTTGTTGTGAAATATGAAGTTAAGTTAAACACTTCTATTTTGATCTCACAACACCAATTCAATGGGAAAAAGGCGACAAAATAAGTGGCGGGTACATTTAAATTTGCCGGCCACTAATTTAGTTTGCCAGAAAATCGCTGTAAGCGTTGGCTGTCGTTTTTGTTGCCAACCATTAGCATAGAATGTTTCATTTCTTATAATGAGTGTTCTGTGGTAGCTGACTAATATTCGACCATTGAATATAGTGTTATTCAATGATTCGACGGAACTTCAAAATTTGTCAACATTTACAAGTCATAACGGCAGATAGTTACGAAACTGCTTGAAGGTCCGGCGTACCTACCACCGGGAATATTTAGTAGACTTCAAAATGTGCTACACCTATAGATGGTGCGCGTTGAGCTTTAGTTGGCTGCACTTCTCAAAAATATCACACTAGTGTGATATAATATCACACGCCAAGTGATATTGACAGCTGTCTGAAGTAGGCTACTACGATGATATTTATTACTTTCGGTAGAGGTCGTGTAAAAAATATTTTGTTACCGTAAGATTTATTCTTAAAAGTTGATTTATCGAGATAATCAGATGATTCTATTTATGTGATTAATTGAGTTGGCACACGTGGTAATGTTTCTATTCTTTTAAGGGATTTCAAGGGTCAATACACAAAAGATGATTCAAAAATTGATTTTTTTTATGGTTTTCTTGAGTTAAAGTGACTCAAATAATCAGGCTTTACACTTCATATCGATTTTTTTTGACAGCCTCGTTTCTACGCCGACAATATAGTGACACAAGTGACAGATTTTTGACACAATCAAAAAGGAAACAAATTACCTTTGTACGAATTTAGTTACTAGTTTAGAAGTCTTTCGCCAGTATTCTAAATGATATGACTTGGCAAACACTCGGTAAGATTCGGTTACAATCAAATAACAGTCAACAACAAGAAAGAAACCTAGAGCAAAGCATAACATTTGTTTTTAAATAAATAGAAGCCTTTTTGTTGACGTATGTAAACAATTGAGGCGGTTATTTGAAAAAGAGCACAAGTGAATGAAATCAAATTTTACACTAGAGACAAAAAACTGTCTAAATCAAAAATGCAAGTGCGCAAAGGTATGTGAATTTTTTGCAATAATCTTTTATGTATATATAAAATAAAAAAAAATCTCTTTTTTGAATCAAAACATAATTGGTCTACTGTAAAAATTTTTTTTTAATATGTGCCCTTTTTCAAATAACCAGTTTAACTACAATATTGTACAACATAAGTATATAATACATATCAGTTTATAGAGAATATTATGTACCTATATGTCGCATAGCCTCAAAAACGTTTTACAACTTCACAAAAAACTTACTAGATTAAAAACATGAAGCTTCAAAAAGCCTTAGATTAATATTTTGAAAAAACAGATTTTGCAAAAGATATTTTATAGCAAACAAAAAAATGTTATTTTATGTATTGCTGGTAAAGAAGATCTACTTTTATACACTGCATTTATGAATTACTTAGATCAAGCCTTGCCATGGAATTTTCAACGTATTTTTATTTTATGATTAGTTTATACCCCGAAACGTACAATATTATCGACAAGCTGTAACGCTTGTTTGACATTTGTCGGTAATAATTCTATCAAAGACAATTAATAAGAATCGGTCAAGCTAAATTACACAGCAAGTTTAAGTTTTACGTGTTAAGATAAAATATAAAAATAAACTACTAAGAAGCATTGTTTACAGTAAAGTTGTTTAAGTTTGTTTAATATAAATGTAGTATTTCAAGTAAAATTAAATACTTGCTATAGATATAAAACCAAGCGATATAAAATTAATAGATATTTAATAAAGAAAAAATATGTGAATGATAATTTATCCGGTTATATCACACGTCTGTTTGTTCGGATAACTTATTCTAGACTGACCTACCCTAGTGCATTCTCAGAAATACCCAATTTTTGCATCCTTTGAAACTACCTAGTTTTACTGACGTCACAGCAGCTTGAACTTTGGCGATAGTACTATGGTCATTTGCTATTTGAGAGCAAATGTCGTCAGATGACCAAACTTTTCATCTGTCGCAAAATTGACGTCTTCAATTTCTACTAGCCACGGTTTTATATGATCAGCTGATGTTGACGTCCGTTGAGGCTTTTTATGTTCTCTAACTTTCAAACGGATAATGATCACCGCATGCTGTTCGCGGTACTCAATAAGAACCTAAAAACTTTCTTTTCAACTTTAATCCCGGACAAAACTGCGTTCGCTGAATAGCCACTAAATCCTCTTCTTGATAACCTCTATCAATTTTCGCTTTTTGTTAAAAGTTTTTCGCTTATTTTCTCGGATTTTTCCAATTTGTTTTCTAGGTGCTTGCCGCAAGTTGCTACGGTCTTCTTCAAAAAGTTATACTCATTTTTTTTTCAAACAGTTTGCGTATGCTTACGTCTTTTTTAAGCTTTGCGTTTACTCCAAACAACAACTAAGACATGCCTTTTACCCATGCTTCAACCGTGCACGGAAATAATAGTGCAATTAATTTTTTCAACCTGGCCATTGCTTTGCGGTACACCAGTAGTTATTAAATAATGTTCAATATGTTGAACTTTGCAGTATTTTTAAAAATCAAGTGATGTAAGCGCTGTTCTTCTGTCTGTCGGAAATGAATCTTCTATAATTTCTAAAAATAGTAGATTGGTTGCTTAAATACCTAATTACTTCGGCAGAACCTGTAGATTTTGTTACGTATAGCCACACAAATTTACTGAAAGCATCTACAATCACAAAAATGTGTTTGAAGTGCTAGTTATAGGTTTCACATGATTGATGTGATAGGTGTTCAGCGGAACGTCGCCTTTATTGATACGATGTCACAATTTGATTTTGTGTTAAAATTAAGTTAAATTAGGTAATAGTTTAATTAATAGAGTAATTCAATACACATAATTCATTAAAATGCCATCTAATGTGAATAAAGGGCATGTTGAATTAATAAGTGCTTTGAATCAGTGCTTATTGAAGTTTTTTTAAGACTATATCTTAGATTGTGGGTGTGCAGTTAGGTTCACATCTTTATCTACTGAATTAAAAGATTGCAAGACAAATGTAGTTTATCATTGTATCATATCAGCTAAAACTGATGTAATAGATCAGTTGCGTTATGACAACAAATTGCTACAGACGGAAATAATTGAGAATTCGCAAATACCTCGTATTTCATCAAAGACCAAAATTTGAATATCACCTGGTCCCAATAAAAACTCTCCAGATAAGAGTCTTGCAGGGATAAATAACTTCTCAAATCGCGACAAAACTGAATCAATACCAAACAACAGTAGGAGACGTACCATTGCTGCCAGTAGATTTCTCAACAGTTTTTCTGATGCAGTGCTGTATGCACAGGACTCAGATTCAAGCAATGATAAAGATTTTGATAATGATGTTGCCACGCATTTATACATATTGACAATGAGTTGCATGAACGTAATCAAGAGAAATTCCAAGCCGAACTATTGATAATAACAAAAAAAATAAATACTGCTACATAGGGTAAGCAAAATAACAAACGTTCTCGTAAAACAAATCATGGCATTGTTGGTACTAATAAAGTTTTGTCTGGTACTCTGCAAACAGCGCAAAAAAACATTTCTCTTACATGTTGATACTACCTCAGATAATTTAAAAAATCTCTTAAAAAGATATTATCCAAAGGTGAAGTCTGAGAAACTTCAAGGTAAGTATTCCATATATTACTCTTCAATTAAAATCATTGTAAGTTTAATTAATAAGGAAAAAATAATGAACTCTGAAGTATGACCGCATGCTGCTTATGTGTCTCGACTTTTTTAATCGGAAAAAATTGAAAGTTACAGAGTTTAATTAATAGTGATTACTTATCAACTCATAAAAAAATAATTTGTTATCAAAACACTCGTAGCTTAATTAATAAGCTACAAGAATTTTACAATGGAATTATATCCTCCAATCTTGAGGCCAGCGTTCCAGAGATGGGGGTGTACTTATAGCCGTCAGATATTGTTTTAATGCTGAAATAATTGGCTTACACAAAAAAGAGCTCCATACGATACCAAATGTTGATGTTTTATGTGTGAAAATATCAATGAATGAGTCATCAGATTTATACATATTTGCGGTTTATATTCCACCAAATTCTCCAATCGAACATTATACAAAGTTATTTGACATTCTTGAATGTCTTCATTATATTTTAAACCAGAATATCATACACATTGGGGATTTTAACATATCCTATTTTGCTCAATCTTCACCTCTACATCAAGAATCTTTAAAAGGTAAAGAAAAATTGCTTACAGAATTTTGTATATACATACTGTAAGAGTTTACTTTTTATACATTTATTATTATAAATTATTTAAGTCAAAACGGCTTTAATATAATATTGCAAAAAGGAGGGATAGCTGAGTGGAGATTGCGCAGAGCGCTTAGCTGAGGGATGATACCATTGCCGCAAGGGCCGTAGACGGCAGTCAGCGGGTAGTACTCGTAGGAGTGTCGAGTACGGTACTCGTGCATAGTCAAGTCAAGTCGAGAGAACGAGAGTGGTAGTTGTCTTTATACTCGAACGAATAACTTGTTATTGTGTGCAAATTAAGTGCGAATGTGGTGTCTTAACAATTCTGTTCTAGTAACCTAGCCAGGTGACAGATCCTACCTTCTTCTGACAATGTGGCTGGTTTGGCCATGGCAGCTAGGTTGAGTACTGAAATGACTTGCTCTAATCTTAGGAAAGAGCACATGTAAGACTTTATTACATTATATTGATTATTATGATGCATGCAGATACATCTATGTCATTATTGGCATATTTGTTTGTATTAAAGAGCATGCAGATTGTTTGTGTCAGAATTGACACGGTTGTTATTGTTTATTGTTGCTCTTTGTGAAATGATTAAGAACGAAAACCTACAGCAGAGAACTTGTTCTGTTCTTGAGCCGGTCTTTACTACTACTATTATTATTTATTATTTGGCTCTCGACGCCGATTAACATAACTCCTGTTTTTCGGTTGAGATCTAGCTTCTCAGATTTCTCGAAAAGATTGGAGAGATCTTTGAGGCCGGGTTTGATGCTGCCGTCAAGGCTGGTACGTTGTCACTGAAAAGAGTTGTAGGTGGGTTCTCTATTGTGGCAATGAAAGGGTGCAGTGTTCAAATACCTTTCAATTATTCCTTTAATCTTGTTTTATTTCTCCTCGCCGGAAACCCTGTAGCCAATGGCCATCTAGGTTTAATTACCCAAGGTGCAGGCATCCGTGAGAAGGCCTCTACTGACTTCTCACATTGGTACCGAAAATAATAAATAGGTTGAAGAATGGAGAAGCAGAAGGAAGCCGCCAACGTCCATCAAATCCGGTCTATATGATAGAAACAGCGAAGCCACCGTAACAGAGGATGCTCTCTACAAGGCTGGAATGGAGGAAGATGGTCCGGCGGGGACAAGCCTCCGGTGAGTTCCTTGATAAGTATTATTAACAGGTACATTATGTGTGAATGTGTTTCATGTATGGTTGATCTAATCCGTTCAATTCGTTCGAGGCGGTTTCTTAACGGCGACCACAAAGGGAGTGAGTTGTAGTAGATCGTTGATAATGATGTAGTCTGTTAATCTTGTATTTATGCAGTATTTAAGTTGTATTCATAATCAGGAAAGAATGTGGTGAAACAATCTGACAAATATTGTATTTTAATAAAACTAGGTAATTTAATTATATATCAATTTAATTATCCCGGCGCCTTCACCATTATTCTTATGCAAATTGCGTCAAAAAAAATACCCCTTACAATACTTAGAAAAAGTAAAATAATCACAAAGAAATTAGATAAACAAGATAATAATTTGTTATTAAAAATTAAACAAAAGACATTACACACTAGATTTTTAAAAGAAATTGAGTTAGATGGGATAGATAAAAAGCTGTCATTTTTATGGATCATGAAAAGACAATTTTATTCTGAGACTGAAGGTTTAGTTTTTGCTATTCAAGATAGGGTAATAACACTAAAAATTATCTTAAGTTTACAATTAAAGAACAATTAGTGGATGAAGTTTGTAGAATGTGTTTGAATTCGACGGAAACAATTGAACACATTTTATCTTCTTGTTCAGTGCTGGCTAATAAACCATATAAAAAAACATAACGCAATTGCAAAAATAGTTTATTCAAACTTGGCTTTTAAGTTTGGGTTGATCAAAAATGTAGAACCGTATTATAATTATAATACAAAAAATTGTTTGGAAAATAATTACAAATTATATTGAGATTAAATTTTGCTAACTGCTTCAAAAATTGAAGCCAATAGACCGGATATTGTTATCGTATTGAAGAAAACTAAAGTTGCATATTTTATAGATATTACTGTTCCAAATTCTTGTTGTTACAAGATACATCAATAATATTTTATTAATACTTTTAAAACAAAAATGGCTTAATATTCGCTGCTTTCGGTGACCATTATGGATCTTTGGAGTTTAAAAATGGTAACATTAAGTAAAAACCTTAATATTTAAGATTTGGATTAAAAAATTCTCGCGGAAATACAGAAAGCAGCATTATTATGTTCATGTCATATTGTTCGAATGTTTTTAACGGTTAAATGTATGTACAATTCAAATAATATGATTGCAGATGCGTAGGGAGGTAGTAATTTAGCTTAATTTTGCAAAAGACAAAGTTGTATAGTCTATTTAGTTTAAAAACCCAATTTGTTGGCTTTGTTTCAATTCTTAAATTAGATTTTAGACTGATTGAAAATTAAAAACATTTTTTAAAACAATTTTTATATTATCTGATAAATAATATTGTCATTATCATTACTTGTCGAAAACCGTAATGATTTTTGAATTCAGCAAAACTGCTGTGCCTCCGGGACAGGGAGAGTTGAACATAATAATAAAAATAAGAATTAATATCAACTTTAGTTGATTTTTGATAAAAAAAATTGTTTAGTAAGTTACCACTCATTCTACTGGCTTTACATCTTTAAACCGTAGCAATTTTATAAAGGCACAAAATTGCAAAACAGCCAGCTAGGCACAAGCCTGTTGGCCAAAATAGATGACAAATGATAAATGAATACGTTAGATTTTCTACTATACATAATAAAACTTCGAGCACTTGGCTCTAAATTAAGTATTTTACGACCAAAATACATTCAAATATAGTCAACTTTTGACAGACTAAGAACTTATAACTAAAAAGTTTAGCAAAAATGATCATC
This sequence comes from Lagria hirta, assembly GCA_947359425.1. Lineage (NCBI taxonomy): Eukaryota > Metazoa > Arthropoda > Insecta > Coleoptera > Tenebrionidae > Lagria > Lagria hirta. Next base: position 30,407,283 of record OX375795.1, on the reverse strand, counting down.
CTGACTGATGAACCGCTTCAAATCCTAAATATTCAAACACAATATCAAGTCCGCTGTTTACCTTAGGTTCAAAGAGTAATCAAATAAATTCTAATTCTTGTTTATTTGTTGTTGAAAAGTTGTACAATGTTTAATATTTGTTTTGAAATTTTGTTTATTTATAATTTTATTTACTATTTCTTTATTATATTCATTAATATTAGCAACTTTTTTGATAAATGCTTTTTCTTCGTTAATATTTTTTGGCTTAAAGGAACGGTAAATAATCTATTAACTATAAGTTAATAGATTAACTTATAGTTAAGAAATCTTAAACTTGCTAGTTTATGTTGAAAGCAATGATTTGAGTCATTAGGTATGTATCTTAAAATGCTTGTTCTTTTTCTAAGTATTTTCCTCTTTTAGCCAGCCCCTTCAGCCAGCTCCCTTTAGCCAGCCCCCTTTAGGCAGACCCCTCAACTTATGCAGCCACCTTTTAACTAAGACAGCCCTCTTGACTTATGCAGCCCCCTTAGAATATACAGCCTCTTTTTAAATATGCAGCTCCCTCCCACAGCTTATGCAATTTAGCTTTAGAATTATTTAGTATGTTTGTAAATGCAAAAAAAATCTATATTTATTTATTTATTATAATATATATATATATATATATATATATATATATATAACATTATATACAATTATACATTTTGATAAACAATCATACAAATATTTTTTTAAAATTTAAACAAAATGTCAAAATTATTTTGGCGTTCGATATCATAATGTCCCTATGGTAATGTTTTATTTAAACCTTGTATTATGTAGCGTTTATCATCTACTGCTGACAATGCAACTTTATGACGTAATTCCGTATATATATATAAAATTTTCACTTGGCAGCTTTTTAGCGTCCATCCGAATTGCTATCTTTTTCGCGTCCAGAATATACATTCTATAATGCAGCTATTCAGCGTCCAAATGTATATTTTTGTACAGATTGGACCCATTCAGCGTCTGGCAGCGTTGCCGCTATGAACTTTCAGATTGAATCGGCTATAACCAAGATTCTTGCAAGATTTTAAAATTTTGTAAATATGTAGTAACACTTTGGTTTCTTTAGAAATAGATTGCTATTGCAAATTTTTTTATCACATAACAAAATGAATAAAGTTTGTGATAAAATGCAAGAAAAAGTGCATGTATTAATAATATAAATTTAGAAGTTTGAAAAAATTATGGTGTCGTCAGAATACTTATGGCAGAGAACAAAACTTTGTTAGATAAACATTTTTGTCAATATTTTTAAAAAGTTATATGATTGTCAATTAACTAATTTTCATCTAATGTTTGCTCTAATAAGATCGACATAAAAGTTTAAATAATGGATCTATAATTGTTTTGTTTGTTAAAGCTCTTTTTATTAACATATTTAACAAGATCACGTGATGATTTAAATTTTCTTTGTTATAATTTATTTTTATAAAAAAAAAATCAAAAATAATGCATCGAAAAAAATTTTGATTAAGAAAAATCAACAAATTGTCACTAACTTGTAAATTTTTTTCATAGTAGCTAACTTGTTGAAATTTACTTTTAACACTAATAGTCTGATTTGATAAATGTTTCTTTTAAGAACTGAATCAGTTATTTATTACTTAAAAGTTAAAACTGAATTAAGTTTGGAAAAGTAACAACCGATTTCAATTACTCGCGATTCATTTTTATATTTTATTAACTATAAACGTAAAATTTCTAAATATCTTAATCGTTTTGATAATTTCATGAATCAGTTTTACATATAACTATATTACGAAACACACATTACTCGAGTTAAAAAATCACAAAAAAAAATTACCAACTATCTGCTGTTTAAAATGAATGTTGATAAACACTTATGAGCTATAAGTTATGAGCTATGAGCTATAAGTTATATCACTTGTTGAAGTTGAATTTCTAATTTTAAGAAAAAAAAGTTTGAAATTTGTTTTGATTTTAAATAAATTGAAAGTTTTTTTTGACTGTTCTGATTCATTAAGCAGACTATCGTACTAATTATGATAACCGGAGTGCTGTTATTGATAACGTTTTACTGATAGCGTTTCTTGATTTATCAGTAATGTGTCTATTGATATTTTCAATTGTTCTCTGAATAAACTCAAGTCATTCTTACGTAAACAAAGTTTATAATCATTATTAGTGTTTTATGTAGTTCTATTGTATTTTACTTATTAATTATTGTTTAATGTTTAATGTTTTTATTAACTTTGTCACTTTAAAATTTTTTGATTCTGTTTGACAATAAACTAATTATTATTTTTATTAAATAGTTTAAAATTAAGCTGGAGTTTGCAAATTTTAAGTCTTGAAATATTTGAGACCCTGAGAGGCAAAACACCTTAGTTGATTAAAAAAAAACATATTCAAAAAAACATAACAATTTTAAAAATCAAAGATTTTTTTTTTTTGGTATATGCATTTTGAATAAACACTTTCATTTTTAGCCACGATTTGTTGCGCAATAAATCGCTGTACTTTTCTTTTAACTCTTCACATTCAAATTTTTTTGGGTGTTTTTTACTGTTCTCTCTTGTATTATTTTTTCTTCTGTTTTATGTTCTTTTTTGTCTTTTCTAGTTTTTGAGAGTCTTTTTATTTTGTTGTTTTAAACCTTTTTTTTTTCTACATCTTGTTCTCTTTTCTGCTTTATCTTCTTTTTTTTGTTTTTTTGTGTTTTTATCCTCTGCATCTTTTCCCCGTGTTTTTTCTCGTTTTATTTTTCTAATTTTTTTACTTCCCATCTTACCTCTCGTGCTCTTTTTTGTGCTTATTCTTATATTCAATGATTTTTTTAACTTTCTTATTTTCTAAAACGTTTTTTCGAATTCTCCCTTTTACTTCATACATTTTCTCTTCTCCCAAATTGTCTTATACCCTATTTTAGCATTTTTTCCTTTTTTTCTTTCTTCTGCTATTAACTATCTTAAATTTTTCTTTTTTTGTCTAAAAATATGTTTTTCCTCATTTCCTTCTTAATTTTATTAATTACATTTTTTCCTCTTCCCCTTCGGTTAGTTTGATCACCACCATCATTATCTTATTTATCTTTTACATCTTCCTGACGTTCACTGCCACTTCTAGATTCTATGTCTTTTTAATTTCTTTTCTGTTTATCTAACCATGTTTCTGTCAAGTCTATTTGACACCCGTTTGGTTTATCTATTTTTAAAAGACTTATATTTTATTCTTACCCCATTTTATAATATTTTTTTTTGCTGTTCTATTTCTTATTATTGATTTATTATTGATTTTTTTTTTGTTATTATTTTGGTTTTTGTTGTACTTTTATCTATGTTTTCTTTATTGTTTAAATTTTTATTTAAGGTTTTTATTAATTTATTTTTTTATTATTTTTTTTTTCTAAATTTTTATCTATGTAAATGTAAATTTTTCATCTTGTTAAACTTTTTTTTCATTTTTTCTGTTCTTTTTTGTTTTCTGTATTTTTTGTTTGCTAACTTATTATTTAGCACAAAAAATTGAACAAAAAAATCTTTTGAATAAATACTATTACAAATAGAAAACCATAAATAATAATATAATAGAATAAAATTAAAATTCTGCTATAAATTTCTGGCAAAAAAAATCCTAAAAATCAATTAGTAATTGATTATATTTAAAAATTAGAGATAGTTATTGTATAATAACACACAAAATAATAACTTGTTTGAGAAAAAAAAGTTAATTATAATTTTTGACAAAAAAAACAATTAGCTTAACAAAACATGCTTTGTAACACAATTATTTTATTAAAAAACATTTTATTGAAACTAATATTGTTGACAATTATGAAATTTATAAAAAATCTTATGAGCAAAGTTTGTTTATAACATTTTTTTAAGCAATCAAACTCAGTTAATTAGTGAAAACTTTTAAACTTTATTGCTTCGTTAAACATTCTTGTATTATCATTTTTCAATTAGTTAATGAAAAAATATGCCCTTAATGCTCACTATACACACAATACATGAAAGGCTAGAACCACCATCTCACCTACTATGTACGATGTCACATTCGTACATATAGGAGAGATTGAGCTTGTGGAAGTGTACTGGTTTCTCCTGGCCTGATGAGTTTCAATGAGAACGAAACAGCGCTGTAGTCAGGTTTGCATAAGGCATTACACTTTCACGAAATGCTAAGTGATATAACCTTTCATGCTTTACAATATTTCAAACAATTCTGTAGATTGGAAGTCAGTCACACTGATCACATTGATCATAATTCAACGATTTCATTGTTACCAGCAAAACTGGTAGAATGTGTAGAGGACTGTCTTAAATATAATTAAGATTAATGGGTAGTACCGGTTTCTAAAGTAGTGCATGCTAAAGCATGACTTTGATACACTGTTAGTACAAATATGCCCTTAATGCTCACTATACACACAATACATGAAAGGTTAGAACCACCATCTCACCTACTATGTACGATGTCACATTCGTACATATAGGAGAGATCGAGCTTGTGGAAGTGTACTGGTTTCTGCAATACCCTGGCCTGATGAGTTTCAATGAGAACGAAACAGCGCTGTAGTCAGGTTTGCATTAAAGCCCGTTGATTTTATAAAGTACCGACACGAGTTAAAATTCGCTTCGGTAACGATTCATTTTGCCGGTAGGAGACGCTGTGACAGTTAATGTTTATCACCATTTTGACATTGGCTTTGAGATAATATTATATTTTCTTATTTGCAAATAAAACACAAATGTCAATAATAATATTATTGACAATAATATTATTATTGATAATATTATAATATAATATTATAATTAATTATTAATAATACTGCAAAATTTAAAATTAAAAAAATTATAATAACAAAGTAAATAAAAAAAACAATAACTGATTACACATTATTAGCACACACGTATAATATAGGTATAGTTAAGAGTACTGAAAAATAGTACTTACTTCGGAGCGCTGTAAAACCTTAGCTATTGACTTAATGAAAAAATGTTGTTTATAAAACTTGTTTCTCAAAAAACGGTCCACAAAAATAGTCTGATATCATTTTTTCGTAAAATGTTAAAAAAAAGTTACATTAAAAAATATAAATTTTATTTTCGAATTTCTGAACATTTGCGCTTATAACTTTTTTATTTATTGTTTTACGACAAAAAATTATTGGTTTAAAGTAAAATTTAATTAATCTATAAAATTGAATTTGCAACAAAGAATGTTAACAGATTTTTTTTCTTAAATTGATAGTTCAAGAGATATATTGTAAAAACCATTTTAACCCCTATTTTCAAGATGGCGGCCGTGGGACAAGGGTGGCGACCCCACAAACTTAGTCTTGGCTTTACACTAACCCCCCCTACACATAAAAAAAATAAAATTGCAAATTGTCCTCTAAAAAACGCAACCCCAAATGTAACATTTCAATGTTAAGACTATTTATATATTCAGTTTTTGAGTAAAATTTTACAATATATTATCCATTTCTTATTTACACTTTGCTATAAGTTAGTTATTTTCTATTTTTGTAATTAGACTGGAACAATTATGAATACATTTAATATACTCTATATCTACATACTTACATCAGTAGCAAGAGAAGGATCTTTAATATTACAAATTTTTATATTTTATAGATCTAAATCATCATTCATAGTATATTTTAATTGATTATTTGAAGGATGAAATTTTGATATTAAAGAAGCATTTTTTTGAAGCAATTGCCGATTGACCAAACTTGTTCAAAAGCACCTTCTTCTTTCAATTTATTTAAAATCGATATAATTTCATTAACATGGGATGTATTACCGGCTGTTTTTTCTGCTATTAGTAATCGTAATCGATCAACGAGCTCATTAGGATCATCCCTATAAATATATTTTTTGAATTACATTTTAACAAAGCAATACCATATCCACTTTTTCGGTTTCTTATTTCTCATTTGTCTTGTTTTAAAGGACGTATTATTTCTAAATATTTTATTTGATTTGTTCCTCATACAAATCAAATTGTTGTCCTTTTGGATCAAAATTTTTTTTAGGTACATTTGTTGAAAGTAATATATCTTGATAGTTTTTTTTATCCTCAATGGTATAATCAGTGGGTTGTTTCATAAAGATCAATTTATAGAAACTTTTTTATCTTTATAGGTTTTTTTTTGATTATAATATTACCGGTTTGTAATTAAAAATCAGCAACACTTTTACTCAACATCAATTTTTTTTTTTTTTGAATCATATATTGCACTATAAGTTTTATCATAAACTTTTTTCTTATTATCATGTAGAAAACTATGTATATAGGAACGAGCAATTTTTGGGAAATCATTCAAATAATCTGTATAAACTTCAGGAGTGTACAATTTTAATGGTTCTTCTTTTTCTTATTGTTTTTCTTCTTCTTCTTCTTCTTCACTTCCATTATTTGTTTCAAAGACATCTTCTTCTTCTTCCTTTTTTCGGATTTAAAAAGATTGGAATAATTTAAAATTTTCCAGAGAGAGGCTTATTTTGTTGTAGAGGTGTTTTAATAAATGATGATGATTGTGAAAATGATTGCTTGATTGTCAAAGTTTGTGGTGATAAGTGCAGGTTTTTTTTGTATTGTAATTGAAAATTTTACTAATGGAATTGTCTTTTGATTTGTTTTTTGAACATTTCTATAGAACTAATAATAAGTTTATATAGTTTTTGTAAGCTTTTATCTTCTTCAAATCTCCCCATCTTTAACGATAGATATTTTTTCCGAATATTTTTCGATAGTTTATCAATTTTCTTTGCTATATTTATGTCCTCAGAAATTTTTTCTTGTTTATCGCAAAGTACATCGTCAAATATAAAGAATGAATTGTTTTTAGCATCACCAATAGGCATTACGCCATCATTGTCTATAGATGCAAAATAGTCTATACCTTTTACTTTGGTCAAAACTTTTTTCAACAATTCATATTTTGGTTGATATAGAGATTTTGAATATACAAAAACATTCTCAAACTTGATGCCAATAAAGCTCTAATAGAATTTGGTGACTTATCATCAAAATCATCTAAACTTAAAATAGGTAATAGAGGTTGTTGTTGTTAACACTGCATTTTTATATAATCTATATACTTATTAAAAAAAATTAAATTTATACAAAATAATAGTAAATACAGTATGTTTTGCAACACACAACTATTGCTGGTTCTTTTATTACTAATTTCAATCAAAGGAATTGAATCGATTATACAAAATTTTATAAATTCTATACTATCGTTTGTGAAATTTATAGTTTTACATCTTGTTTATTGTGCTTCACAACTTAACAGTATGCTTAATTTCATAATTAAAGAAATTTTTCTGAATAGACTGAAAATTTCAATAAAAATTTTTACAATTTTAACACGATAACATTTCTACTCAAAGTATTTAACTTTATCACTATCCTTATCACTTTCATCTTTTTTTTTGTTCAAAAATTTCTCAAATTTTTCTAAGAGTAAACATACATGTATCAGGTCCACAAGTACTTTCAGGATTAGACCAAGGACAGGAATCCAAATGATCATTCATAATTAATTGTTTAAATAGTTTGATAATGAACTTGATAAACGTACAATCACTAATAATAAAATAGTCATAGTTTCAACGAAAGGTGAAAGTTTACTGTAGTTATGAGTAAAATGTTTGTTAGTTTATAGAGAGAGAGAGAAAGAACAAAATTGTTTTCTTTACATATTTATTTTTCAACTAATACATTAATTTTTATCCAATTATATAATAATATACAATTTGTGGTACTACAACAGCACCCCATATATTTTGTATGAATCAAGCAACTGGAGAAAGAATTATTCAGTTTTGGTAGCTTAATTTCATTCCACGTTTCCAAATTAATTATTTCCACATTTTTGAAATTCCATAAATATTGAAATTTTTGAGATCTTTTAACATATATTTGCTTTGCGGTTTGTAAAACCGATGATAAAATTCTTGAAATTTTATAATATTCTACATCTCCATTTGAATATGGTAAACCCTGTAGCTTTTTTGTATATCTAACTTGTTTTTATTTAGTGATGAGAATTTTGAATAAGGTGTTGGTGGTTTCAAAAGATGATAATTGATTCTGACTCCATCATAAACTGTTATCTCTTTCGGATAAAATTCGCACAATTTATTTTCATTCATTAAATTAAATCTTTGTATATCAACAGCTACTACCATTACTTCTGCCATCAAACCAAAATCACACTAAATAAATTTTTGTTTAAAATTATGTTAAACTACACACAATTCCACTGAGAGGAAGATATTCAATAATGAAATTATGAATAATAATACAATCAGCTTTTGTATTGGCTGGAAACCCGGTCTTTGCTTCTGTATCAATTTTTACATCAATAGCACTTGTTTTTAATGTTTTATTCGTTGTGAACAATCAATGATGAATAAGGTACGCTTTTTAAATGATGGATAATTTAATAAAAGTTGTTTCGATAGATTCAGATCATTTCTAAAGCTGTTATAAAATTGCGTGTATTATTTAACCAAGACAAAGATGACGACGATAACATGAGCGTCGTATCATCAGTGAACAATAAAAACACTAAAGAAAGTGAACCTAAAACAACAACGCAAACTAAAAAAAAAACACACCGAGAAACTAAAAAATTACCCAGAAGTAGTAGCCAACCGCAGCTACAAAAAATGTTGGAAAAGACCAACACCGTGCCCATTATCTTTAGAAATAGAGATCGATGGGCTCAACTGTTTTCTATTTTGAACAAGACAAAAACCAACTATTCAAAAGCCCTTCAATTAAGGATGGTATGATTTTCGCAAAATTAGAAAAATAATGGAAGAAAGAGACATGCCCTTCCATATCCATCAATTGAGCTTTTAAAAATTGTGGCAAAAGGAGTGCCAACAAACTTCGACGAGGAGGAGATAAAAGAAAACCTCTTAGAAATGCAGTATCCTGCAATTAAAATAACGAGAATGAAAGGCCATAAAGGACTACCCGCTCCTATGGTTATAATTGAAATCGAGCAGAAATACAAAAGTTTGTATTGTAAAAAGAATATTGGGATTGGATGTGACTATGGAGTCGCTTCGAAAAAATGAAATTATACAATGTCACCGTTGCCAAAAATATGGTCATGTGCAAAAAAATTGCACAGCCGAATACCGCTGCATGAAATGCGGCGAAGGCCATTCAACACATTTATGTGTAAAAGAAAAAACGACTGCAGCAAATTGTGCCAACTGCAAGGAGGCGCATACTTCAAAATACTCCAAATGCCCGGAAAGACCGGTGAACAAAAATTTGCCCCCTAAGGCAAAAACATGGAGAACCAAGCAAAGAGCTCAATCAACCGCCCCTTAAATGAAGGATATCATGAGGGAACAGAGAGAGGAAGCTAAAGCTCCCAAACAGCCTCCGCAACAACCTAAAGCAGAGAAAAAGGCGACAGAAAGACGCCCACAACCGCAACAACAAAAACCGGCAGATGACCGGAACCACAAAATTGCCTACGAGCTGTCTATAATGCTCGTAAAACTTTCAGAGCTCGTCAGAAAAGGCGCAGCATATCAAAGAGTTTCAACACATATTACAAATATTCTGTCATGAAATCATGAATATAAATAATCCAAATACAGCGCCAAGGGCGAGATGTCAAAGCACCAGAAAACCGGTGCATCTTCGAATTATGTTATGGAACATGAACGGGATTCAATTAAGAAAAAGTGAATTGCTTGGTATTATAGAGGAAAATAACCCTGATGTGGTTCTGCTCCAGGAAACTAGATTAAAACTTGGGACATCGATCGCTATTTTAAATTACAATATGTATAGAAGAGACAGAATGAATAAATCAGGAGGAGGAGTGATTGTGCTAGCCAAAAGAGGTATAGCTCAACATCCAATAGCCCCCATTGATAATGGACCTGAAATAGAAACAATCGGCATCGAAATAGAGTGTAAAAACAAAAAAAAATTACATATCTACTCTGCATATTCACCTTCAAAATCAGAGTTGAAAGAGACAACGCTAGACATGGCAATGAATTCAAACAATAAAGTGTTGATGACAGGTGACTTTAATGCCAAACACAAACAAAGTGGGTGCAAACACACTAACAGCAAAGGCACAAACTTAGTGAGATACCTGGAAAATAGAAACTATGGATATATAGTTCCAGACGACCAACTCACATGAGTACATACTTATCAACTGATATTCTAGATTATGGAATATACAAAAATATCACAAGGAACATGACAATTAAGACATTGGCAGAAACGACATCTGGCCATATTCCAATACTTATAGAGATAGAAAAAGAAAACGTTCAGAAAACTAGAACCTTAATAAAATGGAATAAATTTAAAGCTACATTAGAAGCTGAAAATTATCAAGTCAAAAAGATTGACAATATCCAAGAACTTGAAAAAGAAATTTTCAAAATGAAAACAAAAATAGTCGAAACAATAAACAAATCTAAAGAAATTAATGAAATTAAATCAAAAAGAGAAAATCCACCACAAATAATCAAAGACATGATTGAAACAAAGAAAATGGCAAGAAGAGAATACGAGAGGTCGTTTGATCCACGTATTAAAAACATTGTCAACAATCTAAACAATCGCATCAAAGATGAATGGAGAAAGATCCGTAATGCAAAATGGATGAAAATCATAGACAAAGCTAACGACAATAAAAGACCTCAATGGCAGATAGCCAAGGCACTTAAAGCGGACAAAAATAAAAATGACAGAATCTTAAAAGTAGACAATAGAATTGTCACTGACGACAGAGAAAAAGCTGAGATTTTTGCTATAGAAATGGAAAAGCAATTTAAACTAAATCCAGCTAAAAATCAAAGACTTACAGAGCAAATGGAGCTCATAGTGGACTACCAACTAAATGAAAAAGTTGTAGGAAAGTTAGAAGAAGCCACTGAAGACAAAGTGAGAAAACTTTAAGAGAAAACGAAGCCAAAAAAAGCATCTAGATTTGATGGAATTTCAAATAAAAGCGCTAAGAGCGCTACCAGACAATATGTTTAAACAATTAACAGAGATTTGCAATGGAATATTAAAGACTTATCATTTTCCAGAAAGATGGAAAAAAGCAATAACCATAATGCTACCAAAACCTGGTAAATCTAGAAGTGATCCAGTAAACTATAGGCCAATAAGTTTACTATCAAATCTAAGTAAAATAACCGAAAGAATTATATATGCACGTCTCAAAAGAGAGACAGATGATAAGAATGTCCTTCCCGATAAACAGCATGGTTTCAGAGAAGGACATGGATGCGAAAATCAACTGGCAAGGATCACTAATCTAATATTAAAAAATAAAAACAAAGGCCATTGCTCAGAATGATGCGGCTCATAAAATCATATTTGACGAATAGAAAATTCCAAATTTGTATTAATGAGGAAATGTCCCTAGAAAAGGGCATCGAGGCTGGACTGCCTCAAGGATCGATTTTAAGATCTGTGCTGTAAAATATCTACACTCATGATATCCCAAAATCACCGGAAACAACACTAGCTATGTATGCTGATGACACCGCCATCATCGCATTAGCTCCGAAAAAACCAAGTGTAAAAATGAAATTGCAGAACCACATCGAAATTTTAGGAAAATGGTTCGAAAATTGGCGAATCAAAATCAATAAAGAAAAAAGCCAAGCTGTCATTTTCGGAACCAAAACAAAACGTAGACTTCCGGAAGAGAGAATTCAACTGAATGGAAAAGGAATAAAATGGGAAAGAGAAGTCAAATACCTTGGTGTGACTTTCGACGAAGAAATGAAGTTTAATAAGCACATAGCTATCAGAAACCAACAGGCGAGACAAATAAAGGAATATCTGTATTCATTAATGTCGAGAAAAAGCAAACTGAGCGAGAAAAATAAGCTGACTTTATACAAGTCAGTGATAAGACCAATAATGGCTTATGGGCACAAGGCCTGGGCCCATCTCAGCGAAAAAGAATTGAACAAAATGGAAACAACACAAAATGTGTCATTAAGACAAATAACAAATTCAGAATGGTATATAAGAAACAGCAAGATTCGGGAAAGAACCGACATGCTATCGATCAAGGATTATGTAATGAAATTAAGCAAAAAGAGCTATGAAAAGATGACGACACATAGTAATCAATCCATTAAAAGAATGATGGAAGATGAAGCGGAAATGGGAAATAGAAATATAAAGCGACCGCGATTGGTTCTTGATGCCGAGAAAGCTCGCAGCTAATCCCAGCAGTAGATCAGGAGATCTGAGCGACTTAAACTTCTGCGGAACTTACGGTATCCGTCCAAATCAAATAGTGCTGTTAGAAGGTAACACTTTCCATCAGTACCAATACTGAAAAATTAAAAAAATATTCTACCCATAAAAAAAAGAAAAAGAAACAACAAACATATACTAATCATTTCAATTCAATGAAACACCACTAACCGGTTCTGTAAGCCGGACCTGTTAATAGATATATTAACATGTAGAAATAACACACATTTATGAAACAATAATTGACCCTGACACCAGCACAAGATGCTCAGTAAATATAACCACAGATAATCTTTGATTAGAATAATAAAAGGTATTAGTTCTCATCCAAACAGTTTGAAAAGACAAACAGGCGGCCTGTATAGAAGCGAAAGAATTTTTAAATATAGCTTCTTAGGCGTTACCAATGAGACATGATTTGATTTGATTGCGTGTATTTAAAATGTGCTTCTACAAAGTTATTTAATGAAAAATCTAAATTCATACGTTCCATTGTTATATGTTCACCATTTAGTATTGCTCCTACATTAATAAGATCCAAATGATCAAATCTTGATACATCACTTTTATTATTTCTTCACTTTGAAAAGCTACAATAATGAAATAAGAACTTTCGAGAGCAATACTTGATTTAACTGCCTGAATTTCTTCTGTAGGTGCTACAGAAGAAGTGTCTTAATTGAGGAAGCTCCTAATAATTCCATTTCCGTGATAGAATTATTTAGAATAGGTAAACCTAGAATAGGTTTATCGGATCGTAGTGATGTTAATAGTTGTAATTTTAAAACATTGTTTGGAATAACTGTATCTTCTTTGATGATATATTATTGATTGTTAGCTCTCTCAATCTTATTGTTTGTCTACTAAAATATGCTAGTTGATAATCATTGAAAATACCATGTTTTGGAGGAATACGTAAAACAAAGTTTTTTTTTTTGTTACTATAGGATAGTCGGTGTAATTCCATCCAGCAATATCTAAATGATTTGTATCCATCTTATTATAACAGAGAAAGCCTCTTATTGTGCTAACAATTCCAGGTTCTGGTACATTTTCAACTTCTTAACCATTTAATTCATATGCTATTTAATAGAAATGCACCTCCATTTTGTGATAGTTGTACACTACCTGTTCTTTGTGTTTTTCTTAATTTTCCTTCAATAATTAGAGCAGCATCAGACATTAAGAACCAATAATAATATTGATTTATTGTTATGGTATTATTACCATAACAATAAATCAATGATTTTATTATCATTACTATTAAGAGATTTCACATATGGATAATATGTTCAACTTTCTACTTTTCGAATTGTTTCATCGGTTTGTAGTTTTTGATAAATGTTAAAAGCTTGATTTAGCGACACTGTAGCCCAAAGATTTGAGAAATTGTAAATTTGTAATTTGTTTTTGAAAGTTTTTGCTTCTTTAAACGTCTCTTAAAGACTGAAGGATGAACGTTTTCAATATTACATTTATGTTTTTTATTATTAAATATTAAGCCATGATATTTGTTTCAATTCCAATTCAATAATAACTTCTTTACCGCAAAAATTAACTAGTACAAAATTTTTATTTAAAATCGTAAAAGTAATATTTAAAATTTCATGTTTATGTATAATTGGTAGATAAATAAGATTGTGCAGTTTTCCGTCACAAGCAAATCCAGGGTCAACACAAACACTAAACTGATAAATTGTATGAGAAAGAGATTGATTATAGAATGAACCTGTTGTAATATTTGAATTGTTCGAACTTTTACAATATTGACGGGAATATCAGATTCGTGTAGTTGTTTTGATGTGAGAATGCGTTTTAAAAATCCTAATAATTCACCAATACTATCACTCGATTCAAAATCTATCTGATAAATGTCACTATAAATTTTACACTTTATTGTATTATTATTTGGTTTTAAAAAGATATATTGATTGTTGAATGTATTGTTCCTTTTTCACTTCGTCCGGTATAATTGGTTTTTGCACAAATAAAAATTTGAATAAAACAAATTAGCCGCAGTTTTATGCTATATTAATAAAACAAGTTTAATAAAATATAATCTTTCAAGTATTTTGGTTATATAGAAAAAAAATATTTTTTCAAACATAGAAACAAAAAAATAGATAAAACAACAAAAAACAAAAAAAAAATTTTTAATAAAATCCTAAGCAGAAGTCCTAACTGAAAGTTGCTCATCTTGTTGAAAAGTGATATACAGAAGCCAATCTCTAATCCTCCAAAGGTAGGCAGAAGAGAACACCCCCGGAGGTAAGGTCTCAGGTAGAGAGAAAGATTGTTATAAAAAGAAGCCAAGATGTAGCAGTGTTGTCTGGTGGTGTCTAGGCTGTGTGCGATTGGGGGGGGGGGGAGAGGGAGAATGCTCACAATGGTTGTCCTGACCACTCCCGCCCTGACATCGTAACTACGTTCCCAACCAAGAACCAGTAAGACACTCAATTAAGATTTTTGAATAAATTTTAATAAACGTACAAGTGTCTTACTGGCAGTATGGAAAAACACACCTCTTTTTATTATTTTGGAAAGTGAAGTGAATCTAATTCAAAATTTGATTATACAGATTATAACTCTAATCTGCTTAGCGAAATAATAGAGAGCGAGTAAATATAGACAAATACAGATTTAGACAAAACTTTAAGTGGCTTTGAAATCAAGATGTTTGGCATAAAATACCTACATGATCCTAGATCCTACTAGTAGATATAGTAGGTATGTTCTGGAGCAGTGCTTTGCAAGTCTGCCACCGAGGGCGCCACTTGTCGGTGTCGGTAAGGTAGGGAGCGCCACTATCGGTTCTGATCCATGCTAAGTTGAATCGGTGTCGGTAAGGTAGGGAGCTATCGGTTCTGATCCATGCTAAGTTTACCAGGTGGCGCCACTAGCGGAACCTAAGTTGAGATTCCAGGCAAAGTGTGGCGCCACTAGCGAAAGTTTCCAGACAAAGCGCCACTAGCGGAAATGTAATAACAGCTGATAGTTTGTAGGTTCAAACACCAGGCAGCCCCCAGCAGGCTCCCGACTTTGGAATTAGCTCACTGTTTCCAATTTCTATCGGTGTCGGTAAGGTAGGGAGCTATCGGTTCTGATCCATGCTAAGTTTAGTTACCAGATGGCGCCACTTTGTCGGTAAGGTAGGGAGCTATCGGTTCTGATCCATGCTAATGTCGGTAAGGTAGGGAGCGCCACTATCGGTTATCTATAACACCAAAACTATGGAGCTGCTTAGTTGTGACGTCACTAGCTGTAATAATAGTCAATAAAAAAAATCAGAAAATAGTTTATTATGCTAGTCTAGACAAACTAGTTCTAGCGTCTATAAACTAAATATATGCAAAATTAACAAAAAAAATATATGGCTGCTTAGTTGTGACGTCATTAGCTGTAATAATTTACTTTAAGAAAAATCACAAAATGGTTTATAGACATATTTCATAAGCTAATCTAGACAAACTAGCACCTATAATCTTCTAAAAAACTGTCCACATATTTAAGTTTAAAAACCAAAAGTATAGAGCTGCTTAGTTGTGACGTCACCAGCTGTGAAAATTCTTGATCCATGCTAAGTTTAGTTTTGGCGCCACTATCGCTTAATATTTTAGTATAGAATATAGAATCAGATTTAATTAGGAATGGAGCAGTATCAATGTTTTTCTGAAGATAAAAAATGATCTAACCAAGTCTTGTTACGTCACAAGTCGCGAATCTGTAATTAGCAGGCCCCCAGCATTAGCCCCCCACCAGCAGGTATTAGCGGACAGCCCCCACCAGCAGGTATTAGCGGACAGCCCCCACCAGCAGGTCACCAGCATCCCTCTAAAATTTTTTTATCTTTAAGAAAAAGGATGTAGTTTCAGGAAGCAAGTAGAGATAAAACAATGTGAAAAAAGTTCTGATAATTAAAACACTTTATCGTTTTTATAGTTTTTTATTAAATTCACATTTCATTAGGAAAATATATATTCTCTCATACAATAGCTTTGATTATTGTTATAAGTATTACATATTTGAAAGTACTAACTAAATATTCTAGATAAAATCTAACATTATATACTATACTATAAAAATACTCATTTATTCACAATATTAGATATTTTTCAAAAGTTCAAACAACATGTCAAAATTTTTTTGACGTTCGATATCATAATGCCCCCATGCTAATGTTTTATTTGAACCTTGTATTATGTAGCGTTTATCATCGACTGCTGACAATGCAACTTTATGACGCAATTCGGTGTATATGTCGTGCAAATAAGATTTAAATATTGACATACTACAATAGACTGATACGTTATTAATTATAACATTTTGATAATCTGCAATTTGTAGTGTAGTTTGTACAACGTGTTTACTTACACCTTTAGCTTTTTTATCAGTGTGGTCGTTCAAGTCAATACAATACCTATAACTGACATAATAAAAACAGTGATAAGAAAAAAAGGAAGCCAGAATTTTTAAATAGTTTATAAAGATATTGAAATATATTCTTCTTTTGAATTTATACATTTCAAAAGAGAAAATAATATATAATTCTCTATACTTTTTAAATAGTTTATAAAGATATTATAATATATTTTTCTTTTGAATTTATACATTTAGAAAGAGAAAATAATATATAATTCTCTATACTTTTTAAATATTTTATAAAGATATTATAATATATTCTTCTTTTCAATTTTATGCTTGCAGCAGGTCCAGCAGCATCCCTCGGATCTGTAGGGTCCCTAGGTTAGCAGAGCCAGCAGCAGCTTGCTTATGGAAATTAATATTTTAGTATAAAATTAGATTTAATTAGGAATGGAGCAGTATCAATGTTTTTCTTATGAATTTTTTATCCTAAATTCGAAGAAAATTTAATAAATTTAATTGATTTGTAAGATTTAATAGATTTAATAGATTTAATAGATTTAATAGATTTAATAGATTTAATAGATTTAATAGATTTAATAGATTTAATAGATTTAATAGATTTAATAGATTTAACAAATTTAATAGACTTTACATATTTTATAGATTTAATAAATTCGGTAGATCTAATTGATTTTAAAGCTCTTATAGATTTGATAAATTTAAAAAAATTAATAGATTTAATGGTTTTAATCGATTTAATAAATTAATAAATTGAATAGATTTAATAGATTCCGTAGATTTAATATATTGTATAAGCTTAATAAATTTAGCCAATTTTATAAATTTAATACATGAGATTTAATAGATTAAATATAATACTTAATAAATTTAATCTGTATTCTTTTTGTTCTTAAATCATTTTTCTTCAATTGTTTTTACATCTAGTATTCAATTGTTTTTTTATTAATTTTTTTTGTCTGAACATTTTTATTTTTTTTTAACTATTCTCTTTAGATTTAGTTCTGTTTTTTCTTTTTTGATCCGTTTTTTCATTTGTTTTTTTTATTTTTTTGTTAAAAACTATCATTTTTTAATTATAAAACTAAATAATAATAGCTTTGTTGATATAGCGTGTGCCAAATTTGCAAATGGTGACAGAATGTGTGAACCAGCTGTCAGTGGTGGCAGCTTTTGTAGAAATGTATGATATGGGTGGAGGTGATGTTGTCCAACATGTATTAACTTGTTTAGTGTTGAAGTATATGTTTAGAATGTGAGATGTGTATAATAAGCGGTAAGCGAATATTTATTAATAAAACATATCTAATTTAAAGTTTACAGATATTGGAGGTGTCAACAATCTCTTTTATACACTGATTCTCTAATATTAGAAGTCTTTACTGAAAATATTTATGAAGATATAAAACAACATAGTGATAGATTTGATTTTTCCAATTATTCAAAATTTAATAGTCATGGAATACAGCCAAATGTTTCAGTTGTTGGTAAAATGAAGGACGAATATGCAGGTGCTCCACTATGATCAAATCTTGATACATCGCCTTTATCATTATTTCTTCTATTACTTTGAAAAGCTACAATAATGAAACGTGGACTTTCGAGAGCAATACTTGTTTTTACTGCCCAAATTTCTTTTGTAGCACCTACTGTCAATTGAAGAAGCTCATGATAATCCCATTTCCGTGATGGAATCAGAATAGGCTTATCGGATTGTATTGATGATAAAAGTTGTAATTTCAATACATCGTTTGGCACAACTGTATCTACTTTTAATGAAATATTATTGATTGTTAGCTCTCCTTTAGTTACATCATTAAGATTTGGTACTACTAGTATAGCGTCAATATCATTTCGAGCACGTATTAGTCGTATTGTTTGTCTTCCAAAATATGCTAGCTGATAATCATTAAAAATACCAAATAAATGTTTTAGAGGAATACGTAAAACAAAATTTTCATTTGTTACTATAGGATAGTCGGGGTAATTCTATCCAGCAATATCCAAATGATTTGTATCCATTTTATTATAGCAGAGATAACCTCTTATCGTGCTAACAATTCCTGGTTCTCGTACATTTTCAACTTCTTGACCATTTAATTCATATGCTATGCTATCAAAGAGAAATGCACCTCCATTACGTGATAGTTGTACAGTACCTGTTCCTTCTGTTTTTCTCAATTTTCCTTCATTAACTAGAGCAGCATCAGACATTAAGAACCAAGAATCAGATTGATTTATTGTTCCTGCTGGTGGGGGCTGTCCGCTAATACCTGCTGGTGGGGAGGGATATAAAATTTTATACATTTTTATAAAGATATTTTAGAAACAGCATTTCAAATATATTGTAATAATAATATACCTGTATTAGAAATTATTAAATATATATGTAATACTTATAACAATAATCAAAGCTATTGTATGAGAGAATATATATATTATTTTCCTAATGAAATTATATGTGAATTTAATAAAAAACTATAAAAACGATAAAGTGTTTTAATTATCAGAACTTTTTTCACATTGTTTTATCTCTACTTGCTTCCTGAAACTACATCCTTTTTCCTAAAGATAAAAAATGATCTAACCAAGTCTTGTTACGACATGTAGAAAATTGTGGTTTTTGTAATTTAAATGAAACAAAAACTGTTATCTAAAACCGCAACATCCATTGTGCTTTGCGCTAAGATTATAAACAATAAGATATCAGAATATTTTTCTAATACTCCAAAAGCATTGTAATTTATGCAATAGAATCGATTAGACAATAATTTTTGTAAAAAATAATATTAAATTATAGCAATTTTTGTAATTATTTAGTTTAATCTATCGAAAAATAGGGCAATTACATCATTATTGTTATTTTCTTTAATTTTAATTTGTGACGTATGTAGCCATATACCAATAATCTTGTCTTTGATAACTTTTAACCTATTATCGTTGTTTTTCTCAATTAATAAGAAAATTTGATACATGGCAATCACTTCCATTTTGTTAGTGATCCAGCAATTATTGTTATTCACTTGTGTTTTAACGGTGCAGTTTTATTTTTTTGCCATTTTTTAGTGTAATAATGTCCAGTCATCCAGTGTCAAACGTAAGTTAATTTTTTTTAAATGATCTAAGATGTAAATGAAGCAAATTAGTTATATAATTTGAAATAATTTTTATTTCAGAATAAGTTTACTTGCGATTGGTGTCGTAGGCAGTTCTCCACATTGTATAATAAAAATAGACATATGACCAACTCATGTACTCCAAACAAAAAACAAAAATTGTCAGAATCAAATGGTAAAATTTACATTATTAGAAAATTAATCTATATTGATAATCCTTTTGCAGACTTAGTCAAGTGCGATTTATGTGATTGTTTTATCAATCGCCAACAGTTAAAAAGTCATCAATCAAGTCGACACCATAAAAATAACTGTGTTACACCCCTGGCTGCAAATATTTTTACTGTTGCTACAGCATTCGAAAAACGAATTGCGACCTATCGTTTAATTCCAGAAGAAGAATATGTGAATATTTCGGACTTTCTTGAAAATGAAAAGAAAAAAATCTTCGACTTACTTCAAAAAAAATTGGACAAAATGATCACACTCAAAGTTAATGTGGAATTACATGGGTTATACACTATTGAAGCTAAAAACTTGACGGACATCAAATCGTTTCAAGCAGCTAACAAAATAATCACACCTGGTTCATCTCTAGATGAGATTTTGTTGACATTTAAAAAAGAAATTCAACATAAAATGGAAATATTTGCTGAAAAAGACTCCGGTAAGAGATTTTTTTCATACGTACATTTATTTCAGTTTAAATTTTTAGGATGGGCTTTAAAACATATTTTATATTTAGAAATAAATATAAATAAGTATAATCCTCTTCGAGCATCATCATACATAAAACTACCAGAATGCATCAGTAGAAAACAAGCCATTATAAATGTTCAAAATAATGACAACAAGTGTTTTGGTTGGAGTATTGTGGCAGCACTAATCAAGCCAAATGGTCCCAAAAACAGTCCAATGTCATACCCTCATTTTACGCAAGTGTGTAATTTTTCTGATATAGTTTTTCCAGTTAAATTAGAAAGTATTGCAATTTTTGAAAAAAATAATAATATTTCGATTAATGTTTACGGTTTAGAACTTGTTTTTCATAATAACAAAAAACGATATGAAATAGTTGGCCCGCTATATTTTTCAAAATTCAAACAAAATGTTCATATTAATTTATTATTGAGAGATGATGATGAATCTGACAACCAGCATTATTGTGTTATTAAAGATTTATCGAAATTAGTATCAAGTCAAGTTTCAAATCATAAAAGAAAAAAACATTTTTGTGATGGTTGTTTGCAATATTTTACTACTAAAGATATATTGGAACGACATTGTGAAAACGATTGTACTACAGTAGCTGTAAAAATTCCTAGCACAGAGATGAGAAAAACTAAATTCGGTAAATTAATCCCATCAAACATTTTACAATTTGATAATTTTCAAAAAAAATATAAAGTTCCATTTGTTGCATATGCTGATTTTGAGTGTTTACTTATGCCTTTAGCTACTTGTCAACCAAATTCTAAAGCAAATACAGAAAGTTTTCATGTAAAAACACATTTGCATGAACCTTACTCATGCGCATACTATATAAAATGTGCTTTTATTAAATCTATTAAATTTATTAAATCTATTAAATCTATTAAATCTATTAAATCTATTAAATCTATTAAATCTATTAAATCTATTAAATTTATTAAATCTATTAAATTTATTAAATCTATTAAATCTGTTAAATCTATTAAATCTATTAAATCTTACAAATCAATTAAATTTATTAAATTTCCTTCGAATTTAGGATAAAAAATTCATGAGAAAAACATTGATACTGCTCCATTCCTAATTAAATCTAATTCTATACTAAAATATTAATTTCCATAAGCAAGCTGCTGCTGGCTCTGCTAACCTAGGGACCCTACAGATCCGAGGGATGCTGCTGGACCTGCTGCAAGCATAAAATTGAAAAGAAGAATATATTATAATATCTTTATAAAATATTTAAAAAGTATAGAGAATTATATATTATTTTCTCTTTCTAAATGTATAAATTCAAAAGAAAAATATATTATAATATCTTTATAAACTATTTAAAAAGTATAGAGAATTATATATTATTTTCTCTTTTGAAATGTATAAATTCAAAAGAAGAATATATTTCAATATCTTTATAAACTATTTAAAAAGTCTGGCTTTCTTTTTTTCTTATCACTGTTTTTATTATGTCAGTTATAGGCATTATATTGACTTGAACGACCACACTGATAAAAAAGCTAAAGGTGTAAGTAAACACGTTGTACAAACTACACTACAAATTGCAGATTATCAAAATGTTATAATTAATAACGTATCAGTCTATTGTAGTATGTCAATATTTAAATCTTATTTGCACGACATATACACCGAATTGCGTCATAAAGTTGCATTGTCAGCAGTCGATGATAAACGCTACATAATACAAGGTTCAAATAAAACATTAGCATAGGGGCATTATGATATCGAACGTCAAAAAAATTTTGACATGTTGTTTGAACTTTTGAAAAATATCTAATATTGTGAATAAATGAGTATTTTTATAGTATAGTATATAATGTTAGATTTTATCTAGAATATTTAGTTAGTACTTTCAAATATGTAATACTTATAACAATAATCAAAGCTATTGTATGAGAGAATATATATTTTCCTAATGAAATGTGAATTTAATAAAAAACTATAAAAACGATAAAGTGTTTTAATTATCAGAACTTTTTTCACATTGTTTTATCTCTACTTGCTTCCTGAAACTACATCCTTTTTCTTAAAGATAAAAAAATTTTAGAGGGATGCTGGGGACCTGCTGGTGGGGGCTGTCCGCTAATACCTGCTGGTGGGGGCTGTCCGCTAATACCTGCTGGTGGGGGGCCTAATGCTGGGGGCCTGCTAATTACAGATTCGCGACTTGTGACGTAACAAGACTTGGTTAGATCATTTTTTATCTTTAGGAAAACATTGATACTGCTCCATTCCTAATTAAATCTAATTCTATACTAAAATATTAAGCGATAGTGGCGCCAAAACTAAACTTAGCATGGATCAAGAATTTTCACAGCTGGTGACGTCACAACTAAGGAGCTCTATACTTTTGGTTTCTAAACTTAAATATGTTGACAGTTTTTTAGAAGATTATAGGTGCTAGTTTGTCTAGATTAGCTTATTAAATATGTCTATAAACCATTTTGTGATTTTTCTTAAAGTAAATTATTACAGCTAATGACGTCACAACTAAGCAGCCATATATTTTTTTTGTTAATTTTGCATATATTTAGTTTATAGACGCTAGAACTAGTTTGTCTAGACTAGCATAATAAACTGTTTTCTGATTTTTTTTATTGACAATTATTACAGCTAGTGACGTCACAACTAAGCAGCTCCATAGTTTTGGTGTTATAGATAACCGATAGTGGCGCTCCCTACCTTACCGACATTAGCATGGATCAGAACCGATAGCTCCCTACCTTACCGACAAAGTGGCGCCATCTGGTAACTAAACTTAGCATGGATCAGAACCGATAGCTCCCTACCTTACCGACACCGATAGAAATTGGAAACAGTGAGCTAATTCCAAAGTCGGGAGCCTGCTGGGGGCTGCCTGGTGTTTGAACCTACAAACTATCAGCTGTTATTACATTTCCGCTAGTGGCGCTTTGTCTGGAAACTTTCGCTAGTGGCGCCACACTTTGTCTGGAATCTCAACTTAGGTTCCGCTAGTGGCGCCACCTGGAAACTTAGCATGGATCAGAACCGATAGCTCCCTACCTTACCGACACCGATTCAACTTAGCATGGATCAGAACCGATAGTAGCGCTCCCTACCTTACCGACACCGACAAGTGGCGCCCTCGGTGGCAGACTTGCGAAGCACTGCTCCAGAACATACCTACTATATCTACTCCTACTAAGTAACGTTACAAAAGAAACATGTAAAGAAAATATTTAACCTAATTCAGTAAAATGCCAGAAGATCGAATAGTATTTACAAATACCACCGACAAATCTAGAACATTAGTAATAATAATAATAAACTGGCTTTTATTTACCGAAGAATATAAAAGAAAATAAATACATAGATTATAAAATAAATAAATCACAAGAAAGAAGACAATAAAATAAAAAATAAAATAAAATAAATCTTCTTCGGACAGAGGCGAAGTTCACCATAATGCTGCTCTACCACTTAACCCCTCAATAATATTAATATAAATAATAGCAAATGATATAACAACAATAATAATAATCAGGCAACAAAATAATTTACAAGAATTCTATTAAACTAAAGTATATAAAACATAATTAAAAGTATATTAGGAAGTTACACAGTGAGTTATGAATTATATAGTTTGATAACGTTAGTAGTTAACTACTGCTCACATAAAAGTTTAATTCTGATAGAAATTTTAAATAGTCTGACACTCATAAGCCTTGTAGTTTTAGCTATATCGTTATAAGTAATAGCAAGATTGTATAAGAATGATCTTTTATATAGTGAAGTTTTGTGAGCAGGTATAGCTATAAACGATTTTCGTCGCACATTAATATTATGTATGTCAGACCTATATCTAATTTTTCTGGCCAAATAGGTTGGACACTGATTGACTATAATTTTATGATAAAGAACAGACGAGTGTAACTTTCTGCGATTACTCATATTCAACCAGCCAATTTCTTTTATTTTAGGGGAGATATGATCTCTCCTAGGTACACCGCAAATTAACCTCGTACAAGAATTTTGGACCCGCTGGATTTTTCTAGCAGTGTGTAAGTCGATGCATCTATCAAAAACCACATCGCAAAATGAAAAATGAGATAGCACTAGGGTGTCACACATCAGGCGCATACTACTTTTGTTCAAAACTGTCTTTTGTGAAAAAATTAATCTTAAATGATAGAAGGCTTTTTTGATACAGTTGTTAATGTGTGTTTTAAAACGTAGATTTGAATCTAAGACTAAACCTAAGTTACGTGCTTCTTCAACAATGCCTATTTTTCTTTTATCAATGATAAGATTTAATTGATGTAAGTGCCGTGCTTTAACCGCTGGCTGTCCAAACAGAAGAGCAACCGTTTTTTTAAGATTAACACAAAGAGAATGTTTAGTAGACTCATCTATTAAGTTATTTAAATCAATATTAATTTTTTCATTAGCTTCTTGCAATTGTTCTGGGGGAAAAGTAGCATACAGTTGAGTGTCATCCGCATAATAGTGAACATTACAAATAGACATTTTTAAATTTAATTGACTTATATATATATAGAAAATAATAAAGGCCCTAGGATTGAACCCTGAGGAACACCACAGTCTTAAGTAGCTTCTTGAGAGAGAGTATTTTTGTATGATACAATTAGTTTTCTGCCTGTAATAAAGTTTTCTAGTAACTTTGTTGCTTTTTTGTTCAAACCTATATATTTCAAGATAGAAAGCAAAAGTTTATAATTGATACAATCAAAGGCCTTGGTGTAGTCTAATAGTATCAGTACCGTTAAGTTACCGGCATCGGAAGCCTTTGATATGTCATCAACAATATGCAAGAGAGCTGTAGTGCAGCTATGATATTTCCTAAAGCCAGATTGTGTTTGTGGTAAAATATTATATTTATTTAAAAAGTCCGTCAGCTGAAGAAACAAAACTTTCTCAAGTATTTTAGAGACAGTTGGTACAATACTAATTAGCCTTAGTTGCTGAAACTCTTTAGGTTCTTGAACTTTTGGCACAGGAACTACGAGAGACGTTTTCCACGCAGCCGGAAAATAACTTTCGAGAATGCATGAATTAACAATATGTGTCAAATGTGGAATAATTCGAGAAGCACAGAGCTTTAACATTCTGGATGTAATTCCATCAGTTCCTTTAGCGTTTGTTGCTATAGAACATAGTATGTTATTTACCTCCTGTGGATCTACTACCCGAAAATTAAACTCTTCTACTGGGCAGTGGTCATTGTTGTATTTATAGATTTCTATCGTTTCATCTATGTTTTGCTTAGTAATATTTTTTACTGATTTAATGAAAAAATTATTGATGTCATTGACATCTGCCAAGTGGGAAGGAAGGTCGTTACGCGTTTTAGGTTTACTATAAATGTCCAACGATTTTACGTCTTTCCAAATTGTTTTTAGCTTACTGTTTTTGAATCTATGATTTAAATAAGCTTTTTTCTCATTCACAATAGCTGTATTAGTGAAATTTCTTAGATCTTTGTAATACTTGAGGTCTTTTAGTTGTTTAGTTTGTTTGTATTTTTGAAGTGCTCGTTCTTTCATCTTAATCAACAGTTTAACATTATCTGTCATCCAAGGCGCTAATGGTTTATTAAAAGTTTTAGATATAAGTGGCGCATGATGATCAAATAAGTTGATCATCAAAGTGTTAAAGTACTCAACTTTATTTTCAATGTGAGGCATGTAAAAAACATTGTCGAAAGGCAAATTCTGCAGATCTATGTAGAAAGCATCGGGATCGATGCTTTGAAACTCCCTATATGTTCTTTGATAAGGTGTTATTTGCTTTTTCAGTCCTTTAAACTGACAAAAAATAACTTCATGATTAGTTGGCAGAAGATGATTAAACTCGACTCCGCTAGTTATTAAATTTAACGTATTTGAACATATTACTACATCGATAAGAGAGCTACTATTTGTGGATATTCGAGTTGGTTCAGTTATTACCTGCTGTAGATCTAATTCTGTTAAAATTTCATATATTTTTTTGGTAGATCTGTTATTAAAATCCATCATGTTAATATTAATGTCGCCCATACAGATTATTTCACTACATTGAGGCTTAAAATAAAATAATTGTTCTTCAAGATCTTCAGAGAATTGAGTTATACTGCTATGTGGAGGTCGGTATAGCACTCCAATATAATAGTTAAACGAGGATATCTTAATCTCAATCCACAACTGCTCGTAGCTGTTATACTGTTCGGAATTGATTATATTAAAACTAATATGATTCTTAATATATACACACACCCCACCTCCTTTTTTATCTTCCCTGTTCTTTTTCACAAAATTATAGGCAGGATTAATCATTGTCATTTACTTGATTTGTTAACCATCTTTCTCCAATAAGAAAGATGTCAATCTTACCCTTGCTAATAAATTTCCTAAATTGTAAAAAACCAGAAAATAATGACCGCGCATTTATGTGAGCAACAGTATATGTATTATTTATGTATTTTTCACAAGCCATAGTGTAACGCGTATATATCAGAAACCACTAAAAAAAAAAATTTATATATAATATATAAAAATGAAAAACTAAAAATATGAAAAACTAAAAATAAGCTAGTCTGTTCTAGATTTACGCTAATAAAATATATATAAGAATAAAGGTGTTGTTAGATGCGATTACCCCAAACTGTAATTGATTCTCTGTCTTAATAGTTCAACTCTTTCTTGGTAACATTTACACATGGGATTATTTGCCTTGTGATCAACAGGGATATTTGCCTTAAGTCTAGTGTTCGCGAGTTTGCAGTTTACACATACAACTTCAGCAGATTTACATTGATCCAGCGAATGAGGACCAGAGCATTTGACACAACTATAGCCATTTTTACATTCATCATGCACATGGCCATACTGATTATATTTATAGCATCTTACAATATTGAAGTGCTCATAAATAGTGCATTTGCCCCATCCTATGAATAAAAATCCTTTCTCATTGATGCGCCGATATAGGTTTGCGCCGATATAGGTTTGCGCTAACTTCTATTATAACATTGGACTTATTTTTATATTTATCGTTAATTTTTTTAATAATTTTTATACTACTGGCTTCACAATCAAAATCATTATTACACACAATATTATCTAGAAGCAAAGTATCATTGCTGGCAATTTCAGAATCAATTCCATAAATAATTATGCGTGGATTAAATTTAGGAGGTTCATATATCTCATAATCATTACCTATTTGCAAACGCAAATTATGTATCAACTTATTTGCCGAATTACTATCATTACACCTCACCAGAACACCACTTTTCATGCATTTGGTCCCAATTATATTTACTTTGTGTTGATGCGGGTTAAAGTTAGACTTTAATGTTTTTTCAATTTCAGAGATAATGAGTTTCTTGTCTTTAGCCTTTACTATAACAGCAGCTGACGGGTTTGGTTTTTTCTCAATCTTCGAGACATCACTATAAGAAATTCCAGTTGAAGTAGTAGCGTTCTTATCAGTTGATAAGCTATTGTAATTAAAACCACTTTTTAGACCATTCTCAAGCCCAAATTTGTCTTTCAGCAGCCTGTTTGAGAATTCCATTTCATCCAACAATTTTTCTAAGAGATTTTTTTCTCTTTTTAGACTTTCAACTTCGAGTTGAAGTATTTTACAGTTGTTTTGCAATGCAGTAACATCGTTACATACTTGAACTGCGCACGTTTTACCCTTCCACGATTCACTATTAACTTGGTACACTTTTGTTATTAAATCAAAGGAATTCTTATGCACAGCAATATTTCACTTGGGTTTTGAACATTTGACGCCATTATTTCCAACTTTTTTACCACATATTCTACAATTAGGTATCGGAGTCGCTACCTCAGCGTCCGACTCGCTCAACATGCTAGGTAGTCGTTCCTAGTCTAGAAAAAACAAATTTAAAAAAACCAAGAAATACATGAGGTAAAAGCCTAGACGTCTCAAAAAAAATTGTTGAAAAAAAAGAGATAAGCTTATTTGACAGGTTTAGTTTTTAACAACGGCAATTAAGGCAACATTTCTAAAACATAATATCTAAGAAGTTGGCATATCTAAGTCTCCTGTCCAAATTACAGTAAAAAAATTACAACTTGTAAAATATCAATTTTGACTAAAATTTAGTTAAATGGTAAAGTTGGATAAAATAATTTAAAATAACGTTGAGCACCAGTTAAATGCATTTGTAGAATCTTAATTAGAGTTATCAAATGGTAATAAAATCTAGTTTTAAGAAAATAATTTAACGGAGAAAGACGCTTATCTCGAGCATATATTACTGCAATTTCGGAATTTAGAAAAGATTTGAGAACTTTTTATAAAGCTGTGCTAATAGGAAAACCGTAAAATGACCGATATCTGATATTTGCGTAATCTATTTTAATACTAAACCTAAAATAAATTGATTTTGTGTCAGCAATTTTAATAATAATTTTTCACTGAAAAACGTTTTTCATGTCTTGTTTAGGTGCTTTAAAAGGATTTCGACGGGCATCACTATTTTTGTAAATTTGTAAATTAAATAAAGCGGATGCTCTAAACAAAGATGACGGTCCTCTTTTCAGCTGCTTAATCGGCTTACTAGGAAAAACCCAACTTTCACCAAAACAGGTAAAATTGAACAAGTAATCATTCAGTTTTATTATGACCACATGGTGGTCGAAAGAGCTCTCGAGATCTAAAATAAACTTTTTGGCAAGTGGTAAAACTGTGTTAATAGTTTATAGTGCCAAAGATTCCAAATCAATCAATTATTAAATATAACTGTCGTCTGTCACATATACGTCAAAACTGTCATACCATAACCATACATTTTGCTGTCCTAATCGGACTTCGGAAAATAAAAGAGTTTTTCCAACACGTGGGGCACATTTGTGCCTGCCGCCCTTGGAAATTTTCAGTACCTTTTTTGTTATCTTTTTCTACGTCTCGGATCGAATCGCAGTTTTGTTTCTCGGCTAGAAAACCAACTCATTTTGACAATAAGTCCCATCCTCTGGAGACCGACGAAGCAAATAAGTTGTGGCAGCAAGCGGCTGCATTAATTAATAATTTACAAGGGCCACAAAAAAATTGAATTTAATTAAATTTTTGAATTTCATCTTTGAGTTGAGTCATAGTAGTATATTTCTTCGGGTTAATGATTTTAGTCTTTGTATATTATTAGGTTTTTTTATTTAGGAATTAAAGAAAGTGGTTTTACGTTTGTTTATTTATTTTTTGAAAAAAAGCACTTTTTAATGGAGTTCTTTTGTACCAATTGGCATTGAAAACAGGGACAGGTACCTCAATAATTTTCCCACAAACCCTTTAGTATGAACCATGTGCGAGCAGGTGCACAGTCGTCAAAAGCTACAAATTATATAAGATGTAAAGTACTAAAGTCCAATTGTTTTTTTCTCACCTTTAACAATGCATACGGTACAACGTACGAAAAGCATTTTCGGTCATTAAAAAAAATCCGATGCGTCTCTTAAAGTCCGTCTTTGAATATTCAGCTCCAATCTTCAATTTAAATTGCGATTTTAACAAATTATTAATAATTAACCAAATCAGTATGTACCAATTTGTCATTTTTTCACGGATTTGCATTAATTTTAACATTGACAAACTAAACTAACCGTCAAAAACTAAATCCAAACGTTATTTTTCCTCTTAACCACCGTGATTTCGTTTCTAATCACCACCGAAAGCCAGTGGTTGAAAATAATCACTTTTTCGAGTAAATAACCACTGCAGCTGGCTGCAGCGCTTACAGAATCGCAAATCTTGCGTCGTGGTTATATTTAACCACTTTGGTAGTTCTAATCACTCAGCTGAGTGATAAAAAGCTAACCACTCTCTTACAGAATCGGTCTAATTATCGGAGACAGTGGAAATTGGTGGCTATGCGGTGGTGCGTGAGCCAAGAAGTTTTATACAAATTTTTCAAAGAGAGAGAAACATTTTGACTCTATAACGTTTGACGTTCCTCTCAATGTATTTATGAAAATACTATAATTTTTCAATGATAGCTTTACGGGCTTAACCCTTTTTAACCGATGCAGGTTTAATTCTAATTTTAGCTTTTGTTTTCAAAAAATTATGACCTAAAAGGTGCTGTTACGGAATACGTAGCAATAGAATAATAATAATAATAATTGTTTATTGTTTGAAAAGTTAACATGTATGTACATATTCAATAATACAAGAGAATAATTTTATAAAGTAAATTTCTCAGGTACATAAAAACTTACAAACTCGTCCTATCAAAAAATTCTTTTACCGAATAGGGTTCCAATTCGCAAATATATCTATGTAAAGCTTTTTTGAACAAGTCGGTCGATTTAACAGATTTCACTGTAGTTGGAAGACTATTGTATATTTTCATAGCCATGTATTTGCCTGTCTTTTCTGTTAGGGTTAATGAATGAATTGGTAAAGCATAGTCATCCTTATAACGAGTGAAATAGAAATGCTGATTTTGAAATTCAAGAAAATTCTTTGTATTTGTTTTTAAATATAAGATTGTATTGAAAAGAAAAATGCCAGTTAAAGTTAATAAGCCATTAGATCTAAACACATTTCTACATGTCTCTGGGTATTTCATCTTAAACATTACACGTATAATTCTTTTTTGCATAGTAAATGCTCTATTCACATTTGGAGAGTTTCCCCAAATTATGACTCCATAATTTAAAATAGGGTAAGTGTACGCATAGTACGCCATTTTTACAACTTGCATTGTTGTGTATTTACTAAGTATTTTAATAGCATAACAGCTATTAGATAGTTTTCTACAGATTATATCAATATGTTTTTTAAAATTTAAAACAGAGTCTATGTGTACACCCAAAAATTTTACGTCTTGTGAGGCATGAAGGATATGGTTTTCTAATTTCATATCAGGTGGAAAGCATATATCTTTGTTTTTCAATCGAAAATGAACTAATGACGTTTTATCAATGTTTAAAATAAGTTGGTTTTGTTTTAACCATATTTTAATATCGTTCATAAAGTTTAGTACTATTTTTTGGTATGTCTGTTGATTAGGTATAGGAATCAATATTGAAGTATCGTCAGCGTAATTTATTATATGCGACGTTGGATGTAGTTTTGACAATGCTTGTGATAGATCGTTTATGTATATAATAAATAGGAAAGGTCCAAGAATACTGCCTTGTGGAACTCCCATAGATATATTAGAGCATGTTGACTTAAAGTTGACTCCGTTTATTTTAATCACTACTTGTTGTTTCCTATTTTGCAAATAAGATTTAATTAAGTTTAGTGCGTTGCCACGAATACCATATCTATATAATTTGTTAATCAACATTTCGTGGCTGATACTATCAAATGCTTTAGATAGATCTAAAAACATTCCACAAGCAGTTGTCTTGTTTTCTAAACAAAGTAAAAGATGCTCGTAAAAGCTTAATACACCAGATATAGTATTTCTTCTTTTACGAAGCCCATGTTGAAAGTCATTCAGTAATTGGTTACTGTCAAAAAAATGTAGCAGTCTGTCATAAACTACCAACTCAAAAATTTTTGAAATTGACGGTAATAGACTAATTGGTCTGTAATTTGATATGATATCTTCGTCATCTTTTTTGTGTATCGGAACAATTTTTGCATGTTTTATTTGGCTTGGAAAAACCCCTTGTTCCATGCACGCATTTATTAAATGAGTTAGTACTGGGCCTAAGGTTTTTGAAGATGATTGAAGTACTTTCATAGGAATTTCATCTAAACCGCTGCTATTTTTGTTTTTGTTATATAACCTGTTAATTTTCTCGTAGATTTCTCCTTCACATACAGGATATAAGAAAATGGATTTATCATTATATTTTATATCGCATTTAATAGTAGTAGGTGACACATGGTTTGACATAAGTTGAGGCACAATGTTGTTAAAATAAGTATTGAAGTTATTGGCAAGTGTCGTATAGTCTTTGGTATTTGGCAGTATAGACTTATACCTTAGAGAAGGAGTAGTTACTAATTCGTTTACAATATTCCAAATTTCTTTAACTTTATTATTGGCGACATTTAATTTATTAATGAATACGTAAAGAGTTTTGTATTCAACAAAATTGGCAGGAAAGGTTAAACAAATGATATGTAATAATAATCTATTATTTTTAACCCTCTCTGTTATGGAAGCACAGCAATTTTGTTAAATACAAAACACATTACGGCTTTTGACATTTATCACTATTTTTTCAATAATATAAAAACTGTTGAAAAACAAGCTTTCAATTTTAAATTTAAGAATTAAATTGAAAACAAAAACCACAAACTGCGTTTCAAACTAAATATAATATATAAGATAAATGTTTTTTAAATAATCAAGCTAAATTACCATCTCTCTACGCATATACAATCATATTATTTAAATTCTTAAATTTAACATTTAAAACCGTTTATGCAATATGACATAAACATAATAATGCTGATTTCTGTATTTCTGCGAAAATGCTGTAACTGTAGCTTATAAAAACCACATTTATATTGTTTTTCTGATTGCATAAAAATTGTACAACACTATAATTCATCAATTGAGAATCACTTTTTTGATATTGGTAAAAACCTACAGTTTTTCTTACTTCTAGAAAGCATAGCTCAAGTTTTTAAACTTTCCTGAATGCGTAAAGTTACTTACTGTCAAGAACTGTGTAAAAGTCAATTCGTTTTAGATATAAAATATCTAAAAACTTTGCAATCTCTTGGGTTATTTGACGGTTCTTGTTGCAATAGAATAGTAAATTAACAAGCTTTTTTTCACAAGGTTTTGTTAACTAGAAAAATACAGTTAAATAATCAAAAACGTTTTTTGAACAAATGGTTTTAAATTTCGGTAAACGGTTTTATTGAATTTATAATGTTTTACATATTTGTGATTTAGCGCTTCTGTGAGCAATAGCTATTTGTGCATTAACATGAGTTAATTACCGAGATAGAGAGAGTGTTGTCGCTCAACATAGAAGCACAAGATCTTTTCAAAACCGTTAGATAATTTTTTAGCTTTGTCGCTTGTAAACCGCATATTTACGTCTTGTCAACTGCTATGGTATCTACTTTTCTACATGCAGAACTTCTACTGTCACTTTGACTCACTGGCGTGTTTTAAAATACCATGAAATCTATCTGCTTTTAGAGACCTCCAGAAAAAGTGCTGCTTAATCATAACAATAGTTCGTTTATACCGGGACAATTCACCGCACTCAATAAGACCTAACAGATTTCAAAAATAAAAGCAGTCTAATATTTTTGCTGCAAGTTTTAAAACGCCATCTTGCAGTATGGTACGTAGCTAACCATTGCACTTGAGCTGTCAACCTCAAGTCAACTCAAATTTTGGAGATTATAACACAGACAAAATAAAGTCTTCGGCTAAAAAGTTGAATACATTGTTTGTCCGTTAGTCATTTTACAGCGCAAACTTTTAATTTTAAAGCTCGACGCTCTACGGAGTGCTTTAAAATTAAAACCTTGCGTTGTAAAATAAAACTTACCGCAGTAATAACGTAAATAACTATTGCGCTTGCACTCCACGCAAAAATTTTTTTGCAATTGCACAGCTGCGCAGTAATTAAAAACCATACATTTTTACCAATTTCTGTCTTACAAAAGGCATAAATGTAAATTTTTTAGGTTTTAACGTTGCGCGTGAGCGACAAAATGAGATTTGTAAACGCTGACAAATGCAATTAACTGCCTACTGTTATTTTTTTGCTTTGATTCTTAAAACAGTTTTTGAAAGCGATTGTTTTTATTGATTTACTAGACATTTGAAAAGCTATTTAATTTAAATTTAGGGCCTCTCGCTCTAAATGATAGGGCAATTCACACTTTCCAATAACAACCAATTTCGTTTGTTTATGGTTGCAACTGACTTTTATTCTCAAAGAAATCGAATCTTTTAAAG
This sequence comes from Lagria hirta, assembly GCA_947359425.1. Lineage (NCBI taxonomy): Eukaryota > Metazoa > Arthropoda > Insecta > Coleoptera > Tenebrionidae > Lagria > Lagria hirta. The sequence goes on along the minus strand of OX375795.1, from coordinate 30,372,885 downwards.
AGACTGGAAAAAGCTTCACATTTGAAAAAATCGATTCTCAATTAAAAAAACTCTTAATTGCGCATTTACGTTGCTAGGTAAGCTTAAGAGCTTAGGCTAAATGATTGTATAAAACAAGAGTGAGCTGCAAACTACATAAACGGCCTATTATAATATCTGCATAATTATTATCTTTTGTTATAAATTGACAATTTGAAATTTAACAATTATTGTAATTATTTTCTTAATTTGTTAAACAATAAGCATTTTTTTGCTGTTTATCTATCAAAATGAAGTTGATGCATGTTTATTCAAAAAAATTTATGTTTCGTTCTCATTGAAACAACACTTCAATAAGTCGCAACAGATTTTTTTTTGAATAAATTTGTAGTAACAATTTAGTCTCATATTTACTCAAGAGCCTATTACTTCTTCTGTACTATGGCAAAAATAACGACATCCACTAGAACATTTTTACATGGCTTTCAAAGTCAAGAAATCAAGTTTCTACTAGACAGATATCAACAATAAATGTCGCTATCTTCACTATATTACAAAAGAAATAAGCACTAGGTAAAAATAAGACTGAATTGTGACATCAAAATTTACTCAAAGATAAATCTGTTGCAATTTACTACAGAGCTTTAAGAAAAACGAAACATATTTGAGTCTACAGATCTTAGTTTAAATACATTTGCTCTGACTTTATTTTACTATTTATCGGTATAAGTCAAGATAGATGGATAATATTGCATAGCTCAGATACGCGTTTTAGAGAAAAGACGCTAATGGAGATAACTTGGTGATCTCTTTGTCTCAAAATTATTTTATATTAAAATCGTTATCAGATATCAAAAGTGACCTATAGCGTCGAAATGTAGAAACCCGGTTTTTCAGTATTAGTATAAGAAGATTCTATCAGATGTTGCTGTAATTATTACAAAAACTTAAACAATATTAAACCGTATTTATTTTCAAGAAAGAGTGCATTAGAACAAATCCACGTACTCATATCTATCATAGTGGTCGACAATTTTTCAAACAGGGCAGGCTGCAAAAAAAATCGTTTATTCCATTTTAGACCAATTTGTTTTCAATTTGGCTTAAATATATTGAAAATTATATTATATTCACTAGTATTTAAGTGGTTACGTTTAGCCCTTTTTCTGGGAGGACTGGAGTTCTGGGATTAACCTGAGTCTCTGTCTCGTAGCAGCACACAGAAACAGCAATTAAACAAATGCTCAATACACCCTTGTGCTTTCGGCTGCCAGCCCGGCTCAAATTTCAGGAAATCGGTATCACTTAGACTTTATCAATGGATCACGCACTGATCACGTCCTACATATTGTTTACTACCACTCGTTCTTGAATTTAAACAGACCATAGTTAGTATCAATATTATTAGTAGTTATTGAACAATTGGATATAATATGTGGTTTTTAATAACATTTTATTGTAATTTGGCATTGTAGTTTAGTTTGGTAACATTTATTATAAAAAACAGTAGTACATTATACACACCGAGATGCTCTACAATACACTGAAAGGAAAAAGCACTCTCAAAGTTTATATACTATTTTTTGCACAACCCATCAAAATAATCTTAAAATTAGATTAATGGTCAATGTGACAATTCTAATTTACGAAAGTAAAAATCTAAATAGCTTATAAAATTTAATTTAAAATTATCATGACGACTGATACATAAGCTTTTTGCCAACATCGAAAAATTGTGTTTGCATTTTCTAAACTGTTTTCCTTTGTTTGTTCAATAAATATTGCAAAAATGTGTGATAAAACTATTGATGAAGTTGTCGCAAAAATAATAGTATATTTATTGTCAGAAAAATTCTGAAAATTTTACAAAAAGTCCTTCAAGGAGTTTTGTGATTAGTGCCTGATAAAACAAATAAAGAAAATTCAAAGTGAGAGTGTGTTAGTTATTTTTGCCGAGGAGACAAAGCATTGTAAAGCTTCCACACATTGGTCATGCTATTCCATGATAAAAGCCAGTCTTGGAGTCAAGATTAATATTGACATCAGCAAGTATTCAAGATTATTAGCATTCTTAAAAAAACAAAGTTTTGAATACCAGCTAAAAAAACTCAAAATTTTTATTGGAAAGCAAATCAACCAATTTCTAAAAGAAGCTCCGGTTAAAGAACTTTTAACGACAAAAGGTAGTTGAAAAAAGTGGTTTTAAAGCACGTGGATATTATACTTATAGATATTATACCTTACATTAACATTCATGTTTGGTATTAGTGGTAATTCAAATATTAATGTAAATATTAAATAATAATTATACCAAAATATTCATTGTATGTTGGCTGTGGTTTTTCAACCTAGGGAATAAAAAACTCATTTTGATCCCGCTTTTGAAGAAGTAAAATCGCTGATTATTATATGGGTCGTGCAAAAATTATATTTTGTTTGAGTAAATAGTCAAAATTTCGTATTAATTTAAAATTTTTTTATTATTGTTTGAAATATAAATTGATGTAAAGTATTACTGGTATACCTGCCGATAAGTGTCACATATGACCCCTCTGCAATTCAGATATTATTAACTTTTTTTTTGCGCTACCTTGAGCACTACAAAGCAAGTAAACTTGAACTTTTTGCCAACATTTTTATGTAGTCACTTATTTTAAAACTCTTGAAATAGCGTTTGATGGTGTTAATTCAAAATCAATCAAAAGTAGGAACTTCTTACAATCACAGAGTTCTGATTAAAAAATAATTACGATATTTCTAAGGTGAACATTAGCTTGCAGACTTCTGGCTCAAAAAATTTGCTCTATCTGAGTCTTGCAGAAAAAACATATCGGTTTTAGAAACTAATTGTATATAATTATAAAATTGAACGAAAAATTACTAGATAGATGTAAGGTTGAAAAAATCTCAAATACTTTGTGTAAAAAATAAAAAACAAAGCAGCTTGGCAACAGTGGGTGACAGTTCAGAAGAAAAAACTAATGTAAGAAACCTCTTTATAAAGAAATTTCTTGTATTTAAAAAATAGTATTTGTTTTATAGTAGGTATATTTTTCAAAAATATTATACTTAATTAATTTGGTTATACTTTTTTTATATACATATTGTTACATCATGAACTAATTTGAAATTAAACTAAGATAATCTCAAAAAATCTTGGAAAAAACCTTAAGCTGGAGATGAGTCTAACAGTTTTCCAAACAAATAGGTGCTGTTACCTAAAACCAATTACATCAAAGCGTAAGCAGCTCTTGCAGTAAATAGTAATAATATCTATTTTAAAAGTTATTTAAATTAGTGGCATAAAATTTGTAAATAAGCTGGATATTGCTACAGTATTCACTAAAATTGCTTATTTTATAGATATTGTTGATCCAAATTCTTGTAATATTATTCATACTGAAAAATATATATATAGCCGTTAGAGATTTTTAGAATTTCAAAATGATAATTTTTTTTTCTTTAGCTAATTCAAATATGTTACGAGGTACAAACCCACAGAAAGGTAAGCAGAGCATATGTGAGATTCAAAAAAGCAAAAGTTACTAATTATAGCATCTTTTACGTTAAGTTTACTGGAAACAGCCGCAACGTATAGCATCCAAAAGACAGTCCATTACATAATATGTTTCTGCAAATAGACTATTTTTAAGCAATTTTTTAAAAAATTTTGTGTTTTTAATTGCTTTCAACCTAAAGCAAGAACTAAAATGCTTTTTAGCATAAACTTGCATTTTTTTTATAAAAAGTGCAGAAAATGATCATTTTTATTTATAAGTCACCCTGAGCTCTGAGTTTGGGGTGTCTTGTCTCTATTTGACATCAGTCTTAATTCTGCTAATCTACAGTTGACTGGGCACATAAAACAATAGCACCCAAAGACTCCTTATCATCGTCGTAATTAAGACGGTATCACGTTTGTTTTGTGCATGTGATTCGGCTTATTACAACCGTCAGAACACTAAAATGAAAGCAGGATAGAGCAGAAAAAGATATTATTATGTTCAACTAGAATCGTTGGCGGCTGTGTTGGCGAGTTATGGCTACGGTGCCCCGGACTGTAAATTATGAGGCCGAATATCCGGCCTTGCTTAGTGATTCTCTTCCTTTACGTTAACTTTTGGAGTTTGCCACTTGCTAACTAGATAAAATAGAATTTGATAACGTATCTCGAGAAAACCTCTTTAACTTTACTTTAAACAAGACTGGTCGGTTGCTAGCTTAATTTTATTTTTTGCTTTCCTTGTGAAGAAAGCCTTTTATATTATTTGAAAGTTTGCAATAGAATGAATTATATGCAGACTTTGAGAGCCCAAATCGTAATTAAAATACAATAAAATTTTGCTAATCTCCTATCATGACATTAACAACAGCAAAGTTTTTATTGTTATTAGAATAGTTTAGAATTCAGTTCACTTTAACCCCAATAATTTTTAAAACTTTCAACAGCAGTTTTATTTATGGCTATTTCAAAAAAAACTTTTAATTCACCAAATTGTATTTTAAACGTTTTTCTTTATAATTTATATTTAGATGAAAATTGATAATCAAGTCCAAAAACCAATCTAGTACAAAGATTATAATTTATTTAGAACCAATCCTTCTAAACAACCCAAAAACTGACAATTATTTTAAGCAGAAGATTGGAATTATAATAGTTTCACATTTTTGATAAATATCTTTAGTATTAAGAAAACTATTTTTAATTTTATATACCAAGCAATAAAAATATGTAGGATTCACTCATAAACTAAGTTAATGAATATATAATTTATTACAAAAGCTTGTTCAATGGTCAACATGCGTTTCACAACGCGGTCTTGTCTCGTCTGTCTCTCTTCTTATTCACACCACCCAGCCTCGTTTCTGCAATTGCACGAAGCAGTGAATCCCTGGATTCTTTTAAAAGGCGATCGATTTTCACGGCCTTTCCTGACGTTACCGGGTGTCCTCACCAGAGAGTTTATCTTTTAAACCACTCAGTTCTACATAGTAACTCTTAAAACATCTGATTAAAAACGGCCCAAAACTTTGTTTAGTAGCACAGTAGTAAAACATGTAGTCCATCTTTCATGGATGACTGTCTAGACTGGTTACCGCCACATTCAATTCAAAAATCAATTCATGGCTCTCAACTCAATCCTGCTGGTTATAATACCCAAGATTGCTAATTGCCACGCCTCTTTTGAATCTGTGACTACCCAGTTGTACCTATCGTGAAACCACAAGATGACTAATACATACATAAAAATATAGTAAAAGAACAAATGAAAAGTATTAATAAAAAAACACTAAACGATTGATGTAGGCTGTGAGGGTTGAAGAAGGGTTATTGACGCTATTTCGTCAAGAATAAGTATTTCTTTATATATCGTTAATCACAATGTCACGTAGTATTATAAATTAATCAATTTCCAGTAAACGTCCAGCGAGTTCTTTTATATTTATCCCTACTATAGGCGCTCTTCCACGTGCAGCTAGCCCAGCATCGCTGATAAGAAGCATTCCAAAACCATGACAGTATCGGCGAGAAGAATGACATCACCCATGTTAAGGAAAGAGATCCCACATTCGGCCATACTGACAAAAGCGCGTCCTCGCGCGGTGTATCAAAGAATAAAAAACATGGTCTCCAGAATGATGGAAGGCGATAAAATAAAACGATAGCGACTTAGACTGAACGAGCAGATGGAGATGTAGAGCTGCAGGAAAAAAAAACTCAGTAATCGCAACAAAAAAAAATTAAAAGAGTTTAAGAAATTTTTGCAAAACTTGCAAACGAAGAAACTTCTCTTGGACTAAACATCTAAAACGCTTTTCTTAAGGTAAACATCCAAGAGGCTTTTCAGAGCTACAAGCTATAAGGCTTGGGAAAAGTGCAATACCGAAGAACTTCCCTTGGGCTGAGCATTCAAAAGGGTTCTATGAGGGGTATCATCTAAAAAGCTGTTCCTATCTTCAGACTAAGAAGATTGACAAAAGAAAGCCGAAATATTAGCAGTTTTGGAAGAACAACTTACAGTTGAAAGAGAGTTTTAAATAATTATCTTAAAATAAATTTTATGCGATAGTCTGTTGACAAAGAAAACATGGAGTCATTGTCATTGCTTGAGCTTTGAGTCATTGTTCTGTCGGATCATTTTACGGCAGATTTTCATAATGTCTTTTGTTATTGCAAAAAAAACAAATTGGCGGTTGCGAATAATGAAGATTGTCTTTTGCTCGTCTGTTAGGACACTTGGTGCTGCGATGGCTTTGTTTAGAGCAGATAAAACAGCAAATTTTTAAATCAAGAAAAGAAGCACGCGGCTCTGGTCGCATTATTTTTTGATGTTGATTGCATCTACGGAAATAAGTCAATAAATCTTTAACAGAATTCTAATTAGTCGTAAGAGCTATTTGTCTTATGTCTTTATTACTAATGCCATGTGCTATTGTAATGTTATGTTAATTTTATCTTTGTCAGGTTAATTTTTGCATTTTATGCAGTTTTATGTTATAATAGTCGACTAATTTGCATGCAAATTTTGCGAGGTATACTGCGCTGCGTCCTGAAAAAAGATACCAATATATAAAGCGTCTACATCAAACGTGTCGCGTAGGGCGCGGTTTAATGCGTTCTAGCTTTTAATTGCGGTGTTCGTACTAAGCTACTATTCCCGCGCACGTCCCGTTAATTTACTCGTAACAAACTTGAGTTGTTGTTACATCGTCCCATCGCAAAAAATATGCCATTTCATCAACAAGGCGCAACCATTTATTTAACGGTAAGTGTCCCAGATGGGGATCAAAGTCTGGAATGTTTTCTTAGATGAAAGGTGCAATTTAAGGAATAGATCGTTCCTTTAGTGTACTTATCATTTTTCGAAAATTCATCAGCTGTTGTTCCACTGTGAGCGGAGGTGTAGGACTCCGACAATCTTCGACCTCGGTATCATCGCGACAATGAATTGTAGAGCAAAGAGAGGTGGATGGGTCTTGAGAGCAATCGGCTGAAGAAGGCCGCACAGCTGGGACAAGTTAATTCCTCTCTTTCATTTTGGCAGGAAAACACCACACTAGCACAAAACTGTTCCAAAGTTTAAAAAAATATATATAAAAGTTCGGCACTTCTGACAATTGTTGTAGACTGTAAAGGTTAAAAAAGGGTTATTAACGCTATTTTAGATATAATATGTATTCAATTATATATCGTTAATTACATTGTCACGTAGTATCATTAATTTATTAATTCATACTGAGGGTCCAGCGAGTCTTTATATATTTATCCCCACCATACGCTTTTTCACATGCAGCTACCTCAGCATCAATGATAAGGAGCATTTCGAGACCATGACAGCATCGGCGATAAGGATGAGATCACCTTCATTAGGAGAAGAGATCTCACACGATTTAATACAAATCTAAATATTAAAATGAACTCAAGGTTTTATAGTTATAGAATTTGTTTGTTATAATATTTGGCATTAGCTTATCAACCACAGATTCATAAAAAATATCTTTTTCTACGACCATATGTTAAACTCGCTTTACATATATCCTTGTTGCTATGAAAAGTTCATCTTCATTGCTAACGCAAAACTCGAATGAAAAGTGACGTTTCTGGGTGAAAAGTGACAGATCTGTGTGAAAAGAACATATTGACAAATGACATGATAGAATGAATGCCATACCTAATCATATGGCATTCATTTTGATATTTTGACATTAATATGTAATAAATTGGTTCTTTTGTTAAATGTTGTAGTTTATTGAATAGTCGTAGAAAAAACATTGTGTTGTACTCGTGTGAAAAGCTTTTTTCATGCTCGTGTTAATACACACTCGGCCTACGGTCTCGTGCGTAACTTAAACACTCACATGAAAAATTCGCCTTTCAACACTTGTAAAACAAATAACTATTTTGATAAAAGGAAAGAACGCTATTTGACTTGTAATATTTAATTTCCGCCAGGTCTGTGAAATTTTGATCTACAAGTACATCTACATTCCGGACACATTTTCCCACAACAAAAAATATTATATTTTTACAAACATAGTCAATCTTGATATCAACATCAATAAAAGAATTGGTTACAACACGTGAATCACCAAATCCAGTCAAAACAATACCAGATATTCTGTCCAGGACATCGGGCTGTTGCTGCAACTTAGCAACACCTGCGTTAGTAATTAAACAAACATTCACTTCCCATATCTACAAAAATCTTAAAGAAAACGTTATTATTATTATTATTATTATTATTATTATTATAATTATTATTATTATTATTATTATTATTATTATTATTATTATTATTATTATTATTATTATTATTATTATTATTATTATTATTATTATTATTATTATTATTATTATCTATTATGTAAACTAGATTTAAAATACATATGATCTTTAGGTATATTGTTAACAAAGTTTACGTTATATTCTAAAGTTAAAGACTTAGCTTTAGTTCTTTGAGGTTTAGGTTTTAATAAAAGGCAATTAATTTTAAAGTGCTCTTTTTGTTTACATTTAAAACATATTATTCTGGTGAGGTCTTTGACCAAATGTAAACTGCTATTTTTAGTATTATTTTTATCGTTCCCGATAACTCCATCTCTATGAGTCGAATTTGAGGTCGCTGATGATGTAACTGTATACGATCTATTACCTTTTCTCGGTTTTAAATTACTGAGACGCTGCTTGTCAAATATTTTAAAATGTGTTGCTAAAATTTCTGGTTTATTTAAGTTTGCAGTTTCAATTGAAATTGTAATGCGTTCATCTTCAATTCCACTCATGATAAGTTTTACCTGATTTGTGTTGTCATTTGGTAATTTTAATATGAAGATTGATGCTAATTTTTCAAAATGATCTTACAAATTATCAAATTGACGAGTTGTGCAAGATAATACATTTTTCATTGCTACGTATAAATTATGTTTACTTTAAATTTAAAAGTTTGTGACAATTACATTTCGCAACTCTGACCAAGAAAATAGTCGAGTAGGTAACCCTCTATACCATATTTCGGGAGCACCACGCAATTTACTGCTAAATTGCGTGGTGCATAAATAATGCTATACTCATCCACCGAGTTGACCCAACTTTCAGCATTTTTGTGAACAGGATCAAATTCTTCGATTACATTATAGATTCCTTACCTTGTGGTTAGTCTCATGCCGGTTAAACTTGCCTACCATCTTTTCCAAGCCCTCTTTAAGCACACAACTCATGCTTGAAACCGATTTCAGAATTGACTTGTAACCACCACCTGGAAGATCCACTTGGTGATGCAATCTCAAACCACCTTCGCTTTGAGGCATTAGGGGTACTTGTACCAGCCGTCTTTCCGTCACATGTCTTTCACGTCTCTCCGATAACGTACGCTTGTTGAAGATCTGTCGCCGGGCCGGAGAAGTGCTTCGACGACTTCGGCTCCGAATCTCGGGATCTTTTACGCACTCGAGCCGGTGCTTGATCCCTTCGAGACAAGCATGGCATTTTTTTTCAATCGGTTTTTTGTTTTCATTTCACCACACACACACACACACACACACAACTATGTGCAATTTTTTTTGATTGTCAGAATATAGGGCGCCGGGTAAAACGAATCTTACTTTTGATGTAGGATCTACTCAAAAACTAAGTTAATAAATATATAATTTATTACAAAAGCTTGTTCAATGGTCAACATGCGTTACACAACGTGGCCTTGTCTCGTCTGCCTTCCCTGTTATACACACCGCCTAGCACGTCTCTGCATTTGCTGACTCAACTGCACAAAGCGGTGAATTCCCCGATTCTTTCAAACCCTACGATCAAAGGCAATTTTATGCTATTTTATAAAATTATTGGCATTGCCTAGAACTAGTTAAATTAAAATTTATCACATAGGTATTTTTTTTTGACTAATTGTTGATAGTATCAATAATCTAACTTTTATATTAAAGTAAATTGCTGTCAGGATTACTTTTAATAACACTTGTGTACATACCTTCTTGCTCCTGCAAGGAAAACTAGAGGAGTGTAGTTTTGTTTATAATGCACAAATGCTTTTTTCACTATCTGTTGTTGGTTCAGTTGCACCCTGATTGGAGAGTATATAATAAGCCAATTTCTACAGGAAGTGGTATAGACAACTTCGAGCGTTGTGGGTTTTACAATATCTAAGCGAACTTGAGACTTTCTGTAAAAAGTAGCAAACATACTTTTTGAATTAAATTCGAGAACTAGATCAATGCTATCCATTTGTTTAACATACAAATGCGGTTTTCAAAAAAAAATTTAAAAACAAACAACTTACTGCACATTTACAGTAAAACACACACTTTCTGCTTTGCAACATAGACACAGTAAATTTTTTAATCAACGACAGTCTTCATATTTACACTATTTCGGGCATTATGCGTTTGGTGTGCACAACTTTGCTAAAATATACATTAGCAACGTTTGTGCCCAATTGGAAACACCGTCACTATATGAAGTAGAAGACGCCAAAAAAAAGATAACAAAATTAAGCCAACAAGATATTTAAGCACATTCTTACATAGAAAACATGCAAGTTTCTTCCCACTCTACTTTTTTTTTATGCTTAAAAAATATATTTCTTCAAATTAGTTAAAGACCCGAAGTTAGGGGTTTTAGCTATATTAACTACTACAAAATAACAATTTTTTTTGTGTCTTGATAAAAACCGCTTATGCGGAATTATTTTATTATTCCATTTTATTACATATGGTCATGAATAGCACCCTAAAACTTCAGTATTTATTACGCATTGCCATACCTATTTCTTATATCGTTCGCAAAAATACTGCAAAAAATATACTGAAAGGATTTACACATCTTTCTCACAGTTCAATCACAAAACTTATAAAATCATAACATAATATAAAGTGTGTCAATAAAATGATCTTAAAAAATCTGAATTGCAAATTGTGTGACTGTAGCAAGTTACTCAAGCCCTATTATAGTAAAATTTTTTTTGTGTTTTTGACAAAGTTTATTTAACAAATTTGTGAAAATTAGATAAATGACTAAAGTGTCTAAGGGTAAATTATAAAATAAATAATTTTTTTTTTTGAACGATTGTCTAAAAAATATTGCAATGTTATGTATCATATGCTCAATAGTGTTCAATGTGAATCAATATATTCATAATTTGATTTTTTTTTAAAAAAGTAGACACAAAATAAAACAGACACATGCATAATTATTGATATTTTGAATTGAATTAAGTGAAAATGTGTTTTTTTGTATTGCTCAGATCTAATGGAGCTTTGTTGCACTTTGTGTACCGATTAATACTTCTACTTTATGAAATATTTTATTTTGAACAGCTGTTTACAAGACAGGCAATTGTGTACCTGATTAATACTTCTACTTTATGAAATATATTATTTTGAACAGCTGTTTACAAGACAGGCAACTTCAGAACTACAACTTATTTATTAGGTTATTATATTACTATTTCATCGATATTACGTGCATAGACGAGAAACACTTTTCTATCTTTATCAGTTAGATCGGTTAAGAATTTATTGCAAATTGTTTTTAGGGTTGACGAGTGAGGTAAAATTAATGAATTGTAATGCCGCAGATATTAATAAGCATGTGGACTAATAGTATGAATAATAGAGGACACAACTAATGTATTTGTTGAATGGTATAAAAAGTAGTTTTAGCTGCTCTGACAACAAGTTTAGAGTTGCAAGCTTGCCGGAGTCGTTGCAGTCGATTTATTCTAAAACGTTAGTCAAATAATGATGCACAGTTTGGTTTCAAATGATTATCATCAAAATTATTTACTAAAGAATTATGTGTTGATATTAAATCTATAACATTTCAGCAATTTCCAATATTTTTCAAAAGATTAACATTGCAAGGGGTTGTTATATCGGTGAGTTGTAGAGAGATTTCGTGACCATATAAATATGTTTTCATTTTTAAACTGGAATCTATCGCAACACAGTAATTTGTGGTCGGCTCTGGATTAAAATTAATTTTGAAAAAATAATTTTTGTCTCATCATTTATTTTAAACCAATTTTGATGTTGGGGAAATAAACCTATAATTTCTAATAACCGATCAAAACTTTGAAAAGCAACTGATTCCTCGTGGGCAACAAAACTGAATTTGCTTTTATTAATAACTGCTAATAAATTGTTTTCATCCAGTCCACGAAGCTTTTCATCCCTGCTTTTACGTATTTTAGAGTAAGATTTAGACAAGTAGTTTGGACAATTACGAAAAATACTCGGTATAACGCCATGTTTTAAACAAAGAAGTTTTAAACACAATTTAGCAGATTTTCCGGTTATCTTGTCAATTTTGGAAACATTTGAGACAATATCTTTAGATTTAAAATGTAATTGACATACCTTGCTAAAATTAGTTGGAGTAAAGTTCTCCCGCGGTATTGCTTTAAACCATTTATTTTTTAATTGGGATCTTTAGGAAATGAAAACACCGCGACCGTAGGAGTCTTTCTGTAACCATAATTTCCTTGAAATAAGGGTACAGAACACTTGTAAGGCGCTTTAAACCACGTATGACGACTAACTTGACCTAACAATTTAATAACCAGAAAAAACGTGTATAACACTCATACAAATGCGATTTTTTTTAATAAAACTAAACACAATTACACGTATATAACTTATTGACACACGTTTGTTCAAATTTTACTGAAATAGCACAAATTGTTAGCCAAATTTGCCAATATGTTAACACGCTTGAAAGTTGCACACCTCGCTTTTTATGCCTACTAACAAATCTGTGACGTGACAATTACGTCAGAACACTCTGGCCTTGTTAGATAGATGGTAATGTCTAAACACGCTTTAGGTTCAATACTCAATTGACGCAACTCACGAATCTAGATATGAATATTACTCAATATAATGAAGTTAAAAGCACAAATCGGCACGCTACAAATCTAAAAAATTCAAAAGTTTGACAACAGAACAAGTAAAGTAATTGATTAACCAAGTTCTTGATAGTATTTATTTGCTACAAAAAGTAAGTTTATACAAACAAGTAATAATAGGTAGCAAACTTTTTACTTTTTTTTACTATACATGTTTTTTTATCATTATTGAAGTACAGAGTACCAAAAGCAAAAACTATTAACTTCTACAACAGATGATATAAAATAGAAAACAATTCTGTAGTTCTTATCAAAATAGACAAAAAATTCAATAAAAATAATACACACAAAAGACACAAAAACCAGCTGAGAAGATTCTCACAGTAACTGGAACATTCTTTAAAAAATGATGCGTTTCGATTTGCCAAATGTAAATAACGATTTATTTTTAATTATTAAAAAAATTCTTGGTCCAGTCAATCTGTTAGATCAATAAAACACAAAGAGTTTCTAAACAAATTGCAGTCTAGTTTAGACTAAACCTCTTGTTTACACAAATAAAAACAGGTTGTTGTCATAAACATCTTTGTTGTTTCATCTTTTTCAAGAGGTTTACCAATTTTATCTTGTTTGAAATATTCATCAATTCTACCGGTTTTTGGTTTGTTTTTGTTCAACATCCAAAGTTGATTTTCTGGTGTTATAAAACATCACAAAAATAATTTTTAAATGTTTTATCAGTTTCAGAACAAAATTAGTAGTTTATTCTATTCCAATATTTTTTAAGCAGTGAATTACATCAATGCAGCATTATTAACAACACAACAGAAACCAGCAAAAACAGTCTTGCCAGTTTTGTCAACACTAAATATTGTGAAGACATTTCCAAATTAAAGTAGGTTGTCTAAAATTTTTACATTTTTAACTCTAAGAGTAGGTTTATATTAATTGTATTAAGTATTTGATTCAAATTAAAATTGATTTGTTAAGCAATTAGATGAATTTTCAAAAACAATCTATCAAATGAGCTTGATTTTACATGTAGCGTAAAATTTCACTGTTTATAAAATTATTAAATTAAATTATTGGATTATTTAAGTCATAACGGCTTTTAAATAGTGTAATGCAAAAAGGAAAGGTAGGTAAAAGAATGAAAACCTACACTATATCACTTGATCTGTGCTTGAGTTGGTCTTTGATTCTACTACTATTATTATTTACTATTTTGCTTGTGCACATTTGCCCATTAACACAAATCGTGTTTTTACGTTGAGATCAGGTTTTTAAAGAGATTGGAGAGATCTTTGAGACCGAGTCTAATGCTGCCGCCAAGGCTGGTGTTTTGTCGCTGGAAAGGGTTGTAAGTGGGTGCCCTATTGTGGCAAAGGAAGGTGGCAGTGTTCTTACCTTTTCAATTCCTTCATTCGAAAGAATGAAAAAGCAGAAGGTCATTGTCGAAAACCATGGAGCCCGGTACATATGATAGAAACATTGAAACTATCGTAGCAGAGAATGCCTTCCACATGACTAGGATGAACCTTGAACCTTGCGGAGAAAAGCCCCCGGTGAGTTACTTGATAAGTATTATTGACAGGTACATTATGTGTGAATATGTTTCATGTACGCCTGATCTAATCCGTTCAATTTGTTCGAGACGGTTTCTCAACGGCGGTCACAAAGAAGATGAGTTGTAGTAGATCGTTGTAAAGGATGTAATTTCTCAATCTTGTATTTATGCAGTATTTAACTTGTATTTATAATCTGACAATTATTGTATTTTAATGAAATTAGGTAATATTATTATAATTATCCCGGCGCCTCCACTATTATTCTTATGCAAATTGCGTCGAAAAAATACTCCTTACAGAAGTTACAATTAAATCATTTGAATTTAAATTTTGTTTTAGTAAATTAACACTAAATGTCTCTAAAACACTGCATAATAAAAAAAAATAAACATTAACAAATGATACGAATGAGATATTTTATTTCTAAAAATACTTCTAAAAATAGAGTTTGCTGCTGTACAGTAGTTTTTTAAAGAGAGTATTTTTAATATATTATATTGATTATAATATTTACAACAAGCCAAAGCAGGTTTCAATGTAGGTCAAGCAAAGCATGAGGAGAAGATGTTATAAAAGTTTTTTGCACCATTGTAAAGTTCTAGGATTTTATAGTGCCACCACTAAAGCTTAGGTCAGCAAACGTTTTTTTATCAAAAATTAAAATATATCTTCTGCACATATTTGAGTGTTCATCTTTAAAGAATATTGCCTAAGAAGTTAAATGAACTGTAGGGAGATGTTTGTCAAGAAACAGCAGCATTTTAAATAATTATTATATTGATGTAGACTGAAGTTAATGTTTGTATAACATAAAGTTGCTTTGAATTGATTTTGTAAAAAATGACTTCTAAATAGTTGCTTTCAAATAAATAGTATAAAATTATTCTCATTGCTATTTGATTTTATAATTGCAAAGTTTATTGGTTGGGGTATGGCCGACAAAAATATAATTATTTTTGAAAAACTAATTCTCCAGATTGAATTATAATGTTGTTTGCGTATATCACGGTCTTTTTAAGTTGTTTGTGTCCTATGAAACTAAAGAATATCCGTTGGGAATCAGATTTGATATGTGATAAAATAGTCGAAAACATGATCATTTATTAACGAACAAACGTAAGCAGAGTAGAGGACAAGCAAGCAGCAGGTAGCCGACGTTGAAGCGGCGGCGCGGCGACCTGCGCCCTGACGGTGGCGTCGCTCGATAGCGTCGTCGTCGAGCAGTGCCGCACAGCCTTTCCCAGAGTCGGGTACTCAGCTCTTCAAGAACGGACGAGCACGCGACCCTTCATCTTCACCAACACTGGTCGGTCGACCCAAAGAATAACGTCGGCGACGTCTTCCAGGTGATGCTGGCACGTGGCCGACGTCTGTGACGCGATCCCGCCGCTGTCGTCGTCGCCGCCGCTGCAGTAGCAGCCGACCGCGGGTGCTCTCTGTGTTTAGGTGATAGGAGTTTAGGTGATGCACTGAGTGCGGTGGTCTTTGACGAGGCCACGTGTGAGTGGGAAATTGCGCCAGACTGCCTCACGGTGCGGGTGCCGGCGGGCCTCGTCGCCAAGGCCGGTCATGTGCCACCCAATGGACCCAATGGGGGAACCACCTCCGAAGAAAAAGCCTCCATACCGGTAAGTTCTGGTAAATTCGGGCTCTACATTTAGCAGTTTTTGTTGTAAAAATGGTAGCGGCTCGTCTATGTAGTTGGACGACCTCTCCGGAACCGCAACATGTGCTCCATCCAATACATCACAAAACTTGGCAGAACGAAGGCTATATTTAGCACGCGCTAGGATATGGAGGTTCCTGCTTTGAGATTGTGGCATTGGCACGCACATTATTTCAACCCTGATTACTTCACTTTCGATCAAAAGGTGTCACATTATGGTGGAAAATGAGAATTGTTATATTAGACAATATTCTTCCTAATATGAATTAAATTTAAACAAACTTTTTTAATCATAGATTTAAAAACATAACAAATACACAACACTAAAAGCATTTTTTCCTGGATTTTGAAATGTTCTTACATTTATTTGCATAATATTAATTTATACATCTTTTGTTAATTGTATAAAAAATATAAAAAAAGTTTTTCATAATTATTTTTTAAACATTTCGTTATAAATAAATGATAAAACTTTAAATAACCCAAATAAATTTAATTTTCTTCTACATACTTATTTTGTCAATAAAAATAATTTATTTTGAAGAAGCACTTTAGAAATTCTTAAGATAATTGATGTATAGCTGATAAATTTTTTATAAATTTAGAGAGGTTGAGCAAAAAAAAAGTTTTATTAAGCAAAATAGTTTTGCTATGAATTGGTGAGTTTCTAAAGTTATAATCTTTGTTGATATTATTGAGGTGGTAATACCACCAATTAAGACGATTACCATAAATATATTTAAAAGCTAGAAAAGATTTTTTTAACTTTTTGTTAAACGAAAAAGATTCTTTGAATAATAGCTAAGACGACTTTAGGTTACTGCAGCTTCCCAATAACACAAATCCAAATAAAAAACGGTTTACTCGTTTATTAGATACGATACAAGAGACGCACTTACAGGATCTATAACTAAAGACCGGATTCTACGCATTTTTGCTAACGTTAAATTTTAAAAGCAGCAACCAATTGTTTTAAAATCTAGACAAATCTGATAAAAAAAACCTATTTAAAGTATGTTTCCTAATGCTTTTTGTGCTTTTTTTATGATTGTATGCTTTTTTTTTGTCTTTTTTTGCTTATTTGGGACTTACTTTTGGGTTTTCTAAATTTTTATATCAATGTTTTAAACTGTTAAAGCTATGTTCTCAGAATATTAAATTTTATGATATGCTACAAACGGCACTGGCATTACTTTTAAAATGCACTAACATCAAACGCCTGCACTTATTGTTGTGTCGTATCGCGTCATCAATAATCATAATCTCAATATATTGAAAGAGAGTAGAGAAAAAAAGTTGATTGTTTTGACTTTGTCCTACAGTTGTGGTACACTTATCTATTTGTAAATAACTGTTAGCAGTGTATTTAATAATACTCAGAAATGTGGATTGCTGATCATCCTGTATTTTTTTAATAATTTTTTTAATTTACTTTAAGACTTGTATATTCTTCAAATATAAGTTTTATAAAACTTGCTTTATAAATTTATATAATTTTTTGCTTTTTTTGCAGCTTTTTTTTGGATAAATTGTGCTTTTGTTTGTGAAATGTTGTGATTTTTTAAGCACTTTTTTTGAAAAAAGGCTACAATTAAGTTGCGGAATAATATCTGAATAATAATTGTAGATTAAGAATCTTATAATTACTAGAAAAACCATAAAAAGTAAAAATAGCCTCTTTACCTAATTTGGTCTTAAAAGATTGAAACGATTTTTAAACATTTTTTGTTTTTTTTTTAATTCTGAAAATATTTTTGCAAAAACGTATTTAAAAATTAATATACATCTTGTTTATATATTTTTTTCAGTTATCATCTGAAATTAATTCTGCTGAACTTAGCTCACTTCAATTGAACCTGCTAACAGTTTCCTCTATTAATATTTAAAAATAATGTAAATGTGACGGAACTGTTTATAAAGTGTGTTTAAATTAAACATATCTAAAAATTGCGTGTGGCGCTGTAATATCACATATTAACAATATTTTTAAATACTTGTATAATGTGGTAAGCACCAGTTTAATGTAGTTTTGTGTTACAATTATGTAACACTAGATTTATAGATTAATTGTAATCATTTTATACTATATTATAAAGTTAACCGTAATTTTGTGAAGCAACAAGCCAGCAGCAAGTTGTCAACATAATATCAGTTGTGTAAATTGAAAACATTGTGTATTGCTGTAAATGGTTAATAAAGCGGTTGCACTAAATGCAGTGATAAAGCTATATAAACGTTATTCATGAAACAGGATTGAAGAAAAGAGAGTTAAGATGAAAATATCAAAAATAAAAGAAACAAGCAAATTAGAAGGTAAGAAAAAATATAAATTGACAAAATGGTAATTTTGATGAAGAAGATTTTATTTATAAATTTACATTAAATTTATATTAATGTAAATTTTTTTTAAACGTTATCTCACACGCAGCTGCAACTCTGTGTTTTTTCTCAACTCAATGGTTTTTATAGCCAATGTTTTTCAATTTTTTCAAATTTTTGATTCTAAACTTTAAAATCACCAAAACTGTAAGATTTGTTAACTTTGTCAACTTTGTTAACTTTAGCAAAGACAAACTATATCATTGTCTTTGAAATACTATCTACATTTTATATATAATTTCAAAAGGAAATTTGATGAAGGTAATGAATATGGCCCGAAAAAGAAATAGAAATAGTTATTTTTGATTCTAGATTGCAAAATGATACTTTTGCATATGAGAATGGAAGTTTTTTGAGAAAATGCAAAAGAATTTTGCAATCGTGTAATTAAAAATAAATAAAATTGAAATTGCTTAAATTGTGGTTTTCTATAAAAAATTGCAGGATGCAAAATGCTGGATGTAAAAGTATTTTCCGGAAATCGTCTTGGAAACAACATTTTCTTGCTTATTTACGCGCAGGAATATTGAGTTTTCCGGACTAGTACTGTAAAAACTTTACAAGACGCAAAATAAAAAAGATACTCTAGTAACAAGTATAGTTGCCAACAAAATTGACAAACTTGATTTTTGTGGAATTTGTCAAAAAAATTCTAAAATTTGTAAATTTTGTATTTTTTACGATTTCCGGAAAAATTTAATACAAAACACGTCTGTAAAATCTTTTACTTGACTCGGAGCTTTAAAATACTCGGCACAAATTGCCTCGTATTTCAATTTAGCTCCTCTTCAGTAATGTGAAATTTTTTTGACTTATGTAAATAACTATTGCGCTCTGCAAACAAAAAACAATCATTTTGCGGTGTATTAGTTACCACGTAAATGTCAATATTTGACAACCAGTTGTTGAAAAAGTTTATTTAGCGTTTTGCTTGTTAATTTATTGGTTTTTGTTTCATTTATGTTAGTCACTTTCAGCTGGTGATACATTTTGGGAAACTACAAGAAAAGTTTAGTTAATGATTATTTAAAGATATACTTGTGCAAATATGAAGTGGCGTCTCTATTGGCTATTAACATTAAGCATGCAACCCTAGCGACAAAATATTGAAACTACGATAAATGACGTCACAACTAGTGACCGGCTGACTAGTTGTAAACACATTACTAGTTGTTGTGGAAAGGACTTTCAGTTTTACAAATAATAATATTTTGTATTATTGATACGGAATGTCAGAGCAATTAAAGGAGCAGTTTGGTCAACGAAAATGCATGTGCAACTCCAACTGTTGTGTATACGGATGTAGTTCTGTTCTGTAAAATAGAAAAATTTCAACCTTACATTTCAGTTATTCTCAAAAAAATACAAAAAGTAAATTATTTTTTATACATTAGTAATTAATTATCTTACTTTTCAAAATAATTAAAACACACAAACAAAGCTGGAAATTGCTCAAAAACGCACGGTTATTTTCACTGTAAAACAGTAAACAGTCGCCAAAAATGACAGATGCTAAATATGACGTCAGAATTGAAGTTAACCGTATTACCGACAAATTAATGTGAATTGCCTATAGCATTGTGTTCAATAACACATTATATTTTGTAACCAAAAATGTTTCTAATGATAAGTCAACCGAGCCTAGAATTTGTACTACAAGCTCTAACATTTTTATGGAATAGCTATTTCAACATTGCAATAACGACAATAATTTGAATTTGATAAATTAATATTTTGTAAAATTACATTACTGATTAACTGATTAAAGACACTATTGAAGATTGATTCTAATTTGTGGATGGCAGATTTACACGTTGTACATTATTAAAAATAATCAAGGGCGGCTGTGCTTTTTTGGCAGCAGGTCTGATCGGTTTGTACTAAACATAAAGTCGCTTACGCAATGACGTAGAGATTTTTGTGAATTTGAATATATCAATTTATATAGTTTGCGTTATTGCTTTTTCGTGTTGTAAAACAAAATATCTGTATTTTTATTCTGCTTGAGAATTTTCCGAATTTCCAATTTTTTTTTAAATAATTTTTAACAAAAACTTATTTCACATTTAGAAAATGGCGCAAATGCATTGGCCTGGCATTTATGCACGGCACTGTGCTTAAATGTCAATGACAATATTGAGTGACAGTTGTGAATAGACACGTGCAATACCGGACACTAATAAGGAATTAATAAATGTTATTTTTGAAATGAAATAAAGCGAGAAAATAGAAATATTTGCTTAATCGGTTTATTCAAAAGAAAAATGCAAGCTGAGTAGCTGTTTTACCTGATTGTAGTACGAACCGATCTAGGGCCTGCTGCTAAAAAGCACAGCTGTTTTTGAATCCTCTTAATATTATACACCCGGTATCAAACTAGCTAACTTCCTATTGATACAGGTGATTAATCATTAGTATTACATTGTCTTCTCATTACGAGGGTTTAAAGGTTGTTTGCTTCTTCTAAAGGTAAATGTAAACAAAGTAATAATTTTTTAGTAACCTCATACCTTGTGGTATTTGCGGATAGTAGACCATTTTAGAAAAGGTTTTAATATAAAATGGAATTATTTTTGATTTGAACGATATAAGGTATAACATGTTAATAAATCAAACTAAAACACACTAATAATGTTTCCTGGTTAAAGTACCTATCTCAAAACTATAAAAACTTTTTTTCTAAATGCGCTGATGGTCTCTAGAAAATTACCCTTTGTACATAACTAGGCTGGCTTAATAAAGGTTGTTCAGCAGTCTCTACGCAATGTAAGTATTGAACTTGAACATGACCAAAAATACCATGTAGATAAGTTAAAGTATACTTCACAATTTTTTGTTTATATTTCTACAACTTTATTTTTTTTTATCAGGATTTTTCAAAATTGTGGAATTTGATGTTTAGGATTTTCCTTATGAATAAACGCTTTTAGTAACAGTTAACCAAAATATTTATTTTTTAAGTACTTAAGTAAAATAGAATATAAATACAATAAATATTTTTAATATAAGGCTAAATACTGAAGACACGCAATGCGCAGAAAACAAAGCTTTGCGAAAGAAACATTTTTACTCATCGTTTAAAAGTCGAATGGAATAATAAATAGGTATGGCGAGTTGATTTCTGAATAGGTTGAATAACAAGTCGATTAAGTTATATCATCGGACATATCTTTAATTTCTCATAGTAAAATTTAATTAGCAGTCTAAACATTTTTTTTCTCCTAAAGTATTTCATATCTGTAAATCAATTTGTAACATTTTAAAGTTTTATTTAAAGCTAATTCAACTTTATTGGATGGTTGTAGAATCATGCTCTTCAGTAAAAAGGGCTTTTCTTTTACTGTAGCATGGAAAATAGCTGCTACAATTCTACTCATATTATTAATACAATAGTTTTAGCAGAACACAGAATGACTAAACC
Organism: Lagria hirta; assembly: GCA_947359425.1. Classification (NCBI taxonomy): domain Eukaryota; kingdom Metazoa; phylum Arthropoda; class Insecta; order Coleoptera; family Tenebrionidae; genus Lagria; species Lagria hirta. The sequence goes on along the minus strand of OX375795.1, from coordinate 30,351,018 downwards.
TACATTATGCACGAGACATAATATGCTTTGATGTGGTCTTTTTGAAAAAAGTCTTTAAGTACGAAGTACAAGAAAATTGGGTCACTCATATACAACATTTTTTATCCAAGTTTATATGTAAAGCTAGATATTCCAGGTATATTATTATTGAAAAGTTTGTTGATAGTTAACACAGATAGAAAACACTATTAGATATTATAAACAATCATATTAATTATTCTAGAAACATAAAAATGTTTTATGCTTTTACATATCTTTCTATTTTTTATATCATAATTTTTTTATATATTTGTGTCTAATGTTATTGATCTGTTTAGAGTGCATTTAGCTGCTTACTTGTTGCTTGAATGTGAGCTTAGGCATTAACGCTTTTGAGCCAGTTATATTTTTACCCTTTTTGTTTAATATTATTAATTTTATGGTTTCTTTTGGGTTGTTAGTAGTTAAAACTTTACTATACAAAACAAAAACAACCTGTTATTTACAACAGTTGCACTTGGCGATCTTGAGTGGAGCTTTGTCAGACTGGGGGCAGTCGAGATAGAGGCGTTTTTAATGAAAAATTTTGCAATTGGTTGTAAATTTTTGTTATCTTTTTATCTAGAAAAATCGATAAAGTTTAAAACCTTGGTAATGCAGTACGATTAACTAAAAATTCTGTTTTTACGGCTTTTAAAACTAAATTAGAACAATTTTAGAAATAAAACCTTAAACAACTAAATTGACAAAAATTACAAAAAAGCACATGACAAAAGATGTCTAAAGACGGGTTTACATCGTTTTGTCTTTAACGATATGAGCAAACTAAAGAAAAGCAAAAGAAAGTAAATATTATCTTTCTCTTAAATAATCTCTTTTTTGTGTGTAAGGGTTGTTTAGAATACGTAGGATATATCGCTTTTAATATTCATTGTATAACGTAACCAATAATTATCTGACGTAATTTTTTTTATATAGCAATGATTTTTATATTAAATCAAGTCCACAACCACAAGTTTAGATTTAGATACCTAGAGTCATTCGTCGAGTTACCAACCACTTACTGTCAGAAGAGGAACTACGATGTCTTCATATATGCCTTCATATCAATAATAAATATCTCACATTTCACAATGGCTACTGAAACTAAAAGAAACAAACGGAATTTGCTGTTTTTACCAATCAGTAAATAATCGTAAATGAATTATTACTTTTGAACATTAACTGACTTTAATGAAAGATTAGCTTTGCTTAATATAACATTGGTTCAGCTGCATGTCAAATGCTCATAGCATTATAATACTAATCAAAGAAACATTATATGATATACTTTGTAATATTATACAATACATAATAATACTGACAAGTGAAATCACAGATTAAAAGCTTCAATCTGTAGAACTATATAATAAAATCAAATCCTATTAACTAATTAGAATATTATAAGCACATAAGAGTTCTATAAGTAGTTATGTGATTTTATAATCTAATTAGAATGCTGTAAGTAGATTGGACTTGTAATGATTGAGTCAAAACTTTACACATACTGGAATCCTATTATCAAACTAAAATGCTGTAAGTAAATTAAAATTGCACCACTTTACAAACCAACTGAAATTCTATAATTCAATTGGAATTTTTGAAGAAATTTGCATATACTCAATTAATTTGAATTTTAGAAACATTTTAAAGCATATTGATGGAATTAATTCAAAGAACTCATTGCAGATGCTACAACTAACTGCAGAGCTTGTGAAATTGATCTCAGTTAATTCACAATTGAAAATCAACTGTATTTTCTAAAAAGTAGAACGGACTGTTAATCACTTTGTAAAGCAATCATCATAATTATAAATAGCGCTCAAACCCTAATTCAACTATTGTGTAGTACGTGTACGCACTTCAACATTCTCATAACCTTCAAATTATCAAACTATAGACTTTTATATGACTTAGAACTTCACAAACAAACTCAAATTCTATTATCAACATAGAATTTCTTTGATTAAATTGCTAGTTTCTAAAAGACCTTGAACTTTGAAAACACACTTAGAGTTTACTGATTAAAACTTTATGTTAATTTTAATAACCTACCACAGCTGCTTCAATAAACTGCACGACAGGTGCAGGTATATAAATCACAAATAAGAAGTCAACCACTCTGTGGGACTTGTAACAATCGGGCTCTCAATCACTCTGCAAAGCAATAATGTAATAGCGCTACAACGCATATTACGGCAGCGCGTTGTACGAAGACGCACTTTACTACTCGAGTTTAGAAAGCTCACCTGCTACAACAAAATGAGAGTTTGTGTAGGCTTCAAAACTATTTCATGCCACGTTTATTAACGTTGATAATCTAATTACTGAGTTTAACTAACTGGTACTTTAATTAGTAATTTAATTGAAATAACTTATATTTTAATTTTTTTGCTGATTAAATACATTAAAGTTTGTTTCAATTCTAGTCTACGGAAAAGTAATCTGAATGAATTAATTCAAACTGAATTCATTTGAACTGATTTAATTATTAATATTAATTTTCTAACAATAACACATTCTCAAATATCGTTCAAGACGCAAAGTGATCTGATAGATATATTAATTTATCTACAATCAATATTGTCTTGACAAAACTGTGAGTTCTTACTTATTAATTGAATTATCAATTATTATATGCATTAGGTTAAACTTACAACAATTGAGATAATTAGGGAAGCCAATGCATTTTTTGGATTGGCCAGTACTTTAATTCTTTTAGAACTAATAATGTAGTCTGCTAAATTACGTCAATTACATAGTTTAAATTGTGATATAATTATTTTGATGACTAAATGATTAATTTCTTAATAAACTATATCATCTGACAATAGGAAAAGTGATATAGGCAATATTGGTGAATATACAAAACAACATAATAACAAAACCATTATTTCCAAATTAATTATTAATATTTTAATTCGTAATTTAATAACTTTGATAAGACTGAAATAATTTATTTTATTTCATTTGTAAAATTTTTGAATAGTATGATGATTAAAGTCTGATGATTATTGTCTTTTGGACTATTCAAGATGTTAATAAATTTTAACTGCCTAATGAAATAATTTTAAAACTACCCAACTGATAGATAACTTATCAACGCCATTAATACGGAATAGTGTTATACAAATTTTGTGAGGTCATTTACTTACGGTTTTGAATCTGGATTGCACTTTGTTCTTAATTTTAACAACTGAACTTGAACACTTTTTTTCACGGCCACCCAAATTAACACTGGTTTATTTTTAAAATTTTAGTTATTTTATTTTTTTCATCTTCCAAACATTAGGATTCTGGAATTTTGTCTTTTATATATTTTTAGTTTTGAATTTCTTTAAATAATGTATATTTATTTAAACTGAAAAATATATTCGGTATAAGATTCTCGGTCTATCTTATTATTTCTTCAATCTGCATCGACAAATCCAGTCAGTTTTAATTTTCTTCCACTCCTAAATACTATACTCAAATAAGTCAAAATTTGTTAAAAAAGGAGTTAGGAGGTTAACACCTGAGAGAAAACATACAGCATAAAAATGTTGCATTCTTCATCCACCCTGTCACACATTTTTTTCTTTTCTATATCAGATAGCTCCGGTTGTCGATGCACATCACTTCTTTAATTGCACAATTTTCTTTACTGTGTTTGGCAAAACATTAAACTGCTATCTTAATTGTGCCGTTGAATTCTTATTTATTGAATTGATTTTTAAATCACTTATTTCGTTGTTTTATTATCCTATTTCTTTGAATTTGACAATTATTTATACCAATTGTAAACACTGATCATAATGTGAACGGACAAATAATGAAATCAATTTGACACAAATTTGTTGTATCGATTATGGCTTACTAGGAAAATTAATAGAAAACTTATTTACAAATTGTTAAAAGTTTTTTTGACAAAAGAGAAGCTACATTTGTTTATTTAGTCTACTACCGCTACCATTTAAAAAAGCTGTTTTACCACCGAGTTTGTGATTTTTATATTAATGACAGTGTCAGTAGTAATCTTGGGCGGGATTACTGTATCACTAGTGCAAATGTTCCTTCAAATCAACACTGTTTGAATGTAAATTTTTGCTATTAATCTTGAACAATAACTTTTTTATTTTTTATCACATTTTTTAAACATTCATTTGCATTTCACCACCATCGCACTAAACTAGAAAATATTTATTAACTAAATTTTATGAATTTTTTGACCTACGTTTTCTTTTGATATGTATTATCTGATCTGAAATCGCGTTTGATAAAGATGTTGTGGCTAAGAAATTTTGACTGATCTATAACACACATATACTAACACTGGTTAGTATTTTGTCATTAGATGGCGCAATTGTTTTATCTTGTTTAGATCCTTACTGCATATATATGTGAAAAGTAGTATTAAGCAACGCTTTACCGGATATATTGTTTTTTCTTATGGTTAAGCTTAGGTATAAATACCGGTGACTAAACATGCACCAGTTGGAGTAGCTTATAGTTTATTGCTCTCATGTGTAACGCAATGGAATTTTCGATTGAAATTCATAATAAATAAAATTGTAAATAAAATGATATTTTGGAAACTTTGAAGCAAATAAGTAATATCTAAATATACATTAGACAAAAAAATAAGGGAAACACAGGCAAAAGGCCGTTAAGATATAAATCAGTCGGGTCGGTTTCAGCTATGGACCATTTCGTAAAAGTTTTAAAAGAAATTCTATAAGCGAGTAAATTTGTAGTTGTGAATGAAATTAAAAGCAAAAAAGCGCTTTATTGTAAGTTAGTACTACATAGAGGCAAAAAGGTTTTTGATTGTATGAGCACGTTTAGGCGGACGCCCAAAAACTTTCCAAACCTTCATTCTGAGAATTATATACAGAGTAAAACTAAGAAAAATTCCAGGATCTTAAATTTTGGGAGAAGGAATGAAATAATCACTAAACAACTAAAATAGGAAGTCAGTGTTAATTTGGGTGGCAGTGGAAAAAGGTGTTCAAATTCAGTTGTGCAAATTAAAAATTAGTGTGCAATTCAGAAGTAAAACTGTGAGTAATTGACCTCACAAAATTTGTATAACACTATTCCGTATTAATGGTTTTGATGAGTTATCTATCAGTTGAATAGTTTCAAAAATTACTTCATTAACCCGTTAATAAAATTAATTAAAATCTTGAATAGTCCAATAGGCAAAAAACCGAATTTTTCATCATCATACTATCTCAAAATTAGGCAATCAAAGTAAAATATTATTTGAGTCTTACCAAAGTTATTAAATGACGTATTAAAATATTACTAATTAATTTGTAAATGATGGTTTTGTTCTTATGTTGTTTTATTCACCAATATTAATTTACATCAAGTATCGTCAGATAATGTAGTTTATTAAGTAATTAATAATTCAGTCATCAAAACAATAATATCACAGTTTAAATTATGCAATTGACGTAATTTAGCAGTTTACACTATTAGTTCTAAAAGAACTATAGTCATGGCCAATTTAAAGAATATTCTGTGAGTTGTAGTTTTCTTAATTATCTCAATTGTTGTAAGTTTAACTTAATGCACATAACAATTGATAAGTAAGAACCCACAGTTTCGTCAAGACAATATTGATTGTAGGCAAATTAATATATCTATCAGATCATTTTGCGTCTTGAATGATATTTCAGGAATTAAATTTTGTTACTGTTAGAAAATTAATATTAATTATTAATTCAATTCGAATTAATTCAGTTCGAATTAATTTAATGAGTTTACTCTTCAGTAGACTAGAATTGATACAAACATTGATGTAATTACTCAGTTCAAAATTAAAATATAAGTTATTTCAATAAAATAACTAATTAAAGTACCAATTAGTAAAACTCAGTAATTAGATTATTAAGGTTCATAAACGTTTTAGTTTAAATATTTTTAAACCTTACAAACAAAACGACGTGTACGTTGTTCCTTTGAGCTGTAACAGCAGACCAAGTTTCCGTATTCTGTTACAGCAGAATACATACACACCTATTCATATGTAGCTCATACCCTAAAACTTATACATAAACATTATTTCTTCCGCCTTCATTTTGTTGTAGCAGGTGAGGTTCCTAAACTCGAGGAGGAAGGTTTATATAACGTTATATAAGGTAACAAGGCCCCTGCGTTTGATGGTTCAATAATCAGGCAAACGTTAGAGGTGCGTCTACGTACAGCGCACTTAGCGTAGTTGGCGTTACAGGGTTAATTACAGTATTATTGCTTTACAAAGTGATCTTACAGCTACCCTTGTTACGTCCCGCTCTTAGACTATTGGGGTTGACATTTTATTTGTGATTTATATCACTTGTTGTGCAGTTTGTTAGAGCAGCTGCGGTGGGTTATTGAAGTCAAAATAATGTTTCAATTAAAATTAAAATGAAGTTGCAATCAGTAAACTCTTAGTGTGTTTTAAAGTTTAAGGTCGTTCAAAGACTATAGTTTGATAATTTAATAGTTATAAAAGTGTTGAAGTGCGTACACGTACTAAACAACAGTTTAATACGTTTGGCGCTACAGCGGTCCATATGGACCGCTCGCTAATTTTCTGTCTAGGCCACGGCGGTCCACATGGACCGCTAGGCTTTGTAATCTAAAAATTGTTGTCTAGGTTTGTAGAATATTAATCAAGTCATTTTTTTGCAATTGTGAGATTTTTTAGGTCTCAGATAAATGTGTACTGAGCTTGGGTTTAAGAAATTGAGTTTGGTATTTATGCTGCGCTAACTAAAGCCAAATTATTTAAGATATTCAAATTTAATTGAAAAAAAAACAATGTAAATTATTATAATCGATCAGTAATTCTAACTGAATAACAAATTATTCACTTATGATATTCTGTAAAGCAAGTAAAACAATAATGAGGTTGTTCTGCACAGTTTCTACAATATGTTGGCACTTTCTTTACACAACTTTTTGATAATGATCCTTTCATTTTCTTTTCGTAACAACCCTTACAATATTTTCGTGTGGTGTGCGATTTACCTTCTTTTTAAAAAAAAACTGTCTGTGGCTAACTGAGTTCGCTTTTTTTGAGGACCTTCCGACAGTTCTTCAGCTTCTACAGAATCTTTGCATTCTGTTAGTAAATGCAAAGTAATGCTTTCTTTAAATTGAGTAATGGTCATATAAGGATTTCCTAACTTTTTGTAAATATGATAAGCGTTTACTATGCATGTACCAAAAATAACTTCTACAGCCACTTTACGGTATCATTTGACAATTCGTCTCAAAGACGTATTGTAACTTGCCATTTGGTTGACAGATCTTTTTCCTTTATTATAATCTAGAATAGCTAAAGGCTTTAAAACAGTTTTTTGTCTTTTTGTTACTTCTGCCATGATAGGAGGATGTTTAGTACTACGCATAAGAATGTCGCGCTTATCTTTCCACTTCAAAATACAAATTTCTTTTTCATTTTCTTTTTCAATAATTTCTCCTCTCAGCAATTTTTTTTGTGTCACTTCTTTTGGGTACATCTTCTGTATTATCTTGGTACGTTTGATTGTGTAACCTCAAATCATTGTTTACCTAAATGTTATACATAATATTTAGATTAGATTCAGACTTTTCATCTGAAGAAGAAATTTCATATTGGCTGTCAGGAAAATCTTTTGTCGCTGGTTCAGATGTTGGATCTTTGATTGAATCACTTGATTCATAAGGATCCGAAAATCCAACCGATTTTTCTTCATACGATCCACAATCAGAGTCCTCAGCTGCAGAAAAAAACATTTGTACCTTTAAAAAATAATAATTTCAATTTACCTTCTTCAGAAAAAGTTCTAAGGGCCAATTGAATAATTTTTTTGTTCTATTGATCATTTTAATTAAATTATTGATCGATTTTTCTAATAACAATCACTAAACAAACAACTAACACGCTTGTAGTAACAGGAATGAAACATCAGCTCTAATTCTAGCAAGTTGCAACAGAAATTGGCGGACCGCTGATCGGACCTCTCCGTCCTAGTCGGAACGTTTGGCCACCTGAGCCGGAGCGGTCCATGTGGACCGCTTGCTGTTTTTTATGATTTTTTTTGAAAAAATGTACAAAATTTGTTTTCTTGTTTCTCTAATGTTATTTTCATTTTGAAAAGAATATAAAACATTAAAAAAATTTTTGGTCCTACGGGATAGTCAGCTGGCGATAGCATGGCGCTTAACGTGTTTTAGCGTTAGAGCGCAATTTATATAATGATTGCTTTACAAAGTGATTTACAGTCCTTTCTACTTTTTAGAAAAAACAGTTGACTTTTAATTGTGAAATAATTGAGATTAATTCCACGAGTTCTGCAGGTTGTTGTAGCAGCTGCAATGAGTTCTAAAAATTTGGGTTATCAATAGAATTTTAAATAGTTTGTAAAATTAAAATTAGTTTAGTAAGTACCCTATTTATTAAGAAATTCTAATTGGATTATAGAATTTCAGTTTGTTTGTAAAGTGGTGCCATTCTAATTTACTTAGAGCATTCTAGTTTGATTATAAGATTTCAGTTTGTGTAAAGTTCGGACTCAATCATTAGAATTCAAATTTACTTACAGCATTCTAATTGGATTATAAAATCACGAAACTACTTATAGGATTTTCATCACGTGCTTATGAGATTCGAATTGGTCAATAAGATTTGATTTTATTATATAGTGCTACACTAGTTGTAAAGTATTGAAGCTTTAAAGTCAGTTACTGTTCAAAGGTCATTTTACGATTAGTTACGGATTGGTGAAAACAGCAAGTTTAGTTTTAGACCAGGGTCGATAATTTTTAAAACCAAAAAAAAAAATAGTAAGATGAAACTTATTAGGAAAGGAAGGAAATATTATAAAAATAAAAGGAAAAATAATTTACGGGCGATCTGATGTCGGGAAAGGGATGGGGGTGAGTTTTTAAGGGTAAAAAACGGCTTTTCTTGATTTCTGGCAAAATTAAAAGTCCTATCAAAAAAAATCAAATGGCAAAGTTGTAGGTAATAATAAGATCTAAAACTTTTGTATTCACATTTTTTTTACATAACCTCAAAATTTATGTGAAAAATTCAAAAAACCAAGTTTTTGGGTTTTTATTTTTATCTTTTACAAAAAAATTTTTTTTTTAACGAGATTTAGTGAAAACTTACCTTTTTATGTCCCAAATACGTTGTAATTTATTTGATTAAAAATATTTATTTTTTCACCTTATTTTGAATTAATATCGAAAAAACACCTTAATTTTCAATCGAAAATTCACCCGTTAAAATATCAGCTTTTTTCAAAAACTTGGTATGGTTTCTGTTCGTTGAAATCTCTACTTTCCGATGGTATAAAAAAAAATATATGTTTCTACAGTAAATCTTCTCAGAAAATGCAAAAATTCAAAAAAAAGTTGAATTCGAAATTTTTTTTTAATTATTGTAAATAATTTTATCTGAAAAATGTGATTGCTGCAATTTGTTTCAATTAAAAAGTTGATTTATTTAATGCTAATTACATTTATGTCATAGAAAATCTCATTATATAGGTATAAATATAAATGTAAACCGTACTATTAAATGTAGATGCTTTATTCTGATTACGTTATTCATTACAATATTTTTAAACACTCATTCATTCATAAATACCTTATCTTCAATTCTAATCACTTATCCATTAGTTTTTGTCTTTTTGATGGCATTTCTTCATCGTTAGATTCGTCAAACATCTCCGATTCTAGTAGATCTTCGAAATCTTCATTACTATCACCTTCTTCCTCTCCAACATTATTTCCAGACTGCGTTGGTTCTTCATCCACAATTTCTTCTGAATCATTAACTTCCTCGTAGGTTTCTTCTTCAATCTTAGAGCAATTTTTAGAACCATGACAGTTTGAACATAAAATTGTGCATTTTAAACAATAGTGTGGGTTTTTTTGGAACGAATAAAAGTCTTTAGATGTTAGTACATTAAGGAGTAGTTTCGTATAAAAAAAACAATAAATTGGATTGATTTTTGTTAGATTTTGACTTTCTAGACTTGTAAAATAAAAACATAAAAACTGTAATTAAACAAAAAAACAAAAATTAATTCCCTTAACATTGTTTTACCCTTGAGTTTTTAATGCCCCTTAACATTCTTTTACTCTTAACGTTTTTTTAACCTTAACTTTTTAATGTGTTTTTTGAGAGATTTGTGTTAAATGAAGACTTTCTGAACTTGCAACGTCTTTCCAGAAAAAGTATAATTTACATACATTCCTTTAACATTCGACAAAAAAAGTGTAATTAAACATATATTCCTCTAACATTCAACACAAAAAACATAATTAAACATACATTCCCTTAACATTCTTTCATTGTTTTCCCTTAACATTCCTGGAAAAAACTTAATTGAACATACACTACCCTAACATTAAAGAACAAAACCTAATTTATAATAATTAAAAAAAAACTTTCGAATTTAAGTTTTTTTTGAATTTTTGCATTTTCTGAGAAGAGTTACTGTAGTAACATATATATTTTTTTTTACCATCGGAAAGTAGAGATTTTAACGAACAGAAACCATACCAAGTTTTTGAAAAAAGCTGATATTTTGACGGGTGAATTTTCGATTGAAAATTAGGGGGTTTTTTCGATATTAATTCAAAATAAGGTGAAAAAATAAATATTTTTAATCAAATAAATTACAGCGTATTTGGGACATAAAAAGGTAAGCTTTCACCAAATGTTGTTAAAAAAAAATTTTTGTAAAAAATAAAAATAAAAATTAAAAAACTTGGTTTTTTAAATTTTTCACATAAATTTTGAGGTTATGTAAAAAAATGTAAATACAAAAGTTTTAGATCTTTTTATTACCTACAACTTTGCCATTTAATTTTTTTTGATAGAACTTTTAATTTTGCCAGAAATCAAGAAAAACCGTTTTTTACCCTTAAAAACTCACCCCCATCCCCTTCCCGACCTCAGATCGCCCGTAAATTATTTTTCCTTCAATTGTTATAATATTTTCTTCCTTTTCTAATGGGTTTCATTCTACTATTATTTTTTTTCACTTTTTATTATTTTTAAAGGTTTCTACCCTGGTCTATTTGTTTCTTTTAGTTTCAGTAATCATTGTAAAATATGAGATATTTATTATTGATATGAAGGCGACATCGTAGTTCCTCTTGTGACAGTAAGTGGTGGGTAACTCGACGAATGGCTCCAAGTATTTATATGTAAACTTTAGCATAGAGGTTGTGGACTTGAATGAATATATAAAAAAAAATTACCTCACATAATCATTGATTTCATTATACATGATAGATAAAACAGCTATTTTTGGTAAATAAAATTAGGAAATTAGTCGACTAACTGAAAAAATAAAGATGGATTAGGAACACGCAACGCATTTTCTACAGTAACATCGGATAATTCATTCATTACATGTAGTAATTTCAAAATCACTCAAACATTGTTTTGGGTTGCTGCTCTATTACATGTAATTGAATATTTTCTATCCTATTTTGATTTGGAGTAGACTGAGTCTGAGTCTGATTATTGTATCCAATATTAATGCCGCTAAATATTATTAAGACTAGAATTACTGACATATTTTAAAGCTTGTACCGGGTGTCCCGTTAAGAAAGGTCACCGGCTATATCTCAGGAACCACTTGTCATAAAGCTTTGAAATAAAAAATTTTTTTCAAAAGTGGCGAAAAAAAAATGCTGGAAATTAGTTTCAGGTTTCTAGATTGACCGCCAGAGGGCGAAATCGTCACAACTACCTAAAAAAACCGTTTTTTTTTCATTAAAAGTCTAGTAAACGTTAATCAAAAATATGTTTATTGCAAAGATGAGACAATTTTGCACAAATTTGATCTGGCACTTGTTACTCTAATTTGTCAAATGTGAGTAGGAAGAGGGTGGGGATATGCAATGCGGAAAACGTCTATATCTTTGGCTTGCATCAACCTATTTTGACAAAATGGGTGTCAATGGAGAGATAACTTTTTGTTTTATTTAATATGTCATAAATTAAACAATTTAACTTTGTTTTTTAAGTGCGAACAAGCACTGTCTAAAGAAAAATAAAACTTTTACAATTTTCTTTAAAAATTTAAATAGAATGGTATATAAATCTTTACATAAATGTAAAGAAAATTAAAAAACAAGTTCAAATTCAAAAACCGCACGTCGATATCTTGTTTGCATCAAAAGTTATAAGTGAAAAAGTGCAAGGAGTATGACAGGTATTACATTTTTAGCAATACGCTTGATACGGAGAATATTAGACTAACCTATTTACTAACCTGATTATAAAATAAACAAAGTTTTAATTCTTAATTTAATTTTGTTTATCACACAAATATCCAAAATACACGTATTATACCAAAACACACAAAAATCAACCAAGGTACTATATCTAGTGGTTTGTCAAATGTTCAAACTGCTTTCCGTCATTTTGGATGCAGAAAACCCACACTGGACGCGAGAAATACAATATCAGGGCAGGTGGAGTGTTAATGTTTGGTGTGGTTTAGTTGAAAACAAAGTCATAGGCCCACATATATTCAACGAACCGCTTAACGGTCATACTTATTTAGAGTTTTTAATAAATATACATATTACCTCTTTTGTTAGAAAATGTGTCCTTACAAACTCGACAAGTTATGTTATACCAACATGATGGAGGCCCAGCACATTTTGCAGTAAATGTTAGACATCATTTAGATGAGCTGTATCGTGAAAAATGGATTAGGAGAGGAAGTTTATTTCCATGGCCACCACGATCGCCAGACTTGACGTGCTTAGATTTTTATTTGTGGGGAAGGGTAAAAGATTTAGTGTACGCTACTAGACCAACAACACAAGAAGACATGGTGCAACGAATCACAAATGCACTTCAAAGTATTTCAGCAGCTGAAATTGAAGCAGCTGTAAACTCCACTCGACAAAGATTGCTTCTTTGCATTCAAACACACATGATTTAGACAATTAGCCGCTAACTTGTAACCTGGCGCATTGAATAAGTTAGATTTTTCTTTAGTCAAAATAGAGTTTTATGACCTGCTAAAACTGTGGCGTCCCTATATACAAACATCTCAAAAAAATTCTTACTTGATCTCATCAAAAAAGATTGTAAGTTTATAATATTACAGGGAATTTGATCTGACAACCCTAACGCAACGACTAAATTTTTATTCTGACATCAAGTATAGTATACAATAGTCTGATTAGCAGAATAAAACACAAAACCATAGAAGAAAGTAAAAAAATAAAAATGGCAACGACGCATAACAAAGAGGATAATATATCACTCCATTACCATCTGGTCATACTTTATGATCTATGACCATATCGATGCTGTCAAATTTCTTTCTTTTTTTGTCAACAAAAAGAGAAGCATACTAGAAAAAAGATAGAATAAATCATTTTCATTGCATAGATGGGTAATTATTGAATGTATAAAGATAATAACTAACAAAATTTTATATTGAATCAAGTAATTTAACCAGTAAGCAAAAAAAAATTAACATACATAATATGCAGCATGTTGAATTGTAGTTGTACAAGTTGTAGACTGTCTAAAGAAGTTTGAAATAGTAAACGAAACGTCACACTAATTTCATTGTGTCAATTAGGATTGTTCCATTACCCGCTAAAATAAAATCATTGTGATTAATAAAGATGGTTTTATTTAAACACAATAGACGATAGCCTCAATAATAATAGTTTGAAACTTGTCAAAATGTAAATAAAAACCGGCAATGCTGGTATTTCAATAATAATCAACACAATTATACTGACTATGCAAATAGTCTTATCAAACTGGATGTCTAACAAAATATTTTATACTTAAGACCATTTGACACAATGTAAAGTTTACTTAAAAGTGTACTAGAAATGTTGAAGCAAAATTTTTGACTTTTTTTAATAAATTTTATTTTACTTAGTGTCTATATGACACCAAGTAAAGTATTTTGTAAAGATATTTTTTATGCTTACGCAATAAGAGTATACTTTTATAAAAAAATTGTTATTTACAATAATCGATGTTCTTTGGCCTATCTACCACCTATCAAAATAAATTATAAATAAAATTAATTTTTGTCTACCAAAAATATGAAATAAATCTGTCATTAACGTTCAGCTTTTATTACAACATTATTTTAGGATATGTTTGTTTATTCATGGTGTTATGTCATTAGCAGTAGCCACTGTCAAAATTTTCTTGACCAGATTGTAGTGAGCATATTTTATATTTTTTAACACGGTTTTCATAGGTTTTTTGGACGCAATACCGTTTGAGTTTGGACTAAAACAGTGAAATTGTTCACGTCTATTACTATCTTGTTATTTGACAAACAAGAAGTTTTGTAGTAAAATTTTGGTGCTAAGACCATGCTGTGTAATCAAATTTTTCTTCTTATTTCTTTTTTATTTGATTTGTTTTTTGTTGCCTGCACACTCTACAATTCATCAAATAAAATTATAGCTTTTTACCATTTTTTTTTGCTGTATTACGCAAACATAATCAATATTTTTCAAATCTATTATGTATTTTTGTTTCTACTTTCAATGTTTAAGCAATGACAATTAAAAAAATTGCTGTATATTAATTTACTTATGTTTACAATATTTGGTGAGAACGTTTTATTTGAAGTGGTTACTCTCGACAACATACAGCTTCTACCATGTTTTTTTTCAACAAACAAAATTGATTAATGACTTTTTCCGGAGTATTTCGTATCCAATGTGCCAGTGAAAATTTAACTAATCAAATATTTATAAATAAGGATTAGTTACTAAATGAAGCAAAAAAATATTTTTTTAAATATGTAAGCACATAAAACTAAATATTTTTCTAATTACTTTACAATTCTTTTTGTATTTTTGCAAAAAGTGATAGATTTTTAATTTGACGTTAATTTAGCTAGATTAAAAAGTTTTTCTCTCAAGCGCTCTTTAATGAAAAACGTTTTTGGTATAATTATTTTAATATAGATGGAAGTGAATGGTCTAACTTTTAATTCGTAAAGTTTCTTTTTAATATATTCTTGTCTACTTTGCATTTGGAACGGGTAAAGATGCAACCAAGTGATCGATTCCCGCTGTCACTATAAACCGAAAAATCAGCTCTCAAAATATGAAAGCTCAGAAACGAAACTTTTAAAGGAAACAGTTATTCGAAAAGCTCTTATATAAACTAATGGAAAAACTTCAATTCCCGCGTGAACACACACCAACAAGAAATTTTCGCCGGTGTGCATACGGTTTTAATCTCTTTTCCATTTAAAGTTTTAAAACTGAGTAATCGTTCCTTTCATTTTTCTTCGTCGGGACAAAGTTTCTACATTTTCAATAGAAACCATATGGTTCAAACCCGGCTTTATTTTTGCCCATTCAACGGTTTATTTTTCCAAGGGGTTTGAGTTTAAACATCAAATCCCTAATGGAATAAATGGATTTTAATGAACAGTTCCAACAGCATCTGATGAATTAGCGTCGCAGGAATCAAGCAACGCATTGTAGATTGAATTTTGCATTAAAAATTATTCACAGACGTTATTTTTTTAGATGAAAAAATAAAAAACATTAGTTAAACTGGACAACTGAAAGGTATTTATTACTTTAGCATTTATTAAATTTTTAATATTTGTGACAAAAGTCATTGAGATCATTTGGCTTTTGAAAAGGGTATTTCAAGCGATATTGATTAGATAGTTTTCATTCCAATACTCTGCTAGATAATTTGGCCAATTTTTTATAAAAATGTTGTAAGATTTTATTGTATTTAGGTTGAAGCTTTTCTTAAGAAACTTATTGTTATTTTTAACTCTTCTACAATACATTCACTTTAATACGCATTAAACAATTACGTCTGACGATTATTTAACATGAGGACATTTTAATCACAGCAAGACATGTTTTATTACCAAGTGAAAGAAGAAAAATGTATCGCAAAAAACGTTTAGAATTGGATGACATAAGAATACTCTACTAGAGAAAATTGTAAATCTGACATGTGCTGCAAATAATTAAGTGTAAGTTACACAAAAGAGCGTCTTTTTTATTTTGATTTTTGGCAAGAACTTGATTGATTGCAAAATTGACAACAACAATTATCTACGAGTTCGTTACAAGAGTATTTGGCAGTTTTAAGAGACTTTTTAGAAAAAAATATGTATATGTATTGTTAAATAACTTTTTGCAAAAAACATATTTTATTAACAAAATGACTCAAAACATTATTTCAAATTAACCCGATGCGACTCGACCAAAGTAAAGCTGCAAAATATCCCCTCCGTCGTTGGATGTTTCGGTAAAACCCCTACTCGGTTCACCGCTCATCCATCCTCGCCTCTTTTGGTGAATCTGGGGATTCCCCAAAAGACATGTCTTGCTAACAATATATATATATATATATATTGATCAGATTTCATCGACTGGAACGTAATGCTATAATGAATGAGGAATGTTGGTTGGGTAATCAATCTCGAACGGTGGAGTTACTCTTTATTTATAACTACTAGCTTTCGAAACATTTTATTTATTCATCAGGTAAATACTGAAAATAATATTATATGATAGTGACACATTCATTAAAACTTTGAAAAAAGAACTTACAATTTTGAGGTTAACGTAGTGGTGTTATAAAACATAAAAATGATATCATTGTACATACACTGGATAATAGATAACAACATTCATATAAAGAGAATTATACTTAAGATAACCTGAATATGTATCGATGTTTGATTATAAATTAAAATACTATGCTTCTTGGTCGGACATTTTGAACACTAGTTGCACTTAAATGACATGCGTTGATTTTTAATGAAATAAAAACAATTGATGTTTTTTGTAACTGACTGTTGTTTCACAGGTCTGGATTATAACGAATTTAAGTTGTTTCTGTTTTCTTTTTGTTTTAGTAGATGATTGTAAATAATGCTAAGGCCGTCTAGGTCTTTTCTTGAATTCATAGATTTGTCATTGTTAAATATATGAACCATTTCTAAAAACGTTCTTTTTTGTAAGTTGCTTTCTACGTCTAAAATTTTTACTTCTGCCCAAGACATATTATGTTCTACTTCTAACGTATGTTTAGCTAAAATACAGGATGGTTTATAGCACCTAATATCATTTTTGTGTGAAGTAATTCTACCTAAATCTTTGTGGCGTCTGGAAGTTTGGCCAATATATACTTTATCACACACTGTACAAGGTGTGTGATATACTACATATACTACATATACTACATCACTCCTGTGTCAAGCAGTTTTGATACCAAGAAGTACATAAAATCTTGCATTACTGAGATTAGAGACGAACTGTCTGATAATTTAAAAAAAAATGAATTATGTGGTATCACTGAAACACAAAGTTCAACCACCTTGCTGTAAAAACTGTAAACAATAATACATCTAATATAAAAGGTCCTCCTTAAGCTGAAGCACATTTTGTCATTGTTCAACCTAAACTAGGCCAAGATAGCTCTACAACGGTATAAATGATCCAAACTAATGTTAATCCGGAAAAAGAACAGATCGGCCTCAAAAATGGACTATCGATAAAAAATGGAAACGTTAGGATAACATGTAGCAATCACGACAATGCGGAGAAATTTCAGCAACTTGTAAATAAGAAGCTAGGAAAAAATTACAGAGTGAAAGCAAAAGTCTCTAAAGTAAAACAAGTAGGCTTGAATGAAGCGATTGATGAGGAAGACCTGAAAACATGCATACTTAGCCAAAATCCGGAGGTGAAAAAATTTAAAACCTTCAAAATGATAGTCTGCTGAAAACCAAATACATGGCCATAGTTGAAGTGGGCCCAACGGTATTTGCAGAACTAGTACAACTTAAAAATATCAGCATAAAGTGGGACTTATGTAACATATACAAGCATATTAGCTTGCTGAGATGCTTTAAATATGGAGGTTTTTATCACACTGCAACTAATTGCAAGGAGAAAAGGTATGCCTAAACTGTGGTTCTGAGGGACACTCGAAAGTAAAGTGTGTTAATGTTAGCAAATGTGTCAACTGCTCCCGAGCTAGCCTAAAACTTCAAAGCGATTATTCATGTTGACAACAACTGTGCAGTGTTACTAAGCAAAGTTCAAGCAAAGCGAAGTTCAAAGCAAACTGAAAGCATAAAATCTCATATAAACTACGACATATAGCGACCAATGTCAAAATCCTACAGTGAAGTCAACAAAATCTCTGGAGCTATTGAAAATATAAAGAAAAAAGTAAAAAAAAAAAAAGCAAATAAGATACCTTTTACAATATTTCTTTTAAATATACAGTGTCTACGTAACAAGATTAACCTGCTAGATGCATTTCTGCAGGAGCATTACTGTGATTGTGTATGTTTGGTGAAACACTGGCTTTCCTTGGAAGAGTCAAACTTGTCAATGTTAAGTTTAGTGACTTTAACACGGCGTCTTTTTTTGCTAGTGCGGTTTCTATTCATGGTGGTACAATAAACCTAGTGCACAAAAAACTTTTATTCGAAAATAAAAACGGTATTAACAATATGTTAGAGATTGATTGCAAATTAGCTGCAACGCTAAATACAAAGTCAGATACTTTAATAATAACTGTTTATGGGTCACTCAGAGGGTCACTCATTAACAATTTTGTAAATGTAATCACAAATCTGATAAATCAAATTTGTCTGTCGCACAAAAACATTAATTTACTAGAAGACTTTAATGTACATTTAAATTTGCACGACAACCGTGCAAAATACTTAGTTAATAATTAGTTAAGCTAGTCATAGTAATAGTTTGTCATTATTTGCTGTTAGGTTGATTTTTTCACTTACAAAAATTAAATGTTTTTTAATTATTTTTTTGTTAACATTGACGTTTGTAATAGTCTAAGAGCCAGTGAACGGATACCTGTATGTATTTAACCAGACCTGAGTTTTTGTACATTGAGGCCCCTATACCTACCGTACATGAGATGGGGACTCACTAAGCCCAAAGTGGTGAACGCGGCGAGTGCGTAGGTAAGACAGGTATCAATTTTTGGCTATTTATAAATGCATTTGGCCACGTCTGCCGTTTTGATATTTGAAAATATATTATTATTATTAATTGAAAATAGCAATGGCAGATCATTATCACGCGTTTAACATTTTGCAGACCATTATAAAAATATTAAAAAAAAAATTTTTTAAATTAATTGACAAGATATGTCATCAATAAAATTATTTTATTTATTACAGTCTTAAAAACTTATATTGATAACGGCAGACGTATTCATTGCGTAATATTTTTGTTATTTTCTTATTAACAGATTGCTACAACCGTAATTTTTTTGACATATTAATAACAAATTTTTAGTCTTAATTCAAATCGTCTGAAAAGTTACCTATAGACCTTCCTTCTTTATAATATCAAGCAAAATTGAATGTAGCACTTAGAGAGAGGCTGCTTTTTTTACTTAAATTGGCATTCTTGAGCATACGTAATGCGATAAGATGATGAATTAATTCCGTATGGGCAGGGCGTATTAATTAGATTGGGACCATCTTTTGAATGACAGATGAGTTGGGACACAAATAAAAAAAAAATCTGTTTTTTTAAATATTGCGACAAACACTAACTTGTGACGAATTTTTGTGTTTACTTGGGCTATTGAAATTTTTTTATGTTGAAAAAATTTTTTTTATATTTTTGGGGGATAAATGGATTTAACATATCTCCAAATAATCATTAATTGTTACTATCGTACGTACAACGTAAAAATTGTTGTATGCAATAACTTGGTTTTAAAATATTTTATTATTCCTACGTATTATTTTTAGGCTTTGACTGCATTACGTTTTTTTGCTTCAGGAAGTTGTCAAATAGATTCTGGTTCAAATTTATGCATGACATTGTTTCAGTCAACAGTGGAGACTGAAGATGTGTTATCAAACTTTTTAATCTCTTGAGAAGCAAAACATTGTTTTACATTGTAACCTGCTGTTGTACGCTCATATTTATAACATGATCAGCAGGGAAAAGAAAAGCTTGTACTAGGACACTTTCAAACGTTTCTTCTTTGTTTAAAAAAACCAACAAAACCAGCTCTTTTATTTCTTCTTTTTTTTCGTAATACACAACACAACGACGTAATTGGTAAACTTGTAAAAATAGCGTCAGCAGTTGCAAGAAATAATTGAAAGTTTAAGAATGCAATTTTTACCTTTCTATATAGCAACAACAATTCATGACAATTATTGTAGGTTATGTCAAATTCATAGATGTCTCAAGCAAATAAAACAATATATTTCTCAAAAATATTTAATCAGCACACAAAAATTCATAACAATTTAGTAGCAATATTTAAAAAACATTGAATTTTTTTTAATTGTTGTCTCACATGTTATATGAAATAAAATGTCACAATCTAATTAATACGCCGTGCCTATGCGAAATTAATTGAGCAGAAACAAAATTGCAAAGAAATGCTTTGTTTAAGATCCTTGAGTATAAACCAAAGGTGTCGCGCGATGTAGGAATACGGACAAAAATTAATTTAAAATCAGACAAGTCAGTGGCGTCACGGTCACGTAGGTTAGCTCTCTTGGAACGGAAGGGAGCTCATCAAAGTTATTAGTTTGATGAGCTTGTAAATAGGCGAAAGCATTATTTGCTCTTCTACTTCAGAATATGCAAGCCCAATTGTTTTAGTAATGAAAAATGGTCTCATTTGCGTATGTGTATATTATAGAAAAGTATATTCTCTT
This sequence comes from Lagria hirta, assembly GCA_947359425.1. NCBI lineage: Eukaryota > Metazoa > Arthropoda > Insecta > Coleoptera > Tenebrionidae > Lagria > Lagria hirta. The sequence continues at coordinate 30,330,304 of OX375795.1, read as the reverse complement.
ATTTTGCAACCACTTACTCCGTTGACGTTATTCAAGGATCAAATATATGTATTACTAGAAGGTGTATTTACATATACATTTACTATGCTCGATTTAAAAAAAAGTTTTTTTTCCTCTTTCCGGCTGAGGAAAATAGCCGCAAATATACGTTTTTTGTGACGCTCAACGATCAGTTTAGGTTTTTGAAATTACGTTTTGAGTTGTATATTTTCCCATTGTTATTTCAGATTTTTATTAATGTCGTTTATAAAGAATTACGTATATAAATTATAGTAATTTATATGGATTATTAATATATAATAAAATTATATATTAATAACTAAAGAAGATTTATTAATTATGACAAATTGTTAAACGTTGTAAGAAATTTGATAAAAAGCGGCATCAATAGAGTTTCGTTGTGATGTTTTGAGATTAGAATTGAATTTTTTTGTGCTAGGATAAAGGGGTATGAAGGACCGTTAGTAGAAACAATTTTTCAAACGAATGACCGATAAAGTGAGTAAACGGATAGGACGTATATAGGACGTTGGCCGAAAAAGCAGAATAGATAGATACTCAAATTCAGAAAACAGTCAGTTTTTTTGGGGAATTTTGTCAATTTTGTTGGCTTCCTGAAATAACTAATACCAGTCGAAGAAAAGAGCTCCTCGAAAATAATCGATTCAGATAAGATTTCGGTAAGAAAATTTCTTTTAAATTACATTATTTGCTATATTATAATTATTAGAATGATTTTCAATGGATTTTATAGCTCCAAAATAGAAATATCGCTAAATTTTCCATTAAAAAAGTTCAAATGTGAAATGGAATGACAGCGAGTTTATTGGAACAATTTTTCAAACGAATGACCGATAAAATATTCTACAAAAAAGCAATTTACCGCTGCAATTATATCGAATTAGAAGGTCCTAAGTTGTTTGACGAAATGTGATACAAGTGTGTTCTCTATAAAAATGAAGTCTTTTTCTTCTTATAAGTCATTGGATTGGTTGGTCAATATCAGATAATAGATTATTCTAATAATAATAATATTATATAAGAGGTAGGTTATTGCTTGGTTTTTGATTAATATTACAATATATTTTATAATTTATAGATAGCTAAAGATTTACTTAAAAAAAGTAACAAAAAGTGAGGTTATGTCAAAAAGTTATTTGATAAAGAATTGGCTCATTTTACAAATGAATTGGTTTTGAATGGAAGTTAATTAGTTGGAATGTATTTAAAGTTATCAAAAATAATGTAACTTTCGACCGATTCAAGATTCAAAAAAATATAATTAATATAGGTCAATGACCTCATAATTTGATTATATATGCTCTATGTTTATTTATTAATAGAAGAAAAATTTTGCATAAATGAATTAGAAGAAGATGTTTTTATAAAAAGATCTATTAAAATACAAGTAACAAAGGTCTCTGAAAAACTTTTCCAAGATAGCAAAGGATCGATTGTAGTGCATGAAATGATATCCGAAATACTGTATAAAAAAATAAAGACAAAAGCCTTCCAAGTTTAATAAAAAGCAAGAAGCTTTTTTGGAAAAGATATGTAGGTATATACCTTATTATTATAATTATATTATTTTTTACTTCAAATATAAATGATTTGTAAAACTAAACGCTTAATTTTTTTAAGTTTAAATGGCTTGAATGTGATTAGTGTAATTTAGACAATATTTTATCAAAATAACAATGAGATATAATATAATTTGTTGATGAAAGCACAAGGCCGCGATGAAGATAGACACCCTCTCAAATTGAAAAATTTTACAACATGATATTGTCTTTATTATCAATATTTTATTGATTAATTTAATATGAGTTGTATGCTGCTATATTCAAATGAAGACACTTTTAATAATTCTTCCAGTAAATACTTATCTAAAATGTTTATGTACAAAGTACAATGTAATTTTTTTATTGTTTAATTACACAATGTAAACATTTTGAGAGAAGGCTGCAAATCTGTATAAATCAATAAGATCTGTTTGAGTTGGCAATCCTACATTTTATTTTAAAATTGTAACACGGCAACAACTTCATATTGTTGTTGTTGATGAGTGAGACATCTTTGAAATTGACAGATGTCATTGTGCTTGCTATGATATAACCTACTTTTTTTTTATAAAAGATACGTCAAATATTTGTCAACCAAGCGTTCAAGGTTACAGTGTTGATACTAGGTTAATAAAAAAATCTCTAAGAAGTGTTGCCAACTAAAAAAATATTGATAAAAAATTTTGGTTTTATTTATGCTGTACAAGCTAATGTTGATAATTAATAATTATAAAAGAAAAGTTTTGAATTTGTCTTTATCTGAATTGTTAACAAGAGAAAAAAGGAACGGCGTTTTCGGTTACAATGTTGCAGCTAGGCGTAAATAGAAAAGTTTTTTAAAGTGTTGCTAAATTAAAAAGTCATTATTAATTACAAGCTTAAGAAAGTTTAAGTTGGCAATCTTATATTTTATATTAAAATTGTACCACAGCAATAATTTTCTATTGATTATGGGTGACACATCTTTGACACTGACGACATCATTGACAGATCTCATTGTTCTTGCTATGACATAACCTACATTTTTTTTTTTATAAAAGTTACGTTAAATATTTGTCAAATAAACGTTTCCGGTTACAGTGTTGATACTAGGTCAATAAAAAAATTTATAAAAAGTGTTGCCAACTGAAAAAAAATATTGATGAAAAATTTTGACTCTTTTTATGCTGTACAAGCAAATTTTTATAATTAATAGTTAAAAAAGAAAAGTTTTGAATTTGTGTTTAATCTAAATTGGTAACAAGAGGAAATAGAAACGGCGTTTATGGTTAAAGTGTTGCAGCTAGGCGCAAATAAAAAGTCTCTTAAAGTGTTGCCAAATGAAAAAATCATTATTAATTAAGCTTTAAGAGTGTTTGAGTTGGAAAACTTAAATATTTTATATTAAAATTGTATCAAGGTAATAACTTTCTATTGATAATGAGTGACACATCTATGACACCGACAACATCATTGACAGATGTCATTATGTTTGCTATAACATAACCTACTTTTTTTTTAATTAAAGTTACGTCAAATATTTGTAATACAAGTGTTTCCGGTTATACTGTTAACACTAGGAAAATCATAAAAAAAAAATAAAAAGAGATGCTAACTAAAAAAGCAATTAATAAAAAAAAATTTTTCAAAAAGAGTTTCAAATTTGTGTTTATCTATAAATTGTTGATAAGAGGCAATAGGAATGACGTTTCCGGTTACAGTGTTGCAGCTAGGCGCAAATAAAAAAGCTTTTAAAAAATGTTATTAAATAAAAAAGTCATTATTAATCACGCTCAGGAGTGTTTTAATTTAATGGTAATTTTAAATTTAACATTAAAATTGTACCACAACAACAACTTCATATTGTTGATGGGTGACACATCTTTGACACCGACAACACCATTGATAGATGTTATTGTGCTTGAGCTATGACATAACATACATTTTTTTATGAAAGTTACGTAAAATATTTAAAAAAAAGTGTCTTCGGTTACAGTGTTGCCACTAGGCAAATAAAAAAAAAATTAAAAAGTATTGCCATATTAAATATCTATTAAATTTTTTTTTTTTGATTATGTTCTACAAAAAAATGTTTATAATTAATAATTATAATAAAAAAATTGCGAATTTGTGTTTAACTAAATTGTTGACAAGAGGCAATTGGAACGGCGTTTTCGGTTACAGTGTTGCAGATAGGTGCAATAAAAAAGTCTCTAAAAAGTATTGCCAATTAAAAAATCATTATTAAGCACGTTTAGTAGTGTTTGGGTTGGCAATCTTAAATTTCATAATAAAAGTGCACAATGGCAACAAAAATATAATTACAATAAAAAAAAGAAATAAACAATAATCTAATAAATAAAAAAAAAAAATACAAGTGCGCTTATACTACCGGTCGCCGAAGGCAACCCCTCTAGGTTAATACACGTTGCCGTAAGCAACCCTCTACCAAAGAGAGTAGGGTAAGCACCCGGAGGGTGCGCGACCCAACTCTCGTATAATAATAATTGCTAAAAGATTAGAAAAGGTTCTTGAAAGACTGAAATTTGTATTACAAGTAGCTTTTTCTCCAGCATGGTGTAATCATTAAGTGAGAGAAATGTCAATTTCTAAAAACAACAGTTACATATCTAGGACACGCTGTGTCACGCGGTACTGTCAAACCTTTGAAGCTAATAACAATAGCTGTAAAGAATTTTCCACGACATACAACGGTCAAAAAAGTTTAAAGTTTTTTAGACTTAACAGGAACTTTCGTGAATTTATACCAAAATAATATTATATTGCCTGATTTTTAATAGATTTGCTGAAAAAATTAATCAAGTTTTATTTTAGTGCACAAGAGAGGTAGAAGCATTTGGAAAATTAAAATCTTTACTCAAGCCGGTTTTACGGATATATCGGGTGGGAACAGTAACTGAATTGCATACCGATGCATTGTTACAATATAATTTTAATGCACAAAGATGATTATGATAGTGGTAAAACGTCTGAAGCGGAATCTAAGTATCGCAGTTATGAGTTAGAAGTGTTAGCAATTATAAAAGCATTAAAAAAATTTAGAATAAATTTGTTAGGTATAAAATTTAAAATTGTTACCAATTGTTTAGCATTTGATGCTACGATAGGCAAAGAAAAGCTGTGTTTGCGAGTAGCGCTATGGGTGGTATTGTTAGAGGATTTAATTATGAAATGGTTCATAAGCTTGGTAAAAATATTATGCATGTGAATACATTGAGTAGAAATCCTTTACTAGTGGCATTACTTTTTTGTGAAGATAATGATGGTTTGGTTACGTGATTAAGAAGCGCCCAAAACAAAGACAAAGTGTTGAGTCATATTATATATGATGCATCGCGTAACCAAGTTAACGGATTTATTTTAAAAAATAGATTGTTGTACAAATGTGAAGAGAAGGAAATGTTAGAAGTTGTTTCCAAAAGAGAGGAGGTGCAAGTTATTCGACAAGCTCACGATTGTAGACATTTTAGAATTAACAAAACTGAAATGTTGGCTGAGAAAGATTTTTGGTTTAAAAAATGCAGACAAAATTGATCAAGTGATCTTGAGCTGTTTTGGTTGTATACTAGCTGAAAGAAAACAAGGCGCAAAAGAAGGAATGTTGCATCCTATTGATAAAGGCGACGTTCCGCTGGACACCTATCACATCGTTCATGTGGTCGATTATGACTAGCACACAAAAAAGATATAAAAACATTTTTGTGGTTGAAGATGCTTTCAGTAAGCTTGTGTGGCTATACGTCATAAACATACGGTAACAAAATCTATAGGTTTTGCCCAAGTAAATGACCGTTTAAGCAACCAATCTACTAATTAGGGAAATTCCAGAAGAACCATTTCCAACAGGGAAATAGCGTTTACATCACTTGGTTTTCAAGAATATTGCAAAACCCAAAATATCGAACATTGTTTAATAACTACTGGTGTCTCGCGAAGCAATTGCCAGGTAGAGAGAATAAATCGCACTCTTATTCCCGCGATGACAAAACTGACTGCTCCGGTGCCAGATGGTTGGTATAAGCACGTTGATGTTGTACAAAAATATTTAACGCCACGCCAGTTTGAAGCACGGGTAAGGCACCGTATCAGTTGGTTGATGGAAGAAGAATAGGTATAGCGTTTTGACGAAGACCGTAGAGTACTACAGGAAGAAGCTAGAAAACAAATTGGAAAAACCCAAGAGGAAAGTCGAACAACTTTTAACAAAAAAACAAAAATCGGCTAGAGGCTAGCAAGAGGGGGATTTGGTGATTATTCAACGAAAGAAATTTGGTCTAGGACTAGGTCTAGGACTAAAATTAAAAATAAAGTTTTTAGATTCTTATTGAGTAACGCGAACAGCACGCGGTGATCGTTATCAGGTTGAAAAAGTTGGAGAACATGAAGGGCCTCAACGGACGTTGACATCAGTCGATCACATGAAACCGTGGCTAGAAGGAGTTGAAGACGTCAATTTTGCGACAGATGAAGAGTTTTCTGCAGCTCAATTCATAGTACCCATACTCATTTTTTTAATTTATTGTCAAATTATAGTAAAAACTACGTCAATGACATTTATGACATTGACAATTAAATGACATTATTTTACAACATGATCGTTTAGAGCAATGATTTCCAAATAACATTCTCTGAACAATGTCGACATCTAGTTGGTCAAATTAGATAGCAACAATTTCAATCTCTCACATTCCAGTGGTTGAAATTCGGTGGGTTTATTGTAGTCAAATTAATTAATTTATCAAAATTAATGCTTATTCGTTACATGCTTGGTAAACTTTGAAAGAATAACTAATCAACTTTTTTGATTTTAAATTAATTGCAATTAGCTTGATTACAGTTTAATTTAGTTTCTGATTTAATTTGATTAAGTAGTTGATAGCTTATCAACTACTAAACAATTTAAACATCTATTTGTACAAACTTGCTGGAAAATTGTTGTGCTAACAATATGTGTAACAAGTATCAAGTAAAGTTTACCCCAGATTTTGGCTACAGGCACAATTATACAGGCTACAATTATTAGTCTTGTGAATTCAACTAGGTACCTACTGCAAGATATTATTTTGATTAACTCAAAAAAACTTGTTTCTCAGGAATTGATTGTTCTATTTGAGTTGAACCAATATAATATTATATAAGGGTTGCAAGACTTATTTATTACAGGTAAATATTCTAACGTTTAAAAATGAAACTTCTTAGATTAATTGTTTCGTAGTATTGGAATTGTCAAATTCTATAAATGGAAAAACTAAAATATTATTGTCACATTTTAAATAATTTATAGACTAGAACAAATACTTCATGTGTAGAAAAAAACAAAACGATAAAGTGTTGCTGTTGTTTTAATGACTCATGTGGTTTTTATAAGTTTTTTGGGAATAGCCAAATGGCCATGTGACTTGGGCTCAAGCCAAAATACACAATCTTAGTGTATTAGGTCATTTTATTGCAGAAAATGTCTGATAAATGTACTTAAAATTATTATCTATAAAAGTCTCAACAAGCTCAAGCTCACTTCTTCACATACCGAAACACTTTATCTAAAAATATTTTGTAACAGCTGATGCTAGCAGAGCGTGTACGGAAATATTTTGATAATTGAAAATCGCTGAAAATAACATATGACGTTATTTGTGGATGCGCTTTTATTTAAGGTATACCATTACATCATCATGTTTCTTCTTAATTTAGAAAAGCTGTTCTCTTCATCATGTTTTATGAAATTAAGTCAATGTAACTGGCAATTTTACCAAAACCAATTTTCATGACTGAATATCTTTCAAATTATTGTTTATGGTTACTATTAAAACAAAAAGTTTTTTGTTATATTGCGTGGTTTGATAGAAAATTAAAACATTTTACTTGAAAATTCAAATAAAATATTTCAATTTCTGTCTCAATTTATTGCTAAAATTTTAAAAAGGTGGAATATTGAATAAATAGCGGCGAACAAATTTCCATATTAGATCTTAAGATCCTAATGATGTGCTATTTAGTATTGTGAATATTTATTACTGTAGTAGGTACTGTTACTTGACCCAATATGATCTATTTGTATTTATCTAAACATACTAACCAGCCAAAAATGTGTAAATTGTGGAACCAATATAAATTTATTTTTAGTAAAAACCATTGCAGACGTGCAACATTGCGTGACGACATTCATATGGAGGAATTGTAGAACATCCGGATTTTCTTTAAAAACTTATTCACTGTATATTTTTAAATGTGAACTCAATCACTTTTATGTTAGAAAAAATATTATTTAGTTTCTTAAATTACAATGCTTAAATAACAATAGATTTTTTGATAGAATTAGAAACATCGCATTCCAACGGATTGTGTTTCATAAGAATTATCCACTATAGTTGAGCATTGTCATGTGACCAAAATTTTTTATATGTCGCACAGAGATATGTCAAAACGAAAGGTATGAAAAATTGTCAAATTCTATTATCAACTACAACTGAACGCAGCTATTCATAAGTTTTGTTGTAGGAGAGTTTTGAATTCCCAGAAGAAATGTTTACTCAACTCAAATTAAAAGTGCTTGGTTTTTTAATTTGCAAGGACTTATACTAAAAAAAGTATGTATTCCATTACACAAATTACAAAATTATCACATATTTATGTGATAATTTTAGAATAAAGCTGTAATTGTGGATTGTTTTTACAAAAACTGATCTGAATTTGTGTTTCTTGATTTTATAGTCTGTGAAATATTGACATCTTTCGGAATGTCGGTATTGGTTGACATACAGAATAAAAAGTTCATTAAAACGTAAAATTAACTGTTTCTATGACGTTTCAGCTTTGTTAGCCGCGCAGTCGTTAGAGCATATTATTCATTCCTTTCGTTTTTTTTATCCTACATGATAAAACTTTATCATTTGTCTCTCAATGTTTTTTGTTTGTTATTTATTGTTATAAATTAATAACAATAACAATTAAAAAAATGGTAGTAGTAAAAATGATGAAAAAAGAAAACTCACTTGGTTACGTGTGACGTAAATTTTTATATGTTAAAAGAAACAATTAATTTTTTAAAAGTTTTTACTAGAACTGATATTCCAGGGATTATAAGTTCTATTTCTACAAATTGAACGTGTTATTTTCATAATAAATATATTTTTTTTTATTTATTAATTGAGATAGGAAAATTTGGACATAGGCAAAATAAGCTAAGAAACATTTTTAAAATTGCTGTTTGAAACTAAACCTCTTCAAAAGTTTTAGGTTACAATATTCCAAAATCAAGATTTTAATCTAAAATTTGTTTGATCAAAAATGGCTAATAAAAAAAGTTTGTTTATTTTGCATAATGTGAAAAATTTACTACAAGTAAAATTAGACGTAATTTATGACAGTTTTCAAGCAAATAATTAAAATTTTAGCAATAGTGAATATATAGTAAATTACAAAATTTAAATTGCTCTATATTGAACAGTAGTATAATCAACATAGCTCTGGATCTCAAAAAAATTAGAAATTAACGGGTTTTCCCATCATCTAAATATAGAAAGACCATTAAGAAAAGAATTTTTAAAACTTTAGATATTCTTGAATTAGTCAGTTTTAATGATAAGCCATGTCTACTCAAACAAAACATATGCCAAAAAATTTACCCTTTCAAACTTCTGTTTTGAATATAATTTCACAGTATGTACGCACAGTACGTATCTCTTATTGCACTACCTTTATCATAATAAATACAATGTTATCTGCATTTTAGAATATTGGTTAAATAAGAACCAGATACAGTTCGTTAATCTGGGACATCAATTTGAACTAGCTAGCTATTATTGCAGAGACAATCTTAAGCATGGAGGAGTTGCTATTTTTGTTAAAGACATCATTAGGTACTATAAGGTAAAAACAGATGCCTTCTGCATTTAAACGCAAGCCGAGTTTTGTGCTGTACATTTGTTACGGCACAGAACTTTCCTTGTAGCTTTGTATCACACCTGCCTAGGTGATAAAAACACTTTTTTCTCTCAAATTGAAGAGTTACTGGCTTATAATTTTAATAACTTTTAGAACATTGTGCTAATGAGTGATGTTAACATAAATTTTTTAAACGAAACTGGGAATCTTCTGCAATTTAAGCAACTTTTGACAAGTTTTAACCTAAAGACAACAATTAGTGAAATCACAAGGGTAAGTAAAACTAGTTCAACATGCATCAATAATATAATTACATATCTAGAGGAGAATTTTTTCAAATCGGGTGTGATATAGTTTAGTTGGTTTGATCATTACAATCTATTTATAGATTTTAATGATAATACACAAACACTTAAAAAGTACATTAGGAAACGACTGTTAAATTCAAAAATTTTTAAGAATTTTGATGGAATTATTTCAAAAAAAGAATGGAACAACTTTCTAGATTGTAATTGAAGTGCAGACAATATGTGTGCAAAGATAGTAAAGATGTTTTTATCCTACACCAACTCAAAATAAAATTTTTTCGTGTCTCGACAGCCGTGAAAGTACATCATTTCCAGGCTAGCCGAGAAAACATGAGAAAAAAAAGTCTGATTTTCTCCGCCAGGCGTCGCTGTTATACGAGAAATAAAATCTATATAAACGATTGAACAATTAACAGTTGTGAGTTGTGTCGTGACATACCAAGGACACTCTAAACGTCCCACTATTCATGAGCAGTGTTAAAATTTGAAACACATTTATAAGCGTCAATCTTATTTTAAAAAAACTTTTTTTGTGCAAGATGAATTGTGTAAATCACGAAAGTAAAGTAATCCATGAATTTTCGACATCTGTCAAGGTTTGACATTTTGAATTGGCGATTGGCGGTAATAACCTCAAACCAATTTTAAGATAATGCTCGTTTATAAGTTAATCTTGTGTAGGATAAAAAATAATGTGTAAACCACGGCCGCAAAGTGATTTTCCAGGCCTTGAGAAGTGGCCAGGCTCGCTTTTGGCTCGCCGGTCCATATCTTTTCTCGGCCTGGAAAAATACCACTTTGCCGCCTAAGTTTACAATATACTATTTCGGAAGACATATGTGCTTGTTTTCCTCTAATCAAAATTAGAGATAAAGGTAAACTCTTAATGATTAACTGGTTTACGAGTGAGCTCAAGATTTTGCGCAACAATTTACATGCTACAAAAGTTGTGTATGACGTCACCAAAAATGCTGAGGATAAAAAAGCTTATAATATAATAAAAAAAGATATCATCAACAAATAATAAAAACGAAAAATAGACAATCTAGTAGATATTTGATGAACTCCAAAAATAAGTGTTGGGACGCTTGAAAAATTATTAACGCGGAACGTAACTTAAGAGTTAAATATACAGATACTCAATTTGATGTAAGTGCGAAAGCCTTTGCTGATTATTTTTCTAATTTCGCCGACATTATAGTAAATTCTCTCTCGCTGGCTGGCGATGCCCCGACTGTAGACAATTACCTAAATAATATGAAAGATAAGCATAATAGTAGTTCTTTTTTAAGCCGGTGACTGCTATAGAAGTAGAGGATGACATAACACATCTCAAAAAGACAAACAGTTATGATGTTTATAATATCAATGCTAAAACAACAAAAAACCAAACATCACTTAGCAATGCCCCTGTCTTTTATTTTTAACAAATATTTTGAAAGAGTTTTTCCCAAAGCTCTTAAAAAAACAAAAATTATACCAATTCTTATATCAAAAAGTGCCAACAATATGGATCATTTCAGACCGATTGCCCTCATTCCGGTTATGGGTAAAGTGTTTTATTATTTTTTAAAATTTTTTTTAATCTTGCCTAACAAACAGAATGCGTTGAGTACAATAACATCACATTCAGTTTCAGATTCTCAAAACACGGTGTGCCTCAAGGATCAGCCCTAGGGCTTTTTTTTATTCTGTATGTAAGTGACATGTTTGATAATATATTGCCGTCAACAATTTATATGTACGCAGACGACGCTTCTTTTACAAGCAAAAGTACATGCACAGAGTCTTTGCGCCATTAAATAGCTAAAACTGAAAAAGATGCTATAACGTGTTACGCAGTGAACAATTTAAAATTAAATACACGTAAGTCCTAGTTGATAATTTCGAACAAACTAAGCACACCTGAGTCTACAAACATATTTTAGGCATTTATATGGACAACAAGCTTAACTGGACTCATCATGTAAGTTATATGTGTCATAAACTTAGTTTAGTTTAGTTAGGGCTTAGTTTTTTTATCCGAAACCTAAAGAGTATGTTTAACGAAGAATATCTTTTAACTGCTCATTACGCGCAGTTTCACATCTGTGTTACGGAGTAACCTTGTGGGGTAACTTTGTCAATTCAGATAGGATTCTGAAACTAGAAAAAAAAGTTGCAACAGTGATGGCTGGTGCTAAATTCCGAGATCACTGCCAAAGTCTCATTAGAAAATTCAAAAAAGTCATAACACAAGATTTGGTTCTTATTTAGCTATTGCAAGATGCAGGCTAAAAAACTCAAAGACAAACGCAATTAACGTGAAACTCTACAATAAGCTTGATGTAGACACAAAAAAGCTCCCATTAAGTCAATTTAAAACTAGAATCAAGCTAATGTTGACAAGAAAAGTTACTACAGCGTAGAAGAGTTTTTACAAAATTAGATTTTTTTGAGAGTAGTTATCTGCACTTATCTCAAAGCCTCTTTGTTGCTTAGTACTTAGTTTTTCTTGTTTTTTATTATTAGTTTTACTATTAATATTTTAATTCTATTCCTAGCCATTATCTCTTAGTATTTAGTGATGACGTTCTACAATATTGTAAATGTGTACAAAACGTAGTCAATACATCTATCTGTCTAATTATGTTACATAAATACATAATTATATTACATAAAAGCCAAGTACGTACATAATGAGTTAATCCAAAAAAAAAGAACAATACAATATTACAAAAATAACATAAAATATTAACAAACACTAGCGAAAAGAAAGAGAAGGAAAAAAAAAGAACAAAAGTTGAATTATAAAAACAAACTTTCAATTTGTGAATTAGTCCGCATCTGTTAGATGAACGCATTTTTTCAATAGCTCTTTTAAACAACCCGAAAATTGTTTTAACTGTTACCACTTTTACAACACCGTCACTTCCTGGATGGATTTCAATTATTCGCCCTAGACTCTACTGAAGAGGCGGTAGATTGTCTTTACTCAGCACCACTAATGCCCCAATGACGACGTCTGTCTTTTCTCTTTGTTGTGCTTTAGAACGAACTTGAAGTTGGGTCAAATATTGGAAATGCTATCTTTTTCAAAAATATTGGTGTAACTGACGAATCTTTGTCACTTTGTTAGACGGTTTAAATTTAGCGGTGTTAGATCTTCTATTTACGCTGTCAGCGGTGCACCAATCAAAAAGTGGCCCAGAGTAAGCCTCCAAGTCATTGGGGTCATTTGAGACAGGAATTAAAAGCCGAGAGTTCAAGCAGGCTTCAATTTGTGTGAGCAAAATATACAATTCATCGTGATTGACACTCGCGGTTCTCAATACTTTGTGTAGGTGTCTTTTTACGCTTAATATGTCGTTCACATAATCCCCCAAAATGCGGTGACTTTGCCGGTATGAAACTAAATTTTGTCTTTACATTCAGACAATGCGAAACTATGCGTTTTTTTTTCAAATTTCTGCGATTTTGAAAATTGCCGAGCCGCTTCAGCTAAATTTGTCCCATTGTCTGAGAAAAGCTCTTGCACGTGCCCTCTACAAGATGAAAATCGCTTTAATGTCGCAATAAAACTATCAGTACTAAGATTGCCCACTAATTCTAAGGGTATGGCTTTAGTCGAAAAACAAATAAATAGAGCAATGTATGCTTTTACCTTTCGTGCTTTACGTAAGTTTGACGATTTTATTAGATAAGACCCAGAATATTATACACCGAAAATTAAAAATGGGCGGAGCGGTTGCAAACGTTCTTTGGGTAAATTATCCATTTTTTGTTGGCAGGGTTTCGGTTTTATTCGTGCACGTGTACATGCGTGAATTATTTTTTGCACTGTATTTCTACCTGATATCGGCCAGAATTTCTGTCGTACCGCGGCCAAGATGGCTTCTTTACCTGCAATTGTTTGACCTGAATTTTACGGATTATGGCTATTGTTACATAATGTTTTTCAGGCAGTAATATCGGATATTTGTTGTCAAAGTTGATACGAGCGTGTTTTAAACGTCCTCCTACTCTCAAAATGCCGTTGTTTTTCATTTTGCATGCAAATAAACTCCGCTAAAAATACATAGGCGCTGAATTACCTTGATGAAACAGTAATCAGCGCTCCTAAGTTCCGTCACCGATAGAAACTTTGCTTTATTTTTCGTTTTTGTTTTTAAATTACTGACAAATCTTAAACAATAGGCAATAATTCCTGTTAATTTAAAAAAACAAGAAATTTTATTTAAAGAAGGTAAATCCGATCGGCAATAACTTGTATTAATCGTTTTTGATTTTTTTTTGGTTTGAAATTTGCCACCTTGTTGGCCATTTTGTAGAATCGTTTTTTAATCAAGCTGGACCGTGCCACCACAACTCTGATTTTTTTAACTCGCTTGGTAACATGCCTTGCGACACTATATCCTCTGCATTATCTTCCGATTTAACATGGTGCCAAGCAAAGAACGCGCTATTTTTTTGAATTTTTTTAACTCGATTTGCGATGTACGAGGACTAGTTAGTTGAGGCTTCTGCCAACCAGCACAAAACAATTGTTGAATCCGTTTAATAGACCACGTCGATTTTTAAACATTCTTCAACTTTATTCATTAATCTGCAAAGCAACAAAGCGGCGTTGAGCTCCAATTGAAGTAGGGTAATTTGTTTAATTGGCGCAACTTTGCTTTTGGTGCTTATTAGCAATACAGGTGCTTCACCTGTTTGGCTTACACATTTTGCGTATATTGCGGCACCAAGAGATTTGGTTCAAGCATCCGCAAAACCGTGTAACTCTACTCTTGTACCGCAGTCAAAGATCATGACATTTCTGGGTATCTTAAAATGATTAAGTTCTGGTATATCACGTAAAAATTGAGTCCATTTAGTTTCTATATTCTTAGGTACCTGCTCGTCCCAAGACAGTTTTAACACCCAATTTTTTTTAACATTATCTTGGCTTTAACAATAACAGTCTTAATTAGACCCAATGGGACAGAGATCTTAGCCACGGTACCTAAAATATTTCGCTTAGACGTTAATTTATAATCGAACGCATTATCTGCCTTATATCTTAGCTCATGATTATAACAGTTTTACCAAAACCCTTAACGTCATCAGTTTTAGATAATTGTACCTGCAAATAATTATTGTCAGTGCTTATTAATTGCGGGTGATTTCGCTCCATTTAAATAAATTGAAATTTGCGCCTGACAATATTTTAGAAACCTGATTTTTTATTTTTGAGAAGTTTGTTTATTGAATTACTACCAGTTCATAATCGTCTATATGAAAATCACGGTTAATTACATTGCTCGCCTTAGGATACGCTTCCTGAGCTTCCGCTGCTAATTTTTTCAAGCATCTTATTGCTATATAAGGAGCACAAGTTTATCCGAACGTTAGCGTAGTTAGTCTATATTTTGATTAGTTGGTGTGAGTTATTTTGCTAAAAAAATTGTAAATATTCTACATCTTTCACATTTACCTTGATCATCCTATACATTTTGTCTTTATTTCTTGCAACCGCAAATTTATATGATCTAAATCGACATAAAATATCAAATAGATTTCTCTCAAGATTTTGGCCCATTTGTAGATTATCATTAAGGCTGTATGCTGATAGAAGAAAAGTGTGATTTTAAAGGGGCGTTTTGCTGATTTGACTACACGAAGTGAGTCAAGACGTACGTTCATAAATTTCACAATAGAATCTGTACACAACAAAAAAAACAAATGCCACTTTTATGCTGCTTCGATTTACTAGCTCAGAAAGGTTTATCATTGGACTCAAGCGGTATGACATATGTTTGTCATGTCCAGGTAAACCAAGAGTGGGCAATTTGACAAATTCAGTATCGGATCTCAATAAATTGAAACAGGACCTACTTTTAAAAAAATTGATAGTAGTTATAAATGGCCGTAGTGATTCCGCTATTATTTTTGATAATTTTTTTTGTACTTTAATTTAATATTAAATATATAATCATCATGTCTTGTTTTTACGAGGGTGTCTATTGTATAGAAGTTAAGAGTATTCACAATAGGGACCTACCGCCAACCATTATCAGGTCATAAATAAAAGTATCACCAAAAATCCGGTTTCATACAGAACCGTATGTTACTAATCAAAAAAACAGTTGAAATACAGATTTGTTCACAGCTTGTTACATTGAAATCAATTGTTATTGCAATCATGAAAACAAAGTCGTTCTTGTACGACCGGGCTTTATAATAACATTAAATAAATACTAACTTATTTATTTTCAATTACAAGGATCAGACGAGTAACTAAAAGTTGTAATTGTAATAATTCAAAAACTACATACCTATTTTGTTTTGGTATTGATAAATATTACTTATGAATGAGGATGATGTTTGCGCTACGAGTCATAGGCGAAAGCCCGAGCATCTGAGTGAGTCAAGGTGTGTTTTTCTAAACTATTTTTCACCCCTTTTCTTTTGCAAAGACTAGAGGTGACTTTGAAATTTTAAATGGCACTATCTATTTTTTTGACGGTTTCAGATTTTCGGGAAAAAAATATCAATCTTTTGCTCAAAATTTTTTTTCTTCCAAGTTTTTTTCAAGAATCTAATTTTAAATTTTGATCATCGCTTAGTTTATTGTCAAAAAAGAGAAGGGGGGCAGTTTCAGCATCTAGCAAGGTAGTGAAAAAAATGGATTTGTAGGAAGAGAATATTGGAGTCGTTAAATACTGAGAAAGTGACGAATATTAGGTTTCTTTCTTTTTTTTGCTTCATCAGAGATAAGAGATAGATAAGAGATAAATTTATTTAGCTAAAATATACAGTGTATAGATATATACAAATCTGATATTATACAGCACGTCAAAATTGGTTTTGATCTCCTCAAAACAGACATTATATACTATGAAAAACAACAAAGAATAATTAAAATTTACAATATGTCTATTTAAAAAAGTCATCGACTGAATAAAAGCATTTATTCAGAAGGAACATTTTTATTTTACTTTTAAAAACATTTAAATTGTCATTTTCTTCAAAGCATTTGTAAACTTTTATGGCATGATTGTATAACTGTAGCCCTGTATATTGAGGGTTAGTTTGACCAATGGAGAGCCTTGAATATGGTACATTATATAGTTTCTTATTTCTTGTTTCGTATGAGTAAATATTTGATCTTGTCTGCCACTTGGTTAAGTCTTTTTTTATATAAATCAAAAGACAGTAAATGTACAGACTTGGAAATGTCAATATTTTTAATTTTTTAAATAAATCACGGCAAGGCGCTAAGTGTGAAGACTGCGTGATACGCCGTATTGCATTTTTTTGCGCAGCAAATATTCGTTCTGCTCCTGCGGCTAACCCCCAGTATATAATACCGTACGTTATTATTGACTGAAATAATCCAAAGTATACAAGCTTTAATACATCAATTGAAACCGTATTTCTTATGTTTTGAATTAAGAAAGAACATGAGCTAAGCTTAGGTAAAATATAGTTAATATGGTAATTCCAAGTTAATTTATGGTCTAAATATACCCCTAAAAATTTTGTTGCGTCAACGTTCTCGATAGATTTCCGTTCTACTTTGAGTAATACGCTTGTGTCTACATGCTTATTTTTTGGAACAAATTTGATTGCGGCAGATTTTTGCTTATTTAATTGAATTCCGTTAGATTTCATCCACATTGCTACATTATCTATAGATTGTTGTGCTTTTAATAAGGTGTTTGTGTAGCTTCTATCAGATATTATTATGTTTGTGTCATCCGCATACAATATAGAATTCGCATTCGGAATGAGGTTTGCTGCTAAGTCGTTTATGTAGCAATTAAACAGAGTGGGTGAAATGCATGATCCCTGCGGTAGACCTTTTTTTATTGTTTGAGCAGCCGATTTAACACCATCTACTACGACCTGCTGTGTTCTGTTTAATAGATATGATCTTATCCAGGAGTTAGTTGTTCCTCTTATACCCATAAGATCTAATTTAGTTACGAGAAGCTCGTGGTCGACGGTATCAAATGCTTTGCTCATATCAAAAAACAATCCCAATACGGTTTCTTTATTATTCAGCCCTTCATAAACATGTTGTAACGCAGCATCCAAAGCGGTGCTTGTTGAAAGTTTTGATCTAAACCCATGTTGATGTTGTGTTAAGATTTTATATTTTTCAAGATAACTGCTTAATCTTTTGTTAAGACAGCACTCAAATATTTTTGCAAAATGGCTTTGTAGAGCTACAGGTCTATAATTTTCTATTAGAAGAGCGCTACCTTTGTTTTTAAAAATTGGAATTATTTTGGAGATTTTTAACGCATCTGGATATTTGCCCTGTGAAAAACTTAAATTTATTATGAAGGATAAGATAGGAGAAATTAGATCTTTAACCGAAATTAATACGTTACCGGGAATGTTATCAATGCCACATGATTGTTTTTTGCACATTTTGGAAATGAGCTGCTGAACTTCTAACGGTTCACAAGGATGCAAAAATAGAGTTTTATTTTGCATAGGTACATTTAACGGTACGTTTATAAAGCGGTTATCAATGTTTGAAAAACTCGCAAAATAGTTGTTAAACGCATCGCCTATTTCTGTTGGATCATTAATCTTTTTGTTGTTATGCTCTAACTCAATCTTTTTTCTGTTCTGCTTACCTCGGTTCTCCGCTACTATTCGCCAACTTTCTTTATTAATATTATTTGATTCTAAAATTCTCTTATTATTAAATGTTTTTTTAGCAAATTTAAGAGCTAAGTTATAATATGATTTTAGTTCTTTGTATCTTGTGTTATACCGATGGTCATCTATTTGTTTACTAATTTCGCACATTTCTTGTAACACTTTTGATAGATTTCTCAATTCAGGTGTGAACCATTTTTTACTTGTTTTTTTATTTCTGCGCGGCGTTTTGCATAACGGGAAGCATTGTTCAAAAACGTCCTTAAATTCACGATAGAACCTATCAAATATTATATCGACATCGTATTCTAATCTATCAACTAGAAGTGTGTGCCAATTGATTAACCCAATGGCATTTCGAAATATTTTTACATTGTTGCTATTAATAGGTCTGTATAATTGTGTAGGTATTGAACAATTCACAGTTTCTTTTTGAATTGTAAGAACTTGATATGTATGGTCGGAAATAAAAGAGTCATACACGGTTACACCTAATATTGCAAAATCTACATAAAAATTATCTATACAAGTTTTGCTCTTTAATGTTATTCTTGTAGGTTCTATTATGCTTGCTTTGAGATTATATTCTAAGAATAAATTTTGTAAATCAAGAGATTCCCTGCTATCTTTTAATAAATCGACATTAAAGTCTCCACAGATTATATGATCATAACGCGAATTGTACATCAATTCAATCATTGCAGCTAGTTTGCTTAAAAATGCTTTGAAGTTACTTTTTGGAGATCTGTATACTGTACAAATAGTAACAAAATTATTTTCTGAAATCCGGCAATTTACTGCACACATTTCAAACGTCATTTCCTCGCTGTTGTTAAATGAGCTTTTTGTTATATTGAGACTATTCTTAGCTAGTATACATACCCCACCTTTTTGATTATACGATCGAGCAAAAAAGTTAATAACTATAAAATCGTTAATACACAAATGTTGCACGTCTTGATTTAGATGATGCTTGGAGATGCACACTATGTCTACCCCATGGTCTTCGAAAATTTTTTCCAAATTTTCTTTTTTGTTACAGATGCCACCTCCTATGTTGTGGTGCATCACTGTAAGTTTCTCGTTTGTGTGGTGGTTTCTTCTAAAAAATTTTTCGGTGTTTTATCAGCTGGTATCTCAGTTTTCTTTTTTGGAAAATAATATCGGCTCAGCCTTGTACCGTGAGGCCATACACTCCCGTTCATAATCTCTTCTTTAAAGTCAAATGGAGCACTTATTTTAAAAGAGCTTTGACGATCGCTGTGTATGAGATTTAGTTTTTCACAAGTGACGTCGCAGATTGGTGATAGCATATCTTTTATTTGTGTTTCTGTTGTGTGCTTCTCTAAATTTGTGACAAAAAACCACGCATTTCGTACAGCAGATTTTAGCAAAGTGCTATTGTTTGTTCCTTTTACAAAATGTTTCCTATGCCCTTTTGATTGGGCTGTGCTAAGTTCGATAGTTTTAGGTGTTGCATCAATAATATTTTCTTTATTATTATCAATAATATTTTCTTTATTCTCTACAATAACCGGTCTAGACGGATTAATAATCACTGGTGTTTTTTGTGTTTTTGATAGTAAATTATTACTTGCTTTTGTTTTCAGATTGATATCCTCGTCCTTAAAAGATTTGTTTGTGCCCCCAGTTTTTGTTATAGTTGTATTTGTGGTTTGAGTAGAGGGTTGAATGGTTTTTGTCTCTATACATCTGTTGCAGTCTTTTTTCAGTTCAGTGAAATAGTCTAGTAATTCACATTTTATTGTTTCCACGGCAGTCTTCACATTATCATTTTTTTTAAATTCTTCTTTTCAAAATCAGCATTCAAAAAAGAAAAAAATTAAATAATAAAAATATTAAAAATTGAATAATTAAAAGATAAATAACTGAAAATTCTAAATAAAAAAATTCTGGAAAAACATTATTCGTCTCCAAACTTATTTACTAAATGGATTTCATGAGTCAATTCGTTAAATTGTATGAAAAGCCTGCAAAAAAAAAAGTTCAATAATTTTGTCTGCCACTCTCAAAAAAGTTTAGCAAATTTAGTATAAAGGGATTTTTTAAATAATTGAGTATTAAAAAAATTACCAATATGGTTAAATAGTCATAAAAAAACTTTTTATTCAATGCACAATACAAATACAAGTTACGCATTCTGTATAAAAAAGAATAGAATTCTGTTTTTTGTAAAGCCGTTTTGGTTTCACTGTGGCAATGTGTCGGAAACGTACAGATTATTCTCAAAATTGTAATTAATAAATGAAAGAATTAAGAAATGATTATTTCCGATTTTCTGTGCCAATGAATTGTTTGGCTTGAAATTATCACCGAACCGAAAAGTAATAGAAATAATTTTTACAAAAAGCAATGCATTTCAAATTTAAAAAAACAGCTGCCTTCAACTCACTCAGCCTCTGTGGTATGACCTCACTTGACGATACCACAATTTGTATTACAGTAAAATATTTTTACAAAGCTTTTTGCACATTTTTAACATAAAGTACTTTTTTTATATTTTTTATTGATGCAATGCCGAAAACTATATTGCTTAGCGATTTTTATATTCCAAATTTTTTTTATAACTGTCTTCTGGAAATCGTTTTGGAAACAACATTTTCCTGCTTATTTACGCGCAGGAAAATTGAGTTTTCCGGACTAGTACTGTAAAAACTTTACAAGACGCAAAATAAAAAAGATACTCCAGTAACTATAGTTGCAAACAAGATAGACAAACTTGATTTTTGTGGAATTTGTAAAAAAATTTTAAAATTTGTAAATTTTGTCTTTTTTCACGATTTCCGGAAAAATTTAAAACGAAACACATTCAGTAAAATCTCTTACTTGACTCGGAGCTTTAAAATACTCGGCACAAAGTGCTTCCTATTTCAATTTAGCTCCTGTTCAGTAATGTGAAATTCTTCTGACTTTTATGTAAATAACTATTAAACAAAATAATTAGAAAAAAATGCTATGATATCTTATGTAAAATGTTAATCTAAACTTCTCCTAAAATTTTTATTATGTCATCTTAAGCCGTTTTCAAATAAGACTGTACAAACGTTTTACCTTATAAACATACAGCCCTACGGTTTTGTTCGTGCGGAACTCAGGGTATCCGTTCAAATCAAATAGTGCTGTTAAAAAGTAACACTTTGCATCAGTATCAATACTGAAGAATTGAAAATTAGTCCACCCATAACATAAAAAAAAAACAACAAACATGCACTAATCATTTCAAATCAATGAAATACCACTGACCGCTTTTGTAAGCCGGACTTGTTAATATATATATGAACATGTAGAAATAACACACATTTATGAAACAATAATTAACCTAGACACTAGCACAAGATGCTCAGTAAAAATATCCATTAGATCTCATCCAAACAGTTTGAAAAGACAAACAGGTAGCCTGTATATAAGCAAAAGAATATTTAAATATAGCTTCTTAGGCGTTACCAATGAGACCAGATTCTATTTGATTTGGTTTAGTTCATTTGACGACAAAGCTGCATAATTGAAAACAATTCTTATTTTGGGCCCGTTTATTGGTTGTTTAAAAACAGGTAAATGGGGCAGATAAAAAGCTTTCTTGGAAATTTCTGCAATGGGCACTTTCCTGCATGAATCATTTGCAAAAACTCCGTCATTCTTTGTAAGCGGTAACTAGCCTTTCGTCTTTGGCAAATCTTTTTTCTTGTGCGTAAAAGCGTTTTATTGCAAAGGCTTTGAAATCCCCCAAACTCATAGTGCTTTTAAAAGGTAACTCTATGACAAATTTTCCCGAAATATCTCTAAAGGTTGTTTTTCGAAAATATGTTTCATATTCTTGTTCTTCGATGGTTTGTAATGCTAATTCTGCTACCTGTTCCGTATCTAAAAATCTTGCAACAGTCGTTTCTAAATTTGTCGAGTGATCACCGTTTACATCTACACTACCGCTTACTATTCATCCAAAATAGGTGTTTTGTAAATACGTTTGATTTTTATGCAATTGAATCGGTGCGCCTAGTAACAGATTCTAGAATAGTCCGACACCTAACAATAAATCAATCTCACGAGAGACATTGAATTGCTCATCAGCTAAACTGATTCCGAAAGGCAATTGAATAAGGTTATTGTCGAAGGAAACAGCTGGCGTGTTACGAGTAATTTTTGGCAAAATGTAACATTATTTCCGCATTAAAATTATTTACTCTATATTTTATATTAACATTGCAGTTGGAGCTAACTTTATTACCGGACCTGTTATTGAAACATTACTCGGTTTAGTCGGTAGTTTTAGTTTGTTGCATAAACCTTCGCTAATTAGACATACTTCAGAGCATTGATCTAAAATGTCTCTACATTGACGAAACTTCCCTTCACTATCTGCGATCAGTAAGAGTACCGTTGAGAACAAAATTTGATTAAGTTCGCGTATAATAAGAGTCGAAGCTGAAACACTGGGCGCAGGTACAGCAAAGAATAATGCTGCTGTTTACATTTTTGCATGAACTATTCGATTTGCATTTTTCAATATTATATTAGCAATTCTTACACAAGTTTAGTAAATTTGTCTTTTTAATTCTATCTGAAACATTTATGGCCGGTTTCACAAAGCGTTGTTAAAATTTGGCTAACACGTTGTTAGCTAACATTGTGTTAAAGCTAACACGTTGTTAAAATAAGAGCGGGTTTCACAACACATTTTTTGTTAACTAACAACGTGTTATCTCACAAAATCGGGTAATATCGGCAATAAACTTCAATAATTTTATGTTATTCAACAAAACCACCTGTCATCTGTCAGATCAAATGTCAAATACAAAAATTCAACGTTATTAAATTGGGGCTATTCTGTGAGGCTTTATCTTTCCTCACCGTCTTTCGTCACACTAATTTCTATAAAATTATTTGTTGTTACTTTATTTCAATTGAATCATGATTGTTAAGATGGATAATAATTTGCAATCGGGTAACCAAAAAAGGGGGAAAATTTCACAGAGGAAAAGCGTCGTGTCTTTATGAACTGTGTAGCCAGGTGGGAAAAATAATTATACTTATTACAATATTAATAGATTTGTGAAAATCATATTTTTCTACACATATCTACCATTCTGTTTCTCAGTTGTCTAAATACCTCCCAATCTTTTTCACTTTTGCTTAAACGAACCATTCTGTAATCTGTATGCTTTATCTCTTTGCTTTTGCAATATTTGTAAATCTTCTAACAAATATATAGCAATTTCTTTAATCATAGAACTTGTGAAGAAATCAACATTGTCGCTTTGAATATGTTCCAAATCAATCTTTATTATCTGTTTGAATTTGGTTTTATACATTTGCTTATAGTCCCTATATTTAATTACTTTATTATTTTTTATTCGCTGTTCTATGTTCTAATATACTACAATAATTGCAGAATGGTCAGTTACTTTTGGCTCATGTCATACCTCAACTTCTATTTTTATATTGCCAAAAATCAAATCAATTAATGTTTCTACATTTTGAGCAACAAGGTTCTTTAACCAATTGTTTTAAACCTATATAATTCACTGCTCTTACTAATCTATTTCTAATATAATTATTTCTACACATATTTATATTAAAACCACCCATTATTATAACGTTGTCATTCCTCATTACGTTCTTACATATTTCCTGTGAAAAATTCATAAATTCTCTATCTTTACTTATTCAGCTTAGGACATACGCGTGTGATGAGAAACTTTTAAAATATTGAGTGTGGCGTTTTTTCTTTGAATGTTGGCCTGCTGTTCGAAAAAAAACATTTTTTTTTAAATAAAAAACTTATTTTAATTTTATCAAAATTTTTGAAGATTTGTGTTGAGTTTGCACATCACATTTTAAGAAGTATGTCAACGCTCAGTACCAAATTATGTTAGCAAACAGCAGACAATGTAATGATTAACATGTTATTTTTATTGCAAGTGAATTAATTAAACATTATAACAATGTGTGCATAAAATAACGGAGTTGTATTATGATTTTGCGGTTATTAGATGTCTTTAATTAAAGTATATCTTGCAAAAAATGAAAATGTTTTCTACATTCAACACCATTTATACAAATTGAGTTATCGCTTTGAATTACAAAACGTGAATAAAATCAAAATTAAAGGCAAACAATTTTTGTTCAACTCGCGTAATTTGCAAAACTTACTGTCGCTCGTTTTGGCATGTATTATGCTTGTTGAGCAATATCGCTCTTTTCATAACTCGTTAAGTAAATAATTATTGTTTGTATAAATTTTATTTATTAGCGTTAAAAATATTTAAAAGTTTTTTTACTAAAGCGTTTGTTTAATTATTTTAATTTTTTTGAATTAGTTTGCTTATGTTTTAACATTTGTTTATAATAATAACTTAGAGTTTGACGTTATCAAATATACTAATTATTTTTTTTATAAATAAATCTTGTTTCATATGACGAATTGCCCGACTTTCTTCACTAATACTGGAACAAGAACAGACCAGTGGCTCAACCCTTGAGTCATGGTATTTTTGGCAAAAAGATTTGTATAAAAAACATTTGTCACATCGTAGTTTTACATTAAAAATGATTTGACAGTTATATAATGTTAGCATTAGCAGAGAACTTTTGGTAATCATAACCGAGAATATGCTTTTTTTTGCTTTTCTGTTCAGATCAAATCAAATCATATCCCTTTGGTAACGCCTCAGAAGCTATATTTAAATTTCTTTCGCTTCGATTCAGGCCATCTATGTGTTTTTCGTTTTACTGTTTGGACGAAAATGCCTTTTTTTTTTCTAGAAGGCTATCTGGTGAGTTTCTGATGCAACTAGTGCTGTTATCTCTTGTATGTTTTTTCTGTTGTATTGCTTATGTTACCTTTGTTTTATAATTGCCAGCTGTGTTTAGCTACATGTCAGCATATCTACCGACAAGTCCGGCATTTCTACCGGTCATTGGTTTTATGATTTGAAATGATATTTGTTATTGTCTCTGTACGGGTTGGAATGTCTATTTCATTTGTTTCACTGTATTGGTGCTGTCGGAAAGTGGTCCTGTCTGAACAGCACTATTTGATGTAAAGCCAACTGCAATCCCACTCTGTTCCTTTGCAGGTTTACCGCCCGATCAGGGCGCTCAGGTGTTGAATCACAGCATTAAACATGGGTTTCCGAAGAAATTTCCATGCCAGCCCAGATCTCCTTATACCTCACAATGTATCTATTGAGAGGCTTGCTGTGCGGCTTTCTCGGCGGCTAGCACCAATCGCGGTCGTTTTACATTCCTAGTTCCCGTCTCTGTGTGTTATCTTCCATCATTCTTTTAATGGATTGATTTCTGTGTGTTTCCATTTTTCCATAGTTCTTTTTGCTTAATTTCATTACATGCTCTTTGATGCTTTCCATTCCGGTTTTTTCCCGGATTTCGCTGTTTCTGATATACCAATCAGATTTGGTGATCTGTCTGAGGGACACATTCTGTGTCCTTTCCAGTTTTTTTATTTCTTTTTCGCTGAGATGGATCCAAGCTTTGTGTCCATATGTCATCACTGGTCTTATCATTGACTTGTATAGAGTCAGCTTGTTTTTCTCATTCAGTTCGCTTTTAACAGACAGCAGTGGGTACAGATATCCCTTGATTTGTCTTGCCTGGGTATTTCGCTTAGCTATGTGTTTGTTGAACTTTATTTGCTCATCAAATGTCACACCAAGATATTTTACTTCTCTTTTATTGTTTTTCCATTTAGTTCTATGTTAACTGCTGGAAATTTCTTTTTCGTTTTGGCTCTAAAAATGACAGCTTGGCTTTTTTCTTCATTTATCTTAATTCGCTATTTTTCGAACCATTTTCCTAAAATTTTGACGTGGTCCTGCAATTTCCTTTCTACTGATAAGTGTGATACCGCTGATGCGATGATGGCGGTGTCATCTGCATACATAGCTAAGACGGTTTCATTCGATTTTGGGATATCATGAGTATAGATGTTATACAGCATGGGGCCTAGAATCGATCCTTGTGGTACTCCTGCCTCTATGCCCTTTTCTAGGGACATTTCCTCGTTGATACAGATTTGGAATTTTCTGTTTGTTAGGTAGGAATTGATGAGTTTCATCATTCCTCTATGGTACTTCTTTTTTCCCATTTTAAAGATTAGGCCTTCATGCCATACTCTGTCGAATGCCTTTGCCACATCCAGGAACACTCCTCCTGAGCAAAAGCCTTTGTTTTTGTATTTCAGAATTAAATCTGTGATCCTTGCGAGTTGATTTCCACAACCGTGTCCTTCTCTGAAACCATGTTGTTCGTCGGGTATGACTTTTCTTTCGTCAGTCTCTCTTTTGAGACGATTATGTATTACCCTTTCTGCAATCTTGCTTACGTTTGATAGTAAGCTTATCGGTCGATAATTTGCTGGATCGCTTCTGGGTTTTCCAGGTTTAGGGATCATTATTGTGATGGCTTTCTTCCATCTCTCTGGAAAATGATGTGTTCTCAATATTCCATTGCAGATTTCTGTCAATTGTTTTACCATATTGTCTGGAAGGGCTTTTAAGGCTCTGTTTGAGATATCATCGTAGCTTGGCGCTTTTTTCGAGTTGGTTTTTTTGATGAGAGTTTTCACTTCTTCTTCGGTGAACTCTTCTATTTGTGGAATTTTTATTTCTTCATTTAATGTGTTTTCCACTTTGAGCTCTATTTGCTCAGCTAATCTTTTATCTGCAGCTGGATTGGGTTTGAATTGTTTTTCCATTTCCACTGCAAAAATTTCAGCTTTCTCGCTATCTCTGGTGATTGTTCTGTTGTCTATTTTTAACGTCCTGTTTTTGTCTTTGTCTCCTTTTAGTGCTTTGGCTATTTGAGAAGGATTTCTTTGACTTTCATTAGCTTCTTCTAGCTTTTTGTTCCATTTATTATTCCAAATTTTCCACCATTCGCTCTTTATGCGATTGTTAAGGTTGTTGACGATGTTTTTGATACGTGGATCTAGTGTCCTCTCGTATTCTCTTCAATTGTTTCCTTAGATTTGTTGATTGTTTCGACAATTTTTGTCTCCATTTTTAAAACTTCTTCTTCTAGTTCTTGGATATTGTCGATTTTCTTGACTTGATGTCCATTTTCTTCTAAGTTTTTTTTAAATTTGTTCCACTTAACTCTTGTTTCTGTTTCTTTGACTTTTTCCCCTTCTATTTCGATTAGAATTGGGCTGTGGTCCGAAGTTGTTTCCTCCAGAGTTTGGATTGTCATTTTTCTTGTGATATTTTTAAAGATTCCATAGTCTAAAATATCTGATAAATATTGTTGTGGGGTTATGTGAGTTGGATCGCTTGGAACTATATATCCATAATTCCTGTTGTCCAAGTATCTTAGAAGGTCTTTTCCTTTCCGGTTTGTGTATTTGCACCCAATTTCTAAGTGTTTGGCATTAAAGTCGCGAGTCATCAACACTTTGTTGTTGGAATTCATTGCTAAATCCAATGTTGTCTCCTTCAGCTCCTTCTGCGGAGGTGAATAATTGGAGAAAATGTGTAAAATTTCGTTGCCTTTACACTCTATTTCTGTACCGACTGTTTCTATTTCCGGTCCGTCGTTGATTGGGGCAATTGGGTGTTGGGCTATGCTTCTTTTGACTAGCACCATCACACCACCTCCTAATTTATTTCTATCTTTTCTGTAGATAGTGTAATTTTGTATAGCGATCGATGTCTCAGGATCTAATTTAGTTTCCTGTAGCAGGACCACGTCTGGGTTGATTTCTTCTATTATACCAAGCAGTTCACTTTTCCTTAATTTGATACCATTTATGTTCCAGGACATAATTCGAAGATGCACCGGTTTTCTAGTGCTTCGACATCTCGCTGTAGGCGCATTATAAAGGGGATTTAAATCCATCGTAGAATTGTTGCGATTCTGTTAGAAACCCTTTGGAATGCTGCTCCTTCTGGGACGAATTCTGAAATCTCAATGAGCATTTCAGCTAGTTCTCCGGCGATTAACCTCTTTCGGTCGCTTGCCGTTTTGTTTGAGTTGCTCTGTTGAGCCGGTTTTGGGTGGGGCTGCCTTTCTGGCGCTACGGTTGGTTGTTTTAGAGCCTGTTGGATAGGCTGTTTGGGAGCTTTGGCTTCCACTCGTTGAGCCCTCATAATGTCTTTCAATGAGGGTGTTGCTTTTGAAGCATTTTGTTCCATTCTCCATGCTTTTGCCTTTCCGGGCAAATTCTTGTTTACCGGTCTTTCCAGACATTTTGCATATTTTGATGTGTGCGCTCCTTTGCAGTTGGCGCAGCATGCCGGGGTGGTTTTTTCCTTTTTGCACTCGTGTGTAGAGTGCTTTTCGCCGCATTTCATGCAGCGGTAATCTGCTGTGCAATTTCTTTGCACGTGTCCATATTTTTGGCAGCGGTGGCATTGAATGACTTCATTCTTCCGCAGCGCTTCCATTGTGACGTCAATTCCCATTATGCGTTTGACAGAGTATAAGCTTTTATATTTTTGCTCGATTTCTATAATTACCATGGGGGCAGGCTCTCTTTTTTGCCCCTTCATTCGTGTAATTTTGGTTGCGAGATATTCTATTTTGGTGAGGTTTTCCTTAATTTCTCCTTCTGAGAAATTGGTTGGCACTCCTTTGGCCACAATTTTCAGATTTCTTTCCTCCCTCAGTTGGTGAGTATGGAAAGGCATTTCTTTTTCCTTCATTATTTTCCTGATTTTTCTAAAATCATCAGCCGTTTGTGGCTGGATTCGGATTCCGTCTTTTACGAATGTTGCTTTTGAATAATTGATTTTTTTGATGCCTAGGATGTTGGACAATTCGGTCCATCTATCTCTGTTTCTCAGGATGATGGGTACACTGTTGGTCTTTTCCAACATTTTTTGGAAAACAGAGCATTGCGCTTTGTATCAGGTACCTCCATTTCTGTTTTGTCTGCCATCTTTGTTTGATTTTGGTGTTGTTCTAGGGGAATTTCCATTTTCTAGGGTTTTTTCGTTTTCAGCGTTGGCAGTACTTCCGAAGGACTTGACGCTCATGTTTGCGTCGTCTTCTTCGTCAGTGATCTCGTTTTCATTGGGTTGTGACATGAGAGGTCTATAATAGTTATCAATTTTAGTTTCACTAACCTCTTGATTTTTTCTTAATGTCCTTCTGGGTTTTTTTCGTTTGCTGGTTCCGTTTTCGAAATCGCTATCCTCGCTGGAGTGTTTGTCATTAGGCAATCTTACATGTGCCTGTAATTCTTGAAGCCCCCATGTTTTGATCAAGTGAGAGCGGAGTCTTTCTTCGAGGTTGTTGTTCTCTGGGACATTTTTAGGGGCAATTGAGGGCATTGAAACGACGTTTCTGTCGGCCATCTTGGACGGGACTGTGACCTTAGCCACGCCCTACTTTCTCTTCTTGGTCTCTTTTAAAACGTTTTCTGTCGTTTTGCTAAAATGAAAATTAATAATGTAATAAAAAGAACTTACCCTTTTGCCTGAGGATCTTCTCCTGTGGTGCGATTCTTGAGTTAGATCCGTATACGAAACTGTTCGACGATCGAATAGTTTCGAACGAAAACCATGAAAGTGTATTCTTGACTAGGCGGATTCACTTCCGCATACGGAAATTTGGTCGTCTACTATTTACTGTTCAGCCGGCTTGGCCGCATGGTAAATCCGTACAAGTTTGGGTCATTTCAGGTAAATTCGTGCATTTTGATGACAAAATGACAAGTGCCATTTGGGTAAAACCCAAATATTTGAATTTGAAATTTTGCACCTCGTTTCTTGTTGATTAAAATTTAAAGTTTTTTATTAAATTATTAATTATACTAGTCTAAAAAAGCAAAACCAAAAATTTGAGATTGATGAAAATTCGAATCAAGTTTATTAGAAGCATGCCATAATTGTTATTTCACTTCTTTAACGTTGTTTATCATAGTATTATTTTACATTTTATTTTTTTATATTTTTCATGAAAAAAGCCATTTGTTACTATCTGGTAGACAAGCTGCTACCAATTTACCGCCCAGAAAAATTGTATTAAACATTCATCTGGAACAAAAACATTAATACTTGAATTTAAGATTTGATTGATAGTAGGTACTATTTATTGACAAGAAATTTGCAAAGAAAAAACATTGAATATTAACTTTAAACTTTTGACAAATAACTCTTGTCTACACACTTTCGTTACGACCGTATTGAGTTTTGTGCATTAAATTTTGAAAGTGTGAACTAATCTTCAACTAATACTTTAAAAAAAAAACCGGCCGGATTGATCGCATGGTAAATCCGTACAAGTTTGGGTCATTTCAGGTAAATTCGTGCATTTTGATGACAAGTGCCATTTAGGTAAAACCCAAATATTTGCAGTTGAAATTTTGAAACGAGGTGCGAGCAGGTGCGAATAAATTTGTTTATAAAGAAAAATATTTCTTGTATTATAAAACTATGGGTGGAATTGCTCAACAAATCAATTTGTTAGTGTTGGAGGAGCTGGAAAATGCTGAATTTGATGTGGAAGAAGGACATTGTCAATTCCATGAGCCACTATTTAGAATAAATCCAGAACTACATCAGGGAAGAAGAATACAACAACAACTAATTAGGAATTATTTCCGCGGTTAATCTCCTTTTCTGCATATGGCTTGTGGATCGGGTAGAGGTGGTTTTTAGTGGGTAAGAATTCCACACTACCGGCCAATAACATAGGCCGGTGTCTTTTTAAAGATTTTCCACCCCTCTAACAAAAAAAAAAAAAATATTGGTTTAAGTCAGTAAATAAAACAATGTTTAAATTCTATTCAGTTTCTTATGTAAAGTATTCTAACAGACTGCGTAAACTAGAACTAATTTCGCTCGCGCAATTGCTGTTTTGTCCATTTATACTTTTTCTTACAATAACACGCGGCTTCTATTTAAAAACGAAGACACAATTCCAAATGATCACAAAATACTGTTAGTGCATTTAGGATTATTTGGGGTTGGTATGTTGGTAGCACTGAATTTTCTACAACGCTGCCAAGTTTCGATCGACACAAAAAATCCGCTTCGATTACCGGTTTCGAAGGTTGCTCGAGAATAGCATTTTGCGATCCGTCCGGAACTTACCGTTCGAATCAATCCGTCCGAACAAACTTTCGAACGAACTCAAGAATCGCACCCCTGAAGCTGAAGTGGAGCACATTTACTTGAATTTAGATTCGCGCAAATTTGCTTTATTTTAGAACACAATATCATAGAATACACGGAGCGACACAAACACGTCTGCACGCTACCGCACCGAAATTGCTACTTGCTTTTCTGTTTATTACAGATTGTTTTTTATACAATTTTTTTCTTTTGAAAAAAGTTTTTTGCACTATGTGTTTATCGTTTAAGATCTAATTTCATTTATGACACATTAGGAAAATCAAATAAATTATATATGTATAAAGTTATTATTTTCAATTTGTTGTAGACATTTTTTTTATGTTGAGAATGCTGTACTCTTGTCGGTGTTTTATTGTTTTGATACAAAAATAGCACATAAATCTAGAAATATTATTAATCTAACGTGGTCTTTTTACTAAATGACTTATGTTTAACGTCACAGTTTTTTGTCTAAACATTTATTCGATTACAAGCTTATGTTTGCTTATTTGTTCAAATGTGGTTTAGATGCTCTACATTAAGATGGCTCACAAAATTTTTTTTTTTTTTGTTGTTTTTACTAAATTATGTAAGTTCACAATATTTTAAAAGTCTTCTCCAAACGACAAGTTCGAAAAAAAATTTTAAGTGTTTATCCGAGATCTATAAAATCTCAGACATTGTCTAAAATAGACTTTTTTTAACTGTTTTTTTTATGATTTTATGTTCTATATGGAAAATGGTGAAATTACGGAAAATCTATAATAATTAACTGGCACGCTTAACGGACTAAAAATAATTTGTGCATAACTAATAATTGACTATGACTGTGTATGTCGAATTGAAGAAAAAAAAAGTTTGGTAATATTTATGTTCAAAAGTTGCTCTAAAAAATATCGGTATGTATTTGTCTTAGAAACTTGAAAAATTTAGAGCGTCCTTTGAATAATGAAATTTTGACTTAAGATTTTCGGAACTCTTATCATTTTTTTTTTGTAGAAAAAAATTAAATAATGGGTGCAAAATTGAAGTTTAGAAAATTAGTTCAATTTGTAACGTTTAATTTCAGTTATTATGGTTTTTATTTTTTCGCAGACTTTTTTTTTATTTTTGAATTTTCGTACATTACTGGCAAAACATTTTACTGTTTTCAACGTGTTTAGTAATTCACCAGAACATGTTTTGGTCGATATTATACTATTATACTCTAGGATTGTATAAATATTATTTATTGAAAAATAAAGAATAATCTGGACAAATTAAAAAAAAAACTGTATGAATTACTGAGACAACGCAATACAACGGCCTTGAGCTTGTCAGTCTTTATCAGGTGCACATAATGACAACTTTGACCTAGTGATCTTATTGATGTGTTTTTCTACTCTTTGGTTGTAGTTGTGTGCGACTTTACACTACGAGGTGAGGGTCAACATAATTTGATGTCTTGCAGTGCAGTGTGCCTAAATGGTAAACAGTACGTGTCAGCATTGACAGTTTTTTTACTTTTGGAAATGTTTTACTAGAAATTACAAAAAAAATAATCTTTGTGTTTACGATTTTTTATTTTTTTATATCATAATTTTTCTATATAGGGATTGTAATTAGTTTTGATTTCCAGCAATCATTACTGTTTAAATAACAAATGTTGCAAATATGTATTTGCATAGTAGACTGACAAAGAAAAACCAGCAAAGAAAAACATAAAAAAAAATTTGTATTGCAAAAAAAACAGCTGACTTTTTTTATTAGGTAGACATGCTTTTTATTTTTTTAAGTTTAATTTAATTTTTAATTTGAAATGTGGTAAGGTAATTGAGAATTAAAATTAAGTAATGAAGAAAAAGTATAAATAAGTATTTTAGGTTGTATCGTTACAATAGATTTTGATAATTTATTTTTTTGACCTATTTATTGTTGTATACAGTTTCGAACTATTGTAAAATGTTTATGTCAGATCACGGCCGATTACCAGAAGCAAAATCTATTTCCGTCCTGTTTGTTTTGTTTCACTCTATTCCATTTTATCTCCTTTTGGTTTGTTCATTTTCATTTCAAATCTTATAAACACAACAGAGTGGAATGTGCCAGATTTGTATGTTAACGATTTTCATCCACAATTGCCGCATATGTGGATTTATCAAATTTTAATCTTCAGAGAAAAAGAAAAAGTTGATAGCACAGCACGGGTAGATGTCCTCTAAATCCAACTTCTTACTTTAAATATATTCTTCCTGTTTACGTATTTTACAATCCCTCATACTTTTTGCAAACGTTTTAACCACCTTATCCTACTGTTGTACCTATGTAGCGTTCAACTATGTGAATTATTCATGCGTTTTCTGCCTGTAACCTGACCGTAGCTTTAAGAAAGTATTTTTATTCTAAAAATATTCTCCGATGTGTCGAATAGACAAGCAACTGGCATTATTTTGTCTTTTATTTTTGATTCAAATGTAGAGGTATATTGTGTAATTCGATACAATACGTACACTTTTATTTGTAATTCAATTTCATATATTATTTAATTTCAATGCTAACACAAGCAAGTGTGGTTGCGTTTATAAATATTTAAGCTTATTATAATTAGACTAGCTGACCCGGCGAACTTCGTACCGCCTTAGCGTAAATTTGATGCTCTACTTTATTTTGTATAGCTGACCTATCTTATGTATGCGTACCTATTCAATTTGAACTGAAATCTATAATATCCTCCATATAAAAATAAATACCTATTTCCCTGGTCTCGTCATACCCGAGAAGGACTTTACTAATTTTATTAAATATTGCCCCCCCAGTGCCCCCTCCACACCGCCCGCCCCGATGCCAGGCGCGCTTTTTAAACTGCATCGCAATCAACGGCCACGGCGCTATGGCGGTTTTGTTTACTGTTTGAATTTTTTAATTCGTAATATCTTTTGAATGGAAAGTCCAATTTAAATAGTTTAAAAACTATTTTATAGGTAGTTAAATGGTCTTGACCATAAAATAATTTATTTGGATAAGGATTAATATAAACACATAAATAGCATGGTTTGAATTTGGTTAGCATTTTCATTAATGTTTAAAAAGAAAAAAGTTGTTGTAGTGACATAACTACAATAGTTGGACAGCTACCGCGGAGTTTTTTGTAGACATTATGATGTTCTTCAATATTGTTGTACATTATTTTGTTCTATCGCTAATAGTTCCGGCAGCGCATTCGACGATAGACATTTTAAGACTCATTTTTCTACACCTTTGGTTACATTGTTCAAATTTTACCAAGGATCCCTAAACTTTTTCAAAATAAAATGTAGCCTATGTCAAATAGGAAGAATGTAGCATTCTATTGGTGATATTGGTGAAAGAATTTTTTAAATCGGCCAGCCTATTCATTACAAACATACAAACATACAAATCTTTCCTCTTTATAATATTATATAGTGTAGATAATCATTGATGAGTATTTTTAAGAAATGAAACTAATTGGAAATAAAGGAAACCCTAATAATTGCAATGGCTGCGACAGAAAACGGCAGGAAATAGGTCTTTTCATATTATTACAGTCGCAAAAGCTTTAAAAAGCTGTTCATTTGCAAATGCATACTGTTTGACATAACATTGTTTGTAGGTTAACTTAGTGGGTCATTTACCCAACTTTCCTGCTATTTTGCATCGCGTATTATTCTCAGAACTCCGAAAACAAAGTCTGAATTTAAGCAAATATAAAAAATTATTTGTTGGTTGCGTTTCAAATGTTTATGTTTGTTTACAACGCACGAAGTTGGAATTTGACAAAAAAACTTTAAAATACTGTTTTGTTTGCTTGCTTAGTCCATAGCGACCGTCTGGATGCCCACTTTTCTCTTACTTTCTTTCTTGGACTACAACCTATCTTAAGTGTCTCATAAACTTTAGATATCAAAATCATAGGATTTTGATAAACTCGATTATTTTGCGACTAGGAAAATATTCAATAATTAAAAAAACTCGAATCTTTTGTTTCTAATAGATATAATAATAAATTATTTTTGCTTTTGTCTAATTTTTAGAATTTAAATCATGTGGAAAATGCACTAAAAATATTTTAAAACTATTTTAATTGTTTTTTTAAGAACAGTAACAAAAGCAGTTTTGTTTAATAAATCCATAAGTGCACTTTAGTATTGATATTGATTTTCTATTATATCTAGGTGAGATCGCTTATAAGCGAGAAATCTTGAACACAAAACACTTCTACAACAATCTAGTCTTATATAGATGTCTAGAAGTATCATAAAATTGTGCAGTTCAAATACGTTTCAAACATGTTTCTACTTCCTAGTCTTAAAATGAGGCACAAAATATAAAATAGTAATGTCTTTAGATAAATTATTGTTTTGTGTTAAGCTAAAGTATCAATGCTTTTATTTGTAAATAGGTCAATCTCATTATTTGTCTTCAAAGTCTGATAGGTTGAGCTCATTCGGCAAATTTGTTAACATCAAATGTTATTACAAAATCTAGCATATTTTTTACATAATTATTCAAATTTAGTTTATCTGAATTTTTTGTTATTATACAACATGCTTCTCACTACGTTTAGTAGAAATTCCGATGCTTCACAAGGAATGGAAACAATTTCCCGTAAACCTCGACAACATGATTGCGTGCCGACACGATTTAAAATCTTGTCAATTTGATTCAGCAAAAGTTTCCCCAGGGCACTGTGGTACAATTCACAAAAAAACAACATTGTGAGATTGTTACAATGTATATTTTATGTTCTATGCTTATTATCGCCAAGGGCTATGCGTATATGCAACGGTCCATTAAATTTTACGAGTGAAACGGAACGTCAGGTAAAGCATTTAGTTAAATTGTAATTTAAATATTCTAAAAATTGAGGAAATTTACTAGTTTAATTGTTTTTGTTATTTGTTTTCATAAAAAAAGCTAATGTTTTTTTTATCTGAGCTAGACAAAATAGTTCCTGTATTTAGTAGAAACAAACAAAGAATAAATCTAGATTATTATTTTAGCTATCCGGTTATAGTCAGAAAAATCTTTTAAGAAAGCGAAGCATTATATAGTTTTTCGTTAAAACTTACCTTATTGATAAGTAAAAATGCATACATTGTAGAGTCTGGCTAAACATTTTGTGCAAATATGGTTTTATTGCTACTTAACTTTTCCTAGGCTTTATGAGGATTTATCGCAGAGTTTCTTGGCTTCTTGCCTGTGCAGAATGTTGAAGATAGTGCGCCAGGACCTTATTCAGAGTGCTTTTTTTGCCTGCATGTTACTGCAGATAACAACTACATTACAATTAATATCTGAACACCTAATTATTAATTTTTGGATAGTATAAAAATTATGTCGGTAGGTATGAAAATATTAGTAATTTTTATCTTATCATCTGCATAGTAATCTGAATCAGTGTTACTATCATTATTAACTTGAAAGATTAATTCTGGTACCATTTTCGAGCGGCAGAAATTTTCCTCTTCAATTACGTGGCAAACACAATTTTTGCAACTTGACGGTAATATGTTTGCAACTTTTTGTTGTATTAACTCAATTGTTTCTTTACTGAATTTGGGTGCTGTATACATTTTCCGTATAGGGGCTTTCAATTCAGTCATTATCGTTTCTATGGGATTAAATTTGCAGTGGTAAGGTGGCAATCGAATGACTTTGTATCCATAATCAGCTATAATTAAATCAATCACATATATTTTGGAATATTTTTTTGTTCTCAAAACTTCTAAAAGTTGTATTTTGTATATTTTTCCTCGTAATACAAATCATTTTCCATCAAGAAAGAAATTTAGATTTTTTTTTGTTTGAGGAATAGTTTGGAATTTTTTTTATAAATACGTGAATGATAACTTGCATTATCAAGGATAATGCCACTTTTGAAAGGCAATTTAGGTAGAAATTTGCTATTATACCAAGTTTCAAACAATTCTACAGTTGTATTTTGATGACAGTTTATTTTTGCTTCAGCTATATTCTTGGTAGTCATCTTTAGAGCATTTTCAACAAACCCATGCTCCGTTTCCGTATGCAAAATAATAATTTGCTTTCTCGATGGAGGAACGTCAAGCGAACATTTTCTGGCATTATCACACCATCTTTTTTTAAAGGTGTCGAAGTGTCCTACCACGCTTCGTCCAGATAAAAGATAAAAGTGTGCGCTTGTCTTATTTCATAAATTTCTTTCAAATATTTTCTTTGCCATTTTGAAATTCTTTGAGATTTTACCAAAACTTGCATCTTATCTATAATCGTAAATTTAAAGCCATTTTTTTTTTATTTTTAAAGTTTTGCTGCCGCAGCTTGTTGTAAAGTCGTTCATTACTTTTTAACGTAGCATATTTATTGTCAAAACCCTTTTATTTTCAAATGATTTGTACATAATGCGTTTTATTAGATCGACATGATGATTTTTTAAAAGTTTGCTCTTTTCCTTGTCTTTTCTAATTTTTTGCGGCTTCAGTTACATATTTTCTCAATTCTCACTATTTTGCGAACAGTTGAATTAGAAATTTTTGTCATTTGAGCCACCTTTGTAATATAACCACTTTCACTTTTAGCATTTTTTACAAACTCAAACTTATGTAAAATAATTTGTTTGGCTTCAATTCGCAAATGCTTCCTTATCTTACAAATACCATTTTTGTCACGCTAGGTAAATTCCACTCTCGCTATCACTATTACCACAATATCTATCAAAAAACTCACCACGTTCATTTACTTGAATTTTTCCATGTACAGAAAGTGAATTCTTGTCTCCATCAAAAGGTCTCCACATCTTTTAGATAAAATACTGATGGCTACTTAAAAAAATAAAAATAAAATTTTAATATAGCAGATAAACAATTTTCAACAGCAAATATCGATATAAACAAAAAAAAGAAATGGGAAGAACACAAACTAGCGGAGCAGCAGAGGTTTTAAAAGTAAGGAATATTGAAAAGTTTTACTAGTTCAGCTAAATAAGAAAGGACTAATAATGATCTCTTCTAAAAAGTAGCTAATTATCTGAAAGAGCGAAGGTATGTTTTAACCCTAGGCCGGTATAGCGATACCCTTCTAGGGTATCGCTACCTGTTAGTGCAGTATTGGCATTTAATACTACGTAAATATTACCTAAATCTTGACGCACCTGTTTTATTAAAATTAGGAGTTGGTCTGTTGTAAATTATTTAAGGAAGCAAAGTTGCAATTGCATAAGTGTTCACAAGAAAAAAAACGGCATTTTGAAAATATGAAAAATAATCTTCTTTACAAATTTTAAGCACAGTGACTCCTCGAAAGCAAACACCAAACCAAAATCATGAAATCAAAGTATTTACAAGAAAACTTGTTAATGGTTTTTGATTTAAGATAAAATTGTTGAAAGGTCTCTAAATACGGTCTTCGTACTTATTTGATGCGTCATAAAAAGTATTTCTCGTAAAGCTGACAGCCTACCTGCACTTGGGACAGTTATTGGGAAGTCAAGTACCATAAATTTTACAAAAGAAGCAAGTTGGTTTCTAATATTTCAATTTACAAAAAATTAACTATTAGAAAAGTATGTGTTTAGTCCCTAGATATTATTATCAATATAGTAAGAAAGTAAATTCGGAGTACTTTTAATTGTTGATAAAATGCCTTTTCCACTAATTAAATTCGGTAACAAAATAAACGCATAATAATTATAGCGGCTTACGAGTTCTATTAGTAACAAAATTGTATTCAAATATTTTAATATTTAGACACATTAACTTGCAATTTTACAAGCGATAAACCACACTGTCTAAAAAACCTTACATTAAAATTTTGTGTTTTTTTTTGATTTTTTGTCAATCGTGAGAAACTCACTTTTTGGAAAGAGCTGATGAGCTCTGAAAGTAGTGGAAAAACAAGCTTTTAATTTTCAAATGGTTTAAAAATCAATTTAAGAATTAAATTTAAAACGAAAACGACAAATTGTGATTTAAGCTGAATAGAAAGCATAAACTTGGTTTTTACAAAAACCAAGCTAATTTACTTCTTACGCATCTGTGGTCATCTTGTTTAAATTGTCGGA
This sequence comes from Lagria hirta, assembly GCA_947359425.1. NCBI lineage: Eukaryota > Metazoa > Arthropoda > Insecta > Coleoptera > Tenebrionidae > Lagria > Lagria hirta. The sequence continues at coordinate 30,290,781 of OX375795.1, read as the reverse complement.
TTTAACATTAGAAACATTTGAACAATATGACATAAACATAATAATGCTGTTATATGGTTTTCCACCAAAATCTAAATTTAAAATTTGGAGAATTTTCTTTGACGATATGGGTACATGTTTGAAATAACAAAAGGTAAAATTTTTGCTATTTTTGAATTTCAAAAATTTACAATGCCCATTTTTGTATTGAAGGTATCAGTAATATTTTAAGATTTCGGGACAACAATATGCATTAGATAAGCAATTTTAGCTTTTTAAAATACTATAACAACATCCGGTGGTAAACCTTTTGTGCGAATTTGATTTTATTGCTGCTTAACTTTCCCTTTAGGATTTTGCACAGGCAAGAAATTCTGCGATGAAGGCATAATTTCTCGCCTGTGCAAAATTTTGACGATAGTGCGCCAGGACCGTATTTAGGGTGCTTCTACTTTCTTCGCCTGTATTAGTAGGGGAGCCCACGATGCTGAATGGGGATTTACTCGAGCGTGATAGAGACCTATTAGGTTGCAAAGCTTAGAGGATAAAAAGAAAAAAATGTTATATAATATATACTTTTTCATCGGTGGGGGAAGCGGCTATAGATTTTTAAATATGTAAAAAAATACTGTCGCATGGACATACTCGAGCGCGTCAGATATTGATAGCATCAATGTCCTACGTATTTTTAATAATGTACGTATGTTAATCTGATCATTTGCATGATGCGGGTGGTTGAACGTAAGGGTTAAAAGTGAAAAAAAAATTATTGAGCGCGTCAGGTTTTCTAAGGGGGTGTTAAGTGCACCAAAAAAAAAGCTCTCATTCAATAATCTGACGATTTCGATGTGACGCAAACTTGCAGCCATTATTATAATGTGCAAAAAAAATTCGCTATTTTGAAATACTCAAATTAATTGATTAATTAATCATCATCTTTATCTTTATCAGTAGAATTATCTTCCTCTTCTGGGTCGACTTCATCCTCAGATTTCAGATTTCGTATATCGGTATCACCCAGCTGCACGCATTAAACTTTATCAACGATTTTTTATTATTTCGGCTTGCGGAAATCGTCAGATTATATATTTTTCGTTATCCTTGAATTTTTTACTTCAAAATAAAAAAAAATTTGGCTACGCTCGAGAATGTCGAGATGACGTTTTTTTTTACAACTTTGCTGCTCTCTCCTTTCTTTACGTCACTCTCAAATTGTCAGATTAGTGGAATATACACTTTTTAGCATGTAATTAACTCACCCTACCTTAATCGGACGCGTTCGAGAATTTCTAATGATCAATTTTTTTTTACTAATATGATCCTTTATCCTTCACGGGCGGCCTTATATATGGGGCTCATATTTGGTGGAGGTACTTAACCGGATACAAGGTATCGCCCTGTATATTAATCTGCCGCGCTTTAGTAAATCCCGAAATCCCCGCTTGGGCTTCCCTACTATATGTTACTAAAGATAACAATTAGATTACAATAATTAATACCTGAACACATATCTATTAATTATTGAATTGTATAAAAATTATGTCGGTGGGTCTGGAAACGTTAGTAATTTGTATCTAATCATCTGCATAGAAATATGACTACAATTTTTATTACAGTACATGCTGACCCCATCCAAACGCATCTGTTTTATCGAACCTTGCTACTTGTTTTATGTATATTAGGGGTTGGTCTGTTGTAAAGTATTTAAGGGGGCAAAGTTGTAGTTGCACTAAATGTTTAGCTCAACTATAGTTGGATTCCAATATAAGTTTAAATTAACATTTCCTGAAAAAAGTTGTGGATTGATTTTAATATAATTCTGCATTTTGAACTGAATTGAATTTAAAAGCTAAATTTGAATGGACTTTTTTTGTAATTGCGTCATATTTTTTTATAGTCTAATAACTGGCACTGAACACGAAGATAAATGTGTTCAATTGTTTCCAACGCATTGAAACATATTTTACAAACGTCATTGGTTATTTGTTTCTTAATTATAAACTTACGATATTTTTTATTGTTAATTATCCTATTCAGAATAGCAGAAAGAGAACCTTCAGTTTCTGAAAAAAGGTGATCTTTTTTAGTCCATAAAAATGATAGCTTTTAAACTATACTACCTAATTATTATTTTTTTCTATCCATTGTGTAATATTTTTGTTTAATTTTATTATTAATCTATTAACTTCTCTATTTTATCTAATTTATTTTAGATAATTGAGTTTTTGAAAAAAAAATTATCGATTTTTTTTATGAAATTAAAACATTATTATTATTAATACTGATATTTAATGCAAAAAACTTTTTAAAAAAATTCTTAAATCAGTTATAAACAATTAAAAATTGATAAAATTTAAATATAAATCACGTGACTATAAACGCGCTATGATTGGTCACCATGGTTGTTACGTCATAATGTTGTAGCTATTCAATAACAGTACAGCGTTGACGGCTATTACACGTGACTATATAATATAAATAGACAATAATATTGAAAATTTATTGCTATAAAACGAGTTGTTAGTTGGTTCCGATTAGCTATGTGTGATAAAGGATTTATTAAAGCAAAGTCTGCTAATATTCCTGATGTTGACATATTTATAATAACCAATTTTTTAAAAAATGATGTTCGATTTAATTCTGCTGAAGTTCAAGGTGCCAAGACATCAAGGTAATTCTGTTAAAAAATAATATAATAAATGAAAATATTCAAGTATTTATTCTCCATTAGATTAAATATAATTATTCATTTCATAAATTGTAGAGCATCGCGTGAGAGTATAATAAATATAATTTTCCATGTCATCTTTCAGCTGGAAAAAAACCAGAAATTATAAGAATTATTTAAATGTTATTGTAACAACAGTTAAACCATTTACGGTGTTAAGAAATACTTACATCGAAATGATCTTCACAACAAAAAAAATTCGATTTTGTTTTGGGATTACCACGGTGCACTGCTTGAAACCATTTATTTCGACGTTTGTCATCTTGGGGAACATTTAAAAACATTTTGTCAGGAGTTGTTTTTGTAGTATTCGTACATAATGGTACAAAACAAGAACGATAACTTTGAGGTTCGACATTTTCAGTATAAACTAATATTTAACAATGACAACAAAATTAAATAGAACAAGACACTGTACTTTATTATTTCTATATCAATTTTAACGAGTGAAAACCAACATTATGACGTCACACGCGCTTAGGTCTGTTCGGGAGCTGTCGGCGTGTCTTCGGTACTGGATTCAAAAATTATTTTTATTTTCAAATAACTTTTGAATTATTGCAAAAAAAAAATTAAAAAAAATTGTTTTATTATAAAACTTATATATGATCTTTTCATTTATCACAAAAAATTTTTTTTTTCTAAAACCCAATTTTATTGTTTAGACGCTTAGAGTCAATGGTTTGAAACCCGTATCAGTGCTAACAATAAATTTTACTAGGTTATTATTTGTTTTATAAATATGGAAATACTTATGCAACTTAAGAACAACATAAGAATTTAATGCTTTTATCAAATGTTTCCTATTTAATTGCGTTTTTAGAAGTAAAAAAACTCGTTTAGAAAACATGTTATTATTATTTTTTATTGTGTAATGGAAAATTTTTTAACTTCGAATAAAACTTTGATATTAGTGCACTTCTTCAATTCAACTGTTAATACTTTTATCTTTGTTGATTTAAAAAACCATTATATTTTTATCTTTATTTGTGCCATGAAATTTATCAAAATTCATACCAATACTTTTTGAAAACAAATTTCATTCAGTTGAATAATTTATTTTCATACCTGCATTTTGTCTTTTAAATTGAACGTTATAAACTACCTGCCCCTCATAATCACTCGTTAAGTTTAAATGGACCGCATCAGCCAGCTTATCATAAAATTCAAATCTCACCTTTTGTACATTTGGATAAACCTTATTTCTTAAAATACCATCCTGTGTAATATCTAGGGAGGGTTATCGGACCACGTGTTGTAATTAATGATACTAGGTAGTTGTCCATTGTATACACAATTTAATTTTTTAACAATAAAGTGTGTCATTTATCGTTATTTTAAAATGACTATAATTTTATCTCATCTTGATTAAGATGACTAATAGCTAAAAAAATAATGTGGATTGTTATCAGTTTATAACCACAATTAATTATTAAGGAGATTTGATAACTAATAGCTAAGCAAAATTATAAATAATTTACCCAATGAATTTCTTTGAAATATTCTGCGTTTGATTGGCAAAAATGCACTTTTTATTAATTTGTTTCAAATTGATAGGTAAAGTGAAGTTTGTCAAAATTGCATTATATATTTAATAACTGAATGAAATTTAAATTGATGCTATATAACTGTAAAATTTTCATTACTCAACAATGTGGAAATGAATCATAAGCTTTTTTATAATTAATGAAAGCAGTGTAGATGTTACGTTTATTTAACCGAGCATGTATCACCACTACTGAATCAATAATTATTTAATCTTTACAACCAAAAGAATTATTTTTCTGCTATGGTTATAAATTAAATCTTTGATACTCGATCTAAACACTTTATATAATATCGGCAAACAAGTTTTAGGCCTATAATTTGATGGATTTTTGTTGTCATGTTTTTTGAGCTTTAAATAGGTTAACAACTTTCGGCAAGACACTTTTATTTTTTCAGGCGATTTTCAATTAATTGTATTAGAACAATTTTTGTTTATTATTTCTAGTAATATTTTGAGATTTTTATAGATTTTTTATCAATTGAAGATAATTGAATATGACTTGACAATTTATCAAAATATTAATTAAAACTATTAGATTATAATTAACTCACTTAAAAATTTTTGTAAATCTACAATATTTGGTAGATTTACAGATCCCCTCATTCCCTCATTTTTAATTGTTTATTTTGAACATTTTTTAAGATTTTTTTTATAAAAACTTTAAAAGCGTTTCGAATACAAGCAAAGTTTTTGTTGCAAAGTATCACTTACAGCCTGATTATTATTGTTATAATAATAATAATAATTTTTATAATAATGATAATGAAGTTATTTTAAATAAAAGAACAAGTTCGTTTGGTTAATCAAGCTGTGCTTTATTAATTTTAACGTAGCTAAAAAAGGATTCTTAACCTAAAACGTCACACTTGTGTCATAGAATAAATTACTAGAGAGGACACTCCAAATGTCACCTTAGTGACAGAAACAAACAAACACTACCAACTAATCCAAATGCAGAACATTGCACATATTCTTTAACACCCTCTCTCAATGTTATACATTTGAACAAAACTTAACAAAAATAAACAAAGTATTCTAGTACCAAAAAAAACATATCTACAACCTAGTAGATTTATTTTATCATTACATTACCTACACCGCACTCTTTCAGAATCTTCACAATTGATTCTTTGCCAAGAAATTTTGTTAACAGGTCTGCTGGTTGTTTCGAAGAGCATATGTACTTAAGGGAAATTTCATTGTTTTCAATTAAATCTTTAACAAAGTGGTATCTTATATCCACATGTTTCAAGCGTTTTACAGATTCTGTGCTTGCGTTCAATATTGCTGACTGATTGTCACAAAACATATTTACTGGACAAATATTTTCAAACCCAAAATCTTGTAACAGCTTAACTATCCAACACGCTTCACTAGCAGCCATACTCATTGAAACATACTCAGCCTCTGTTGAAGACAGACTTACAGATGATTGCTTCTTTGAGCACCAAACTATTAAGCAATTTGCAAAAGTAAACAAATACCCTGAAGTAGACTTTCGGTCTCTTAGGTCGCCTGCCCAATCAGCATCACAAAACCCTTGCAACATTGTATCATTACATTTATATACTAAGTCATAATCAATAGTATACTTTACATAACGCAATACTCTTTTGAGCGCACTTAGTAATTCCTTATTGGCCGTATTCTGAAATCTACTTAACATAGAAATGGCAAAACAAAGATCAGGCCTAGTGCCTGAAACCGCATACATAAGACAGCCAATTATTTCCCTACAAGTTTTTTCAAACTTTTTATCACATCCTACATTAGAATAAAGTATCTTACTGTTAAAATTTTTATCCATAGGAGTCATCATTGGCTTACAATTTTCCATGTTAAATCTTTTTAATACATTTTCCAAATAATTTCTTTGTGATAATACAGTTGTACCTTTTTGCAAATTTTGCTTAACATTTATTCCTAGAAAATCTGAAATTAACCCTAAATCCTTCATTTTAAATTCCTTATTTAATACACCTTTTAGTTTTATAATCTCCTGTTTGTTTGTACCAAAAATTAACACGTCATCTACATAAATTAATACAAAAATTTTATCTGTGCCATTATACTTTGTATACAAACATGAGTCACTCTTTGATCTCGCAAAACCTGCTTTTGTAATTACTGTATTAAATTTTTGATTCCAACACTTTGGAGAATTTTTTAATCCATATAAAGATTTCTTTAATTTAACTATATTATTATTTCCTAAATAAGCTCCTTTAGGTAAACTAACATACACTTCTTCTTTGATCTCCCCATTTAAAAAAGCCCCCGTAACGTCCATTTGATAAATAGGCACATTTAATTTTGTTGCTACTGCTACAAATAGTCTAAATGTAGACAACTTCGCTACTGGCGCATAAATATCACACAAATCAAATGATTCTTGTTGTTCGAACCCTCGGGCAACAAGCCTAGCTTTATACTGTAACACATTTTTTACATTTTTTATCTTAAATACCCACTTACTGCTAACTATTTTCCTATTTACTGGTATATCACAAAATTCCCAAGTGTCATTATCTTCAAGAGTCTGTAGTTCCCTAGCAATGGCTTCACTCCACTTGCTTGCGTCACTTCTGTTCATAGCCTCACTGTATGTAGTTGGTTCACACTCACTGACACCTAACTGCACATTATTGCATTTATAGAAAGATGTTTGTTTTCTTAGCCGCTTGCTTCTTCCATCTCTGGGTAAATCACTTTCATCCAATAGATGTTCGTCGTCACTGCATGGTAAGTACTCATTGTCACAGTCATTGTCTGATCCATCTTTTTCAGCACTACTTGTATGGGTTTCCTCCATTGTCTCATCTTCGTTAGTAATAAGTTCATTCACAGGGTGAATTTCTGTCTCAAGATTACTATATACCACTGGTTCTTCTAGGTTTATTGATGTTATAATTTTCTTTTCTTTGCTTTCCTTCACTTGAAGTTTTTCTTTCTTATCATCTTGATTTAGAAATACAACATCTCTCTTTATCTCCACTGTGTTTGTTTCTGGAAAATAAATTCTATACCCCTTCACATTTTCTTCATAACCCACCATCAAACCCTTTTCACCTTTCTTGTCCCATTTCCTTCTTCGTTCTTTCGGAATGTGAGCATACACTTCCGTGCCGAAGACTTTCAACTGGTGAATGTCAAACTTTTTGTTTGTCCATACTTCAAATGGTGACCTTCCATTTTCATGACTTTTCCCAGTTCTATTCAAGACAAATACTGCCGTATTTATTGCTTCTGCCCACAGTTTCTTTGGAAAGTTTTCTTCATGTAACATTGTTCTTGCTGCTTCCACCAATGTTCTATTTTCTCTCTCAGCTTTTCCGTTCTGTTCCGGCGTATAGGATACAGTTGTTTGATGTGTGATTCCACGTTTTGAAAACATCACTTTCACTTCTTTGTTTATAAATTCTAAACCATTGTCACTTCTAAACATTTTCACTTTGTTTCCTGTTGTGTTTTCGGCCTTATTTATAAAGTTCTCAATACAGTTTTTGATCTCATTTTTGGTTTTAACAAAGTATACATTTCTGTAATTCGAATAGTCATCCTTCAGTATAACAAAATACCTCGCTCCTCCAATAGATGTTTCTTCCATTGGTCCACAAGTATCCGCATGAATCAACTCGCAAGTCCTTGTACTCACGTTCTCACTTTTACTAAACGGTAATCGATGTATCTTCCCAGCTAAACAACTCTCGCACTCAGGTTTAGTGGTTTGTTTAACAACAACATTATGTTTTTGCAAAATATCTTTTACGTAAGTAAAGTTTTGATGCGCGAGTTTTCTGTGCCACTCATTTAGGTCATTCTTCACTAGTGTTGAAGAGCTTGCCTTTTCGTAGTTATTCTTATACCGCAATTCCAAATAATAAGAATTGCCAATTCTTTCCGCCATCACCCTAACTTGGTTATCTTTGTAGAATTTGCATGACCTGGCATCTGTCGTCATCACATAACCTTTATCTATGGCGCGAATCACTGAAAACAGATTATTATTTAGTTTCGGAACGTACAGAACATTGTCTATGACCGTATTAATCCATTCAGATCCGTTCGACACTTGCACCATCACCTGTCCACAGCCGAGGACACTAATTGTCTCACCATTACCGACAACCACAGATTCTTCTGTGATACGAGTGAATGATCTAAACAAGGCACGATTTCTACACATATGTTCACTAGCGCCTGAGTCTACTAACCACTTTGATTTATGCAGTTCATGTGACGAACTAGACACTACTAATGCATTTTTCTTCGTTTTGTTCTCAGTCTTAGTAAATTTTTGTGTACGAAACCTACACTGCGCCTTGAAATGTCCAAACTTTCCACAATAAAAGCAATTTTTATTATTTACGTTTTCTTCACTGCCATTTTTATTTTGTCTGCAATCACTTTGAAAATGCCCATTTTTGCCACACTTGAAGCACTTCATTTGTCTTGTATTTTTTACAACGAACGCAGAAGATGAAGATTGATGCGACTTTTCCATCTTGTCTTGGACCCTTTCTTCTTCAATTAATAATCTAGCAACCAAGTTGTCAATAGTTTGTTTATCGTCAGGTGCAGACTCCCACGCTGACACAAAATGCTTATATTCGTCAGGCAATGACATTAATACCTTTGTTATAACAAACTTATCAGATATCTCTTCGCCCATCTGTTTCAACAAGTTTCTCATCTCTTGGATTTTAGACAAGAAAACTGACATATCAATGCCCTTTTCATATTTGTACTGGAAAAAACGTTGTTGTATAATGTGTATACTAGTTTCAGACTTCTGTTCATACACGCTTTGAAGTTTCCGCCACATTTCAGCAGAAGTCGTGCATGTGATGATGTGTAACATGACCTCTTCCATCATCCGTGTTACCAACAAAGTCTGCGCCTTGGCATCTTTAGCTTCCCATTTGGTTATTTCATCTAGATCTACGGGCTTAACACATTTGCCCTCTACAACGTCCAGCAACCCTTGACCTCTAAACAGCACCATAGTCTGAAATTTCCAGATATTCCAATTTCTGGAACCTTCCAGCTTGATCACGTTCATATTAATGTTACTCTCCATTTTCCAACCTTGTCTACGATCCAGAACAAGTTATCCTTAGTTGGGAATACACCACGTTACACCACGTGCTTTCCGTAAGACCCAACCTCACTTTCTTTTTCTGATGAGTAACTACTAACACCAAACCTTTCTTGATTTAACTAACTAATACAGGATTATGTGTCTGGGCCCATAACCTGAAGTTATTTTAAATAAAAGAACAAGTTCGTTTGGTTAATCAAGCTGTGCTTTATTAATTTTAACGTAGCTAAAAAAGGATTCTTAACCTAAAACGTCACACTTGTGTCATAGAATAAATTACTAGAGAGGACACTCCAAATGTCACCTTAGTGACAGAAACAAACAAACACTACCAACTAATCCAAATGCAGAACATTGCACATATTCTTTAACAGATAATAGTAAGTTATAGCTGCTTTTCGACTGATAAATCGACGATAATAGATTTCTTGTATTATATTTAAGGTCTCGTAAATGATATGTAGAGTGTCATGCTGAAAGTACCCGTTCACAACTTTATCGTCATGAAGCTGTGCAAAAATGACTGTAAAATCTTGTCTCGGTATCGTATCTTACAGCACTCAATGTTCTATTAAAACGAAATTATTCTAGTACGACTTTCAGTGTTTGAAAAACTGATTTCTCTAATTTACGACTTTTCACTGACAGAAAGACAATTTATAACGGGTGTTTTTTAAAATTTAGCGCTATACTCGGTTTTGCCTATGAGTTTGTGTAAACGGACCATATCTTCGAAAACAATTGAAATGTCTAAATAATTGCTAAATTTCTCAATTTAATAATTTTTGAATTTAATTGTAGACATTGGTATATTTATTGAATATGTTGTTTGTATTTATTAGAGGAACTATTAAAGCTCACCCTTATCTAGGTGTTAGTTTGCTGTCATCAATCCTCTAAGATCAAATAACTTATTATCTACACTCTATTAACTACTAGGTATTATTACTACTACTGTAAGCAGATTTTAATTATCTATTATCATTTAGAATCTATTTGTAAAAGCATCACTCTTAAGGACTAAACAGTCTTATAAATGTAAATTACGATTACACTGGAAGGATGCAAGCGCAAAAATAGTAATCTCCTGTCTGTCGTTCGAATAGAAATCGCTTCGTCGCTTTGAAATTCAATGAGATCCATGCATTTTTTAGGTAAATAAATGAGTTTTACATTATACTTTGAGATGATTCTCGGTCATTGCAGAGCCTTTTGCAGTCCATCTTATCTCTTGAATATCAAATTCAGAAAGCTAATCTACCCTATACTCAATTTCTTTTCATTGTTAGTTCCTTAAGAGAATACCAATTTTCTTGCTTTCACTTTTGAAAAATTGTCAGTAAATGCGACATTGGAATTAATTTTGAATGTAGTTGCTATCTGGCGATTGCCTCCGGTGAAACTTAGTTTTTTGGATAAATTTATCAGGTTTTTTGGTTTACCACCATTTTCGCTATAAAAAAAATTATTAGAAAAATTTTTTTTTAAAAAACTTTTAAAATTTTATATAATAATTTTAATAGCAAGCAAGAACAGTTTTCTAGTAAATTTATAATTACGGATCAATTTCATTACGAGAAGAAGGCCCGAAGTCATTGAGATGTTGACATCTAAGAAATGGATATAAGAAACAGGATATTCAACGTATTATAAACTACCATCGACATCCTCGCACAAAAACGAGAGAGTCCAAAAATAATATTAAAACGGCTTTTCTTCCATTTGATTATGGGGTTACAGACAGAATCGGAAAACACATTTTTCACAATTGTGAAAAAAGTTTTCTTAGTATATTAATGTTTAGTGTTTCTAGTTTATTCTTTAATGCTATCAACGAGTTTGAATTGGATATGATACGGTTTGATCCTAGTCTAGAAAGATAGTTTTTAATAAATTGTTGGAATATATTTTTTTAATAAAAATCAAACTGATAAAGCCCGGTGGCTCATAAATATTGGCTACTTTAGACAAAAAAGATTATTTTGTTCTTACTTAACATGATTCTATTAGTTTATTTTTATATGTATGACTATCGTCTTTGCAATTCTATTGCAAATAAACTTCTAATGTTTTTTGCAGATTATCTGTATTGAAAGAAATGTCTACCAATTCACCTTTGTCACTTTTGATTTTATCGGAAGACATCCGATCATATTTGATGCTTTCTCTGTTAATTTGAATTCGCTTGATATGAGTATTTTAATAAACTGGGCCGCAATAATTTTAGCGTGTAATTTAATCACCTTCGGTTAGAAGATTTACCTTTAACCTAAAAATCGCCATTTATTATAGGGCATGTTTCTGAATATGATTTCACGTTTTCTAATGATAGTTGTTTTAATTTTAATCATGTAAGAGCGAGGCATTATAATTTAACTTATATTCTTGTATATTTATTTTAATTTACTTTATATATAATTTATGTTCTTGTAAATTGTGGAATTATTGTGCTAAAATTTGTATCTTCTTGTGATAATTTAAATTTCTGGTATACTATTTTATTATCACCATTGACTTCTAAACGTAGTTGAAATTTGGAATAGATTATTATATTGCTTAGGACTAATTGAAAAATAGTCGCTTAAACTTTGACTTTGATGATTTGACACTAGCGTCGAACACAATTTTTAAACTGCAATTTTTGAATATTAGGTGCTCCGTTAAATCGTTATTATTTGTTCTATTGAAACATAGTTGTTAATCAGTTTCAGATGTTCCAGTCTTTAATATTGTAAAAGCCCTATCGTTTAATTTCAATTTTAAATTATTTTGTTTTATTTTTCTTGAATTGAAAAAGCCTATACTCCCGATCTCTCTAAAATATATTTTTCATTTTTTTGCGGTAATTTAATTTCGATGTAACTTTTTATATCTCGCGTATGATCTTTTACAAATTTATTTTTGCATATTATTTCATCTTCTTTGAAAGACTTGCCTTTTATCTCTGTGAGATTTTCTCTACCTACAAGATTATTTACTTATGGTTTAAATTTCTAAAGATAATCCATGTAGGTTTTTGATATTACTATGGCTTAGAGTTTTTATTTTTCTTTCTAATAGATAACCAAATATAAACTATTTTGTATCATTTTTCTGAAGTTCGAATGTTTTTTCTGTTAGACTAGAAGCTAGTCAACTGGTAATGTCTTACAAATTTTGGTTTGTAATGACAGCTTATTAGGTATTTTGTTTTTTGCTCTAAAAATAATTGAGTTTAGATTTACTATACAATGTTTTCAAAATAATTTTTTTTTACTAAATACACAAGACGTAACTGTTTTTATTGATTGATATTTGACAAAGTTAGTAGCTTGGAGTTATTCTCTATTCCATTTAGTGTTAGCTTTTTTAAAGACTTTTTTGCGAGCTTTGTTTTATGTGTTCAAGATAGAGTAAGTACTTAAACTTATTGCATATTTATAAACAGACGAGCAATTAGGCAATGACATTTGTAAAATGTGTTTTAATTCAGCAAAAACAGTTAAGCACATGTTTTGTGTTAGTTGATAGAGATTAAAAAAGCGACATGACATTGTTGCGAAAATAGTACATCCAAAATTTAATTTTCTAAAGACAGTTAAATTATATTATATTGATAATGCTTAACATGCTTAGAAAATGATAATTTGTATTCAGATATAACATAAGTTACTGCTTAAAAAATTGGCATTAAAGGCCGGATAATGTAATATTTTCCAAGACAACTAAAACTGCTCATTTGAAACCTATTGCTGCTTAAAAATTTTTTGATATTACTTATACTTTTATTATTGAAAGTGTTAAATATTTGCTGTTTTCGATGGTTATTAGAGACTTATAGAATTTGAAGAAAGTAAAAATTGTCTTGAGTTATTTTAAATTTGAGTAATGTCATGTGTATTAGTAACATTGTTAAAATATAACTGCAAATGAGTGAAGATAAGATAATTGGGGGTGGTATTTCATGAAGCAACGATATATTTTTTGTTGAGATTAAATCACAATGATTTTGGTTTTGAAAATAAGTTGATGAGCTAATTGAAAACTAAAAGATGGTTTTTAAGTTTTTTTTAAATGTTATTGAGAGAATATTATTTTTGTTATTATTTTTTCTCAAGGAGTGTAGTAATTTTTACATTTAGCAAAACTGCTGTGACAGGGAGGGTTGACACAACTTTATTAACTCTGTAGTGTCATGGTAAAAATATTTGTCTAAAGTTCGTCGTTTTTGTTTACATAACAATCATAACTACCTGAAACTTTTAAAATTAATTTTAATTAACAATGTAAAGGAATACAATACGAAAGAAATGAAAAAACAAAACAAAAAAATTATTTTAAGCTGTGTTGCGTTTTAGACACATAGCACTCTGTAAATTTAGTTTTTGATAGAAGATGGCTGTTAGTTAAAATTTCAGGTGTGAGATCTATTTTTTAGTTCTTTGTCTGTTTTCTTGTTTACGAGGTTGGGATGTTGAGTTGGTAACAAGAAAAAAAATGCGTGAATGGCTAAACTTTTGAATTGATAGTGAGTTTTCATTAATCAGTTTTCAAGGTATCCGTAGAAAAATAGATTTAAAGTTGTTTCGTTTTGCATATTCAATTCATATAATACAACTCTATCACAAGTATTATTTGTGGAGAATTACAATAAATATTTTGTATTATATTTAACAGTTTCTCCATTTTAATTGATGATTTTTGATTTATATTTGGCTAAAGAAAATACGAATGGAAAATTCATTGAAATCACATCTGTAAACTTGAACATGTTTTGCTCTTATTGGAGCTCATTGGCAAGTTGCAACTGATTCTGATTTGAACAATTTAGCTCTAATACTTTTAAGTTTATATCTACACCTAAAGTTCTATCACTTCCGCAATTGGTAATCACTCTAAAGTTGGCGTCATCTATTGGAAGCTACTTTCCATCAAACATTTTGAAAATTTTTCTACAAGTTTATGAATGCAAATTTGTACTCTAAAAATGTAAGCGTGTATAGGTACAAATTAAAACCAAAGTTTATATCGCTGATTGGACAACCAAGTTATTACGTTAGGGTTTTTTGCCTTCTACCTTAGACTAAGTAAACCTAGACTAGCCACGCTTATGGGAGAAATGTAACACATTTTGGTTGTGGGTAAGAGGGGCGCGAGGATGGAAGGGGGGGCTTGACAGCCGCTGGCACCTATGGGCAAAAAGCTGAATCTTCAAAGTGTGTGAATAGTCGTAAAGAAATCTGTTATATTATAGAAACGGTCTTGACTCATACATGGAAATACCTGAAACCGAATAGATTTGAAGTGTTTGTTTTTTCGGGCTGGGTTGCGAGACTCGTAATAAATAAATGTGTAGTATTAGTAGAGTTCAAAAATCTTCCCAAGTCGTCTAGAATCGATTGTGGTTTGCAATGTGTTGATAAAGGCTACAATTTTTTTTAGAGATTCCTCATCGAAAAAGAAAAAGATTTGGCTTGGTCGTGCAAAAATCGTATTATGCAAGGGTTGATTAAGGATGGTTTTATAAAAAAAAAATTTTTTTTGCATTTTTTAAATTTCTAGTACGCTACCTTTATGGTCATTTAATATTATGCATAACCGTCAATCGGAAATGCCTTATATTAATTATTTATTATTGCCTCCGCAATGCTTTCTTATGGAGTGCTTTATCGAATAAACGCTCGCCCTGAAACGCATAAATCGTAAATTGGTAAAATCACCATAATTCGAAAACGCGGCAATTTATCAAAAAATACATTAAAACAAACGTTGTAGATCTGAGATTGTAGATTGCTTAAAGTTTTTGAGATTTACTTACTGTAGGATGAGCCGTTATGTGCTCTGACTTTTTTACAGATAAATATAAAATAACATTAACATATAAAATTTTTAAAATGAGATTTTGTAGTTTAATGATAATACAAATAATTAATAATAATTAATAATTGATAATTAATAATTAATAATAATCTAATTAATACGCACATTTTCTTATCAGCAATTTGATGCTCTACAAAATTAAGTTTTTATCGGATAAATTATTCTATACATTTTATTCTAAGATAAACGGCAATTTTTTCGAATTTAGTATAAAGTATATCCATCATTCTAAGTACAAAAAAATAATCTTGTCTATGAGACAACTCGGTGTTGTATAAGTGATTTAAAATTTCGACTTTTCTGTTTATAAAATATTCTCATCAAAAAACCATTGTCTAATTTTTTTGTGCAGTAATTTAAAAAGAAAATCAAAAACATGATTTCTACCAACGTAAAGTTGTCAAAATATAAAATTTTTGTTTTTACTATACCACTAAAGCTGGTTGCTCGCTTTAGTGCAATTATGACATTGTCCTCGTTAAAACTTTACAACGAATTATTTAACTTTCACTAATATTTATGAGGGTTTAGCCATTGTTTTTGTCTCAAACAAAATTCTAAAAAGTCATAGATTGAATAAAGTTTGGTACATCTGATTATTCTTAAACCGATAAAGGTATAGTAGAAATGCTGCCTCACAACTGACACCGGAGCCAGGCGGTTTTAAAAAAAAAATACATTATTTTAGAAAATCGCGAACAGTCTTTAAAAAAATCATAATTATTATTATCAAGCTCAGAGCCAGCTGGCAGTTTTGCTATTTTCTAGTTTAGTATGATCCTTGAAAAAATTAATACTTTATTCTTTCTAGAAATACATATTCAGTATTATAATTCTGTCTAAATGCAAAATCTTTGCAAAAATTAAAAAATCGTATTTTTGTTACTTTTTAAATAGGGCAAATATAAAGTCAGTTTTGGTGAAAACTCTAGATTCTATATTGCCAAATTTTATTCGACCGGCGCTTCTAATGGTTTATCTTGTATTAGTATTTAATTTTTCCAAAGTGAACTTAATGAGAATTTTTGGAAAAAGACAATACCAATGTTAAGCAAATTTTATTTAGATGCCATGTTGCCGGAATTTTTAGCAAATAGATAATTTATTAAAGTGTAAACTTTTTCAGTCACGTTGGACAATATTTAGATGACAAAAAAAATGCGGCGCTACCAAAATGCGTTGCCAATATGTCCGCATCAAATACAATTAGAAAACAAATATTAATATATTTTTTACGTCAAAAACATTTTTGGCAAAACCGTTATTCTAAATTTATTTTTGTGTTTTTCGCAGAATGTAGCTAGTAAGTTTAATGAGATTGGCTATGTAGTGAGGGCGTGACTGAGTAAATTAGAAGATAAATGATTTTAATATCTTATGTTTTTGAATATTCTCTAAAAAAAGATGTTTAACTTCTACTAACTTTTATGAGAATTGATTATACTTGTGTATCTCTAAGATTTTTGTTTGAGGCAATGTCAAGAATGTCACTAAAATGAAGTATGCGAATGTCACTACAAACTCTTATTAAAAAAAAATCTTTGTAACCGCACAGGATAGATAGCCACACCATACCTAGCGAACAAACAAAATTACATTTGCATACAAGACTTGATTAATTAGAAAAGTCAAATTTAGCGGAAAATTAAGTATGTGCAAACTTATATAAATACAAATAATTTGTATAAATAACATAAAAGATTATTGTATCAATTGTCTTGTATTTATTATTGTTCTGTACTAGTTGAGCATTATATTTAATGTTTTGATAAATAAAATAACAGATAAAAAAATCAAATTAGTACTAGTGAAATAATGTATTTTTAACGTTAGGCTTTTATAATCTCCTATTACTGGACAATGCATCTAATCTCTCAAAAACTCGTTCAAAAGAATGTTATAAATACTCTTCACATAAGATGAGCTGTTTGAAGAGATTTTATCGCACCGTTTTGCATTACTTAAACACATATTTAGTTTTTTTTATTCATTTATAGCGTTATTCTATTTAAACTACTAAATAGTGTTGCTCTGAGGGCCGGAAGAAGATGTTAAAATTAGGATGACGCTAACAAATTTTAATATTTAATCTACAGCGTACGCCAGAGAAACTTACTTAAATGAAAAGTCAATAAAAATCTAGTTTAGTTCTTTTTTTAGTTGAAAATACAATATTTCAAATTTTTTTTTCGTAAAGTTTAAAAATAACATCGTTTAAATGCCAACTTTTATTGTGCTCACATGATTAAGTCGATATCTGAAGTTATTAATCACATTTTTTCTTCATTTTATTGTTATTAGAGTTCTTTCTCTTTTTTTCATTCTTCATTTCAATCATTGAGCACATACAAGATAAGACCTGAGACCACCATTTTTCTTCTCATTTCAATTATTTATGTTTAATATCATTATTTATTGGTAAATTAAAAAAAAGTGCAAAACAACGATTTATCTTATCATTTATTACTACCATACACAAACAAGGTGCAAGAGCACTTGCACAAAACCAAACGTTATTTGTTATTTCTGTTTTGTTCTACTTGAAAAATTTATATTTATAATTTCTATTTGAAAAGGTTCAAAGAAACGATACTTTTTTTCTACAACAAAATACAGTCGAAACATTATAATTTTTATTTTAATTATTTTTTGCCTCATACTTTCACCTTGTATCCATAGTATTCTAATAATAATTATTATTATTATATAGTAATATAACAATTATACTTGTGTAAACATTATTTTGTAAACAATTATATTCTATAAGATCAAATGAGTCTAAATTTCTTTATAGTGCTCACAAACGCACCACTTATTGTTTCTTTTTTGCAACAAACGAACTACTATATAATAAAGGCGTTAGCTTTATATTTCACAATAATAACATCAGAGATAAGACAAAAAAGAGTATCAAATGTCCATGCATGACCTTGCGACATGCCTATGCTAGTGACAACACTGACAACGCGATGGCCTCTCCATTGGGTTAAGGGCCAGGCTATCTAGCTACTCAATTAGTTATTGCACCGCATCCTAGATGGATTTTCCAGCGCCGCTCTGTTATCGGGTGTCTTTAATGAGCTTCAAAATTTACTGTACAGTGGGAAATCTAGGTATATTTAGTCAATGCTTCTACTTAGCTGTTTTGAAAATCAATGATACCAATGGTGAAGTCGAACATAGCTAGACAAATACCCACACAACTTTTTTTTTTAAAAGGCTATAGTCAATTTGCTTAACAAACCAGTATCTGTACTATATCATCATAGTACAAATCAAACAAAAAATAAAATAATAAAATGATAAATTTATTTAATATTTAATAAGCTTTCATTTTCACATGCTTCACATTTTTTTCGCATAGAACCGAATTGATGCAATTGACTTGAATATGTAGGATGTATTTATAATTTCTATTTGAAAAGGTTCAAAGGAACGATACTTTTTTTCTACAACAAAATACAGTCGAAACATTATAATTTTTATTTTAATCATTTTTTGCCTCATATTTTCACCTTGTATCCATAGTATTCTAATAATAATTATTATTATTATATAGTAATATAACAATTATATTTGTGTAAACATTATTTTGTAAACAATTATATTCTATAAAATCAAATGAGTCTAAATTTCTTTATAGTGCTCACAAACGCATCACTTATTGTTTCTTTTTTGGAACAAACGAACTACTATATAATAAAGGCGTTAGCTTTATATTTCACAATAATAACATTAGAGATAAGACAAAAAAGAGTTTCAAATGTCCATGCATGACCTTGCGACATGCCTATGCTAGTGACAACACTGACAACGCGATGGCCTTCCCATTGGGTTAAGGCCCAGGCTTTCTAGCTACTCAATTAGTTATTGCACCGAAAATACATCCTAGATGTATTTTCCAGCGCCGCTCTGTTATCGGGTGTCTTTAATGAGCTTCAAAATTTACTGTACGGTGGGAAGTCTAGGTATATTTAGTCAATGCTTCTACTTAGCTGTTTTGAAAATCAATGATACCAATGGTGAAGTCGAACAAAGCTAGACAAATACCCACACAACTTATTTTTTAAAAGGCTATAGTCAATTTGCTTAACAAACCAGTATCTGTACTATATCATCATAGTACAAATCAAACAAAAAATAAAATAATAAATTTATTTAATATGTGCTCACATGATTAAGTCGATATCTGAAGTTATTAATCACATTTTTTCTTCATTTTATTGTTATTAGAGTTCTTTCTCTTTTTTTCATTCTTCATTTCAATCATTGAGCACATACAAGATAATACCTGAGACCACCATTTTTCTTCTCATTTAAATTATTCATGTTTAATATCATTATTTATTGGTAAATTAAAAAAAAGTGCAAAACAACGATTTATCTTATCATTGATTACTACCATACACAAACAAGATGCAAGAGCACTTACACAAAACTAAACGTTATTTGTTATTTCTGCTTTGTTCTACTTGAAAAATTTGTATTTATAATTTCTATTTGAAAAGGTTCAAAGAAATGATACTTTTTTTCTACAACAAAATACAGTCGAAACATTATAATTTTTATTTTAATTATTTTTTGCCTAATACTTTCACCTTGTATCCATAGTATTCTAATAATAATAATTATTATTATATAGTAATATAACAATTATATTTGTGTAAACATTATTTTGTAAACAATTATATTCTATAAAATCAAATCAGTCTAAATTTCTTTATAGTGCTCACAAACGCATCACTTATTATTTCTTTTTTGGAACAAAATGAACTACTATATAATAAATGCGTTAGCTTTATATTTCACAATAATAATAATAATAATAATATAATTTATTTACGGCAAACCATGTTACAATAATTATTATAATGACATACAAAAAGAATAAACGCGAACATAACTTAAACTATACATCATACATCATACATCATACATACTATACATCATACATCAACTGTTTAGCTGTTTTTTAAATCTAGATTGATTTATACCAAAAAACTCTATATTATGTCTGTTCATGAAATTAACATCTCTAGCGATCCTAGATAGTGGCGAGCAAATTCCGTAATTAGTTCTATGGAAAGACACATGTAGCGTAGTAACATGCCTAACATAACATTGAGGTACATAAATATTGAACAAGTTCAGAATGGGTGGACACTGTATAATATTATTAATGACCTTGTAGAAAAAGTGTAAATCAAATTTGGTACGACGACAATTTAACTTACTCAGACCAAAATAGGCTAACAAATCATTGTAGTTACTTTTTTTAAAGTCTATATGAAATTTATAACAAATACATTTTACAAATTTTTTTTGAATTTTTTCAATTTTGTCAATAGAGTTCTCATAAAATGGGCACCATATAAGCGAATTATATTCCAAGTTTGGTCTAACTAGCGAGTTAAACAATAAAATAAATACTCTTAGATTAACAAAATCTTTACATTGTCTTATCACAAATCCTAACATTTTATTTGCCTTTTTGACGACATTTTCAACATGCAAATTAGAAGTAAGTTTGCTATCAAACATTACACCAAGGTCATTAAATTGAGATAAGCATTCTAATAAGGTATCATTAACGTAATACTGGGGATAGCTAGTAACACTCTTTCTAGAATAACGGACCACCTTACATTTGCATATATTTAGCTCTAACGAATTAAGCTCACACCATAAGACTAACCGATTTAAATCATCCCGAATCAACAGACAGTCTTCTTTTGAGTCAATCTTAAAGAACAATTTTGAGTCGTAGCATAAAGAAGAATCGAACTGTTATAAATTACATTTCTTATGTCATTAATGAATAATGAAAATAAAACCGGACCCAAATGAGATCCTTGCGGAACACCCGAAGTAGCCTCAATTAATCCGGATCTACACAAACCTATACGAGCTTGTTGCTTTCAATCAGAAAGATAAGAACGGATCCAAGACAAAGCGGATCACCTACTCCCATACCTTTAAGTTTCCAACATAATTTTGTTATGTTAACACGATCAAACGCTTTTTTTAGATCTGTATATATACAGTCAACTTCTAAGTTGTTTTCAAAACATCTGATGACATATTCAGCAAAAATAAATAAATTTGTGTTAGTCGATCTACCTTTATAAAACCCGTGTTGCTCGTCGATAATAATATTTTTAACTGTTTTAGACAAAATGTCACTTACAATAGAATCTAATAACTTAGGAAAGACATTCATGATAGAGATACCACGGTAATTTTCAATCATTGTCTTAGATCCGCTCTTATGTATAGGTACTAAGTCAGCGATCTTCCATACAAGAGGAAAGCTACCAGAACTCAAAGATTTGTTAAATATTATTTTGAGAGGAAACGCCAAAGAGTCCGCACATAAACGTATCATACCTGGAGGAATCCCATCTAGACCCGGACTCCACTTAATTTCAACATTATAAAGTTTAGAAAGAATTTCATCTACCAAAACTTCAAAATAATTTAAATCGATTACATTAGAACTAGAATGCAAGTTATTCTTGCCACAATCAACATCCGCAAAAGAAGTATATACAGATTTGAAGTGACTAGCAAAGGCGCTTAAAATATCACCAACATTATCACATTTTGTACTGTTGTACGTAGGAGTGCTTGGCAGAACATTACTACATTTAGAAGAATTTACAAAATTCCAGAAAGTTTTTGTACTATTAACAATTTGTTGTTGCACGTCACTTATATATGCATTCTTACTCTGCTCAATTGCCTCTTTACAACTGTTTCTTAAATTGCTGAATACTTGGTAATCTGAAGATGAGCTAGACATTTTAAATTTTTTATGAGCAATTTTTTTTTGTGTAATCAGCAACCTAGTTGCTTTGTTGCACCATTTAGGAAAGTTAGATCGCTTTTTTTTTCTCACAGGCACAAATAAGTCTATGGCAGTAAATAAAATCTGATAAAAGGCATCAACACAATCATCAATATTATCAAAATTATTTAAAAATATCCAGTTAATACTATAAAAAAAGTCGTTAAAATCATTATATGATGCAGATTTAAAATCTAAAAATATTTCATCTTCACAAGCGTATTGCAAATTAAAATCACTCAAACATATACTCAAAGCTGGATGGTAAATATCGCAAAATAACAAAGGAGATGTATTGACACTGATAGAAATAGTTGTAAAATTACAAAAGATCAAATCAAGTGTTGATCCCTTCTCATTGGAAAATTCATTAAATTGTATAAGACCACAAAACGAATAAGAATCACAAATTTTCTGAGCACAGCTGTTAAAACAAATAGGTACTAAACCACCATTAGATGCATCATGCTGCCATTTGATATTTGGAAGATTAAAGTCCCCAGCTACACACACACGACTGTTAATATTAGCAACAATTTGCTCAACTAACTTAGTGTGAGCTTCATATAGATCAACGGGAGAATTTGGTGGGAAATAAACTCCACAAATGATTATAGTAGTATCACCAATAGTTGCAGAAATCCATAGCTCTTCACGATTAAGAGTGTTCACATTCATCTGACATGATCCAAACTGACGATCAATAGCGATCAGAACTACGCCTCCTCGGGATTTATCACTAGTATTTGCAAATCTATCACATCAATATACCTCATATCTTGAATCAATAAATTCATTAGAAAAAATGCCCTCAGTTAACCATGTTTCTGTTAAGATAATGATTGAGAAATCTTCATTTAAAATACTATTGTAGAGATCACATAATTTGACACATGATTCACAAAATAAAATATAAAAGTAAGTTATGGAAAAAATTTAAGTGGCGGTCTACTGAAGACAATTTTTCAGCTTTCAGAAATTTTTCTAACCAGTTGAAAAATGATTTAAGATTGGCCAAAGCAAATTATGAAAATTCTTTGTTAGAAAAACCAAAGGCTTTTTTTGCTTACATCAGAAAACACGTCGCCAGCCGTGTGTCAGTTCCTTTAGTGCGAGGAAGTTCTGGTAATTTATGTTCCAATTTTGTGGAGACCGCAAATACACTGGCTGAAAGTTTTGCTAGTAACTATAATGTATATAAGCCTATAATAATTCCGAGTTTTACATTAACGGTCATGCCGAGCGTGCTAACGCATATTGAGTTTTCTTCAGAAGCGGTAAAAAATCTGCTGCTTGCTCTTAAACCAAATACAGCTCCTGGACCAGATCATATACCTGGCAAACTATTAAAAATTTGTGCTTCATCGTTATCAAAACCACTTGCAGAGATAATGACTAAGTCTTTTTCACTAGGAATGTTACCTGATGAATGGTTGCAGGCGGCCATAACGCCTCTGCACAAGTCAGGGGACAAACTGGATCCAACTAATTACAGACCAGTAAGCCTTACGTCAATTTGCTGCAAGGTGATGGAAAAAATTATAGTCAAAGAACTTATATTCCACATGCAGCAAAATAATTTAATACCTGAGCAGCAGCACGGTTTTTTACCGGGTAGGTCTGTAATAACTAATTTGCTGGACTCCACAAATCAGTGGACAAAAGTGATAGACGCAAGGCAGCCTTTAGACATTATATACCTTGATTTCAGTAAAGCTTTTGACAAGGTGCCGCATGATCTGTTACTGGTGAAGCTAGAAGCTTATGGTGTTAAAGGTCATTTACTCAATTGGATTCGTGCTTTTCTATCTAATAGAACTTACCACGTAAAGGTTGGTGACGCGCTCTCTCTTCCAAAACCAGTAGCAAGTGGAGTCCCGCAAGGGTCTGTGCTTGGGCTAATCTTGTTTTTGTTGTACACCAGAGATCTTTTGTTTTCACTCGACGGCTATTCAGCATATGCAGACGATATTAAGTTGTTTGCTAACCCACTAGTCGCAAATTTGCAGGTTCAGCTTGACTTGGTATATCTGTGGTGTGAAACATGGCAGCTACCCCTTAATCTAGAAAAATGCTGTGTTTTGCAATGCGGGTATAACAATCCGAAGTATTTGTATCATGTCAATGACAGATTGAGCTGGTCTGAACAATGCGTTGCGGCAGTGGGTAAAGCGCGAAAAATGTTTTATTTATTGAAACATGTGTTTACCAATCCATCTACAGAGCTTATTTCTAGTTTATATATTATGTATATTCGGCCACAGTTGGAATTTGCATTGCCGGTGTGGAGACCACACTTAGTAAAAGATGTTCAGTTGATGGAAAGAGTCCAGCACCAAGTAACCCGATGGACATGCAATTTGAGACAAATACCCTATAAAAAACGTCTTCAGATTTTAAATTTGTCAGAATTACAAAATCGACAAAACAGAGCTGATGTCATCCAGGTATTTCGCTTGACACACAACTTATTTCCGGGAGCTATGACAGATTATTTAACTATAGACAGTAGAAGAAAGTTAAGAGGTCATTCCTACAAGCTGTTAAAGGAGCCGTTTCGATCAACAATTCGACAAAATTTCTTAACGAATCGTGCGTTTGATATTTGGAATTGTTTGCCGGAAAACGTTGTTTTAGCTCACACCGTCTCTGTCTTTAAAAATCGTTTTGACCAACATTTAATACTAAAAATTACCGAGTAACCTTAATGTTTCAATTCATTTGATACTCTAACTAACTAGTACTCGACTCGTACGATTGCTTACAATTAATTTGCTATAAAGGTATTTTGCCTTAGCAAGTAATCTCATTAAATAATAATAATAATAATAATAATTTGGTACGCATCCCTCGGACATTTTGATAATATATAGATAGCGATGTTAGGTCGCTGTTGCTGTTTCGACCTGCTTCTGAAAATTTGTTTTACCAGCAGCACTTTTGGGTTTACTATTCTCAAAAAATTTTCTTACTGCAACTCCTTTAGGCCAAAATTGCGGTTCCAAAAGATCTTTAATAAATTCAGAGTTAATAGTAATCTTAAAAGAGCTGTACACCTTAGCATTAGGATGAACATTTTTAGACGTCATGTGAGATTGTATTTTAGAGTTAACATAATTGAGGACATCAACTGTTGTTTTCTTTGGATTGACTCTAGTTACATGTAATGTAGAGTTTCTAATTCTGTTAACTACAGCAAAATCATCTCCATCCTCATTAACTATTTGTTCACCTGAACCTATGATAAGAGATTTGGCTTTATAATAATTATTGTTTTTCGACGTTTTTTCTACGGAACTTTCAAGTTTATGGTTCTTTAAAAAATCAGATTCAGCTTCACTACAATTTTCTTGGACACCCTGTGTATTTAAGTTTCTTACCTTAAAAGATAACGCAGAAGGCTGTGTTTCTTCAGTTGGTTTAATCACTACCGGTGATAATTTTTTTGTCTTTGGAATATTTAAAGATTTACCTTGCATATCACGTTTTTGCACCAATGAATCTGCATTATCAACACGAAAATTACTAGGATCATTGGATAGACTAATCTTGTTGTTTTCATTCGACCTGGATAGCAATCTAACCATATCAATATTTGATTTTTTTAAGTTTTTTATTTCTAGATGTAAGGACGACAGTTCCTTCCTTAGAGATTGGGACTCAGTTCTTACGGCAGTGGCCACAATTGTGAGAAACTCTCCACTTTTCAAAAATTCTATAATAATATCGGCAACTCCATTAGAGGAGGTGTTATGAATACGATCCTTCTCCTGGACACTAACATTGTTTCTTGCTTGATTTCTAGCATTATTGCACTCAGAACAAATTATCTCTTCATCATTGAGAATTTTCACATTATCTAAATATTTCACACAGCCTGGATGAGTAAGGCCTTGGCAACATACGCATTTTAGCCCGTTTTTAGGCACTAATCTGCATTTTGTGCATAGTTTAACCGGAGCGGTATTAGTTAACATCAGTTTAACATCAGAGATAAGACAAAAAAGAGTATCAAATGTCCATGCATGACCTTGCGACATGCCTATGCTAGTGACCACACTGACAACGCGATGGCCTCTCCATTGGGTTAAGGGCCAGGCTATCTAGCTACTCAATTAGTTATTGCACCGCATCCTAGATGGATTTTCCAGCGCCGCTCTGTTATCGGGTGTCTTTAATGAGCTTCAAAATTTACTGTACGGTCGGAAATCTAGGTATATTTAGTCAATGCTTCTACTTAGCTGTTTTAAAAATCAACGATACCAATGGTGAAGTCGAACAAAGCTAGACAAATACCCACACAACTTTTTTTTTTAAAAGGCTATAGTCAATTTGCTTTACAAACCAGTATCTGTACTATATCATCATAGTACAAATCAAACAAAAAATAAAATAATAAAATGATAAATTTATTTAATATTTAATAAGCTTTTATTTTCACATGCTTCACATTTATTTCGCATAGAACCGAATTGATGCAACTGACTTGAATATGTAGGATGGTTGTTTAAACTGAAAACTTACTAAAAAATTGTTGAAATTTATCATTGAACGATAATTTATTAAATGCGTTTGACAACAGATGATTAGCAGAGTCACCGCTATTTTTTACAAATAATTGCAAATGTTCTATAAAAGTTGACAAACTGAATTTTCTGAAACCGATACTTGAATATCACTAATGAATTAACGAATGGTACATTAACATCCGCATTCGAGTCAAGTTCTGTGGGTTGAATTCCTGAACATTTGACTAGTCTTAGGACCGGTTGCGTGAAAATTTGATGGTTAGTATATCCAGTCAACAATCATCAAAACATAGAATGTATATTGAAACCTAAATATTTAATAATATTAAGTTGAATGGCTTGAACAAAATTAGAACCAATTATTAAAATAATAAATTGTCGTTTGGTATAGTGCAAAGCAGAGAGTTTTGGAAATTTATTACTTTGTTGACGATAAAGCCGCTTTCTGTTACCGTTTAATAAATCAAAGAGACTATTGTGACAATGTTATAAATACCCATTCAAATTAAAAATATGTAGTATTTAAAATGAATTCAAAAACCTGCTATGAAAATAGCAGGTATTTACCAAAGGAAATAAAATTAATAGATATCTAATAAACAAAAAACAAAAGTAACTGATAATAACACGTCCGTTGTTCGTTCGGATAACTTATTCTAAAATGGACTACTCTCGTGCATTTCCAGAAAAACGCATATCCTACATCCCTTAAAACTACCTACTTTCACTGACGCTATAGCCGTTGGGACTTTTCCAAACCTACTTCGTGCTAAACTAAAACAAAGATCTATCTAAATGCTAAATAAATCCGTATAAAATAAGTCGTGATATTACAAATAGTAAAATATTTTTTTACTTTGGATGGATTTTTCTGTATGATATTGCTGACATTAGTGATAGTGAAATACAATATCCAATGTTTCAATATCTAACAGGTATTGAACGATGTAGACAGTGCAAATTATGAGACTGCAAACAGACTGTTTCTTAAAAATTCTACATGTAGTTAATTTAATGACATAATTAATAATGTGAGCGTTATTTGGTTAACTGTTTACCCAATCCCTATTGAGTTAAAAGCATAAAAGTAACATCTTTAGGGAAAATTTTGAAGATTTTTTTTCAAATCTAAGCTTTATCACATTGCAATCATTTTTGTGGTGACGTCTTTTATTTATTGTTTTGTTTGATAAATATAATTTTTATCACCATAAGAACAGAGGATTATAATGTTTTTTTTCTTATTTATAGTACGATTTTTATAATTTTGTGAAGAGTTTATAAAAGTTGACAAACCCTAAGTTACGGATGTTTCTGCTGGTAGTCTTTTCTCACTTTCTATACAAATTGCATGTATTTTGTAGCATTTTGGAGAGAAAAACTTAAAACAATTTTTTAGAAACTAACGCAGCTAAAGAGATTAATCACTTCTTGACAATAATAATTTTGAAACAGGGTAGAATTGGTTAAAAAGACAGACATGATGGTAAGAGAATTTTTGCATATTTTTATATAGATATACATTATGGTTGGTAGGTCCATGTTTCAAACCAGTCGGCTATATTTGATGCTTTTGTTCAAAAAAATTTGTTGTAGTTGAGTGATACCGTCTTTCATTTCTATGATTGCACGTGCAGGAATAGGATGACATTAGAAACATTTGTTCTTTAAAACTTTGTATCAGCTTGTAACAAAATTATAAAAATTATAGTTTACTATATGAACATCTGCACTTTTGTGCAAGTCTTTGCATCTACACACTTCAGTTTCTGCAAGTTTAGTGTTATATATAGTAAAAATTATATAATATACATTTGTATATAGTATACATTTATATACTTTTTATCTTTTAGCATTTTTGAACATGATTATTCACACACACTTTTGAATGTAATAACTGGAACTCTGATCAATGTAATGTATAACGCTAGACTTTCAACACAACATGACATGTTTTCAGTCTTAATAACCGTACCTTAGAAATTGTCTTCAGTTGACGAGATACAATTTCTTACACTTAGAATCAATATTAAAAGATAGCTAGTTACACTTTAAATTAATTTGAAACCAAATTTATTCAAATTTAATGAGACAAGTAAATATTATAGATATCATTTTTCAATTTTAACACTTCACTTATTTGCTTTTTGTGTGTGTGAAATGCCGATTATAATTTTTTTGTAAATTAAAAAAGTTATCTTAAGTTTATTTGGTTGTCAATTAGGTAATATTGTTTAAAAGTTTATTAATGCCTGTTCTATCTTACTAATATTAATATTTAAAGCCCAAGAAAAATGATACCAAAAAACCGTCAAATTATAGGCCTATAACGTGTTTGCCAACATTACATAAACTATTTACATCATGCATTAAAGATCTAATTTATAACCATTGCATAATTAATAATATTATAAATATTAAGCAGAAAGGTTGCATGAGTGGTTCTTTTGTTTGTAAAGAACCATTAATTATTGATTCAGCAGTAATGGAACGTGCTTGATTAAATAAACGTAGCATCTACACTGCTTTTATTGATTATAAAAAGCTTATGATTCCGTTTCTCATTGATGGTTAATATAAATTTTACAGTTGTATAAGATCAATTTAATGAAATTATTAACAGTTCAAATCAAGGAGAACTGTACAAATATCTAGATTATATTCAAAATTCAAAAATTTCTTATAAAGAAATTAAAAATAATATAAACAAAATGTTTTTCAACCGAGTTTTATTTTTTAAAAACGCAATTAAATAGTCAAAATTTGATACAAGCAATACATTCTTATGCTGTTTCTCCTATTTTAACTTATTCCTTGGGTGTAATCAAATGGACAGCAACAGATATTAATAACAATAACACAAGAATTTGAACATCTTTTACTAAATTTAATAAACATTATCCAAAATCTTCAATTGAACGATTTTTAATTACTAGAGAAAACGGAGGCAGAGGAATTTTGAACATATCAGTATTAATAAATAAACGTTCTAACATGCAAAATTACTTTCATAATTATAACACGGATAATAAATTAGTAAAATTTATTGTGAACATAGATACAGGTCTTACACCATCAAATTTGAAAAGTAAAATTATCACAATTAAATTAGATAAACAAGATAATAATTTGTTATTAAAAATTAAACAAAAGACATTACACAGTAGATTTTTTAAAGAAATTGAGTTAGATGGGATAGATAAAGAGCTGTCATTTTTCTGGATCAAGAAAGGACAACTTTTTCCAGAGACTGAATGTTTTGTTTTGCTATTCAAGATAGGGTTATTAACACTAAAAATTATTGTTAGTTCATAATTAAGGAACAATTAGTAAATGACGTTTGTAGAATGTGTTTTAATTCAGTGCTAGTTAATAAACAATATAAAAAAAACATGACGCAATCGCAAAAATAACTTATTCAAACTTGGCTTTTAAGTTTGGTTTGGTCAAAAATGTAGAACCGCATTATAATTAGAATCCAAAAAATTTCTTGGAAAATAAAAATTACAAATTATATTGGGATCGAACTTTGCTAACTGCTCCAAAAATTGAAGCCGGATATTATTATCGTATTGAAGAAAACTAAAGTTGCATATTTTATAGATATTGCTTTCCCAAATTCTTGTAATATTATTGATACCTTTAAAACGAAAACAAAGATCTCATTAGGGATTTTTGAAATATAAAAATGATAAATATTTTACTTTTAACTATTTCAAATATGGGTGATGTACTCATATCATTAAGTAAAAATCTCAAAATTTTAGATTTATATTTAAAAGTCCTCGCGGAAATACAGAAAACAGCATTATTATGTTTATGTCATATAATTTAGCTTGATTTAAAAAAAAAATTGTATTGTCTATTTAGTTTAAAACACAATTTGTTGTTTTTGTTTCAATTCTTAAATTGTATTAATTCAATTCTTAATAAGAAAAATAATAAAAATAATAAATAATTACAAAAACAATAATAATAATAATTTATAGAGCAAAATCTACAAATTCTTCCAATACATATCAAGTTAAAGAAACCCATAGGCGAAATTAAGTGGGTACTGATTTTAAACTCAACCTATATATACAAAACTGGAAAAAAAAGTTTTAGTCTAATTTTTTAATCTAAATTAAGTGCTGAAGCAAGTGTACATTATAATTTATAGAAATACTAAGGTATATGGGTGCAAAATTATTTCATTTTTTGCTTAAACCGGTATTTACTACATTTGTCTAATTTTTTCTCTGAGTTTTGAACAACATCTTTTTCTATTTCATCTTAAATTTTAAAATATGAAGAGTTTTTAAACTGTTAGGCAGATTATTATAGATCTTTGCTATGTTATATGAAAATGAACTTTCAAATAACGCTAAAGAATGTACTGATGGAGTAATATGTCCTTTGTACCTGATGTTTATGTGATGGACATCTGAGCTAAATGATATTTTATCTGATATTTAAATGATATTTAGATAATTTTGTAAAAAAGAACTGCAGTTTGTAATTTCTTTCTATTATCCATGCGAAGCCATCTTAGTTCAGTAATTTTGTCTGGAGTCCGGTTAATAATTTTGTCATATTAAACACAAGACTAGCACACGCATTTTGCGCTTTTTGTATGCGGTGACCCATTGCGGTATGGTAAAGCTGAGAGCAAAAATTAAAATTAAAAAGTATAAGTGATTCTACAAAAGTTTTAGTTTCTACTGTAAGATATTTTAGCTAGGGATATAAAAATTTAAAATTTATCATAGGCCGTGCTTATTATTGAAGCTATTATCTATGATTACTCCTAAGTGTTTTGCTTTATTTGCATAACTTATCATATGATTATTATTAATTTTAATGTTAATATAGTTTGTCACATGAAAAACAATTTTATTTCTCTCAAAAAGTAAAAATTGAGATTTATCAGTATTAATTTCTGAAGAGTGGGCTTTTGAAAACTTAGCAGAGCTTCTTATATTTTGTAAACTGCGGCTTCGACTACATCTGGATAAAACAAGTAATACAACTGGGTGTCGTCAGCATACATATGAATATTACAGTGTTTTATAACTGTTGGTATCTGTATTGTGTATATTGCAAATAATAACGTACCAAGAAAAGACTTCTGTGGTACTTTTCTTGTTATTAAGCCGGCCTCAGATATATCATTGTTGATTTTAACAGATTGAGTTTTATGTGACAGGTAACTAACAAGTAAAGCACTATCAGAAACTCCGATATATTTATGTATTGCTATTGAGATGTTATAATCTATCATATCAAACGCTTTACTTAAAAGCTTATCTAGAAGCACCAAAACTGTAACTAATCTTTTTTCTCTTGCTTGTGCGATATCATCAGAAACTTTTAATAAAGCAGTAGTACAACTATGATTCGGACGGAAGCCAGACTAAACTTCTATGATGATATTTTGTATATTTAAAGAGTCTCAAAGTTGCACACACATAACTTTTTTTATAATTTTGGACAGAGTCGTAAAAATTGGGATATGTCTAAAATTTGAAAATTTTTTAGTGTTTTTGAATTTAGGTGATGCGTGTTACCACAAATCTGGCAAGACACAATTTATAAAACAGAAATTTACTATATTCGTTATAAAAGGTATGATTCAGGACAACCAAATTTAATCATATCGATATTGATTTGATCACTACCCGTCGATTTTGATCTTATGTTCGAAATAATATTTCTAATTGTTGGGTTATCTAAATTGCAAAATTGAAATTTTTTTTCGGCAATGTTAGGGTGTGATGTGAAAGAGTAATATAAAAGGATATTTAATTATTATGTAATATATTTTTTTGCACTAAATGTAAGAAGTGACTATTTAATTACTCAACTTTGATAAAATTTTAATTTAGTCCACACCTTTCTAGAATTAGACTGAGCAGCTGCTAAGTTAAAAACACTCTTCTTTTCATTTTCAATTACTTTGAATCTAAAGTTTTTGAGATTGTTTAAAATACTCTTTACTAGCACGTAGACCTGACCTGCTTTGATTTTTGAAACAAGTGTTGTGTGAGCCTTATCCTCCAATTCAATATACGCCTTATTGTACGACTATTATTTTTAAAATACATTTGCGCTAATATAGTTTAAAAATGTATGCTGTTTTTGAATCAAATTAAAGCACTCAGTGTTTTAAACACTAACACGTGTTAGTGTTTAAAACATTTTTCATAGCAAAAAATAATTTTTGAAGTTACATTTTATTTAGTTTGAGTTAATATTTTGTAACAATTTTCTCTCAATTTATTACGTTATTAATAAACAAAGTGTATTAAACAATTACACACATTTAAGTAAATTTGAAAATGGATGTATTGTAGATATGTAAGAAGCTGGTTTTTAATAAAACAAATTTCTGATTACCTGGGACGCAATCTCAAGACAAAATCTGTATTTGGCGTTGTAGATATAGAATTCTTTGACTAATTTCAGCAAGGAAAAGGTGTCACTTGAAGATTGCGGTTTTAGAAGAAAATATTTCTCCAACACTAGCGGTTAAGACCAAAAAACTCATCAAATTTGAATAAAACAAGTAGAGTATGTAAAAATAAACGTAGAATATTCAATTAAATTGTTGATACCAAACTCTGTAAGAACATCTGTACGAGAAACGCTTCAAAGTAAATTTTTAAAAAATTTAACAAGAAACGACACAAAAAATTTAAATTTTTCTAGTAACTATTTACAAAAATAATCCGAGAAGTTAAAAGCTTCTTTACCAAATGAACAAATCTTATTAGTAAAGAGCTTAATTATGAATTGTAGATTTCTAATTCCAATGTACATAAATTATACTGGATCTCAAAACTTTTCAAACTTTTTGTTTGAAAAATTGAAAGACCAATTGTTTTAATGATAAACAATCCTACGTATAATAATTTTAAATGATTAGTGAATGGATTCAAAAATCTAAATATGTCGTTAGAACTTTTTTCAGTAAAAATCTCAAATGAGTTTATCAATAAATTAAAATCAGTAAAATTAAACAGTAACAACAAATTAGTGTCGTTTTTATATCATAGCGTTCCAATAGAAACAGCAAAAAATTATTTAAAAATCTTACTTGAATTTAATAGAATTGAGCCAAATATAATTTGCACATACATAACATTAACGGAGATATGCGTAAAACAATCCGTTTCTCAATATAACAATAAATTTTCGTAACAAACTAAAGGAGGTAGCATGGGTCAATGTATAATGCCTTTTCTAGCCAAATTATTCATGCAACATTTTGAAAATAATGCAAAAAATTTCAATATTTTCTTAAAATGGCCAACGACGTTTTCGCAGGTTTTAATAATTCTGAGAGTTTAACAAATTTTGTGTTAAACTTAAATAAATTGGTTGCTTTCAATACAACTCACTTATAAAGAAAAAATTTATAACAAATTATCAATCGTAATTAAAAAAGCAACGGGCAATTTAAAATTTAATAGATTTAGAAAAGAAGCAAACACTTTAGGATACATACCCAGAGATGTGAATCATTATATTCAACATAAAATAGCAAGTTTAAGTTTTCGTTAAAGAGCTTATAATGTACCTTTCCTTTAAGTCAAAAAAACTCCAATAAAGAAAAAGTATTATCGAAAAAATTGCTAATAATAATGGATATAATAAAGAAATTGTAAATAAAATTATAAATAAAGAAAAGTTTAAAGCAAATATCAATTATTGCACAATTTTTTTAAGCAAATAAGCAAGAATTAAATCTTTTTCATTACCCTTTGAACCTAAGATATTTAAGGACTTGACATTGTGTTTAAGCAATTAAGATTTAGAACGTTTTATCAGAGATGATTAAAATAAAAAGACATGTTAGAAAGTTCAAAAGACACTAATGTTAGAAAAATATAAAATTTATCGCTTCGAATGTAATTAATAACTGTGACAAATGTTATATAAGCTAAATGTGTAAAGCAGTTCAATCTAAATACAAAGTGCATTTAACTCACTTAAATTACATCAGATTAGACAAATCGAGTATAGAAGAGCACTTCTATAATATTAATCATCATATTTGCATTAACAAATTAAAATTTGTCAAGCAAATAAATAACTACTGACATCTAGATGCCGCTGAATTTATTGAAACTTATAAAACTAAGGCAAATGCTTTTAACAAAAATAAAATTATTTCTATTTATTAGTTAACTTTTGTTAAAAACCGACTGAGTCTTTAGTCGGTCTATTAGGAGATACCCACAAAATAAGAAACTTACTTACAAAAATTTCATAAACCAGATAAATCTAAGCAAATAATAATTCAGTTCAATTTACCTCTTGATGGTAATCACTTGGTGTGGAAAAGGCTTTCGAGATTTATTAAACAATTTTTTTAGCAAGTCGTAAAACTGTGTGAATAATTGTAGGTTATTATGTTAAATCTATAGATGGTTCAAGAAAATAGAAGGATAAATTGTATCTCTTCAAAATATGTAAGCAGCCGAGGTAGACACACAAAAATTCATCAATTTATCAAAAAGTTGGTGTTTATAGCGATAATAAAAAAATTTTTTTATTCCGGCTTTATAAAATCTACGGCCAAACCGAGCTAGTTGCATTATGTAATAAGCCCTTTTGCTAGTTTATCACAGGGTCGCTGTCAACCAATGGGTAAAGCTATCCATCTGACGACTGGGGTTTAAAATAAATATAATTAATATCTTTGTGTCGTTGATTTCTATAAGACTCACGGCTAAACAGAGCTAGTCCTAAGCAGGGTTTCATAATGAGTTCTCAAATTATATAAAAATTACAAGGAAAATGATTTTTGGTTTAGTGATAGCAGATTTAAACGAAATGATTGAGAAACTTTAATAAAAAAAAAACAAGACGGTGATACGTCATAATGATCATTAAAGAAAATGTTTTTTAAATTTTACATAAAAAGTAGCAAAGGGC
Organism: Lagria hirta; assembly: GCA_947359425.1. Taxonomy (NCBI): domain Eukaryota; kingdom Metazoa; phylum Arthropoda; class Insecta; order Coleoptera; family Tenebrionidae; genus Lagria; species Lagria hirta. Next base: position 30,255,267 of record OX375795.1, on the reverse strand, counting down.
TTTTTAGACAAAAAAGTTGTCTATCAACTTTTAACAAGCTCTGTCAAACTAAAAACAAAATTTAATCATTTTCTGATACTACTTCTTAAATTGTTTAGTATGATTATAATTAACGTTTGAATTCAACACTGTATTTTATGTGATGGTTAATAATATTTTCTTAAAAAAGGTGATATTGATTTCTTAAAAACACTTTTTTCTGGCAAGTAAGGTATTTTTCTACAGAATTTTGTAATTATAACCTAGTTTGTTTTTATTTCATGTATGTGCTTTCTAAATATCGATTCTTTGTGTTTATAAATTGTGTTTCACTTTTTCTTAAAGTATATTAGAATTTTATTTAATACCTTATTGCTTTGAAACTTTCTCTCTACTAAAAAGTTAGAAAAAGTTGTTTGTTCTCTCCATACATAATGCTCTTTGTGAAAAACGGTAAAGGCTTTTATCAGCAATTTTGATTAAGTTACGATACTGAGTAGATTGTAGACCATGAGATATTTAATAAAGTTACACATTCAAAAATCGGTTCTTTGCAAAAAAAGGTTTTCAAGTTTTAGTTTTAATTTGAAAGAATCCTAACTTTAATGTATTAGGTTGTGTTTCTATTCTTGAAATTTAGTCTGGGATATAAGTCTTTGGCTCATAAGAAAACGCAGATGTTATTACGCTCTACAAGATTTTCTTATGTTTCTTTCCGATAAACCTTTAAGACTGTAAAAATGGCAATTTGTTTTTTGTTCAAGAGTGTTATTCTCCAAAAGATATGTTGTAGAAAATCAAAGCTAATGGTATACACAAGTATGTTTGGAATATTTGCTTCAGTTTTAATTAAAAGCAGTTGTAGAGAAAGCTCAGTAATTTCATAACACGAGGCGTACACACCACATTGTAATCCTGGACTCGTTCAATAGCGGCAATAATTGAACAGAGAAAGCAGTTCAGCACAATGGCGGCAGGTGCTTAGGTTATTTTGGTCGTCGATTGTTCAACAGCAGATTGCACTAAAATAAATTAAATAGTATTAGTAATTATAGGGAAAAACCGGAAAAAATTGATTATTTTGTAAAATGTCAGAACGTTTTTTGATTTTGCTTGAGAAAATCAGCTGAGAAAAGTTGGATAATTCGTAAATAACAAAGATTTTCTGTTTCATTCTCAATAAAATCAGCTGATAAAGGCCGTTTTTTGTTGAAGATAATTTTGAGTTACAAGCATTTGCAAATGGAGAAGGTGCAAATATTCATAGATGTGTTGTTGTAATTAGTCTAAGTGTGACTTAAATGAAGTAAAAGACAATTATACTGTATTTTTAATTGTAATTCTTTTTCATATTTCTTTTAGCTATTGAATATTCTACTGACAATAGCCGTTTTCCGTCTTATTTGTAGCAAATATCTTTTAACTGTTGAGAATGTCAATGACCGTGTGTTCTAACAACTATTAAATTTTAAATTTTTCCCAGAGTTGGCTGGTAAGGTGTATCACTTGAGCGTCTAAAGTTGTATATTATTTTAATTTTTCTGCATCAAACAATTTTGGAATTTATTAATTCAACAACCGACAAACAATCCTGTGTTTGAGATATTTTTATGACGTGAGATAGGAATATTTTTGAATAATTTTCTTTCTAAAACATTTAAGAGAAACCGACTTATTTTTATTAATGATGGTAAATGTCTGGGGTTATAAGTATTAGTGTCCGAAATTTCGATTAAAAAAATGCTGCTTCTGCTGTGACTATTACTATTACATTAATGACCAATGACTACTAATTCACCAGTGACATATTTGGATTTATGTTTACCTAACTGTTTATTATATATAACTGTGATATGGTAAAACAAGCGACATCTATTAGAAGCTACCTTCACATGTTTTAATGCAATTAATTCACTCTACATGACAGATGATACAGATTGATATAAAACATATCCCTAACTGGAAAATCAAGTTAACGCCTTTTGTCTAATCATGTATCAATGATATGCAATGTAATCTATCTTCTTTGATTACTACTAACAAGTAAAAGAAAAAACTCAATGCAAATTTATTTAAACTAAATGCGTAAACGAGGACATGTTTTGTCCATATTGAAACTCTTCAGTAAGTCGAAACAGATTTAGATTTTAATATGAGAGTATACGATCAACTTACGTACTTACACATATAAAGGTAAGAAAATTATAATAAAAAAACAGTTGTACTTTAAAACTTTACATATTTTATAATTTTTTTTTATAAATCGCAAAATCGGCAAATTTTAATTTTTCAAATGTTATTGGGGCAATAGATTGCACAAACGTTGTCATAATAGCCCTATCAGAAAATTACCCATTGCACCCTCCGCTGGCATATTTTAACCGAAAGAGGTTTAATAGCGTTAATGTGCAAGGGGTAAGAAAGTTGTTTGGGTTGGATCTACATTTCTGTAACTCAATTGGTAGATTTTCTTATTTTAATTACACGTTATTTATAGTTTTTGTTGGTTATTTTGACATCTCATTTTAAGCAACAAATAAGCTGTCTGTTTACTTCAAATATTTTAACGGTCTTTTGTAGCGTTTAACTCTATAATTCTATATATGTATTTATCGTCAAAATCTATCACTTTTTTCTTATAGTTTTTCGTTTTGGATCTCAGTGTTTGACTCCTCTTAAAATATTCAAAACTCTTTGTTTTTATAATAAGACTGTACTCTTACATTTTTAGTTTTTTGACTATATTCAAAAATATTTTCTGTAGAGACAGCAAGAACTAAATCTTTCTACCTTTTCAACTTTTTTTCTTACTGATGAACATCTATTATCGATATCTCAATTATTTAAAATCGAAAAGGGGATGTGCTGCACATTAACGAGTCTTATGTTCTGGATCACGGTTCTAGGTATGCTTTGTTTTGAAAATCAACTCAATCTATCCAATAATACAAAGAATTTAAGCACTTATGAAACATTTTCTTATTGTTGGAACAACTTTCTATACACGTAAAATAATTCACTTTAAGAAATAAAATAAATTTAACTAGTAACTACTAAAGTGTGTTATTTTTGGTTGAATCGAATGATACAACTGCTTTCAACTCATCCATATTCTTGACTCCGCGAAATTCTGATTTGTCAATAGAATTTAAAATTTTTTTTTCGGGGAGTATTTTGCGATTTTAAACATTTAGATTTTATAATGAAAATTTAAGTAAATAAAAATATGTTATTTTTGTTGAAATATTACTAAATTCAAACTTTTTTTGTATTGTTGTGTGCATGTCTTGACTATTTCAATATTTTGACAAATCGACTAGTTCTCTTCAATTTATGTCATTAGTTGTTTAATAGTTATTAGTAAAACTTATTTGTCTTTAAATTTAGAATAAAGTAATTTTTTGAACAACCTTATTTATTAAATGGTAGTTTTACTTTTATTAATGCAATTTTTCTGGCCGTGATAGCGCTTTAGTAAGCAAAAACAACTTTTATACTTTCTGAATATCCGTTCAATATTGTACGGGGTAAAATAAAAATATATTTTTAAACTAGTCATTGACTTAATAGAATCTCTAAAGTAAAAACATGGAAAATTATGAGTTGTGCGAATGAATTTGAAGCATTCTTAATAGAGGAATAGAGTAGAAGAATTTACTTTTATTCACAGAACTTTATGCTACTTCTGCACAAGAGCAGTTAGTTTTTGATGTTTTGTCGAGTTGGAATAATTTTTTCTTTACCAACGTTTTTGCATACTTTAAGGTCTTATTGCAACAGACATAATTAAATTCTTGTAAAAAAATTATCAAATTTAAAAAATTGTTATTTTGTTAAAAGTTTACCACTTTGGCACTGATCCAATTGCAAAATTAAACGTCTGTTAACAGGTAGCACTTCAGCACAAGTTTGAGCTTTTACCCATTTGTAAATACTATTATGTCATTTTTAGTAACAAGAATAAGAATTTTACATCTATAATTAAATCGATAGTTTATTAATTATTTTATTCTAACAACAGCGTAACTGTTTTATAATTTAATTGTGTAATCGTTTAATGACATTTTTGGAATAATGGCGGTAGTGCCAGCTCAACCGTCTCAGTTTGGCTTAAGCATACTTATAAATGAATCGTACGAGTGGAATCTAAAATTGCAAATCTCACATCTTCTATTCTGCATTTATGTCAAAAATAGAGAGAATCGTCTAGTACAACCTTTTGCTAAGCTTGTACTACACATTAAAATTTTGTACTAAAATTTACAATGCACCTCCTCATACCACATTTCTATATAAGTTCAGTTAAGCGGTTAACTCTTATACAACATTGTTGTATTATTTTGTTTGAATTAATTAGTATCATTCTTAAAAAAGAGTGACAACCGCTTTTTCATTTTTTTTTACTTTAATATTGAATACTAAATATCTAAATAAATAATATTATCTGATAAGAATAATAATAATATACATTACCAACAAACGTCTAGTTCTGTAATTAAGTTCAGTTCTAAAATGCCACCTAAATTCAATATTTAAATACGTTTACCTTAAAATATAAAAGAGATTTTTTTCAGTTTATCTAAGCTGCACAACCTGTACAAGCTTTGAACTACTACGCATTCAGCATTATGGACGCCCCTATTATAGGTTTTATAAAAAAAACCTTATTTATTTTAAATAAGGTATCTAATAAAAATATGGTTTTTTTTTGTTATTGAAATTATATTGAGTGTAATTAATATCCAGCTTTTGTTTTGTGCAAACGTTTTTTTTTTCTTGTTATATTTTCTCTGTTCTTTCACTTCACTTATTTGGCTTTTTCAATCACAGTTAATTAGAGCATTTAATACTTCTAATTTTAAGCATTAAGTTGCTTTTGGATTAACTGCACTTGCAATCCGACTTATAGCTCTGCAGCGGCGGAAACGGATTTTTATTTGATTACAATTTTTTCTCTAGATTTCAACTAGATCTGTAGACTTGCTCAACTAGATATGCTCTATTCTTATTGAAACTCTCCAGCAAATTGCAACAGATTCTTATCAGTCTACTAACAAATAGATATTATGTGTCACATGCATTGTCATGTAGAAACCTGGCTTTAGGACTTTTATGTAAAGCAGCTTTTAATTTCAATAGATCCCGTTATTTTTAATGCACTTTAAAATAAAGAATTTTTTTTGACCCAGTCTAATTCAACATATACATTTTAATTCCAAACTTTTTGAAGAACAAAACTTTTTCTATCAAAAAACCTTAGCTGACTTTGTCTTGCTTTTGTTCTTTATATATAAGTTATAATTTGAATAAATACGTTTTGAACAAGTAAAAGCTAGAATTTTAAAATAGAAAAATTTCATTATTTTTTTTTTGATGAAAAAGTTTATTATTTTTTAAAATGTATGTGTTAATAGTTATTTACTAAATTTGACTACATATTTTAATTGTTTAGATATATTTTGTTGAGTATTTTGTGAATTAAGAGCGTTTTTAAATGTATTGCTACCGCGTACAATTAGACTTTGATATTTACAGATAGTTTTAAAAAATTTATTAACAATTAGTGAAAATAAATGCTTAACTTTAAATTTTTAGGGAGACAGTAAAGCTAAATATTTATACTCTGATCATGATATAGCACATTTGGAAAATATTTGTATTGTGCATACTGAAACCAATTTATTTATTTTAAATTAATTCACAGATTGCTGTCAAAATATTGTAAAATGTACTAATTATTAAAACTACTAGGTGAAATATTTAGAATATTCTCACAATCAAAAATCTTTTTAGAAACGCTGAAATATATGATTTTTTTTTATTTCAATTTGAAAATTGTGCTTCTGAGAGAGAGGAAACAGCAAATTTTGCAGAAGTGGTTTAGATGATAAAAAATGGCCAGAAAATATAAATTATTTGATCAAACCAATAAACTCGAGCCAGAGAGGATTTATTATTATAACAAGTTTTGAATAACAATGCGGAAAGTGCTGTCCTGATGACGCCTCCACCGATGGAGTACGAAACGACAATTTTAATAAACTTTTCAACACGGTCTTTTCCGAAAGATGTCAATATTTCATAAATTAGTATTCTAAACACTTAATTGTAAAATATTCAGGCACCTGATTTGTACTTGGCGACTTATTTAATAAATTAATTTTATTAATTAATTGAAAAAGTTATTCTAATTAATTTGGCTAATAGATACCTTTAATCTGTTTCTCGAAAAATCGTGGATAATTCTCATCGCACATTGGCCGCCCTGCTAGTTGCTACAATACCTACATACAAATATCATTTTTGTTCAATAAATAAACGGTTTTATTTTGACATAAGCATAAGCGGCGCCACATGTTTTGTTATGTAGTTTTTTCAACAGCAAAAATTATTTTTCATAGTAGTGAACAACTTCAAATTTTGTATTAACAAAGTTTGCCACCTTTGCATCTGATTTAACTTGATGTGCAGTATCTACTGCAGCGCAAGAAAATGCAAGCTCGTTTCTACCTCAAACTGACAACGATTTTTAATTAAAACTTAATTTCTCCGACCCCGTTGACAAACTATAATTGCGTTCATTCCATTCGTTACCTACCCAACATTATTATTTAATAAGAACCAAATCGATATCCACGTTGACTCTTAAGTAAAGTTTACCAATAAAACTTAAATAATGGATAATAATTGCTGCAATGCTTTACTGCACTATTTAGGACTTATCGATTAGAAACAACTTTTTATTAAACAAAAAAAGCAAGCACATCTGTGAAAACAATTGATAGTAAATCAAAATAATTTAATAATATAGTAACTTAAAAAAAATTTAATAACTTTAAAAAAAATATTTTTTTTAAATTTCACATAAACAAGGCATTATTTGATTAATAAAAAAGCTCAACAAAGTGTTGAATTTAAATAAAAATAGCATCAATTGCAAAAAAAAAATTATTAGTAGAATTTTAAAATGAAAATGGCGCTGCAAGAGAGCCGCGTACTATCGATTGTCAAAAGAAATAATGCAGACCAAATTACTATAATAATGTTTTATGATTTCTTACGAGTGCAAACTAACAATAATATGTATAAATATTGATATTGAAATGTCATAACTAAAGGCTAGTCAGTAAGCAATTTCTAAAACCAAAATTAAAGAGCGTTCTCAAATCTTTTAAAAATGGATGTGTACTTTGTTTGTTAAACATTGAAATGCATTATATTTACGTCATAACGTGATTCTTAGTGACGGACTTTTGATGTTGACAAAACACTGCAAAATTGTGGGTATGCTACTAGGTAGTGTAGTTCAATTGGATGCTGACCAGCTTTGATGAATTAGCTATTTATATCCTCTAGCTTAGTATGTTTTCCTAAAAACTACATATCAATAAAATTAATCAGAAACCACTATTCTGAGTTAGTATTTTTAAAACTTTCTTGTTTTTTTATTTGACTCAGATTGTAAAACATTACCATTTTTACTCTAATTACAAATACAAATAACTTAATAGCAGTGATGAACAATTATTTTGTTAAAAATACACGCTACTTTTTCTAACTACGGCCTACTTTTTGAAAAAACAAACTCTTGGTCTCCATGTCAGCAAACAACGGCCTCAAATAAAAATTTTTATTTTAATAAAATAGTTATATAAGTATTACCTAAAATTATTTCAAAAATAATATTAGATTGAAAGTTTTATTGCTAATTTAACAATGGACCCATTTACATAATTTTAGCTATTAAATTTAAAACAAAAATAAAAAAAACTTATTTTTATGTTATTTATTTTTAATTATACACTAACGCAAAATAAAAATATGTCTTCTTTTGTAAGCTGAAAAAGTTGACCATTTCTGGGCTAGCCAAGAAAATAAGATCACATTTTCTCCGTCCGACGTTGCTGCTTTAAGATAAAAGCAAATGCTAGACGGTTAAACAGTAGGCAACCAACTAAGAACACTCTAGGCATTTTACTATTTATGAGCGGTGTTAAAATTTGATATTTGATTAACATTAATGATTATAAACGTTAATTTTATTCAAAACAAAATACTTTTGTGTAAAATAAATTGTGTAAATCAGGACGATAAAGTAATCTAAAGTAATAACCTGTAACTAATTTTAAGATAATGGTTGATTATAAGGTAATGTTGTGTAGGATAAAAAATAATGTGTAAACCACGACCGCAAAATGGATTTCCAGGCTGTGAAAAGTGGTCAGCTTCGCTTTCGGCTTGCCTGTTCATATCTAGCACTTTGCCGTTTAGGTTTACAATATACTATTTTTATCAATAAAAATTTATAATACTTTGAAAGTCATAGCATGAACTATAATAACAACAAAACATTATTTGAAATTGTTTCAAATCATGGTAGAAAAAGGTCAAAACCTGAAAAAGAGACGTAACTCTTATAAGGCCAGCGTTTTTGACCTCTGTGCATTAACTAGTAAAATAAAATCACTTAAGACCATATATATATATAGTATTAAATAATAAAAAAACATGTTAAAAACACAAAAAGATGTTTGATAGTTACTATTTGCCTAAAATTACTTGCCTTGCAAAATGCCGGTTTCCGGCCTTTGAATTCAAATAACTATTATTTAAACATCTACAAACCATAAGTTTATTTTTTTTGCTAAGTGATAGTACATAGTAATGATTATGATTATTTGCAATTATAACTGATTTGACATGGAATTATTATTTGTAATATTGTATTTTATTGCACGCTTTGATAAACAGTTGTTTAAAGGTGGTAATCTCAACCAGAGGTAATAGAGTGAAATGATAAAATTATTTTGTATGAGCGTGGCTTATCAGTAAAATTTTATTTTTAGACACAGATAAATAAGGAAAATAATCTTTTTCATTCAATTGTTGTTAAAAAAACAACTTGTGGTGTATTTTTGTGTGCCCATTTTGATTGTTTTGATATTTAAAAAAAAATTTTTTTTCTATTCGTTCGGGCTATCTATGAATCTGACATAACCTTATCTTGGTTAGAGATTATTTTATTTTTTTTAGGTATTATTTTTAGGCTTGGACTATTAGGTTTTTGCTTTAGGGAGTTGTCTCATTATTGTTAGTTCGAATCTATTCATAGCAGTGCTCCAGCTAACAGTGAAGATGGATTTCCAAAGTTTGTGATGCAAATTGATTGACCTCTCTAGAGATTTGCATTACAAACTCTGATAAACCATCTTTAAAACAATGTCTTGCATTGTATGTTGTTTACATTTGTAACGACATCAGCAGGAAATATTCTAATAAACGTGCTCGTATTTTGACATCTTCCAGCAGCTTCTTCTTTGTCCAAAAGATAAGAAGATTTTTTTTTCTGTGTAACACTATATATAGTTTGAACAAATAAAAAGAATTATTTTTCTAAAATGTTGAAACAGGCAAAGTATGCACACGCAAGTTGATGTTTTTAGCAATGTTTAAAAAAAATAGAATTATTTTTTTTTTATTTTTGTCTTAAATGTTTTACAAACCACGCTTATACGGAAAAATTCTATAATCTTATTATATTAAAAACACATTAAAAAAAACATTTATTAAAATTTGTTTGCTTGAAAAAGGATAATCTAACAATAAAAAATGAGCAATACATTGTCATGTCTTAATTTTGCAACAACATTGAATTATAACAAAAATAAAATAAAATTTATTAGATTTTTTTTATATGATTTCAATAAAAGTTTTTTTTAATAATAATTAAGTACATTCTGAAAACAATTACAGTAGTCTGTGAATAATCTAGATCTTGGACTTTATAGTTTAGCGGTCATAATATGTGGATGGTTTTTGATATTTTTGTATAATTCTTTGGTCACTTTGTTTTTGTGGCTAAACTATAGATATTTTATTTTAAAAGAAGATTATTTATTTGTAGTAGGTAATCTATGAGTGATCGTTCAATCACAAAATGAGGAGAAAAATTATATAATATGCAAATTATTTTAAACAAGCAATGATAATTGTTTTATATGGCAAGGATTTGTTTCTTTGGATTTTATTGGCACTATATATACTGGTAAAACTGTGTAAATTGTTTGGGTTTTGCTTGTATTTGTTAAAATGGTTTTCTAAACTACTTACTACACTTTTTTGTTTAGAAACTGTTTTAAACATCAATGAACACTAAATTTTCAATAAAAGGGTATCAATAACTCAAGATATGAAATATATTTTTGAAAGACATAGACTAAATTTTTTGTGAAAACAGGGGAGACTTTTCCCAATAAAGCGCAGCCATAATTCTTCCAGAATCGTTCGTTCAATAGAAGGGTAAACACATTATGCCTGCGCTTTAGTTCTTGGACGAATGTGGCACTTGATTTTTTTATCACAAGCACATTCGGGTCTGGAACAAAGCCAGCGTGATTTTTATCTGTTTGAGGACAAACACGCCGAGCCATGGAGGTGGCAATTGAATGGTGGTTTTATTTTTGAACGTATTTTTGCTGATGTTTTTCTGGATCTTTTGTTAAGTTCGCTCTTTTACGTCAGTTGTAAAATTGGAGAAAATTACATTTGAAGCACTGAATGTGTTGTTGGCAATTGAACGCATTCTTTCGACGTAACGAATGTCTGAAGTGTAATTAGCATTGACGTATTTTCGACGCTCCCTCTGCTGGTAGTACAGAAAATGATGAATAGTGCAAGTTTTTAAAAACTTTAACAAGTCTGACTTGAAAATCGATTGACAGAGCTTTTAAAATTAATGAACCAATATATGTGTTTTCTGCGGAATTAATTTGTTTTCAGCTTAGTTAAAGCAAAGTGTAGTTGTCGCTTTGATTCTATTAAAATAACTATTGTCTCTTTCTTTTATAGTTTTTTGTTTTTAACATTTTAATGGTTAAGGCTTGAATTACTTTAGTTTTATATCTCCAGACATTAAAATTAAAACAAATCTTTGAAAATGTAAGATGTTTATTGAGTTTTAAGTTATCAAAAACATCACATAAAGTTGATCAAGCATTTGTGCACTACAAAAGGTTAAAAAAAACAGGTGCATTTTCACTTATTAGTGTCAGACTAGTAACCCACATAGTTAAATTACATTTTGTTGCCAAGTATTTTGAGCTTGCGCATTAAAAATTTATTTAAGTGACTCACAGACGGGCTGCCAATTAAGTTGTTTTATGAACATTAAATTTTTACATTTTTCAAGCTTACTAATTTTATTATCTTATTAACTTAAAAATCTTAAAAAAACATTCAATCAAATGAAATATTTAAATAAAATTAAATTAAGTGTTATATTAATATAACACTTTTAAGCAATACTGATTATAGTAACACAATTATTTTATTGATGGTCTTACAATTTATCTAGTAATAAAAATATTTTATAATATAAACTAAGAAAAATAAGATTAAAAACAGGTGACACAAACATAATTTTTTTTAGGAAGCAAACACTTGGTAATAATAACATGAAAAGGCGTGTTGCAATTTGTCTAGAGATTAGTGACCTTCATTTGCAACATTTTGAAACTTTTATCTTTTTTATATTTATTTAAGGTTATGGAATATTCTGTTTAAAATAAATCGCAATTAATTGCCGTATTTATTTTTTCAAATAAACGAACAACACGATGTCAACTGTAAATCTTAAAATAGCACCCCTTTGCAACCTGCGTGATTCGTTGCTGGCTTATTTTGGATGTGCTTAAGAAAGAGCGGTGGGGCAACTCATGTAATACTTCAGGGCTTATGTTATCATTTTGCACTTTCTTTTTCAACATTATAATGTTGAATAATTAAAATATATTTTTATGTTATAACATAAAAGTATTTTTTGCCAGTTTATCATCGACATACGTTCTTTATTAAAACGTTTACTTGATAGAAGAACGTTTTGATCGCACGGTTTATGCAACATTTAGCAAAAACCGTTCGCAACAGTTTTTGCTTAAAATTCAAGAATCGACATCTTGGTTTCTACATGTATATAACCATTAATCATTTTGTCTAGATGTACTTAACAACGTTTACTTAGAGAATTTTAAAATTAAAATTATGATAATTTCATTCTCATTTTAAATCTAAATGATTAATAAAACTTAATTAAACAAATATGAAATTTGTGGTTTTTTTCTATACCACATAATTTTAAGACAAAAATTGAATTGTATAAGTGAAGTTTTAATTTAATCAGTTGAATAAGCTAGTTTCACCTTTTAATCTACACTAATATTATAAAGAGGAAAGATTTGTATGTTTGTAATAAATAGGCTCAAAAAATACTGGGCCGATTTAAAAAATTCTTTCACCAATAGAATGCTACATTTTTTCTATTTGACATAGGCTACATTTCATTTTGAAAAAAATTAGGGATCCTTAGTAAAATTTGAACAATGTAACCGAAGGTGTAGAAAAATGAGTCTTAAAATGTCTTTCGTCGAATGCGCTGCCGAAACTATTAGCGATAGAACAAAATAATGTGCAACAATATTGAAGAACATCATAATGTCTACAAAAAACTCCGGGGTAGCATATGTCCAACTATTGTAGTTATGTCACTACAACAACTTTTCTGCAATATTTAATAAAATTAGTAAAGTCCTTCTGAGGTATGACGAGACCAGGGAAATATTTATTCATTTATATATGGAGGATATTATAGATTCCAGTTCAAATTGAATAGGTACGCATAAATAAGATAGGTCAGCTATACAAAATAAAGTAGTGCATCAAATTTACGCTAAGGCGGTACGAAGTTTGCCGTGTCAACTAGTGTATCATAAATGAAAAAAATGCTTTCGAAGTTTTGGGGTTAAATCCGACATGGCTTGACCCATGTCATGTTTAGTGACTATTGAATGTCAGAAGATGAACTTAATAATACTTCATTGATAGTATTATAATATTGTGGATTTAAACAAAAGCATGGTAAGCTAATATGTCTGTCATAGATAGCATAAAAAAATGTGTAATCTTATGAAAATAACTTGACTTGAAAGACTGCGACTTTCAGTTATCAAACAATATTGCAATACAAAAATTATAATGAGGACTTTAATGTTAGATTAAATAATTAATTGCGTTTCTTTGGTCTGGAACAAACTATTTTTGAACAAACAAAAAATTAGTATGTTTTGAATAGTATTTAATTCCGACTCTATTCTAAAGGCTGTATATCGTAACGAATGATCTTTTTCTAGATTACTGAAACTTTTTATTTGATTTTGATAGTACTTTTGACTACACTGTTCTGGGCTTATTCATCTTCTGGGCATTACCAGAAGATGGATAAAATTCAGGTTTCAACAAAAAAATGTTAAGAGTGTTTTATTCATCACGCATTTTTCATCCAAATCAAATGAATCTAAGTCTCGAACAAAAGTTAAAATAAAGTCATGCATGTCATTGAAAACTCATACAGAGTATCAAGATATGTTCAAAGATTCTTGTTTTTTGGTGCCCAAATCATTAAATAATAAAAAGAAAGACGTTACGTCGAAAAATGATGATTTACGTAACTGTGAAAAATTTTTCTTTAAATTATATAGTGTCTGAAATGGTTTATTATATTAAAGATAAGAAATGAAAACTCACAATTTTGTCACGCGTAAAACTGATAAAAATATTCGATGTTGCAAATGATGCTACGTGAACCTGCAATCATAGAAAATGTTACACTCTACTTGACGTACTTTTACCTGACCTTATGGTACGAGGGTGAATGCACTACCTGTACAAGTATTAAGGTATTTCTTGCGTCGGCTTACCCAACAACCTTGCATTATCAGTCATATTACAAGTTTTATAAAGTATATGGTATCGACACCTTTGATGTTGATAATCATCTCTAAGCATTTCGTTTACACTTACTACTCCATAAGTAGTTTTATAAGTATGTTATATTTGTATACTTTTAAATGTTCTACTGTTTTTTGTTTTTTGTTTATGTGTCTTTTATAATTCCTAGTATTTTTTTATTATTATGTTTTAGTTTATTATGATAGCAGGTTTTTTATATCTGACTATTGTTTATTATACTATCGCTTTGTCTATAGATTTTGTATCTTTTTAAGACAATAAAACATATACTACATAATAGTCGAAAGAGCTCTCAAAATTTAAAAAATGTTTGTTAAGTGATAAACGGTCTTATTAAGTATTTATTCAGAGATGCTCTAATTATTATTTACTGTTTTGTAATTTAACTCCCGAAATAGCACAAAACGTAGAAGTTTGGTTTTCTAACGTTGATTGATAAAACTTTTAATTGGTGTTACTACGTATTTATTTTATTTTTAAGTCAATGATAGACACTAGGATAGATATAAACCAATTCCAGTTAAAAACAATTTAATAATAATAACAATAATAACAATTCATTGTCCAAGCAAAAACCTAATTTTAAAATCTTGTTTTTGAAATTTACTAAAAACAAGATTTATTTTTTCAACTGTTTTATTTGTAAACAGTTTTTCTAAATTGTTAAGTTTTACTGACGAATAAAAATGTGAACAAAATAAGTCTGAGCTTCTTAATCTTTGTTTAAAGCAATTTGTCTCGATTTTATGTTTTTTTGATTGGTAACCAGTAATACCAAAACATCATCTAAATGTGATGCTGGAATGAAATCCTCAATGCTTATTGTTTATTCAATTATGTTTTATCTTCTTTTGTCATCTGCCGTCAGCAAATTTTGACACTGTTTGGTTGTCCATTTTTGTTTAGAAAAGCTTTAGATAGATTTCACTTGGTTTAAAATTATGTTTGAAATTTAAGCAAAAAAAAAAGCTTTTATTTAAGTTCTTTTATTGGTTAAAATTGCATGGTGAACCTTAGCATGTTCTCAATTCATTAAATCATTTAAAATTGCATGTATGGTATAAAATTAGTCTTTCTGTGAATAACTTTTTAACGGAATTGAAAATTGTTAACTTGTAATACATAAGATCATGAATAATGTTGGTGCTGTATAGCACTAGTGTTCCATCTGTATACAGTGTTCCATCTGTAGATCGAAGTTGAAAAACGAAAAATTGTCGTATAAATATTTTTCACAATTTTTTTCTATAAAAAAGCTTTGTAATAACAAAAAAAAATAAATCTTTTTTCAGTTTTGAATAAATTGCATCATAAATCATGAGCCAAAAAGTCACTTTTCTCAACAAACAATATGAAAAAGAAATGTCGCATTTTGTAAAATTATTGTGGTCTTGAGACAAACATTGTATTTTCAGATGTCTTCCCATAAGAGGTAAATCAAACGATCCAAAAACAAACTTTAATTCCTGTGTGTCAGACGTTTCTTGGAATACTGCCATTGCTTATTTCATACATGTTATGAATTCTTAAATGTCTAATGTAAGAGTACTCATTCTTTTGCATCGGACAGATAATTAACTAGGTACATTCCTTAACCATCAACGCAGTTTTTATATTTGTTTATATAGTTATGCGCAATTGAAATATGATGTGATCGGTTTTTATTGATTTTTGAACAGTCTAAGGCAATGTCAATATGCTAGAGTTCAGGCTTTGCTTTTACTTAATATAAAAAACTCAGTTTCAATAGGATTTTTTGCTTTAATTTTCTGACATGTTAGAACAGATGTTGAAAAGCTTTTGATCGATTCTAAATATTTTTTTAAATTAGAATTAAATTATTGTTACTTGTTGAATTTTTACCAAAATATTTTTTTATATCTAAAACTTATATTTATATATATATATATATTGTGAGCAATCTTGCCTTACAAATAAAATAAATGAAATTAAAAATACAAGAAAATAAAACAAATTAAGCTAATAGAAAAATTTATAAATTTATTTCAATTAAAAATAACAAATTAATTATAAAGAATAAAAATATATGTATAGAATATCACTACACTAGTGCCATTCTTTTTCTTTATGGATTTATTATCTACAGATCTCTAATAAGTAAATGTGAGTGTCATGTGGGTCACACACCAACTGGCATTGACATAATTTTAAGAATTGAAAGTGAGGTTAGATTATAGTATCCTATTTAAATAAAAGGGAATAAATAAACTAAACTAGAAGTAAAGGCTTTAAACGTTGTTTTATAATAGTAATGAATGAAATAAAGTCGAAATTTGCGTTTTCTGAAATAACAAAATACTTTTATTTACAACACAATTAAATACAATGTTCAAACACAATTTTCACATTCTAAACAGAGTAATTTACCTGAAATAACAAAAAACAACATTCAAAGCCTTGTAATGTGTAATTAAAATATTTTAATAACACTGTAAGAGCACCGTAAGAAGGCAATTTTTAAGAGAAATTACATTGTTCTTTAATTTTTAAACATTTTGTGATAAGTATATGTATGAATCATGACAAAATGACTCGTCAATAATTGAACAATAAAAATATAGTACTAGTTTAATTATTTTTACTAAGTTGTTGAGGATCACTAATTGATAATATCATCAGAAAGTTGATGAGCCAAAAAGCAGTAGCAGTAACAGCTAACAGAAATGTTTTTTGTGTCTTCCGCCGCTCTGCGAAATATAAGTAAATCCGCTACTATCAATAATTTAAAAAAGCGTAAAATTTTTAGTAAAAGTTTGTTATTTTGCTTCGTTATAAATAACAATACTTTGCTTTTGCTGTATACTATAGTTGAGTTTTTATTTAATATGTAATCGTAACAAATGCTAATACAATCACTAAAGTGATTGATTTGGTTGAGTCTCGTTGATCGAGAGGAAAAATAGTTGATTATTTTTGATGCTCTTGTGATAATTATAATTGATTAAGTGACCAGAAGTTAGTTATATAGTTATATACTCTTCAAGAGTGGATTTTTTGATTGTGTATTGTTTCTGTCAAAAAACTTATTACAATGAATAGGTATTGTGTTTATAAGCTTACAGAAAACCGGTATAAACTGCAAAATATGCACATAAAGCCAAATTTTTATTACTCTTCTATTTCATTCTAAATCTAGCGAAAATTCAATTTTATAGAACGTAACATAATACTTTGAAGCATGCATGTAGAAGTTTTTTATTATGGGTGTCATACAAGCTATAAGCTTGTTAGAAATTCTTAACTTTCAAATTTGAGGGTAAATGAAATCAGCATTTTGTGATAATTGTCAAGAATCGTTATTTTTTTAATTTTTTTTTGAAACTTTAAGAGTTACCAACTATTCGTTCTAATGGAATCTGAAATCTAGAATATACATACACATAAACACAACAATAGATAACCCGGTGAACACGAACCATCAGTTCATTACTCAGTCACCGGAGGGCTTCTAAATAATGACCCAATACTTTACAGATAATAATCTCATATTACAGTTTAGTTAATAGGGAAAGCTTTAATTCATTCAATTTTGAAAAAAGATAGCTGAAGCACAGTATATTTTCTAAGCTATAGGCTCACTTTTGTCGGCGTGGTTTTTGAGTTTTTCAGTATTATTTGTTCGGTGTGTAGAAAAGTATAAGTCAAGTTACTAACCCCTTTTTATAAAATCTTCTGATTTCAAAGCAGATCTTGTCAATGTAAAGTTATTAATACAAACAACTGTTGGATAAGTATACATATCTCTATCTTCTTCACGTAGACCGACTGCTCTATACTACACGACTATGTATTGTAATCTTAGCAAAAATTGCTAAAACAATATATTGAGAGACAAAACTGAATAAATGTATTTTTATTGATTTTTTAAATTTTTTTGTCATCTTACTCTTACACAAAATAAGTATTTCCAATGTAAAGGAATAAGCTCTATCAAATAATGTACCTAATCAGAACTTTTGGTTTCTTTTTGTAAAAACAAGCTAAAAAGTATGAACTAAGATAATGCAGACAA
The DNA here is from genome assembly GCA_947359425.1 of Lagria hirta. Lineage (NCBI taxonomy): Eukaryota > Metazoa > Arthropoda > Insecta > Coleoptera > Tenebrionidae > Lagria > Lagria hirta. The sequence continues at coordinate 30,237,452 of OX375795.1, read as the reverse complement.
TTTTTAATTGTTTGCAAATAAAAAGAGGTCACTCAATTTGAAGGTACATATGTATATAATTTTTGCGGATGTTTACGCATAACTTTTTTTGCTTATTTGGACGGATCAAAAAGTAGAAATGTTAAAACAGCTTGATAAAAATAAAAAGTTGTTAATGATCAGATCGTTAGAGTGACCGTTAAAATTGCACCACGACAGTGCAGCAAATCTCAATATTTAATTTAGCTCTCTAACATTTATTTTATAATGATTATAGCTGCACAAAATTTTTGCCGAGATGAAGTGATGGTGTGATTAAGCTATCTCGTTACTGAAATAATATCTCGTGTTAAAATTTGGAGAATTTGAAACTCTTTTTTGCTTGATTTGTTTGAATTAATGAATTTAATCAAATAAATAATAATTTTTTGTATTATAATATTAAAATAAATAAATTAATAATAATTGATTTATTTATTTTATTTTTATTTTTAGATTTGTTGATTTATTTAATATAATTAAATAAATTAATAATTAAGTATATTGAATTTGCATTTCAATTTTTCAATTGGTCACTTGTGTTTAAAAATAGTTTCGCAAGTTTTATATAATATATCATTATAACTAAGCCTGTATATGGCAAAAAATATTGCTTCACTTTTATTGGTTTTATTAAAAAGCTCATTATTTTTTTTTAAGTTTGTTAAGCAAGCTGTAGTGTGTTTTAAGCTATTGTAGACAGTGTTTAATCAAAATAGACAAAGAACAATGAATTATTTGAGAACAAACCTTTTTTTTTATAACTATTTTAGTAGATTATAAAAATTTATAACCTACTAAAATAGTTATAAAAAAAAATGTTTGCTCTCAAATAATGCATTGTTTTCAATAATCTCAAATGAGATTAAAATTTATTAACAATATTGCAACATTCTTTAAATTAGGTTGGATCAGCTACTATTCCAACACATAACATTTCTGGTTTATTGTGAATTACCGGTAAAAGTTTTGAAACCTTTCTAAAATATATTAATTACTGCTCTAGATCTTTCAAAAACTTTAATTGTCATAATTTTATTGCTGATATTGAAACAATACATTGGCATGATGCAAAAAAAAGATATAAATGTAAAAGTTGAAATAATTACGTCTATCCTCTATTCTTTGTTAGATAAACATACTCTACTACAAAATGTTTGCACCCTTAGGCCTCAGTTACCTTGGTTAACATCTAGTTTGAAATCATTTTATTAAAACAAAGTAAGCCTCTATAAGAAAACTAAACTTTTACTTCTTACTAGATTGAATTAGTTTAGAAATTTAGCCGTTTTGCAAGTTAGAAAAGCTAGGCGTGATTATATCTAAGTTTTGTACCACTTCAATGATACGCGATAATTAAGAAAACTCTTAAAAAAATAAAAGTTTAACGAGATTACGTCTGCGATAAGATAAATAATTCTGTCGTCCTAAGCAAGAAAGTCGTATACTTTATCTTTTTAGTTTTTGCATATACCTTTTGGATCATGAGCTTTTTTGCTAATACGACTAACTTTATTAGCGTTTTAATATGGTAAAATGAGCACATAAAACGTTCTAACTTATTAAGTATGATGAAAAAATGCACTGTTGTATTCGCAAGTGTAAAATTCTAGTTTTGAAAAAAATGTGAGATACGACTTTCTTGCTTAGGACGGCAGAATTAGTTTTCAAAAATTTACCAGAAAATAAACGATGAACAATGTGAGGATATGATAACTAAATATAAAACAGTTTGGGAATAATAACGTAAAGTTTGATTATGAGTCAAAATTATAAATAGTTTGAAATCAAATTAAAAGGGAAATAATGGTAATAATGTCTTTGTTATTTTGCTAATGTAATGACCGGTTTCACAAAGCGTTGTTAAAATTTTGCTAACACGTTGTTAGCTAACTTTGTGTTAAATTAACACGTTGTTAAAATCAACACGTTGTTAAAATGAGAACGGGTTTCACAACGGATTTATTATGCTATCGCACAAAATCTGTAATGTCAACAATAAATTTCTATAATTTTATGCCATCCAACACGTTGGATTAGCTAACAGGTTGTTAGTTAACAACGTGTTATCTCACAAAATCTGGTAATGTCGGCAATAAACTTTTATAATTTTATGTCATTCAACAAAACCACCTGTCATCTGTGAGTTTAGTGTGACAAAAGACGGTGAGGAAAGATAAAGCCTCACAGAATAGCCCCAATTTAATAACTTTGAGTTTTTGTATTTGACATTTGATTTGACAGATGACAGGTGGTTTCGTTGAATGACATAAAAATATAGAAGTTTATTGCCAACATTCCAGATGTTTTAGATAAAACGTTGTTAACTAACAACGTGTTAGCAAAATTTTAACAGCGCTTTGTGAAAGCGGTCATAATTTAATTAGTTTAACAAGAGAGTGTTAAATCGTGACAAAGCTTTGTAAAATCGATTTTTGATTTAACATCGGATTTAACAATGTGCTAGCTTAATTTGGGTTAAATTTGACATTGACATTAGAAACAACGTTTTATGAAACCCAAACCGATTTCCACATTGTGTTAAAATATTTAACAGATTGTTAAAATTTAACCACGCTTTGTGAAACCGGCCATAAAAACTAAAATATATATTAAAACAAACTGCTATTAATAAATTGATTTTTAATAGCTGATAAAAGAAAGAATTTGGAATTTATTTTTGATAAAACTTTAAGATTTAAGGTGCATGTGAATAATTTATTTAAAAATGTTATCCTAATTTAAAACTACTTTCCAGCGCTAAAATCTTACTTGTTTAATAAACATTGGTTGATAGATGATAAAGTTTTTACAAATTGACAGATGGATTTACAATTTCACACTCATATCATGTTTTTGCTAAAAAAAACTTTAACGAGGAGGTGTGGCTATTTTTTTATCAAAAAAATACGTTAATGCGCTCAAAACCAATTGATTTTGTTACAAATATATTGTTTGAAAAAGAGTGCGCGTTATCAGCTGTTGAATGTAAATATTTAGTACTCATCTACTTTGCAAATATTGTTAAAAAAAACTTATTTTTGTAGCTGGTGATTCTAATGTACATTTTTAAAACCAGTGCACTTAATATCAAAATTTTTTTTTATCTTATTGTCGTAGACACACAATCAAAGCACAAGAAAAAACAGCTGTGTTGAAAATATATTTTGTAATCTAGAGAGGAACTTAAAACTCTGTTACTTATATAGAGTTTTCTGATCATAAGTCTGTGTTACTGTCTTTTAAATTACCAAAAGTCTCTAATTTTTTGAAGCGTATATTTGACAGACGGATTAGCAATGTAGAACTCTCTAACTCAAATAGCTTAATAAACAAAAATTAATTAGAATTTTAAAACTTTTGAAAATGTTGATATACATTCAAAATTTGCTTCTTTTATTGACGTGATTGTCTCCTGTGTTGATACATGTTTACCAAAAATCTTCACCTTTAGAAAACTTCGATAAAAAATTACAGAACACAGGACAAAAATAACAGATACAAAAAAACGCGCTCCCGATGTATAAATGATTATCAAAAAACAACGTGATCAATAATTAAACATTTCGAACCGCAAGGGGATAATGATGAAATGCCAATTACACCAGATACTTTTAATAGCTATTTCACAAGGGTTGCAAGAAATCTTGTAGCTAAGCTTTTCAGCACACTGAAAGCACATAACAAAATACATTTTTTTGAAGAAGAAGAATATATATTCACTTGAATAATATTATAGAAAAAATTGAAAACACAAAGGGTAGGAATATTTATCGTTTAAACAAAAAAACTGTGCGTTTTATGAATATCAGATTTGCTTAGAAGCAAATGCACTTTTAAATAAAGTATAGTTCGAATTAAGTCAAACTTCTCTACTACTATGACAATTGAACAACTTATTAGTTTAATTAATAAATGTTGTAAAGATAAAGAATATGCACTAACATACTTTTCAGACTTTACAAAGGCTTTCGATTGTGTATGTCACAGAATAATTGTAAAAAAACTTGAGTACCTAGGATTAGATGCTATTAGCATTTTCCTTTTCAAATCATATTTGACTAATAGATCACAGGTAATTGTGTGTCAAAATAAAATATCTAAGATAATTTATGTTTATAATATTGATGCATCACAGAACTTTGTGTTAGGTCGTCCTATTTTGTTTTGATGTTACAGAAATGACTTACCAAATTGCACAATTAAAAACCCTTTTTTTTTAGTTGTTAATGACACAACAGTAGAACACAGTAACAAAGATCCAAAAGCACTTATGTTTGAAGCAGATAATACACAATCAAAAAGCAGTGAATGGTTTATAGCCAATCGTCTCACTCTAAATGAGACAAAAACAAAACGCATCTCGTTAAGACCTTATTATAATATGTAAACACTACAGTCTCTCAAAAGTTTCTGGAAGTGCATATTAATTGTAAATTATCATAGAAAATACACATTACAAAGTTGTCGGAAAAATTTCAAAAAACATCTATCGCTAGAGAAACTTATTCAATATTGTTTCTAAGACAACTTTAATTACAACGTATTACGGTCTTTTATTCAAACATTACGTATTCTCTGTCAACATATAGACTTCACCGCACAGTATATTAATATTTAAGAGCTACAAAAAAAAGCGATACGTGTCATATCTGGCCTCTCATTCAGAGATGACTGTAAAACAAAATTAAAAGCACAGATATATAACATTACCGAGTGCATATATTTTACAATGCTTATCAAATATCAGAAGTCGCCTACATAACTTTAAATATCATCATTGTTTTACATACTAACCGTATAAACACAAATGTCGCCCAGCTTTTAAAAAACCATGATTTCTATAGGTTAAATGAATATCTAAACTATAATATGAGAAGAATTTTTACATCTATAAAACCTAACTAGATTTTACTAGACGTTTGCTTTCTTCTGTACAATTTATTTTAGATACTTTTGCTATTCGCTTTACTTAAAAACAATATATTGCATAATATTTAATGCTTAAAATGCATTTTAGCCTAAATGTTGATTTTTGGTTTTTGTTTTTGCTTATATTACTATATATTGGATATTTTGTTTATTGTTTATATTCTCTCTTCAGTCGTTCTCTCATTGCTGAGAATCGTGATCATTTTTATGATTGTCCTAGGGACATTTTTAATTGGAGTGGTTTCCCGTTGCCTTCTCCAATTTTGCTGGTAGCAGAGCGTCCGTGGTTTCGAACCACGGACCTCTGGGTTATGGGCCCAGCATGCTTCCACTGCGCTAGTGGAGCCTTTTATTGTTTCTATTACCATATATTAAATATTATGTTTAAAATCGACTAGTGTAAGTACATTGTGTACAAAAAAACATCAATAAACAACAATCAAATTAATTTATTGTGATTACATACATACGAACCATGTTTAGATCAACAATATTCCACTCGGATTCAAAATGTTGAAAATGGGTGTTGTAGGTTTGCATCAAACTTTTGCAAAAACAACTATATTTCTAAAAGTATAAAAAAACTGGCTTGACTGATCGTAGAAAATATCATTTAGTAAATATTGTTCACGGTAAAAATAAAACAATCAACTTCAACGTCATTTTTTAAAAAAGACTAATATCCATACCGTTAGCGTAAGAAAAAAATCTTTCTTCACTATGGAGCTATAATAGAATAGAGTCAGGATGTAGGCAGTTTGTTTTGATGCAAAAAAAAAGACAGCATTCTAAGCGCGGAGTATGTATGTTGTCACACGCTCTTTGTCTACAAGGTACGTGGCTGCGTGGATAATTAGTGTCATACAAAGCTAAAGCGTGGTGCAGTATAAAAATTCGTTGTTTTTGAACAAAATTGCAACGACCGACAACGTCGGATTCAAGTTTTGTTTACTATTTGGTGTTGTGAGGTACTGCTTATATCATTTTTAATTGCGGGAAAACTAGTGTTTTGTGAATGAACTCAACAACATTTTCTTGCAAATGATAATAGAGGTGTTAATAAAAGCCTTAAGACAATGGTTCAATTGTGGTGTGGTGTGTGGATCCAAAAACCGTCCAGATAAAAATATTTTACTGCTCAAGGTCGATCATTGTTTTTGATCATGTATTTACATCAGCAGGGGCGTAGAAGTTTATATGTTGTCACAGCTTTATGAAATTTTTTCTGACGAAGTCTATAAAGCTAATAAGCGTCTTTCATTATTACATGTATCACTGTTACAGATTTATTATGTGCATGTAGTTTTAAACATATTTTGTTTTTTTGTAAACATCTGCGCCGCTACTGCTTTTGTTCTTTTTATGGCACCAGTCACATTCTAATTGTTGGCCCCTACAAACCACTAAAGCATCCTGTTCCTCGTAATTCTGCATAACAACAAACGCGGATTGTAGTGGAGAATCCTGACTCCATTCTATTATAGCTCCATGATCCGCACTATGCTTCTCCATAGTACAAATTTGTTTCAGAAAAGTTTTACTTACAATGTTATTGCCGCTTGTGACTCAATTCTTTATTATCTGAAAGTACTTGATTGTATAAAATTTAAGAGCGAATACAAACTGCTGTTGCATTGTAATAATAGTTAATTGTAGTTGATGTGTAGAGTTTAATTTACGATAATTTCTATTTTTGCTTTCTTTTATTTTTATTTATTTTTGAGACGTTAAATATAGTAGCCTCATCCATGTTGAAATTTATTGTAATTATTGCAAATTGAATGTAATGGAACTAAAATAAAGATATTATTTATTTTCCAATGTGTCTTAGAATATCTGTAAAATGTGATGTTTAATTTATAATGTGTTAAATTAGTTACAGATTTTGAAGATTTCAACGTTTAATTGAATGTTTTTGCATGAATTACAGTATATATGTGATGTTTAAAAAAAAAAATAATTTAAATTTGCTTAGTTATTAGAAGATAGTGAGATTATTATACATTTAAATAAATTGAATTAGCTTATAATTAAATCTCTTGAAGCAATCTTTTTTTTGTAATCATCGTAAACATGTATTTTTGAAGATTGGTTGCTTTCATGTGAGTCATTATACGGTCAAGACATTATATGTAATCTGGATATTAGTCTTCTAAATATGAAATTACATAAGTTGTTTCGCTTATCTCATTATTACAGTCTGACTAAATAATTGAAAAAGCAACATACTATAAGAGCATTGTTCGCTTAACAATGTAGGGTTGTATTAAAACCACACGTTTCAATTTGAAAGGTTTTTCAACCTGTATTTAATTATATAAAATCTAAGTTTTCTTTTAGAAAATATCAACACAGTTGTACCACTTACCAAAAAGCTTTTAATTTTTTCTTAAGAGTTCTTTTGAGATGTCGTCATCATCAGGAGATGCAGAAAACTAAACTTTTTAATCGACTTCAAAAATAGAGGAGGTTTCTAAATTCGACCGCATATATTTTTTGTAAACTGTGTTTGTTTGCAGCAGTGAGTGGAAGGCTTTTAAGTCAATTTTGACTAGACTTGAAAACATTCTACTATCCATGTTCAAAGCATTTACTTTATCAAATTTGGTTTTGAATAATAATTATTCAAAACTAACAATTATGGGTATTTTTGCAAATTAATTAAATAATAAGAAAATTGGTTTTTTAAGATAAAACTTGGTAGTTATTTTTTTTTTAATTTTTTTTAATTAAACGATTTTGACCTTGCAGTTAAGGATGGTCTTGTCCTGTGGCTTTTATATGAAAAGCTTTGATTATGTTTTGTTAAAAGTCAAAAGAAAAGAGAGCATTTTAACTACTTTTTATCTGACCGTCAAATTGGTATTTTTGCATTTGTAGTTGGCTATTGTGCTTTTTGACGCTTACGTTAAAACGTGAGTCACTGACCTGACTGATTTGACTGACCCGACTGACCTAACTTGATCTGACCTCATCTTAAATATACTAAAAATAAACAATTTAACTTGAAATAGTTTTTGAGTGTGCTTAAACTTATACTAAAACTCAATTGACAGAAATTTAATACACGGAATACTAGTTTAGTTGAATCGCCTATCTACACAAATTGTGAAATTCAATGCTCTGATGTTTAAAACTCTCTTTACATTTTAATATTGCCACTCTTATACTATGTTCTAATTTATTGAATACAAATCCATAACACATGTGAAACAAAAGTATCTCATTCTGATGTTCGCAATCATCGAACTAGAACAAAGATAAGTTGATTGTTTTAAGATAAAGATTAGAAGTAACCGGAATAAACAGCTCACAAATCAAGTTTTGCAACATTTCAAACTCATTTTAGTTAGTAATTGTTTAAAAAAACTTTCTTCTTACATCGCTGCAGAGCTTCTAAACGATGGATCAAACATCAAATATTTAGAGTACATTTATTGTTTACAAGTATGTATGTATTTCACGTATACACTTTTTGATCTGTTCAATTGTTGTATTACAAATGTCTATCCATGTATCTAATATGCAAAGTGCTATTAATGTAATATTTATTACTTGGTTTACAATGACCGCCTTTTCTTACATTAGAAATAATGTAAATATAATTATAAAAGTCTATAAATAATAAGAGTTTAATATTATAAGGCATATTGGTCAGTGGCGGCTCGTGACTTTCTACAGAGGTGAGGCTGTGTTTTACTACGGACTTTTTCTACTCTTCTTAAACTGAAAAATTTTTAATAGATAAGAAAATTAGATAAGAATACTATCTTTCTTTTAGTGTTACGGCTTATGCCGTACAAAACTTAATTGGGGATTCAATGGCTTGTGACTTTTACAAAAAATCAAGATCTTCACCAATCCAACACCCAGGTGATAAGCTAAGCACAGGTAAATATATAAACACGAGCAAAGCAAAAGAGCAATCGCACGTCTACATGACATCAAGCAGCGTGGATACGACTGAGATGGCAGATTCCTTAAAACGAAGATAATCGAAATGTTCCGAACATTAAGTGAACCTACGAAAAAACAGACTCACTTGTAGAAATTAGGTTTGCCCGCTATAAGTGCGCATGCGCAAAATCTTTAAATTTGCTGGCTAACTGAACCAAAAATTTCACAGCCTCAGCTACACAGTTATACACAATTACACACGTTCCGACTCAATTTAAAAAGCATTCGCTTTCAAATTTAAAAAATTATGGAAACACGGAAGTACTTACTTCCTATTACTCCAAATGTGATTAAAAATATGATATTTGATATGACCATTTAAAGACTAAAATTAAGTTCTTCTGTCCGAATAAATTTCTTTTATATTATTTATTTGTTTAGCAATTTGAAGTGGATGAGGCACAGCCTCACCTGCCTCACCTGACGAGCCGCCACTGATATTGGTCTAGAAAAACTACAATCTTAAACAGTACAATCATGCTGGACAGTTCTTCAGCACAACTCTTTTTGGTTTTAAGAATTTCAGTAGGTAGTTTATGTCTGATGTAAATAATAGGAGACCTATCACTGCGAAACACCCTGCGATTTTTTTGTTTGTGAAAAGCTGAGGTATATATAATCTTTCAGGTCATAAATTCGAATTTTTGTCAGATTCAAAGTTAGGCGTATGCACTGTTCCTTTAAATGACAAGTTGTACTTGCTATCTCTTCAAATGTGGACTCTGGAAAAAAACTTGGTTTCTATGCGATTGAAAATTGCATCTGCAGATGTATGAGGTTCTTATATTTTTTAGGACTTAGAAAAGACTAAATAAATTGCTTATTAAACACTGTTTTATAAATATGTTTTCTAATTACAGTTTCTATAAGCACATATATTTGTAACCAATTGAGTTGTACAACATGTTTGTACAATCGTTGGTTTGAAATATAAAATGTGTTTAAATACGATATTTTTTTTGTTAACAAAACTTTAATATGTTAGAGATATACGATTTATGATATTTTTGTAAAAACCATTTTAGTCGGCGTTGTTTTACTAGAACTTCTTGGCTAGTTTAGATATTTATGCATTTTCTTAGAAATATTCTACAAAAAACGCAAACACTAATTGTTTCTGACAACTTTTTCAATAATGTTATTACAATTATTTACACTAAATTTATTTTTAAAATTCTTAAAGATGTTTTTACCTGTAAAATACTCTTTTACGGCACTTTTTTGCATCTTACGTTTAATATGCGTCACACTCATTTATGGTTTTATTTTCTACACCATCAATGTGGTTATCACTTATCATAAATATTACCTCAATGATTTTTTGTTTTTAAAAACTGTGTAACATAAAAAAACAAACCATGAACATATTGATTTGACCCGGAGATTTTTTATTTGTTTAAAATTAAAAGTAGCAAGTGCATCGTTCCATGTGTTTTCATAATAAAACGTTGCGAAGCCTAATACACTTTAGAGCTAATAAAAAAAAAATATTTTAAAGATTATTTGATTGAGTTTCTTGTATAATTTTAAATAGAGTGGGTAAGAAAAGTTAATATTTACTGGTAAATACTTCTTGGTATCGCTGCCAATACCCGCCTACATACATTGGACGCTTCCAAAATAGAAGCTTGTTCCCACTTTTATAGACTGTTACATTTCTCAGCCACTTGCTTGATGAAAACATCATAATTTTCATAAAATATTTAGGTGCGGGTCACACCCCAAAAGATTTATGACAAAATCTTTCCTCTAGCGTAAAGTGTCTATCATAAATTTCATTTTTATGGATCATCCAGTTGATCCAAGCGTTACTTTATACTTTATGTGGTTTTTACTAAAATATTGTCGCTTGTTGAGTGCAAGTGCATCGAATAAACCGTAAAATTAATACTTTCAATAAAAAATCGTAGTTTAACTTACTAATTATTTTTCATACAGTATTTGAACGTTAACTGGCTGCAGCCAGATTGAAAATAAAAAAAACAATTTTAATAAGTGTAAAATTTGAAAACTTTGTTTGTCACAAAAGAAAAAGTCAAGCTAAATATATAAAAAAATGAAAAACGTCAATAGTTTTCTTCAATTGTTTTATTAAAAACATGCTCTGCTTTGCAATATAAACTAGTAACCAAACATAAAGGAAACTTTGATACATATAATAGTTTTGAAAGAAAAGTTCAGAGTTTAAGTACTTAAAAAAAGCAATAAAAAATTGTTAAAATAATAGACGATGAAAAATTCAACTAAACATTTAGAAACACCAAAAATTTGCGTTAATAAACAAAATTAGTTTAACTTTATTTAAACGACAAACAAAAATTAAATTGTTAAATATTGATAAATATTAACGGATATTAATGAAAACGCACAAACATTGATGAAAATTATTTAACATTGATTTTTAAAATTATCAAATACCTACCAAAGATTACTCGGTAAACGTTACAAGAAAAAAATGTTATTGAATATTAATAAAAAAATCATTCAAGTGAAGAAAAAAAAAAGATTAAATTAAATCAAAGAAAATAAAAAATAAATAATTACTTGAAATTAAACAAAATCTTTAATTATTTTTTTTTTGGTATAATATAGTTGATGATACAAAGGTAATTAATAACACCACCTCTTCTAATTCTTGATTTCAGACACTGCTGCCTCTATGGTTTTGGTAATGATGAAGTATTATTTTATAAAAAAAACAGATTTTTTTTGCAATGCTTTATTTCTAATATTTGATAATTGACTGATTTAGATTGGAATGATTTTTAATAATTTGGGCAAATGTTAAAAGATTTTTGAATTAAAAAATTTTCAGAAAAAAAAATGTACGCAATGCAATTTCTATGAAATAGTGCATAAAAGCTTGTAAAAAAACTTTGAGTGTTTTTTTTCTATTTAAGAATTTCAAACAGGCAAAAATTTTGTGAAAAATAAAATTAGTTACATAAAGATGACAAATTATTTGGTTTGATTTATTTATTTAAAGAAAAGAAAAAAATTTGTTGTTGTGTTGACAAAGCTTGGAAGTTTTGGCAGAAACACAATGCCTAATAAGAGTTGTGCTTTTTTATCATCTACAGTTTTTGTTCTGGATAATTTTTTATTCTAAAACAAAAAATAAAAATTTTTCTCACTTATGAGACGCTTGATTACTTTGATTTAATGATTATAGCAGTACTCTTAAAAAAATAGATTTGGAGGTAAGCAATAAAAACAGCTTTTCTTGTGTTTTTGATTTCGTAAACTTTTAAATAAATTAGTAACAATTACTAAGAAGTTTATCAATTTTGTTACATCAACTGATAAATATTGTTTTTTAGCCACATTAGTTTGCCATGTTTTATCAAATAGAATTCAGGTTGGTTGGGCAAGCTTTATTTTTATAGTATCAATTATTTTGTCTTGTGTATGTTGAAAAAACCTTAGAAACGGTTATAATGATGACATGGACACAAAAAATCTAAACAATGGGAACATATTTTTTTTTATTTCATTTTATTTATTTATTAACGCCAATCGGCTATACACTAATGAAATATAATATGATAAAAAGATATATATATATATATATATATATATATATAATTATAACAACTCATAAGAAAAATAACACTCTACATAAAGATAATATTTTTGATTGTTATTATTGCAAAAGTAGTTTCTTGGTATTGGCTGAGAATGAGGCAATTGTATTGCCAAAAAAGTCGATGTCCGAACAATTTCGATTGACTAGTCTTGCTATTCTATTGAGTGACCCATGGGCTACGTATTTTTTATTCGATTTGACAGTGTAGAGTAGTCGAGATGTTCTGAGACCAGGTCTAGGGCTAACAAACCCAAACATTTCAAAAGTTTCCGGTGAATCTGTGAGACTGTTGATAACTTTGTATACAAATGTCAAATCTGCGACTCCTCTTCGGCTTTGCAGTCTGCTTATTTTAAATTTAGTTTTAATATCGTCGATACTAACTGGTGATCCATTAATTTTTGTCCAGTGATACAAAAATTTAATAAACTTATGTTGTGTCCTTTCGATCATGTTGATGTGAATATTTGAGTAAGGAAACCAGATAACCGAGCAGTACTCCAAGATAGGTTTGACTAAAGCACAGTAAAGCCAAACAAGTGTTTTGGCATCCCTGAAGTCGTTACCAGATCTGATGATAAATCCGAGTATCCTACAGGCCTGCAAGGATATTTTGCTTAGGTGTTGAGCAAAGGTTAGATTGCTGTCAATAATGACTCCAAGATCTTTGGTAGACGTGGTTTCCTGCAATTGCTGACCGTTCAAGTAGTAGCCCATAGTAGGGCGATTTAAGGCACGCGAGAAAGACATGAAGACACATTTTTTTACATTTAAGCTTAGTTTATTAACTATACACCAGTCGCTTAGCGCATCAATATCGTGCTGCAGAGTGTGAGGATCGTCAATTCCATTGATCCCCCTGAAGATCTTCAAATCATCGGCGTACAAAAGAAATTCTGACTGAGATTATCACCAATGTCGATTATAAAGATATTAAAGAGGATATGCCCTAAATGGGATCCTTGTGGTACACCAGAGGACACCACATATCCATTGGAAATATTACCATTAACACGAACTTGTAGTGATTTCCCCTGCAGGTAAGAACAAAGCCAAACAAGTGCCTTACCATTAACTCCATATTGTTTCAGCTTGCCGATGAATATTTCGTGGTCGACAGTGTCAAAAGCCTTACTGAAGTCAGTATATATGGCATGCACATCAACTCCATCATTCAGACATTAAAATATATATTTCGTGTATATGAATAGGTTTGTCGTGGTGGATCTACCGCCAAAAAATCCGTGTTGCTTGGTAGAAATGATATTCTTGAAAGAGTGAGTTAATTGCGGCATAATAATTTTTTCAGTTCAAAAAACAGTTCAAAATTTTTCCAACTACCGTCCAGTTTTTCAAACATAGATGATTGGATGCAAACTGGACGGTAGTTGGATACCTCAGATCTGGAGCTAGATTTATGGATGGGACATATGTACGATAGCTTCCATGCTGTGGGGAATTGCCCATGGGCAAGAGACTTGTCGAGGATATGGGTTATCGGTTCGCTCAAGCCCACTGCACAATTTTTAAGAAATGAGTTCGGAATACCATCCCGACCCGCGCCCTTTCTCGCATCCAGTTTGAGAAGTTCTCTGAAGACGTTGTCGAAAGATACATTAAACTTTCTTAAATTCGCATCATTATAGGAAGCATCAGCCTGGGCAGGTACCGCGATACTGATATTCGGAGCAGTGACATATACACTCTCAAAGAAAGATGCGAATAAGTTACTTATATCATCACCGTTGCTTGCTGTAACCCTGTCCCAAGACATTGATGACGGTATGTCGATGTCATTGCTACGCTTGTTTTTGATAAATTTCTAAAACTGGTTGGCATCAGACTTAATCATGTTTTCAACTTTACCTGTATAGTCTTTGTAGCACCTTGCGCTTAACTTTTTACACTAATACCTGAGCAGACGAAACCTATTATAAGCAGATTTAGAACGATATTTCTTATGTGCAGCGTGTGCTTTCTTTTTCAAAGTAATTTTTTTAATTAGCTCACCGGAGAACTAACAAGGGTAGTCATTAATCTTCTTGGTATAGATAGGAACATACTGAGAGAGCGTAAGTTTTTTCATATAAGTAGGAGACCTTTTCATCCACGGAGTTTAGTTTATATAGATCCACCCTATTGGTAGTGAGGAAAAAGCTGTTGATTCCAACATAGTCTGCTTTATTGAAGGCATAGGTAGGTAATCCAGGTGATTTGAGGCTAGTCTTGATGTTGACGTATACACTCAGTGCTGGGTGATGCTTTTCCTCATCAATTATGGGTAGAGCACGTTCGACATTGGCATTAACATTGCAGAAGCACAGGTCCAGGAGACGGTTATACATGTTATTGACTGAGTTAAATTGAGTGCAAGAGTGCAACCATGGAGAGAAAACTCGCTACATAAAAAATTTTCACAATTATCACGAGGATGGCTGCAAGGAAGATTATAGTCTCCCATCACCAACAACTTACAGTTGGGATACTTATCTTTTAAAAAGGACATGGTAGCGATATGATCTGCATAAGTATCAAGTGATGAGCGTGGAGGTTAATAGACACATCCTATTATAATGTCGCTATGAGCACCTTTAACTTTGACAAATACTTGTTCAATACCGCTGTTGATGACATTTATGGGTTCAACTGGTATGTTTCGTTTAACTGTAATGAAGACCCCCCTCCTCTTAAAAATTCACTTGTTGTTGCATCTCTTTCTTTCCTGAAAATTACGTATGAATTATCAATAACTTCACCATCCGTTATAGTCGGAATTAACCAGGATTCACTTATACCATAGACTAAGTAAACCTAGACTAGCCACGCTTATGGGAGAAATGTAACCCATTTTGGTTGTGGGTAAGACGGGCGCGAGAATGAAAGAGGGGGCTTGACAGCCGCTGGTACCTATGGGCAAAAAGCTGAATCTTCAAAGTGTGTGAATAGTTGTAAAGAAATCTGTTATATTATGGAAACGGTCTTGACTCATACATGGAAATAGATAAGGTTTTAATGGGTATGAAACCTAAAACCGAATAGATTTGAAGTGTTTCTTTTTTCGGGCTGGGTTGCGAGACTCGTAATAAATAAATGTGTAGTATTAGTAGAGTTCAAAAATCTTCCCAAGTCGTCTAAAATCGATTGTGGTTTGCAATGTGTTGATAAAGGCTACAATTTTTTTTAGAGATTCCTCATCGAAAAAGAAAAAGATTTGGCTTGGTCGTGCAAAAATCGTATTATGCAATGGTTGATTAAGGATGGTTTTATAAAAAAAAAATTTTTTTTGCATTTTTTAAATTTCTAGTACGCTACCTTTATGGTCATTTAATATTATGCATAACCGTCAATTGGAAATGCCTTATATTAAGGTAAAATCACCATAATTCAAAAACGCGGCAATTTATCAAAAAATACATTAAAACAAACGTTGTAAATCTGAGATTGTAGATTGCTTAAAGTTTTTGAGATTTACTTACTGTAGGATGAGCCGTTTAGCTTGTACTATTTTTTTTGAGTGCTATTGCTAAAATTTACAGCGAGGAAGGCTTATAATACCACGGCCTAAGCCAAGCTATTCGACCTTATGCTATGAAGCTTCAACACGGGTAATTATCGCTTGTTTCAATACTTTTTCTTCCTATTTTTTATCCAGCTGATGTTGAATCTATGTACAAATGTTATTTATAAATTATTATTTATGTGCTCTGACTTTTTTACAGATAAATATAAAATAACATATAAAATAACTTTAACATATAAAATTTTTGAAATGAGATTTTGTAGTTTAATGATAATACAAATAATTAATAATTGATAATTGATAATTGATAATTAATAATTAATAATTAATAATAATCTAATTAATACGCACAACATTTTCTTATCAGCAATTTGATGCTCTACAAAATTAAGTTTTTATCGGATAAATTATTCTATACATTTTATTCTAAATAAAAAAAAACGGCAATTTTTTCGAATTTAGTATAAAGTATATCCATTATTCTAAGTACAAAAAAATAATCCTGTCTATGAGACAACTCGGTGTTGTATAAGTGATTTAAAATTTCGACTTTTCTGTTTATAAAATATTCTCATCGAAAAACTATTGTCTAATTTTTTTGTGCAGTAATTTAAAAAGAAAATCAAAAACATGAATTCTACCAACTTAAAGTTGTCAAAATATAAAATTTTTGTTTTTACTATACCACTAAAGTTGGTTGCTCGCTTTAGTGCAATTATGACATTGTCCTCGTTAAAACTTTACAACGGATTATTTAACTTTCACTAATATTTATGATGGTTTACCGCACAACTTTTTGTAGAGACATTGTTTTTGTCTCAAACAAAATTCTAAAAAGTCATAGACTGAATAAAGTTTGGTACATCTGATTATTCTTAAACCGATAAAGGTATAGTAGAAATGCTGCCTCACAACTGACACCGGAGCCAGGCTGTTTTAAAAAAATAAATACATTATTTTAGAAAATCGCTTACAGTCTTTGAAAAAATCATAATTATTATTATCAAGCTCAGAGCCAGCTGGCAGTATTGCTATTTTCTAGTTTAGTATGATTCTTGAAAAAATTAATACTTTGTTTTTTCTAGAAATACATATTCAGTATTATAATTCTGTCTAAATGCAAAATCTTTGCAAAAATTAAAAAATCGTATTTTTGTTACTTTTTAAATAGGGCAAATATAAAGTCAGTTTTGGTGAAAACTCTAGATTCTATATTGCCAAATTTTTTTCGACCGGCGCTTCTAATGGTTTATCTTGTATTAGTATTTAATTTTTCCAAAGTGAACTTAATGAAAATTTTTGGAAAAAGACAATACCAATGTTAAGCAAATTTTATTTAGATGCCATGTTGCCGGAATTTTTAGCAAATAGATAATTTATTAAAGTGTAAACTTTTTCAGTCACGTTGGACAATATTTAGATGAGAAAAATGCGGCGTTACCAAAATGCGTTGCCAATATGTCCGCATCAAATACAATTAGAAAACAAATATTAATATATTTTTTACGTCAAAAACATTTTTGACGAAACCGTTATTCTAAATTTATTTTTGTGTTTTTTGCAGAATGTAGCTAGCAAGTTTAATGAGATTGGCTATGTAGTGAGGGCGTGACTGAGTAAATTAGAAGATAAATGATTTTGATATCTTATGTTTTTGAATATTCTCTAAAAAAAGATGTTTAACTTCTACTTTTATGAGAATTGATTATACTTGTGTATCTCTAAGATTTTTGTTTGAGGCAATGTCAAGAATGTCACTAAAATGAAGTATGCGATTGTCACTACAAACTCTTATTAAAAAAAAATCTTTGCACAGGATAGATAGCCACACCATACCTAGCGAACAAACAAAATTACATTTGCATACAAGACTTGATTAATTAGAAAAGTCAATTTTAGCGGAAAATTAAGTATGTGCAAACTTATATAAATACAAATAATTTGTATAAATAACATAAAAGATTATTGTATCAATTGTCTTGTATTTATTATTGTTCTGTACTAGTTGAGCTTTATATTTAATGTTTTGATAAATAAAATAACAGATATAAAAATCAAATTAGTACCAGTGAAATAATGTATTTTTAAAGTTAGGCTTTTATAATCTCCTATTACTGGACAATGCATCTTATCTCTCAAAAACTCGTTCAAAAGAATGTTATAAATACTCTTCACATAAGATGAGCTGTTTAAAGAAATTTTGTCGCACCGTTTTTGCATTACTTAAACACATAATTAGTTTTTTTAATTCATTTCACGCCATAAATTTATTTATTCTAATCTAATTTATTCATTTATAGCGTTATTCTATTTAAACTATTAAATAGTGTTGCTCTGAGGGCTGGAAGAAGATATTAAAATTAGGATGAGGCTAACAAATTTTAATATTTAATCTACAGCGTACGCCAGAGAAACTTACTTAAATGAAAAGTCAATAAAAACCAAAGTTAAGTTATTTTTTTAGTTGAAAATACAATATTTCAAGTTTTTTTCTCGTAAAGTTTAAAAATAACATCGTTTAAATGCCAACTTTTATTGTGCTCACATGATTAAGTCGATATCTGAAGTTATTAATCACATTTTTTCTTCATTTTATTGTTATTAGAGTTCTTTCTCTTTTTTTCATTCTTCATTTCAATCATTGAGCACATACAAGATAAGACCTGAGACCACCATTTTTCTTCTCATTTCAATTATTCATGTTTAATATCATTATTTATTGGTAAATTAAAAAAAAGTGCAAAACAACGATTTATCTTATCATTTATTACTACCATACACAAACAAGGTGCAAGAGCACTTGCACAAAACCAAACGTTATTTGTTATTTCTGTTTTGTTCTACTTGAAAAATTTGTATTTATAATTACTATTTGAAAAGGTTCAAAGAAATGATACTTTTTTTCTACAACAAAATACAGTCGAAACATTATAATTTTTATTTTAATTATTTTTTGCCTCATACTTTCACCTTGTATCCATAGTATTCTAATAATAATTATTATTATTATATAGTAATATGACAATTATATTTGTGTAAACATTATTTTGTAAACAATTATATTCTATAAAATCAAATCAGTCTAAATTTCTTTATAGTGCTCACAAAGGCATCACTTATTATTTCTTTTTTGGAATAAAATGAACTACTATATAATAAATGCGTTAGCTTTATATTTCACAATAATAACATCAGAGATAAGACAAAAAAGAGTATCAAATGTCCATGCATGACCTTGCGACATGCCTATGCTAGTGACAATACTGACAACGCGATGACCTCCCCATTGGGTTAAGGCCCAGGCTATCTAGCTACTCAATTAGTTATTGCACCGCATCCTAGATGGATTTTCCAGCGCCGCTCTGTTATCGGGTGTCTTTAATGAGCGTCAAAATTTTCTGTACGGTGGGAAGTCTTGGTATATTTAGTCAATGCTTATACAAATAATATCACAGAGGTAGCTGGTAGATGAGGTTAAGAAGCAATTTAGCTTAGTTCTCAAACCTCTGGCATTTTGATAGTAAATATGTAGGTTATGTATTTTTGGCATACCCTTCTTTTGACTTGCGGAAGGAAGGGTTATTGCTTACTATTTTTGGGACACCATTAACATATTTAATAGTCTTGTTAGTATCACCGTTGTTGCAAAGCATTTCGAGTTCAGTACGTAGAGCTTTGAGATGATTCTGTTGTGCAGGTGTAAGATCAGATTTCATCACAATGTTAGAACCGTCCGCAGGTTTAGCCTTAAATAACATTCTGGCCTCAGGGACTGACGAAGTATTAATTAACAGTGGTCGAGTTTTGCCAACAGCAGGTCGACCAAGTCTACGGATTTTAAAATTAGGTAGTGAACCAGACAGCTTTTGTGGTATTATTGCTTCAATCTTAGCACGGTCATCAGCTAAACGTTCAGCGCCAACATGTTTTGTGGACTCCGATACGTTAAGGGCAATGACGTTAGTTTCACGTTTTTTCCTGTCATTGAACTCTGAGATTATGCCCTCAGGATTTGCAGGACGATCATTACCAAATGAGTTTAGGTTCTCCTCGATGTTGGTGACCCTTTTTTCGAGTTGTTTTACTTGATTACCTACAACTTTATTCTGCTCAGCAATTTTTTTAAGATCGGATGTAATTTATTAGAATCAATATTTAAAGCTTATATATATATATTCACTAAATTTGGTCTAATGCAATGAAAATTTTTACCAAAATTTATAAGAAATAAAATTGTAAACAAAATAATATTTTGAAAATTTGGAAGCAAACGGGTAATATTTATTATACATCAGTCTATCTAAAAAGTTTTAAAACTAAAAAATATAATAGCTTGGAAAAGCGTTCTATACGGGTCGAAGCTAGTCAACCTGTAGTCATTATAAATCAAATTCAAAACAAAGGGACAGCGTATTCTAAGACGGTATTATCTAAAGGTAACAAGATTTTTGCGTTTGATAATTTAATATCATACAAACGTGAGGGCTGATTCCTTCGTACAACGCACTGGCGTAATTTGCGTTGTAGCGTTGATTAGATTATAATCGCTTTGAAGAGTGATTGATAGCCCCCTTTGTTATAAGTTTCACAATCAAGGTGGTTCACTTTTTAGTTGTGATTTATATCACGTGTTGTGCAGATTGTTGGAGCTGCTGTGGTGGGTTATTAGAACTAAAATTAAGTTTCAATCAGTGTATTTCTAAAGTTCAATGTTTTTATAGACTGGCACTTTATTTAAAGAAATTTTAATTTAATAATAGAATTATTTGAGTTTGTTTGTGAAGTTCTAAGTTTTATAAAGGCTTGATAGCTTAATAATTTGATAGTCATGAGAACTTATAAGTGCGTACACGTACTACACATTAACTTAATTGGTGTTAGGGCGCTATTTACATTATGATTGCTTAACAAAGTGATTTACAATCCGTTATACTTTTTAGAAAAGACACTTGGCTTTCGATTGTGAATTAAGTGAGTTCAATTTAGGTGTTTTCTTGTATCAGCTGCACTGACCTCTTAAAATTGAGTTTATCAATAAAATTTTGAATTGTTTGTAAAATTCAAAGTAATTCTGTAAATGCCATTTTATTTGAGAAATTCTAATTTTTTTATAGGGTTCCAGTTTGTATAAAGTTCTAACTCATCCATTAAAATTCCAATTTATTTACAGCATTTTAATTGGAATATAAAATCAGATAATCACACATGAGAATCCTTCATGTGCTTATGAGATTTTTTTTTTTTTGTAATTGAGGAGGGAAAAATACGTTACGTACATCCTAGATTAGATTAACTAACCAAAAGCAGTGTGGGACTATTCCGACGTGATAGCCTTGCCGGCCGTACCCACTAAAAACCACCTCCTCCTCCTCTATCTAAAAGGATTCTCATTCCAATTACTAGACAGAGATCTGAAAGTTTGAAACCAAACAATAATAAAAGAAAAAAAACAAAGAAGATAAATTAAAAAACAAAAAAAAAACGAAATTTATAGTATTCTATCATATATCGGTTGATTTAAGAGATTTGATGGCTTTTTTGGTACAAGAAAATATGTCAATATTATTTTCTGCAGCATTGGCGTACTTACTTTACTTACGTACTTATATTATGCAGTGGTGAATGTTTTAAGACATTAGTCCGAGGCGTAGAAAGATAAAAAGTGTTTTTCTTATGACGAAAATCCATCGAACGTATATTGACAGAGAAACTAATTTTTTCCATAATAGCAGAGCAGTCATATTCCCCAATAATTACTTTTTGAAAAAATATAACACACTGGATCTTATATCTGTCTTCTAAGCTAGTGATCGAAAATCTTTCCAGCAGCAGACTTTGTGAAACGTCTCTTTCCGGATGAATGCCGTCTTCTCTAAAACAAACATATTTTAGAAATCGTTGTTGAATTCTCTCTAAACTGGCGATTGCGTTTGCATGATAGGGAAACCAGACAAGGGGATCATACCCTAGTTTCGAACGCACAAAGGAAAAGTAAATTTTCAAAATAGTAGCTGAATTTGCAAAATCTTTAGAGTTTCGAACAACAAAACCATACAACTTTATGGCAGAGCTAACACTATTAAGAATATTAAAGTTGAAGTTCAATCGAAATCAAACCAAACTCCCAGGTCTTTTACAGTGTAAGGTCTCTCTAACGTAATTTTATCAATTTTGTATGGAAACAGTATCGGTTTTTTCTTACGACCGTAAGTCATGACACAGCAATTGCCTACATTCAATTGCAGGTCATTATTTAAACACTCATCAACTACTTTATCTACATTGTTCTGCAAAAATATACAGTCCTGAAAAGATGAAATAACTGAAAATAATTTCAGATCGTCCGCATATAGTAAACAATTGACATATAGCCAGTCCACAATATCACTGATAAATACATACATTAAATAGCAACGGCCCCAGAACCCTGATGAACACACAAAGTAGCTTCAAAATAGTCAGAACTGTAGCCGTGGAAGAAAATAAATTGTTTTCTCTTACACAGATAAGATTCAAAAATTTTTATTAGATGCGGAGAAAAACCAAAACTCGGCAATTTAAGCAGAAGAAGTTGATGGTGGAGCTTATCAAACGCTTTTGAAAAATTCGTGAATATTGCGTCACATTGCTTACCTGAGTCAACAGTTTCCAAGATAAATTGGGTAAATGAGCGAAGGTTGGTAATCGTAGATAGTCAGGGGATAAATCCATGTTGTACATGCATAAGATCGGTGGTTTTTTATTTGAAAAAAAAGACGATTAAAAATGACGTGTTCAAAAATTTTTGCAAAATTGTTTATCAATGATATTGGATGATAATTATTCCCATTCCTGCGATCACCACTTTCGAAAAGAGGAATAACTTTGGATGTTTTTTAAGCATCTGGATAAACTCCTTGAGCAAGAGCAAGATTAAACCAAATAGTCAGTGGCTCTGCAATAAAAGATAATATTTTCTTTATAACAGAAGCAGGGATCATATCCGGTCCCGCAGTGTATTTTTTTTTTCAAATTCACAAGCGCTTTTAATACTTGATCTTTACACACTGAATTGATACATATATTCAGGTTAGTATTAGTACTGCCTAAAGCAGAATGTGCGACATTGCTGTAAGGGGATGAACTAGCGTACACAGATTGTAAAACCTTGAAAATGAGTTAGCAATTGCAGCATGCCCTCTTACTTCATTATCGTTAAATCTCATATTACATGGAATATTTGTACCTTTCCTCTCTGAATTAATAAGTTTCCAAAATTTATTGGGATCATTTGCTATATCCGACTCTATTTTGCATATATATTTTTTGTAGGACACATTGACATCATGTTTGATTAGCCTTTTCACACATTTTATCTTATCATATACTGTAGGGTTTCTCAGTTTATTAAATCTTTTAAACAATTTATGTTTGACTTTAATGTTTTTGATTATTTCTGATGAGAACCAAGGTGGGTACTTAAAGTGTTTCAATTTGTTCTTTGAAATGTAAGAATCGAGAAGCTTATATAACTTGTCATAGAATAAACTGTATGCAGTATTAACATCAGTTGGACAGTTCAGATCAAGAAGTTATAGCAAGATCCTCATACAGGGACTCAAAATTAGTTTTGTGAAAATTATAGCTCAAAACAGAACATGTAGGTGATATATATTTTTTAACTGTCTTAATACTTTCGGCAGAAATGCAAAAACTAGGATGATAATTCAATTCTATTTGGTCAATAGGATTTGATTTTGCTGAATAGTTCCACTCTTCTTTTTTTTTTTGTTTAGTATTATAATACTATCAGCATTTTACTTGCAGCTAATCAAATATTACATTAGGCAAAACTAATTTCTTATTAAATTTAGTTTAGGTTCAAAGGTAATAATTTATCTACAATTATTTACGGCTTAGTGAAAAGCTTATAAGCTTTTTTTATATCAGCTTGTTCTTTTATTCTATTTTAGCTATTGCAACTAAAAACAGCAAAATTTGGCATTGTGTTTTTAAGTATCAACCTATTTAACAAGTTATTTAATATTTAATATACATAAAAACAAACGTTTAACATTAATAAATCATAAACAACGCCGTTTTTGTATACGAACACTTGAAATCTGTCTCGTTGTTGACGTCATGCGCAAGGTGGGGCCAGATTCGAGCGGCTGGCGGGCACACCATCCTGTTTTCCCACCACGGTTTAAACCTAATCTTTACGTTAGCAAATTTGAAGAAAAATCAGCTATACGGCTTACATTTGTGTATTATTGATGATGGTGTAGTCTGCTGTTTTTAATTATATTTTTCAATTTACATTGAGTGAAACAATTTTACTGATAAATTTCTTATTAATCCGGCTTAATGATAAATAACAATTGAACAAAATTTTAGCCAAATCTGGTTAGAGAGTCGTGTTCCTAAATTGAGAAAAATAAAGTTGCCAAATAGTATTTTATGATGTTTTTAGTAGAAACATGACGTAGAGGTTCTTCGTCGATGAATCGTAAAAAGAATGCAATAAGAGTTTCTTGTGGTCCATCTCTTTGACAGTAGCACCTTCAAAGAGACACGGAAAAAGGTCCAGTCAAGAGTGAAACTACGTGGGTGGAATACGTTCAAATATAAAAAACGCGTCATAGAAGAAACGTGCTTGTGCATGTTTACTGAAGCGAATATTCCTTACGCTTTGGATAAAAATAAGTCAACGTTTGGATATCGGCTTTCCTCATTCTTTCTCGAATGGACTCTGTTGAGACAGAAAAAGAGCACAGTCGGTCGTTTCAAGGAGAGACATAAAATTAAGCAACAGCCACTGCTTTGATAATACCCGACAGGTGATCGCGGCAACAAAGTCAAAAATAAAACGAATAAAATGTGCTGCTGCGGCTGCTGCTACGGCTAGGGATTTTTCTTTGTTCTTTTTATTTATTGTTTGGTAGATATTAAAATATTTAATACATACATATTAACGTAATTGCAAAATGTGAACTTTACGGAACCAGCTGTCAACGAGTGAGGAGCAATTGCTAAGATCCTGAAATATACATAAAATTTGTAAAACGTTAAGAGATTTTGGCTAAAAACATGTCAATACCAAAACTGTTAAATAATAATTATAAAAACAATTCATTTGTTGTCCCTCATGATTTCAATTTTGAGGTTAATAAATACATGCTACTGTAGACAATTTGCTTTAAGTATTAAATATCTTTTAACTAAGATAAAATGGTTACAAAGCTTAAAAAGACGGCGTGTCCCTATATATTATTAATTAATAGTTACTTAAGTTATTAAAAAAATAGCCTAAACATACCTATTTATCATAAATATTTTAATTTCTTTTACAAATATTTATATTAAGTTTTAACTCTATTTTTTTTAACGATTGAAAAAAATACAAAGAACCGCATGAACAAGAAAGCTTTTTCCAGAGTGGGGGTAACGTCTACTTTTTTAACTAAAAGTGAATTAATAATATTACAAATTTTAAAGGAGATATGAATATTGAATTTATTAAATAAATCTTTTAATTTATATGAAAAAAGTTGGATAAAATGTAGACTAAAGTATTGTAAAGAATTAGCAATAGTGGTTAAAGCAGAAATACTGTTGATTTTAAATTGTAGACGCTTTTTTAAGAAAAATTTATAAATTGACTTGGAAGGGTATTTATTCAATTTAACTAAAGTCATAATAATGTTGTATTTGGAATGGAAAACTTCAGAGGACATAGGAGTAGAAATTAGTCTGTGGAAGAAAAAATTGAAAACCGCTAATTTATGTTGAAGGGGGTGGTTAGTAGAATATGGGATGACGTGGTCTGTGGTAGTAGGCTATCTGTAAATACTAAAGGAGATTATATCAGAAGAAAGGATTATTAGGAGATCTAGAAATGGAAGTGAATTATTGGTGGAGAATTTATGGGCAAATTTAATATTAGGGTAAATTGTCTTTAAGAAATTAATAAGATTATTTAAATTGGTGGAGGAGCTACTAAAAATAGCAAAAATATCGTCTACATAGCGGCTATAAAAAATGATGTGTTTGGCAGAGAGGGAGTAGGTGGACACGTAATTGACTGCTAGATGTCTGAGAAAAAGTAAATTAATTTTTTTGCTGTTTCAAAATCAGCGTAATTTGGTTTTTATTTTGATATAAAACAGTATGTATATGAAGATAGAAAACAATTTTTAGAAATTTGTACTGTCCGTAAGCCCATGAATAAACGCGTGATTTAACACACGCCATTATTTGAACTCCAAACGCAACTTTTTTTGGTAAAAGATTGACTACTCTTGCTCAAAACTTGGTTGGGGAAGGTGTAGAAATCTTAAAATAGCTAAGAAAGAAGAATTAATAATTTTTTGGGTAGCTTACACCAATATATAATATACTTTTAGTTATTTATTGATTATTTATTTATTATTATTGGTTATTTATTAACGGCATTACTAAAGATAAATTTGTTTCTTCAAGGTGTTTTAGGAGTCAGTTAGGTATATTGGATGCCGAATAAATCAAAAACAGTAAAGTTTTTATGAAGTTATAGTTAATGATAAAATTAAAAAAACTTGAAAGTAAAACATCAATAGCAAGTATTTTGAGTTTTTCAAAGATAGGTTGCTGTTAGTAGAATTTCCAATGAGCGAAATGTTTCAGGAATGGAATTTGAATGAGATACTTTCTGATTCTATTTCTGAGATTTTGATGTAAGAATCAAGCGTAGATAGAACCAAATTTTCTAAAAAAAAAGAAAAACACATTTTAAAAAAGATGGTTAAAAAAATATTTTAGAATGTAAAAAAACCAAACACTATATTATTGAAAAAAATAAACAAATTTTGTATAAGACAAATTAACAGATCAACTATTCAATAGCGTGGTCAAAATTTCTATAGTCCTGTAGTCAGAGCAGAAACGACAACAAGGTATAGCAGCATAAGAAGATTGTCTGTTGTACATGCAACAATATCATTAGAAAACGGTTGGCTAAAAAAAGGATAAAAAACTCAAAAAAGTAACAAGAAGCCTGTTGTTGACTGCAGTCGATTGTAAAAAATTATTGCTTTCTGGTTTATGTCGATTAGAGGTTAGATTAATCAAAAACAGTATTTTTTTCCAATTGGTTCAAATCATAGCGACACAGGAATAGTATCGATATATCATCCTGTAGCTTCTACAAAGGAGTCTACATGCGACAATAGACATCACAGACATTTTAATACCTTAAGGACTGATTAATGTATTTTTTTGATTAAGCAATAACCCGTAAAGGAAAGGATGTTCTTATAAAATTTTTAGATATGAAAGAGAAGGGTTGTCAAATTTCTGTTTATAGTGTAATAATTGGCAAAAATGGACCGTTGTTTAACACAACACAAAGTTGATCTGCGTAAATCTTTACCAGACATAATCTTTACCAGATTCACCAAAAACTACTACAAAGTGTAGAAGTTTTTTGGTTTTAACAAGACGGCGCAATCCGCTACACTGAGAGCATCAGTATGAACACATATTTTACAGAAAGCATATTCCAAAAGGCTAATTTCTAGAAATAGTAACTTTTCCTGGTCTGCAAGATTTCTTGATATCACTATACCGGACTTCTTTCTCTGGGGTTTATCACATGGGTAAAAGAGTTTATTGTGGAAACGGGCGGTTATCTACGCGGCACTTTTTAACCCTTCCAGCTGTTTTGTTTTTTGAGTTAATAAATTTCTATAAAATATTCTGGTTGATCAGTTCTTTTTTCCGGACTTTTTTCAATGTTGGAACTAAATAAATCAAGATACTATCAAAAAAAAACATGTTATTCTACAAAAAGCACGTATGATAAATTCTTGTGAAGCTGTGGTAAAGACTAGAAATTGCCACTTAATTTAACTTTAATACTGTTTTGACTTTGCGACTTTGTTGTTTTCTCTGTTAACTTATAATTTTTTAAATTTTGCTTTGCATTTAGTTTGTGAAAGTATAAATCTAATTTTGGGCAAATTGATTCACTCAATTTACAAATAAAATTTTAATAACAAGTGTAGATTTGGTTTTTTTTTTTTATTTTTTGAAAGTATCAAGTTATTAAATTTTCAGAACGAGTGTAGATTGAGAATTTTTTTTCATATGTTTACAGAGTTGATGATGAGTATTAATAGAATTTTTTTTTTGTTTTAGGTGAGTCATGACTCAATTTATTTATGCGCTGCTGTTTTAGGTAAGTTTTTTCTTGATTCAATACATAGATATAAATTTTTTTCTGAATTGTACTAATTTTATAAAATCTAAGCAAACACCCGTTTTTTATATAGGTAAAGCAAAAAAATTAGTGAAGAGTAGGCTTATTAACTCTGTTTCTAGTTGCGCTAAAGAAAAAAGTCTGCAAATATGATGGATAATTTAGAGTATATCTGAAGTTTTTAAATGCGCGTTATTTTGTATTATCAAGTAACTAATAAAATGAGTAGAAACTTATTTGTACAATATGCACGCCGCGCCGTTTGAAAAGTCATACACACACATTTGTTTTCTTTTTATTTTTGAATATAACAAAACTACAATCTTTGTGTGCGTTTTCACATTTGTTTGTGTTTTTAAGTGTGATAGTAAAATTAACTTTATTGATAATACTATGCCAAGTTCTCTTAAATTAATTGTTTAATATCTTATTGTGTTGTCTTAAAATAAGCTTGCAAAATATCTTGGCAATGATAGAGTTTTAGAAATAGCTTTTGGTTATATCTATGTCAAAATAGTACAATTTATAGTTTACTGTAAATTAATATTAATTAACGTTGAACGGGGTTTCATTTTGGTTATTTGAAAAACATAGCACAAAATCTTTATTTTGCGTTTAAAGGGGTTTTATTAAACAAATAGTGAGCAAGAAAAAAAAATTTAATAAACAAACAGAGAGCGAGAAATGATGTTCATTTTTCACAAAAATTAAAGTTTGCAGCATGACCCATGAGCGAGTGTCGTGATTCATACAAGTAGTGAACATAGGTTGTAGGTTGTACTATTAGTTAACTATATTTTGTCTACGACCGCAGCATATAAATAACGATTCATATTTTGTCAATATGAGCGTACTCAATTTAATTAGAAAAACGAATCAATAGAACTCATAATATAATTATAAATATTTACCTAAACAATTTCCTTACCTAAAATTAATCTTGAATTCAGCAAAGATTTAAGTTAAACAATCAAGATTTATCATTTAGCAACGGTAATTGATTTCTATTCACCGGGTTTTTCAAAACAATAATATCTGAATCGCGGTTATCAAGAAAGAAATGTAGTTAATGTGTTTTGAAAACAGTAGTCAGTATTAGAATCGTCCAGGTTTAAATAATAAACAATTTGTCAATGCTAAAAATTTATTTACACTCGCTTTGTGTACATTACATTTTCTCTTTCAGTAACGAAAAAAAAAGAATAAAGAGTTATGCACAGTTTGCTGACGGAAATTCATGTATTTCTTAACAATATGATGAACGCATTTCGCTATCTCTACACTTTTAATAATGCTACAGATTGAACGTAACCTAAAGTATGTTGACCACAATGCTGAAGGTTTGAGTTGCTTAGATAATTTTCCAGAATATGTCAGTCAAAAATTTTCTCACAACGATGCTGTCTCTTGCAAAATACGCTAATAACAATAACTCAATAAAAATGTTCATTAAGTTTTTGGATACTTTTTTAATGAAGTTTCTTTTAATAAAGTCTCGTCTTATTTCTGGTTATGTAAACATGTCTTAAGATTCCACTAGTAAAGTCTTGTAATAAGTAATAATAATTATTATTAGTAAAAACTTGATCCGGAAGCGCGCCGGACTGCCGCTACCGTGATGTTTCTTTATAATTTATAAACGACATACGAGACGACACAGAATTTAATATCCATACCACTTGTAAAGCACTATTTGCCAAAAATATAAATAATAACATATCGTATATCAAAAGATTGAAAATTGATACTAATCAATATTTTAATCTAAATAATTGAGACGTTAGCTAATATGTCAAATTAGTTTGAATCATCACCGCAAGCTGAAAGTTTCTATGTTTTTAAACTTAAAATAAAATTAAAAATCTTATTGTTGAAAAAACTGGAAGCTTGTCGGAAAAAAAAGCAGTTTTAAAAATTATTTTATGTAGGTATTTATATCACACCTAGTCTAAATAGTTATATTTTATAATAATTTAAGTTGTTATGTTTTTAAAGTTATAGAAAGGTATGAAGATTCTTGGTTTTGATGATTTTATCATATGCGAATGTTGAATGCCGTTGACGTACTACACATTAGCACAATTAGTATTACAGTATTTGTTGTACTTTTTATAAAAGCTAGTTGATTTTAAAAATTATTTATGTTTCCTCTGATAGGTATTATAAAACTCTGAGTAATTGATTTCCAACAGAACAATTATTACATCGGACAGAGCTAGTCTTCAATTAAAATCAGTTAATGTTCAAATTCATTTACGATTATTTACGGATTGTGAAAACATCAAGTTTAATTGTTTTTTTTTCAGTTTCAGCAACCTTCATTAAAAGTGAGACATTTATTATTGATATTAAGGCAACAACTTAGTTCCTCTTGAAGTGATTGGTAACTATACATATAAGTACAAGTCGTGACTAAACTTCACCATAAAGGTCGTGAAACTGATTAAACATATAATCATTGTCTAAAAAAAAGTGGTGTTATATAGTCGTATAGTTGTGTTACATATGCATGTTATTTCAGTAATACAGTTTTTTTCTTTTGGTTTTCCTCTTTTGTCAAATGTCTTTCACTATTTCTCAAAAGTATTTCCCATCTCTATTAAACAGAGTGCTGTGTATGTCAAACTATTTCCCCTTTTGTCAAATCTATTTCCTTATTTGTTAAACCTATTTCACATTGTTATTACATAAGAATGAATGCTGAAAGAAGGCAAAAGAACAAAATCTCGAACGAAGTACGTGCTTTAATAATCAGAGGGATGAACGATGGTAGTTCTTCAGTCCAAATAGAACGTCAATTTAATGTTTTGCCGAACACTGTAAGAAAAATTTACAAGACGTACAAAATAACGAACGAAGTGAATAAAAGAAGTGCTGGTCATTGCCCCAAGAAATTTACTCAAGAGGAGCAAGAAGAAATCTGCAATTTAATGGATGACGATTGCACATTGACACTAAAACAACTAAAAGCCAAATTGTTGGAGCAAAATCCACAACTAGAGGTGAGCTTATCGACCATTGACAGAGCGACCAAGGCATTTCACTATTCTGTAAAACGCGTTTCTTTTGTGCCAGAAAGGCGTAACACACCAGATACTATCCAAAGTAGGTTTGAATATGCTGTTCAATACAACAGAATAATGGTTCAAAGAGAAAAACTATTTTTTATTGATGAATTTGGGATTCAAGTGAATTCTAGAAGAGCTTATGGAAGATCACCGAAAAATACAAGAGCTAACAAAGTGAAGGCCCAATTAAGAGGCCGTAATTATTCGATTGCTGATGCAATGTGTATTAATTCATTATATTTGTTTACCATTCAAAACAGGCCTTACAATGCAGAACACTTTGGAGAATTCTTGACATCTTTGATTGACCACTTGGCCGCATATACAAGGTGCATATTTTGTCATGGACAACGTCGGATTTCATAGAACGGATAAAATTCAACAACTGATCAGAGCTCATGGACATGTACCAGTATTTCTGCCTCCGTACAGTTCTTTTTTAAACCCCATTGAAGAGCTGTTTAACCAATGGAAAACTATAATAAAAAGAAGTCAACCTACAAATGAAGAACAAATATATGTTCAAATTCATAATGCTTCTGAAGCTATAACACATGAACATTGCCAAAATTATGTTTGACATATGGAAACATATTTGGGAGATTGCCTCAACAGAAATGAAATTTTAAACTAATTCTGAAACATTTTTTTTTACAAGTATTGCGTGACATAATATTAGTAGGTATAGTTAGTAAGCTGTTATATTCTTCTTTTTCTAATAAACTTTAAAAAAGAGGAAAATCATTTGCAATAACGTGAAAGAGTTTTGACAAATAGTGAATTTCATTTGATTATTAATGTCAATGCTACATAGGTGGGAAATACTTTTGAGAAATAGTGAAAGACGTTTGACAAAAGAGGAAAACCAAAAGAAAAAAACTGTAAGACATTTTCACCAGTGTAGTCGGTTATTGAATACATAAAAAAATATATATTTGTTTGTCGTTATCATAACTACCTACAAAATTAGATATTTAAGATCATAAGAGTAAAGTTAAAGAGTTTGTTTTTCTTACTACGGTCAAAACATATAACATCAAATTATGAAGTTTAATTATTTAGTCATTAGTTTTTGAACTTTAATTACATAGATTATTGATGAATTAATTGATTGGTTTGAAATTTTGTAACATTGCACAGTTTTAAACTCACCTAAATTATACTGTTTACAAGTAATCTACAACTCAGGTAAAAATTCATACCAATTTTGCAATGATAAACAGTCCTACCAAATGGTTAGTGAATAAATTCAAAAATTGAAATATCTTTGTTAACAGTATTTGCTTCATTCAATAAGTTCAGCAGGATCCAGATAACTATAGGTAGTTATTTAGTTTTAAGTTTTAGCTTGACTAATTTTACACTACTGTTGATACTAATATGATGATTGCTATTAAAAGTGTGCTCTACTATACTCGATTTCGAGATCATTAAACCAACTTGTTAGCAAGTGGTAAAACTGTGTGAATAGATAATTGATGAACAAAGCTTAGGCAACTAAACATTTTAAATCTACCAAGTTGTTATTTGATTATCATCAATTTATTTATTGACTGTTAGTTACATTTTTTTTTGATAAATTGGCTACAAACAAGTTGACGGAGAGATATGGTCATTTAAATTTTTGCTTTTTTCTGACATTGTTTTTTTTTTCACATTTTGGAATGGATGAATCTAAACGTTAGAGTGCATTGCTTGATGGAATACATTTTCAAAAAACACCATTTTGTTTAAGGTATTGTAACATTTATGAAACTAAATCATACAATAATAAATCTTTTATCTGTACACAATTTTCATTTCGCCATTGTTTCTTTTGTTCTACTCACTCACGCTCTACTGTGTGAAAAGAGCAGAAATAGAAAGAAGCCTATGAGAAAATTTCTGCTCTGAGAAGATAAACTAATATTAACTACATTAGATAATGATTAGATAGAATCTTTGTTGTTTACAAGGACACATAATGTGAAGGCGGGTTTATAACTCTTTGTTTTATAATTTATCTTGAAAATTGAACGCTTAATAGTTTTATATATCACCAGCTTAAGTATAGACAAACGCTTGATTTGCCTATTAACTAATTAGCATCAGATTGTTAGCGGGTAGTTTTAGTCTGAATAAGACTAAAAATGCGTATAAGTAATTTATATAAATTGAGTTTGTTATTATTCTTGCTGAAGCATTTCTACAAATATTTATCGAACATTTGCATATCTCCAGAAAATTTGTTTGCTTACGTTGAAGCTTAGTCTTTCTAAAAGCTGCAGAATCTGCAGTTGTTCCGTTAATAGCACCTCATTGAGATTGCTTTATATTGAATAATAGTAAACTACAGAGAGTAGTAAGTAATCAAACATGAATAAACGTTAAATTGCCAAACGGGTATTGTATATACAAATGAAAAATAAAACGTTTAATATATGTAATAATTTTGGTGTGACTATTTGATAACCGATTCATCTTTTTATTCTATTTTAGTCACTAATTGTCTTTATACGCTCCCAAATGTGGGCATAAATTGGTTTTTATGGCGCAGGTTTGTCAAAAATCTGCTAAGAAAATCATACAATATTATAATTGTTTTAGTAATTACTGTTTATAGAAATTAAAAGTATAATGATCATTGTTTGGTTGTGTAATCGTGACATCATACAAATCAACACCTAAACTAACAGAACCTTTATTTTTTTGTTAGATGTTTATCGAAGCCTTCCCACTAATGTCGAAGCTAATGTTTTGATTTTAATCTGTAGAGAATTTTCCACATAAGATTTGGTTATTTTGTCAAAACGCTATTCACCCGATTGCTTCAAAGTTCTTGTGTCACTACCAATTTTAGCTAACATAGTAGCAGCACTTCTGCAGAAACAATGTTCTGCGTATGTCTTTGCCTTTACTAATTTAAAAAAAAATCAGCAATCTTTGCAGGCATTTTTCTGAAAGTATTTTTCACTGTCGGCTGCGAGGTACACTTGTCATTGTGGTAATACAAAAACAAACTCAGTTTTTTCTAGAATGTAAAACAGCACATTTGCTGTGAAAACTAATATAATTCACGGAACCATTATTTGGGACAATAATTGTGAACTGCATAGAAGTGTAATTGTTTATACTGCGAATCTTCACTAACAAAATTGATCCTTCAGTTGTCACATCTTTAATAGTTAAGCCGTGCAGATCTTGTCGTCGGGAGGCTCTAAATATACGGGAAGCTGTAACAACCTAGAATATGTAATTTATTAAATTTCTATGATAAAAGATGTTAAAGCAGGCTTTACCTTGATCAACAAATACGTATTATCCGGTGCGCTTAACAAATTCATAAACTTTTGCACTGTCTTTTTTTAAAGTACACAAGACTTTTTAGCTTTATCGCCCACGGAATTACTCTTCATATATTCAGTAATTATAAAAAATTTTGAGTTATTAACGTTATCCTTAATTTTTAATATCTTCTTGAGCTTAAACTAGGCACCCCAATGAGACGAAGGTTTGTAAGCTTTTGACTACAAAAATCGGAGCACAATGATATATTAAATGTTAGTTATCCAATCATAATTTCTTTTAATTTTAGATAAATTCGCTATCCCGAATTTTTCATTGCAAATGCTGCAACACACTTTTCGCGCGCCGCCACTTGGAAAACTTGTCATATTCTTTCACATACAATTTTTTTGATTTATAAAGAAGCATCTTTTTCTAAGCATTTTTTAATTCTTGTAAAATTTCTGATGAATAAACGCTTTCTGCTTTAGAACCGTTTATTCTAAAACATAAATTGTTTTTGAACAAACGCAGTAACCTTAACAACATTAAAATAGCTAACTTTCTACACAACACTGAAATTTGCATGGACACAAAGTAGATTTTCTTTAAGAAATATTAAATATTTGTTTGAATCTTTTAAAATTTTGAAATAAAATAAAACGTTGTGTGTTCCACGCGCATGATGGTCGATTGTGGTCTTCGGGAATTCAAAAGTCTTTGTTCCTCGAGCTTTAAACATTTCCCAATGCTATAATCTCCTCATTATACCCTTAGCACATAAATAACTATCATACTAAAAACAACCTATAAAGATCTACGGCGAGATTACAAACTAATGCATGTTGCTATAGAAAATGCGTCAAAAATTTTAAGTAGATACATTCAAAACTACAAATTTATTGGTCAGGTAGTGTCATTAATTTTGAGAATTTGAACTTTCAATTTTTATCTTTATAGGATGTCGAACCGGTAAATAAGTTTTAAACTTTCGGTATTTTGTTTCAAAGTCGTGTTTTCAGAGAAAAATCTATAACTTTAATAGCGCAAAATTTTATTTTAAAATTGAGATAATTTTTTGTTTGGGAAAAAGATTATGGATCATTAATGCCATTCACAAAAATCACAGAGAGAGTGACTGAAGTTTTATAATTCTTGTGAGAAGCAGCGACACGAGTGAGAAAAAAAACGGGGAAATTACAAGGTAATGGTGAAATCAGCAAAAAGCAATTTCCTGATATCAACTAGTGCTTTTGACGCTGCTCCAATTAGAGAACATATACAGATATACGTACTACATGAGAAAAGAGTTTCCAACTTGAAAAAAATTAAATGTTACATTAAGGAGCAGCGATTTTTCTCATGGGTCAATTGGATTTCTCAAAAAATATTTTGAACAAAATAGGATTTACATTGAAAAAGCCTAATGGTAGACTAATTGCGATGGAAAACAGCAATATTGCTGCTTGAAGATGTAGGTTTCTAGAACAAATTCGAGGGGACAATTTTAGTGTAACAATATTGGCTAATGAATCTTGGTAAAATGTTAACAACACAGTATCTAAAATTTTCACTGGCGGTACGAAAAAGCGTAGTTTTAAGCTATCTTGGGAAAAGTGGTCTTCTAATAATTCTTTACGCAGGTTCAAGTAACGAGCTTGTTCCAAATGCTTTCTTGTTTTTTCAGTCAAAGAAAAGGATGGAGAAGAATATCTTTGGAAAAAATCTATGATTCTAAGTACCAGAAAAAATAAAATTATTTCGTGGTTAAAAAGCATGAATATCAATTCCAGTCAAAAAATGTGTTGCTTCACATAGTAAAGAATATAACATTACTGCACTAAAAAAGCTCCTTTTAGAAGCAATAGAATTACTAACACCTGAGAGATGTCAACTATGTACAAAAAATAATTAGAGAAAGCATGGATTAAAAAAAGGACTATTAGATCAGATGATCTACAAAATTATCGATGGCGCTAAGTACACCTGTGGTAAGTGTAATTTCTGAAATGATTTTGGGCGTCAAAAATATAATTTATTACAACTTATTAATTATGTCTCTCTTCTCAATAGTATTAGATTCATTTAAGAT
The DNA here is from genome assembly GCA_947359425.1 of Lagria hirta. Lineage (NCBI taxonomy): Eukaryota > Metazoa > Arthropoda > Insecta > Coleoptera > Tenebrionidae > Lagria > Lagria hirta. The sequence goes on along the minus strand of OX375795.1, from coordinate 30,200,798 downwards.
ACATTTTTCATATTTTCTAATAAGATTTACCAATCAAATGTCATGCTAGATTTCAAACTACTTTTTTATTAAACAGTTGATTATTGTACTCGTATGTCAGTGCTTACCACATTTGGTAATCAGCACAAAGCAATTGAGTTAAAATTAGCTCTAGCTTTTTATTTGTTGTTTATTACTACAAATATTATGTCATTTGATATTCTTGATTATGAATAAGGAATATATAAAGTAATTTTTTCATTCAAAAAAAATACAAAGAAAAAACGAAGTAAAAAATGTAATTTTTGATGATGAAAAATAAAAGGTCACACCTAACATAAACGGATAGCGTAATAATAGCAGTTATTACAAAACAGGCTACCGCAAGACTGTTTTCAATAAACTGGGAACAAACTTTTTGGATTATTTCTTTACACCATCACCAAAAAACATTTTTTTTCATTCTCTCCAGATAAAGACAATTTCTTGGTGTATTTTGGTTTTATTTATATCAACAATAGTAGTTGTAGAGTTACGTACTATATTCTTATAAATATTAAATTGTATACAAAAGTACCTATGTAAGATATCAAAAAAATCAGATCTTTCAAAGTTATGAATTAATGAATTATTTCTATTAAAACACCACCTGGTTACTACCTTCGCCGAAAAACTGTTGAATTCAAATTTTTTGCTTATGTTGCTAATATTGCCAAAATGCTTAAACTAAACGACAATTGTTATCGTTTTTTGTAAAACTGAAATAAGCTTTGCTACTTGTCTTTTTAGAAATATTTGGTATTAATTTTAATCACCATAATTTTACTTTAACCGTACGTAACTCTGACGGTTTACAAACTGAAAGTTTAGCTTTCTACTACAAACTGCTACCAACTAATGAAAGAGCTGTTGCTCTTAGCTCTTACTCAAATTTTAACAAAAATGATTATCAAGAGTTCTTATAAAAATGACAAATACGTTGACAAAAAGACAAAAACGTTTTTTGTTTTTTGCGCAATTGCCTAGTTAACTCAAGTAAAAGTTTTTTTTTGTGAACTAATATTTTAAGTCTGGTCAATCACGTCAAACAAGAAACATCAAAATTGGTACACAAAAAAATTCAAAGTTTTTCAGGACTAAATTTTATTATTACAACTTTATTATTACAAACAGCAATTTCAAATAATCACAAGTAAGTATTTTGTTTATAAATAATTTTTTTATATAATTATCTAAAAAATATTGATTTGTGCTTTAGAAAGACAAAGTAATATATATTGACGATTGAGAGAGAATGTTCTCGCGCGCGCTAATATCTAGAAACCGGTAAAAAAATTTTTGCTTGCATTACAAACATGATTATTTTTACAATTGTACAGCTTGATAATCAAGGCGACAAAGTTTTGTCCACAAAATTATAAATTTAAAAAAGTTGTATTTAATTAAAAGTTTGCTTACATGTTGTTATGAATTAAACTATACCTGATCAGCTGGATAATAAGCGTTGTTATCAAGTGACATATGCCAAAAAATTCCACTTTTGCGCAAGCGCAAATGGCAACTTCCTGTATCAATTATAAAAAAAAAAACAATTATTTTTTATTATGTTTTTTTTTTCAATGTAAAAATATTAAACAAGTGCATTAACAGGTGGATGAATTTATATTTTTATGTTTGAAGTTTGAACAATAAACAGAATAGTCATGTCACTTTAAGAAAACTTTACCAGTAGTGACACATTAGAATGGTACGTTTCCTGTTCAGTAAACCAAAATTAATTAGAATAGTTGAAAATCAACCCTCTCGTATATCTTTATTCTGATGTCCTTGGAGACCTAAACCACACGTCACCGATGTTGCTGATTCTTCTTCCACCTCCATTCATTATTCAGTCGACGAGAGAAGTGTGTTGAGAAAATCTTGTAAACTAGTGCAAACTCGGACGACACTACTCCAAATCCTATTTATCCTTCTCGGCCAAACTTTGTAGCGTATCAATCTCGAAAACGTGATTTATTTTTTTTGCAGTGGCAACAGTGCTTTATTGGACATCGAAATAAGCAACCTTGGAGAATAGTTGGCCGGTCGTATGAAAATTATTGCCATGGCAACTATTTCATGAAAATGTGTTTAATTTATTCACAGCATATAAAACTGAATTTTACCAAACAAACAACTGCAGTAAAATTAAAGCATTATATGGTTATAGAGAATTTCTCAGCATATTTTTGAAATAATTATTCTTTAATAACTACAGCCAAATATAAATGGAACAAATGGTTTTTGTTCCTTGTTGCATCTGGTTTTAATTTTTTTTTTTTGAAACGTTGCCAACAGATTTTAATGACGTAAATTTTTGTGTTTGTGACTTCATCTGATGAAATATCAACTTGTAAACGTTTCCATTCTAAACAACATCAACAAACTGGCTAAAAAATATCTTTATAAATTATTGTTCATTCATGAATATTTCTTTTGAGTATGTAACGGCTAAAAATATTTGTAAATGATACTCCAAACAAGTAAAATAATAATATTGATGCTTTTGCTAACTGAAAAATTTACATATTTTTGTTATTAACGTAAAGACGTTTTTAAGAATAAAGTTTTTGCCATTGCTGAAATTCTGATTGGTGGTAACCGATTCCTTAAACTCTGAAACATTAACAATAATTTTTTTTGAAATTGTGTTTTTGCTCGTAAAAAGTCCGTTACTACAAATTTATAAGAGGCTGACTTATTACATACTTCAAATCTCAAGATTTTTATTTTTTACAAATTAAACTACAAATAGCAAATTAAAATAAATAAGAATTTGTATTCAATATTAATTCAGCATCAGAAATAAAAATCAAAAGTAAAGCGCAATTTTTTGACTACTGGAAGTTTATTTTAACCAATATTTTTTTTACAACACTAAGACGTTGTTCAGATTGAATTCTGTAAGAAAGTGGTTTTATATCACTCAGTTAAAGGTTCTAATCATTGGTTAAGTATAACCACGACGATACCAAAATGGTTAAGTATAACCACGACGCAGATTTTGCTATTTTGTAAGCGTTGCAGTGGTTATTTCTTAACCACTCCTCTGGAAAAAATGATTATTTATAATCACTTAAATGATTAGAACTACCAAAGTGCTTAAGAATAACCACGACGCAGACTTTGCAATTCTGTAAGCGTTGCAGTGGTTATTTCTTAACCACTCCTACTGGAAAAAATGATTATTTATAATCACTTATAAATAATTGGGTTGTGGTTGAGGTAATTAAGAGAAAAAGTAAGATTAGGATTTAGTTTTTAACATTTGTGAATGTTCAAAGAAGTGTTAATTTGTGTAAAAATGGCAAATTGGTTGATACTTAACACTGAATTTTATCAAGTACTTGAAGAACAAGTGAAATAGTAAATTCTTCATTACATTAAGTAATTTAATTTGAATTGTTAATAATTTGTTAAAATCACAACTTTAATTGAAGATTGAAGCTAAATGTTTAAAGCAGGACGTTAAGAGACTTAATGAATCTTTTTTCAATGCCCGAAAAAGCTTTTCGTAGGTTGTACCGTATGCCAATACCCTTGTTCGCAACTGTTTAATCCTCCAAATAGAAGCACACGTTTCTGTACATATAAAAGATAGAAAATTGCAATAAAAAAACAATTGTACTTCAGTAATTTACATATTTTATAATTTTTTTCATTTTTTGAAATGTTATTGAGGCAATAGATTGCACAAACGTTGTCATAATAGCTCTATCAGAAAATGATCTATTGCATCCTTCGCTAGCATATTCTAACCAAAAGGGGTTTTAGAGCATTAATGTGCCAGTGGTAAGAAAGTTGTCGGGATCTAAGTATATTGTGACAGAAAATAATTATTATATTTTTTGAAGATTTGCGCTTTTTCTGATAGGAACCTGTCTCCTAAAATTCACTCTTTACCTCTATTAAGTATTTTTCCTTGAATATCAGAAAGAAAGCTTACTAGAGGTTGATGGACATAGGGAAAGCCAGTCACATATATGGCATTACTAATAGTGTTGGTAATTGCACAATCTCGAGAAAGAATTCACCTAGAGCATCAACGCCTGCACAGCAAACGCATGTTTAGACAAACCTGCAAAAGTACGTAACGTGTTTTTATCAAGTAAGATGTCTAAGAAAAGGCAACAAGCCCACTATGCTGTTTGCGCCAGAGTTGCAAAAAAATTATACTCAATTAACTGTAAGTCTGGGGTGAGTTTGTCTTGCAATAATGCGTTTGTGTCTTCTAGACATGTCTCTAGCTGTCGGTTGAGAGTAGAGAGTAGAATTTTTAATGAACTCAACAGGATGTTGATTACAACCGCAACTTTAGCGCTACCTTGTCTTTTAACTATCTATTTTCACCACTAAGACGAAAAAGACCACTCTGATTATGATTTTTTTAAAGCAGGAAGTTGCTGTTATATTATGAGATAGAAAACAACTCAGGCCTACTATGTGAATTTAGTAATGTACATATTTACACTTTTGGGGAGAAATACGCGAGTCACGCGTGAATAGTCACGCGTGACTCGCAGTCAAGCAAAAACCCTCCGACCTGAAGATGGCAAATGAGATTTTGCAGAAACGTCGTCAAGAAATTCTAATCAAGAATTCCACGCGGATGAATACCCGGAAACCCGAAGAATTTTTGTATATATATATATATATATATATATATATATATATATATATATATGTGTGAAGCATGAAAGGTTATATCACTTAGAATTTCGTGAAAGTGTAATGCCTTATGCAAACCTGACTACAGCGCTGTTTCGTTCTCAATGAAACTCATCAGGCCAGGGTATTGCAGAAACCAGTACACTTCCACAAGCTCGATCTCTCCTATATCTACGAATATGACATCGTACATAATAGGTGAGATGGTGGTTCTAACCTTTCATGTATTGTGTATAGTGAGCATTAAGGGCATATTTGTACTAACAGTTTATCAAATTCATGCTTTAGCATGCACTACTTGAAAAACCGGTACAGAAATGGTTTCTGCAATACTCTGGCCTGATGAGTTTTAATGAGAACGAAACAGCGCTGTAGTTAGGTTTGCATAAGGCATTACACTTTCACGAAATGCTAAGTGATATAACCTTTCATGCTCCACAATATTTCAAACAATTCTATGTAGATTGGAAGTCACACTGATCACATTGATCATAATTCAACGATTATTGTTACCAGCAAAAACTGGTAGAATGTGTAGAGGAATGTGTCTTAAATATAATTAAGATTAGTGGGTAGTACCGGTTTTTCAAGTAGTGCATGCTAAAGCATGAATTTGATCAACTGTTAGTACAAATATGCCCTTAATGCTCACTATACACAATACATGAAAGGTTAGAGCCACCATCTCACCTACTATGTACGATGTCACATTCGTACATATAGGAGAGATCGAGCTTGTGGAAGTGTACTGGTTTCTGCAATACCCTGGCCTGATGAGTTTCAATGAGAACGAAACAGCGCTGTAGTCAGGTTTGCATAAGGCATTACACTTTCACGAAATGCTAAGTGATATAACCTTTCATGCTTCACAATATTTCAAACAATTCTATGTAGATTGGAAGTCACACTGATCACATTGATCATAATTTAACATATATATTATATATATATATACTACATACATATACATATAAAAGAAAAACGATTATTAACACTATCAAAATGTTAAGTAATTAATATACAATAATACAATTTATGAATTCGTTGTTTTCAAATATACAAAAAGTAATCATAAACAATCGTGACTATAGTGGATGAGGTGCTTAAAGTAATTTGTCATAGAACTCAAAATCGATTACTGAGCTCTTAATCTATGCTATAATCCCTCTCACCTGCATTTATTCAGCTTTACATGCTTATAGATTAGTTCACCTTACGCCTGTTGCGTGACAGAATAATGTTGTGGTGACAAACTTCTTTCACTGATGTCAAAAAATGTATTCTTTTTGATGGTTACTTTTTGGATTTACAAATGGATTAACATTGGCGTGTTCTTTTGGAATTATCGCTGTACAGCAAATATTTAGTAATGGATGGATTATTCTTACCAGAAAATCCGTTAAACCACAAACCTTTAAACTATCAACTGTAAAACTAGAATCGGTAAAAGATGATAACCTGAAGTTTATTATAATTCATAATATATACCTTTTTCCTAATTTTCTAAATGCCGGAAAATATTGTTTGTTCCTGAAGATTTGCGATCGTGCTATAGATTATTTATAATCTATTTAAAATGAAACGGTTGGATTGTTCTTATATCTCCTGTATAAGGCAGAACTTATAATTCGTTAAACAATCGAAAGTTATCTTCTTTGACGGATTAAATAAAATAAGATTTTTTTTTACTTTTAATTAAAATGACAACCTGAAGTTCGCACTCATTCTTGTTGAGATTGCATATATTGTTTTTTAACTAGCAATCTTTTGATTCAACCGTTTTTAAATTTTTAAATCGTAACACTACTTAGTAATAATATAATAATAGACGAATAACCAGGAACATAAATTTATCAGTGTAAAAACTGATACACTTTATACAATAATAAGATAATAGGATATCTTATATACAGGTTGTATAATATTGACAATAATTAAGAGCGGGTGTGTTTTAAAGAGCTGTTTGAGAGTTTCATTTCTAAATAATTAAAAATTCATTTAACATTCAGAAAATAGTGCAAATGGCAGGCATTTGTGCCCGGCACTGTTCTTTAAAATGTCAGTTGTGAATAGACATCTGCAATACCGGCTTAGCTTAGAAATGAAACAAAGGAAAAAAATGAAGAATGGAAATATTTGATTGACCTGTGTCTTCAAGAAAGGCAGGCTGAGTATCTGCAGCGCATTGATCTTGATTATTTCAAGTTATTTTACCTAATATCAGTACGAAGCGATCTAAGACCTGCTTCCAAAAAAGCACAGCCGTTCTTGATTCATGTTAACATTATACACTATACACTTTGTAGTATATCTCATTACGCAGTGTTATATTGTAAATTATTATGTCTGATAACACCTGCAACTATTACACCGAGTTTTGCCTGCTACACTTTGTATTAAGATTGTTTATCAAAACACTCTGTATATAACTTATTTTGCAAATTGTGTTTAACTGTAAAATAATTTTCACTAGCCTAGACAGTCGTCTACTGATTTAAATTGACAATAGCAGGATTTTGGGCAATTGTTAAAATTTTTTTAATGATAAAATCTAGTGATTCTATTTATGTGATTGAATCAAGTATTCAATCATTTATTATATAAACAATAAATCAACTTTTGCAACTCATGCGATAATTGAGAAATTCAGTAATACAATTTTCTTCAAAAAGATGCAATAAAACATAAAGGGAGTTGATAGTCTAATACAAAAACCTTTATCTAAAAACAAATTGTTTTTTTGATTTTTAAATTAGAATTTGAAACTGTTTCAATGTTTGGAGTCTACTTGAAAAATATTTTAATCTTTCAAGTTTCTCATCAAACAAAACTAAAGTGAATTTTTTAGTAAATAGATTACCACAAGTAATAAAAGTTGCATTGTAAACAGTTTATGGCCTGGAATTATTTTGGATATTTTCTCTAAATTAAAGATTTTTACTCGCTATGTTTGCATTTAGAGAAAATTCGAAACCAAAAAATTAGTAGCAAATTATGTTTTATTATTAATTAGAACAAAAAGAGCGAAAAATTCTAAGACAACAATGGCAAATTTAGACCTTGGCTTTTTGACAGCTCACTAGCGTTAATTGAATAAACAAAAATTTTAATTTTTCGAAGTTTTATTGTCAACCTAAGGTTGACAATTCAGAAATTAAATTAAATTATGATTTAACTAAATTCTGTCACTTAATTCTAATATAATTAAATCCAGCAATTACTTACTAGAAGTTGGTCTTATGCTATTCAATGCTTTCTATTGCTATTGATATAATATATTTTGATAAATTTTACTCTTGATTAAAAATTATGTATGTGTAGTAAAAAACTTGTTGTTATGAAACAGAGTATCAACTTTAATTTTCTTTTGTCAGTTCAGTCAAATTAAGACAAACGTCAAGAAGAGAAAGATTGAAATTAGATAATTGCAAACGCTATAAATTAAGACAAAGATTAAGAAGAGAAAGAATGAAATTAGATAATAGCAAACGCCATAAATGTGCGGACATTTTTCTTTGCAGCAATGTCGATATTGGCCCAAGGTCATGATAAACTTTGTAATCGTCCAATAAGAATCCTTTCTGATCGCTTCATGAGCTTTTGATAATAGTTCCGCTTTTTGGTGTAAGCGCTTGTGTACGGCGCAAACACTAATAGCTTAGATATCCTTTAACCCAGATATACCTAAAACTTTTTTTTCCTAAAAATTGAATAAAAACACTGTAATATGTGTTCACAGAGCTCATTTATGCAAATAAAAAAAATTAAAAATTTGAAACACGTCTTGGTTTTTTGCAAATGATAGACCTTTTAAAAGGACGGTAGGATTTTAAACTACTTTATATCAATAAAAACAGTTTTTTAGAAAACATGTTTATTTAGAAATCTTAGACTGTTTAACACAATTGCTATTTAAAAAATTAGTTTTATTAGTTAACACAAAACAACAAAATAAAAAAAAAATATTTTGGAGTGTGATAATCAAAAAAACAACTTTATGGGTGCAACGTAACATCAGATTTGTTACATTTGAAATTTGCTTTTTTGTGACAAACTGCACATTTTGTTTGATTTTCTTTGTAAATTATCAAATGATCAAGACGATCATACCGCGAGTGCTCTCGTAAGTGAGCTGAACTCTTAGAAGGACCTCTTTTTCTAACTTTTTTATATGTTTCTAACAGACTTGTTGTTACAGATCGGCGAAACGAGAGTTGATCAAGTTTTCGTTTTTGCATTCTGTGGCATTGCCATGCATTTTGAATAGACAGCTCAATACAATGTGCAATTATTGGAAAATACCATTTTTTTCCTCTTATTGAAGCACGATATAAACTAATATTTTGATCGCATCTGTCAACTCCGCCCATGTTGTGGTTGTACAGTTTCACTAAATTAGGCTGTGAAACATAAATATATTTTTTTTCTTTTCGTGAAAATCTTTTGACATTATGTAGAGGATGTACAGCAGCAAAGTTTGTTGCAAAACAAGTTACATTATTATCATTCCATTTTGTCACTAAAAGGCTGTTTACAGTTTCTAATGAGTATTCAAAAAATCTTCTTGCTGTTTTTTTGATAACTTTAGAGTTATAAAGTGGGCAATTAGACAAACGATTTTCTCTGATGGTACCTGTTGCTTTTATATTGCGATTTTTCAGTTCAATCAAAAGCTCTAACGAATTGAAAAAATTGTCAAAAAATATATGATACGGTAGGTTGTAGCCAAGAGAATTTAAAACATCAGTGTATTGTAAAACAACATTAGCACCTAATCCTACATCGTATTTTTTTGTCTCGTTGCTGTTTTTTCCTTGATAAGGTTCTGTCCAGACTACATATCCAAAATCCTACCGTCCTTTTAAAAGGTCGCTAAGATTTGGGCTATGTTTACCACCAGAAAAGATGACCAAATAATAATTTGTATGTTAACAGTTAAAATACAATATCTTTGGAAAAACATTTCATTGTTTCAGTTATATCTAATAATTTATTGCCCAAATGTACTTACTTTCAAAGTTCTCGATTCATGTTGCCAATAAGCGCACTTACCTGAACTGAAATTTTATAGTACCTGTTGCAAACACATAACAAAACATTGCTGCATTTCTTAGAATAGTGTCTAAGCAAATTGATAACATACGCCGAATTTTGATTGAAAGAAAATATCCTTAATTAAGCATTTTTTATCATAGATTCTTTTAAAAGGACGGTAGGTCTATCTGGGTAAGAATAGGCAAAAAAAGTATTTTGTGCAATATCTCAACCTAACTTGACAAGACATATTTTTTACTTAAAGCAATTAAAATTTTAGAACATAATCTGCTGGAAATGTCTCTCATAGCAATAAGACCATAGTCACTATTTTTTTTTGTTTAAGGTTACAAGAGATGCTTTGCATATAAATGGCAAAATTTTGGTTACATCCTTTCAACTAAGCTTACGATTGCTTGTTTGCATTAATTTAAGGTAGATTTTTTAAGATATTGCATAGTTAAACCATTTAAAATAATAAAAAAATTGTAGGTGTATAAGAAACGCAAGAAGCTGAAACGGTCAGCACTTTAATGTTTTGATTGAAAATATCAAAATATAAAAAAAAAATATAGAAATTGAATTTGTCGACAAAAATCAACGCACAGTATCACAAAAGTCGTTTTGCTTAAATTTCGTCTGAGTAGTTTTGCTAAGATAGAAAAAGCGAATTATTATAATTGTTAAGATATTCGATTTATAGGAAGATGTATAAAAATAATAACTTTAACTTGTACAATTTTTAAACTGCAAGAGTTTTAAACGTGGTTGCTTCTATGATTTGGCATAATCTTCATACATAAAAGTGTAACTAACGAACAGATCTAGAAGAAAAAATTAGGTAAAAGTTTGAAACAGAAAAAAAAATTGTTTTTGCAGCTGTTTGTTCTAGATTGATGAATCTTACCCTCAAGACATTTTTGAAATTTTTTCAAATTGAATGATTTTATGTTTTTTTTAGGTTGATCGGCTTTATTTTTTTAAAGATAGATTTGAAATAGTCTATTTTAAATAGTTTTCATTTTTATTTATTTTTGCAACCATTTTGGATATTAAGATAAAAACAATTATTTAATAACAATGAAACATTAGCAAATGTGCAAGATGTGACTTTTCTAGATTGCTCGATAAGCCTAATTGGCAATTTAAAATGATACTATCAACAACGTCATACAACAAACTTTGCATTAATCAATTATCAAGTTAATTCTGACAGAACTGCCCGGATTTGCAATAATTAAGCGCTAATTTTAATTAATGTGAAATTCACACGCTTTAATTTGCGTTAAGTCTCGCTTTAATAACATGAAATTCATTAAAATAAAACCGGAGGATTAGGCGCAGAGTTGTTGTTTTAAACGATTTGGCACCGAGAATTCCAAAGCTTGTAAAACCCAGCCCTGGAGAAAGAAAAAATACGAAAGATAATAATTTATAGTTAACTTCACTAATGTTTACGTATGAAAATTAAATGTTTCAATTAACTTTTCAAGCTCAAACTGTTTACAGGCTTTACAACGACCTATGGTAAGAAAAGTAGTCTTAATTGGTTTAAAATGTTTAGTGCTTTTATTTTAAAATACCAAATACGGTCTTGGTTTATACTGTCGTATTTGGTTAAAAGTTTTATCAAAGAAACTGTTTTATAAATTTTCTTGTATACACATCTATGCAAAACGTTGGCAAACACACTGTGAAAGTTTAGCAAAAAAAATTCTTCGTAAACAAGGATTGAGAACGGTTTTCAAATCACCTACAAAAATTTTAGAAATTTCACCATCTCCAAAAGACAAGTTTGACTCACTTTTGTCAAAAGGTGTTTATTAAATTCCGTGCTCTTGTGGCAAAGTTTACATTGGGGAAACATGACGTTCATTTAAACTTCAAGTTTCTGAACATAAAAGATGCATAAATTTGTGTTTATGGTCACATTCATCACTAGCTGAACATCATCTAGTCACCGGTGACAAAATTTATCAGATGAATCTTCCTTGATTTGTGATTAATCAAAACTTTTCTATTAAAGAAAAATTAAAGATGCAATCAAAATTGTAAAACACCCAAACAGCTTTATTAAAGATGCAGGTTATTATCTCTCAAACGTTTGGAAGTCTTTGTTCATAAACATCAAGTTTCGCCTCTAGCGTGGTTGAGACGTCGAGTTACCGTGCTTGTTCTTATTTTTATTTCTTTGTCTTGATGACGTCTTTACCGATGAAGTGCGAAACGTCGACAATTTGATTAAACTTTTCGACACGGTCTTTTCCGAAAGATGTCAATATTTCAATGACTTCGGGCCGTGAACGCGTTTCTTCTTCACAGTTTGCATTATTGCAAAATCATTTTCTGGCGCATATAATACACTTGAAAAGTGATTGGCAAATGTATTGGCAATATTTTGTTGAAAGCTACAAAAGACTGACATTTTGAAGGATTACTTTGTACGGGTTTTTTAGCACTTCACGTTCAATTTCACTCTTTAGATTTTTACCACGTTTTTAATCATACAGGTTCTTGTGTTTTTTGTATTTGTTCCAGTTCTTTTTATTAAGTTTTTTAATGATTTTGCGTGTTAGCTAATGATGTTGTGTGTCTACTTATGCGATGTAGACACATCGTATGAGTAGAGTGTTTAGAGTCAGTATGTTTTTGAATGTATGTATCAAATAGGTTATACAAAGTACTTTAAACCAACTTTAGGCTAAATCAACATCTGCAGCATCTAAGAGAGATGTTCAATTTTTTTTTTCTAGTTCTATGTATATAAACTTAGAAAGGTTGCTCTACGGACATTATATTTTGACACATGATTGTTTTTTTTAAAAAAGAGAGGTAAATTGAAATTTCTGTATTGATGCTCAGGGGGATGGTGGAAATCTTCGGGTACTAAAGGTGAGTCTACTTTAAATAAATTACTTGATAAGGAAGTTATTATACTTGTCATTATACTTGTTAGTATATATACTTGTTAGAATAAGGTCCAGCATATTGTTATTCACATTGGTGACGTTATTCTGTTGTGATACGTTATTCAACCCCAGAAAATTGCAGAGAATATTAAACAAATGAGATCGCCTTAGACCAGTGGTACATTTTATGTATTCAGAAATTTCAAAATCACCAATAATTATTACTGGGTTAGCTAAGTTGATGAGTTTCCCAAGTATGCAAAAATAGTAAAATAATTATTGGAGAACAATATACAACTTTCATACTATTTGAATGCCTAACAAGTCAACAGAAGTTAGTGGTGACCTTAAATGAGTGAATTTGAAACAAGATCAGACTTTATTGCTGTCATCACATATTTTCTATCTTTTTTTAGTAGACTGGTTATTGTAGTTGCAAACAGTCTTTTTGAGGTTACTGACAAGTTTAATTATGTTTTGGTCAGTAGTAAAATTTCAGCATCTGTAGCACAGCAGTTAATAAAAAATTGTCAATTTTTATATTCAAACCTTGTGCGTTTGATATCAAATAGTAAAATTATGGTGAAGCGATTGTATCTGCTAAAATGTTATTGGTTTTTTTCAGAAGTAATAATTTTGGGACTTTCATTGAAGTATTATCCTTCCATAAGTAAATTTGAGACGAAGATTATTTTTTAGCAAGACGGTTTTACTATTTGCTCCGCACATGGCTATATTTTGCTGCATTTTGTTTTGTTTTCATCAATAAATTCTTCAGATATTTTTGGTTTATTGCGCAAGACAAAATGAGCCGATGCATAATTTTGAAATGCTACTTTGATGGGACGCGCTTTAGATGGATTGTATTTGCAAAACAAGTAACTGATACTATTCTGGTGTCACGTGTTTCTTTGAAAATAGACAATTCAAGTTTATCAAGTTGTTGATTGTATTGGACCTTCGTATGCGTTTTACACTTCTACAGCCTCTTACATAACAGATCTCTTATTATTCCGACTTTGTAATGATTTACTGTCTATTTGCTTTTTTAGATCAGACTTCAAACTTTAAATTTTTTGCCTGAATTTTTTATTCTCATTTATGAATATATTCATGGTGTTCTTCATTTTGGTGACCGTGGTTGATAGAGTATTAAGTGTGGCGATTAGAAGCTCTAACGATATCTCACTTTCATCTATGTTTCCGGGTTTTAGAGCAAAATTACCTCCATTATTATTAATTACATTTTCACCTGAATCTATGATAAGAGATTTGACTTTATGATAATTGTATATTTTTGATGTTCTGTCTTCGAAATTTTTATGCCTATTTTGGGTCTTTAAAAAATGATATTTAAATGCACTACAATTTTTTTGAACACATTGCTTACATTTGAAGATAAAGCAAGAAACTGTGTTTCTTCAGTCGGTTTAATCACTAACGAAGAGAATTTGTTCTGCTTAAGAATATTTGGAGGTTTAACTTGCCTATCTCATTTTGGCAACAATAAGTCTGGCTTAACAACACTAAAATTAATAGGATCATTAGATAAACCAATTTTTTTGTTTTTATTCACACCGGATAGCAATCTAACCAAACCAATATTCGATTGTTTTAGGTCTTTTATCTCTAGATGTAAAGACGACAATTCCTCTCTTATGGGTTGCTACTCCGTTCTTACGGCAGCGGCCGTGAATAATATTACGCAATAAAAACAATATCTACTGGAAGATGTTTACAATATTTTTTATGGACATTAACAATGTTACTTGCTTGATAATGAAAATGTTTACATTCTCTAAGTATTTCACACAACTAGGATGAATTTGGCTTTCTAAGCGTGTTTCTAGCGTGTGCTCATAGTTTTTCTTCCAAAGCCTCTTATAGTGTAAGATATTATAGTACGATCCTTAGGTACGTGTGGTGTCAAAGGCCTAACAGGTGAAACTTTTTATTGCAGATTGCAACAAAACTGCTGTTGAGTGTTGTAATAGCTATTTACGTTAGTAGTGCGGTAAGTTTTATTTTACAGCGCAAGGTTTTAATTTTGAAGCACGACGCACTGTGGCGTGTTTTATTAAATCGCGGACTGTAAAATGATTCACGCACGAATAAGGTATTCAGCTTTTTAACCGAAGACTCGATTTTGTCTGTTAAAAAATTCCGAAATTTGAATTGATTAGAGGTTGTCAGCTCAAGTGCAGTTAGTCTGTCGTTAAGAGCTCGCTCGATGATAAGCTAAGTACCACACCACATGATGGCGTCGACGGCGCCCTAAAATTTGCATCAAAAATATTAAATTGTTTTTGTTTTTGAAATCTATAGATCTTATTAAATGCGGTAAATTGCCCTGGTATAAACAAACTATATTTATGACTAAACACTTTTTTTGGGGTTTCTAAAAGCAGATAATTTTTATGGTATTTTACAACACGCCAGTGAGTCGAAGTGACAAATAGAAACTTTGCATGTAGAAACATTTAGATACCATAGAAGTTGACAACACTTAAATATGCTGCTTACAATCGACGAGGCTGAATAAATTATTAAATGCTAATTGATATCAAAAACCATAATCGTCAAATTAATATCGACAAGCAGCCCTATACCAATCACAATTAGGTGAGTCGATCTAAAAATAGTCATTTTAATCTATTATTGCTCACCTTTTATACAATGCAATTTTAATCTATTATTGCTCACCTTTTATACAATAACTTCTTATAAAATTGTACAATAATTATTATAAATTAAGTAAAAACTGTGTCTACTGAGTTATGGTAAACATTCAAAAAAATAGAAAAACTATTACATCACTGTAAATGCACACATATAGTGACAAGAATTAATTTAATATTATCAAGTAAGTGAATATGAAGTTTTTAACCATTTTCGTTTAAGCGATTTTAATTCATTTGGTGAAAAAATGTATAAATCAAGATCTGTTTTGCTGTTGACAGACTATCTTGTGTTTTTATCTATTCTGACGCTCTTGTAATGGGTTTCTAAACATTAGAGTGTTTAATAATATTTGCAAGATTTTCATAGATTTGAAGTAAGAACGCAAAAATGTACTTTGAAGGAGTGTATAAATTAGTTCTAATTTGTAAGATTTTAACGGCTAACTAATCAAGTAATGGCGTATCACAGAACGTTGTATTGGAAAGAATTTAAGGAAAAATTTTTTCATTACTGATAAAACTTCAGATCTTCAGCGATAATATTGATACTAATATTATACCTTTTGCTACGTTTTAACAATTAAACTGAAGTAAATAACATTTACTTCAGTTGCCCTGGAGAAGGCAACGGGAAACCACTCCAATTAAAAAATTTCCCTAGGAGAATCTTAAAAATGATCACGATTCTCAGCAATGAGAGAAAGACTGAAGAGAGAAATAACATTTAACTCCCTCTTTATAATGAATTTGTCAGGATGTCATTGTTCTACAATTATTAGCATTACATATTCACTTGAAAACAATGTACAAAATAGCAGCAGCCAGCTACATTATCATCAACAATCTACTTTAACTCACCTCTTCATATGCATTGTTATAAAAACGATCAGACCAATGAATTGGGCGACACATGAAACATATTTACACATAATGTATTTGTCAATAATACCTGTAAAGTAACTCACCGGGGGCTTTTCTCTCCCTTGCAGGATCCTCTACTTTTCGATCTGCTAGTGGAAGACATCACCAGGTCCATTGGAGTTTGACAACCACTCCATGGTTTTAATTAACCTAATCTTTACCCTGCCAAGACTAATTTTCCCCTCCATAACTTAAGATATTATATGGCTCTTATCGACGATGTTGTTTAATAGTACAAGTTAATTAGCGCCCTATCGGCGTATTTTTCTTTAAATGTAACTATAAATTATTAAAAAAATAATAATTCTTACAATATTTTTGATAGTTTTTGGAATATAAAACGTTTTTCTTTTTGGCGTTTTTGCCGAAAATTGTTTGGGCGCAGAATCAAATTAATCAATTGACTTGTTTGAAGGAAAGACTTCAAAAATCTAGATTTTGAAATAGTTATTTAAGAACAAAATTGTAATTTTTTGATATCAGAATACATCACTTAACACATTATTTAACATCATTTAACTCTTTTAATTAATAAACTATGAACCGTTTCAAAAAAGAATAATTTTTTGTCGTTTTAGTGTTTTTATTACGAGATGATCTCTATAACTATACCTGCCTATTTCAGTATAGGTCATAATATATTTGCAGATTTTATTTTTAGCTTTCTGCTTTGTGATGCAGTACGACTTTGCAATAGGCTATCAAAAAAGTAAGCAGGAATAAAGTTTATACATTACAATGAATGGAAGTAAGTGCTAATTTTGGAAAACAATTATTTATCTTGTTTTTTTTTTACAATTTTGAATAATAAATAGATTTTTATTCTGTAATTTATGATTGCAAATCAAATTAGTCTAGATAAATAAATATTTATTTTTAAAAACAAATTTATCGTGTTTGACTCACTAATACAAAATGACAAACATATCTATTCGTCTAATCGCAAAACTTTTGAGCAACACTACAGCATGTGAGAGCTTTTCAGGTGGGCGTTGTAGCCAACGTCACGACGTCGTTTAAGTTAGACAGTTATTAGTTTAAGTGTGGACGCGTCCAAAACAAGCGTGCTGCTTACTATCTTTTGTGTGTTTTAAAAAAAGTTTACGATAATATTGTGTTTTATTGCTTCTAAAATAGTTAGTAATACTTGTTCCCGGGTCACCGAAATATACTTCTTCTGTTGAGATGTAATTATAAAAACGTGCTTAGCACGTAAAAGAAATTTTCAGAAATGATGTGTTGGATCGAATTTGTGTTATGAAGGATAAACAGGAAATTAGGTGTAGCTTAGATGAGCAGAACTTCCAACAACGGTACGCTGATTACCTGGATTTTAAGTTATATTAGTCTTTAGAATACAATTTAATTTTAGTGAAAATTATCTACAGGATCAGAAAGTAAACTTGCTTTAGCTTTTCCTTATTTGGATAAACGGGTTGCACTAAGTTGCAACCCGTTGCACTGTAAACGATTTTTAGCATCAAAAGCCTTGTTTGTATTCAATAAAATAAGAAGGTTTGAAAATGCAAAATATCTACTCTTAAGTGTACATTTTTTAAAACTATTTCTTACTGATAGATAAGCAACAAACTGTGAACAAAAGTTTGAACGATTTAAAACCAGTATTATTTATTTCATTTTAAACAACAACATTGCTTTGTATCTACGCCATATACATTTTAAGATGGAAAGCAGTTATCCCTTATTTAAAACAAATGCAAAAATCTACAGAGTGATTAATTTTGAGAGTTTATAGTTGTCAACAAAATAACGTGTAATCAGCTATTATTTAGAAAAGGACAGGCTACAAAAACCAAAATCAGCCTCTTAGCTTGATTTAACACGTTTAGTTTGTCATTTATTTCTTGACTTTTGCCAAGTTTGTTGGTAAGTTGTTTTCAAACAAAAATAGTTTTTACACAAAAACAGAAAACATTTTTTATAGAAGCATATTTTTATAATGGTGAATGGAAATAAAGCGCTCTTGCTTGTTTACGTTATTTTTGACTACGGTTTGCTGATGTGGACTTTTTGGAAGGAGAAAATACTGTTAGGACATTAAGGAAAATTGGATGGGCGGGTTACAAAAAATGTGCTGGTAAATAAACAGTCAAGACGATTTTTTTTGTCGTTTGTTCCAAAAAAGTGGCTTATTGTACAGTACTAACTTGACAAAGAGTTTTGAGAAACAATATTTAGCTTCTTCTACATAAGTTAATAACTATGCTTCTATAAAAAAAATATTTTTGTATATGTGTAAAAAGTATTTAATCTTTTGAAACGGTTGATTAACAAATTTGACGTCAGAAGTCAGAAAGCGGATTTCAAATAACAGCACTGACTGCATTAAGTTAAAACTCTGATTTGGTTTTTTTACAGTTTCTTTTTATTGAAATAATTGTACACAGTATTTTGTCTAGCAACATGCAATATACAGCTGCAACTTATATTTTGTGTTTTTGTTAAGCTGTTCCTGGTAATAAACGCAAAATGTATGACCTGTAATAATCTGGCAAATACAAAATTCATATGAGTGCCATTTTAACTAAATGAGATCTTTTTACTTTATTAAATTTTTTTTAAGAGGGTGGATGCTTAAATGAGAGTGGTTTAATTTATATTTATTAGTAGTAATAAGCGTTGATTTCTTGTCTATAGTTTGTTTTATTTCAGCTTTATCTAAACGGTTTTTACCTGTTCTATGTTAAGACTTTAGTTAAATTTTTCTTATGGACATTCAGTGTCTATAAGAAAATTTTTCAGTGTTGGAAAAAATAGATATTAAACGGAAAATAGTAATAGGCTAATAGTAAAGCCGCAAAGTCTATCAGGCAGTTAAAGAGTTTAAATAATATATAAGTTATTTGTTTAGATTTATTGAAAACAATTTAAAACTTTTGCAAAGGAACGGAAAAAAATTGGGTAAAAAAAAACAGTGGATTTGTGAGCAGCCTAAACCTACAAGTTAATAAAATAAAAAAGCTTTTAACCTCAATCAGTATTGTAATTGAATAATCACAAACCTGTAGAAAGTAGGTAATGTGCATCTTTCTTCACTTGGGCGAAAAAACCTAGCCTATTTGATTACACTGTACGATGTCGTTATCTAGCCAACGGCAAGCAACGTATGGTTTAATTCTAAATGTCATTTTTTTCTTTAAGTTTAGCGTGCATTTGAGCATCGAATAGACAGCCCAGCATGTGCTGGGTTTTTTTTGAGTTAGAAAAATTATGGAATTATGTCAATAAAGCATTATCGGATGAAAAGTTTGTTTTGTGCGGTTTTGCCCAGTTTATGTAAGTCCTTTCATACCGTTTGCGACTTTTTTGTTGTGTTAGATTTTTTGTAGCTTCTGCTGTAGGTTGCAAGAAATCCGGGGGAGATAATTGTGTGTTACTAGAGTCACTATTTGAAATGTTTGGGCTTTTTTATGTTTTTAAAAGCAAGCATATCACTTGAGCGTAGGGTTCAACAACAATAGATCAAATTGGTCGCAGTTCTGTAAGGTGGAAAGCGCCAAACGACCCCTTCTCAATTCACAATCTACAAGCATATCACTTATAATGTTTTTTTAATAACTGTCAATTTTGGTTATGGCAACTTGGCAACTTGATTTTATGTTTTTTTTTTAACACGTCTGAAATGATTATCATATCTATTTAAAAATAAATATTAAAGGAATTTTGGGTAAAACAGTATACAAACATCTAAAAATAAAAAGCAGTCTAGAAATAAAATTTTTCTCAGCGCTTTGCGTCTCGGTGACCTTCTCAAGAAAGTGACCAAGACGCGGTTTGAGCAGAAATTAATTTCTGCTCAACACTTTTCTGTCACGGTATGTAATGTACTATTAAGATTATAAAGGTATATTTTTTCTATTTTTAAATTATCATACCTCAAATGATTTATAAAGTTTGGAAGGTTAAGTTAAGTGCATCTAAACAAAGTGTTCTTTAGAAGTTATTCAGCGGCAGCTGCTAAATTATTTTATTTTATTGTTAGGTATTGGGTGTTCAATAAATGTGTTTGTAGAATATTGTATTTTCTCTTCTTTTTGCTTGATCTGCAATAGTTATCTTGTGAACGTCAAAACTTGATCGAAAATAAGGTGACAGATAGAAACATCCATAATTATGCTGCTCAAGTTAACAGATCATTTCAGTCTAATGCCGGTACTCATAGTCGTAGCTCAAGATCAAGCTTAAGTTTAGACTCAAGCAGGGACTCCGGCAATGCTCGGAAAAGCGTTTGCATGCGTTTTGAAATAGATTTATCGCTGATACCGTCTCAAGCAAGGACTTCGGCAATGCTTGTGAAATCTGATATTCATATCCTGAGACTGAGGTCAAGCTCAAGACCGGACGGTATTCACAGACAAATCTCAAGATTTAAATATCAAATTACGGTGTGAATAAGGGCGATTTTTGCTTGATGAGCAAGCGCACTGTGTCCGTCTCAAGCCGGACTTGAGCAAGGCCTCGACTGGTCTTGAGACGCCATTCGCCGGTTATGGCATTGTTTGACGTTGGAAAATACTGAAGAGTATTATGTGTTGCATTTCATAACAACGAACATTGACATGTTGGACGAGATATGTGCGGGATGCTGCGAACCCATTGGAATTTTTTTCTAACTTTGAATTTAAGCGTTGCTACAGCTTCACAAAAGACAATGTAGTGAATGTAGGATTTCTTGTAAATTAGTGGAAAGACAATTATTACTTACACAAAATTAAAGGGCCCACATTTTGTGTAAAAATGAAAGCATTGAATAAAAAATAAAAGCATTGAATAATAATAAAAGTTACAGATATTTATTAATTGCGTAGTATTTTTATTTTGTAACACCTTCTACTAGTAAACATAAGTACAAAAAAAGTCAAATTTTTGTTAGTTTTCATTATAAGTGTAAGGTATTGTTTGCAGAAGCGTAGTAGACAAAACGGCAACCGAAAACGTTTATCTTTCCACACTTCTTGAATAGCTCCTACTACTCACTACTCTGATAACTTTTCTGCATCCATCACATTTTCTGCAATAAAAGTGGATACACTCTCGATATAATCCCTGCGGCATCGAGTTATTCCTTGACCTGTCACTTTATATAAACACGGAGAATGACTGTCATGCGTCAAAATGTTGAATTTTAAACCTAACAACACAAAAATGACTACTTTGGTGACTTCCGCAAGACGCACGTTTTCCCAAGCATTGTCGAAGTCCTTGCTTGATTTCCCGAGCATTGCCGGCGTCTTAAGCTTGAATTCAAGGTTGATCTTGAGCTACGACTATGAATACCGGCAAAAGTAAATTTATAAAATAAATTGATAATTTAAAAAAAAATTTCAACATACATGTATTTGAATCCATGTTATTGAAATTACAAATATTATTAGTACCTTTATCATCACAAATCACCTTGGTAATTAAATTTCAAATTTGTTTTGGAATAATTAATTACTAAAGTCTGCTAACAAAATCAAGCCATCAACAAAAATAAACAAACCAGAATGATTATCACGAGAAATAGAATTCCGGGAACAATCATGTTGATTGTTTTTTTATCCAGCATTAACTGTTTATGTGTCAGCCAGGATCCATAGCACTTGCATCTTCAACCGATTTTACGTACCGGCAAATGTCTCGACTTAATTATTAGGCAAAAATATAGTAGTCAAATAGTAAATTCAACCATATAAATTATAATTAGAATTTGGTAGAGAGATCTTGCTTACACTCAAATAAAATATCAAAGGTTCCTATGAATTCCATGTCTGCTAGCAAAATTGTTATTCAAGATTGAAGGCAAATTTTTTGCTCTTTCGGACTTTATAATAATTTGAAAAATACTTATTTAGACCTATTATACGCATCAGTCACTCAATTCTGCTCTCATAGAAACTCAGTTTTTTATTGAGCTTCCTCATATGGCCTTGAATAACATGTATCTACTTTATTGTCTGGATGGTGACGCTTTTCTTTCAAACGTTGTTTTGGAGAGAGATACATGTATTTATTGCTAGTGCATTTTATTATACTTTGTGCTAGTTGTTATTTAAGAAAAATGTCACAAGTTTCTTTCGTAGCAAGAAACTTTTCAGTGAACGCAAGGCTTTTGTTGTTGACGTGAAAAAAAAAATTTAATTGATTTAAATGTAGAAAAGAATGAAGCGATTGTTGTTTATCTCAAAACCACAAAGTGTGTAAGAATTGTACACTCGGCAAAGTTCAATTGCTTCAATTAAAAAACCGCTTGTTATTATTAAATTAAACCACATTGTTCAAATATTCCTTTTCTCACCTATGAGTAGTACCGTAGTACGCTAAAAGTTTACAAGAAAATTTGCCTAAATATACACCCTGTATGATCATTTTAGAGTACGAGAGCTGCTAGTCATTTGAGGATAGACTTAAGAAAGTTGAGTATTGAAGTTTCTAACTCTACCGTATATCATACTCAAAACGGTTATCGCTTTGATGCAGATGAAATCCACAAAGCAGCAAAGTCAATACGACGGACTTTTTTTACATTATGGATAGAGAATAGATATTTACGATATTTGTATCGATAATTGAATGTGCAATTTTACGATACGCGATGGAAAAAATGAAAATGAACGTGAATAAATATCTTTTGTGTTTGAAATTTTATTTTAATTTCGCTCCCGTTTTGTAATAGGTCTACGAGAGTCTGTGCCTACATCACCGCATTTACAAAATTGTTTACTCTTTTCACAGTAGCAGCAAAATTTTGTGCAAAAATGAATAATTCAGAGGAAAGTTTGCCTTCTGATGTAGAAGTAGCTGCTCAATCGGCTATAAATTCATAAATTCTTGCTAGATCTAATGGGCGGTACGAGATGGTGTACAAATGTTTTGAAAAAATGGATGGAAGTCAAGAACATGTGTCAAGTCTCTGAAAAGGTAGTTCTTGCATACTTTGCAGACCAAGCAGAGAAACTAAAGCTGTCGTTTTTATGGTCTCGGTATTCTATGTTGCGGACTTTGCAATCAATAGAGAAAAAAATTGACATTGGCCAGTATCATTAAGTGGTGGTTTTCTTAAAGACAAATTCAGAAGGATACCGGCTTAAAAAGTTGCGAATTTTTCGCAAAGAAGAGATACATCAATTACTTAAGGAAATGGATGACAAAAATTTCTCACTTATGAATGTAAATTAAAGCAAAAATTATAAAAAAAAATTTAAATTATTATGCTGCTATACTGTATTCATTTTCAAGAAAGAGTGCATTAAAACAAATGCATGCAGGCTTCACGTGGTCATATCTTTGAAGTGGAAGAAGGTCGACGATTTTTCAAACAGGGCAGGCCGCAAAAAAAATCGTTTATTCTATTTTAGACCAATTTGTTTTCAATTCGGCTTAAATATATTCAAAATTATCTTAATTTCACTTGTATTTAAGTGGTTACGTTAAGCCCTTTTTCTGGGAGGACTGAAGTTCTGGGATTAACCTCAGTCTATGACTCCGTAGCAGCACACAGAAACAGGAACGAAACAATTGCACAATGCACCCCTGTGCTTTCGGCTGCTAGCCCGGCTCAAATTTCAAGCAATCGGTATCACTTAGTCTTTATGAATGGATCACGCACTGATCACGTCCTACACATTATTTACTACCACTCCTTCTTGAAAATGGATACAGTAAAGATCGTTTTGATAGTTGTGATATTCAGTGCTTTTAGACAAATTTGATGAGAGGAGACTTTCACGACGAAGATTTCGTTATGATTACTTTGCTGAATACAAAAATTAAAAAAACATTTAAGAAATAAGTTGCGTTGATTTATTTCTAAAATACATAAACTTGCGTCCTATGGTTTATTCGAGTTATTGCGCCAGTAGGTGTAGATAAACAAAAGCGCGTGATCAACCATTCGGCGCTACTGCTTGAGAGAAATCTTCACTTCAATTGGTTAAAAATATTTGCATTCATTTCTGATTCTTTTTCATGCAGTTTAAGGGGATCCTCACGCTAGAAATGAACTTGAAACTGTGATTTTTCGGGGGTGTGTTCATAAAATGTTCAATGTTGATTTATCGCTTTGAACTGCATCTGATTGGATAAACAAGAATGACACATATCCTCAAGTCCACGTGGACTGTAATATGATCTTTTAAGTTAAGCATCGGCTGCTGATAACTTTATTAACTAGAAAAGCCGTTAAGCGCTACTTGATATCCCGTGTAAGTACTGTATGGCAAAAGATAAAAATATAAAAGCTTTATAAAACTCTAAACACTAAAAAAATTTTAAATTTTTTCATATGATATCAGAAACATTTGCAACATGTTTAACATGTTTAAACATGTGCAAAACTGTAAAACATGTTCAACTAAAGCACATAAAACGCACATATTAAACAAATTAAAATATATACCGTGCGTTATTTATCTTTTGGAATAAACTCTAATCTAATGTATATTTATATCAAATATTATTATTTACGCTCAAAAGAAGTGCCGACACTGTTCTGTGACGCCTGTTCTCACCTAACCAGTTTAGTAACACCTCTACAGCTCGCTCAAGTAAACATGAGCTACGGAAAATATGCAAACTGAATTAGCAAAGTCAGGAGTAAATTCAAATTAACCAATCGATGTGGTGTGTACATGAAACCTAAAGCGACCTCAGGGCAGATCACGCTTCTTCTGAGCTCATGTTTGCTTGGGTGGACTCTACTAACTGACCGCTGGCACTCTTTTTGAGGAGATACAAATACCAGGTTTCTTCTATATTAATTATGTTTTAAAATTTCTGGTATCATTACGTTATAATAAAACTCATTAAGTTTTGGCAACATTGCGTTCCAAAAGTCTTTGTCATATGCTATCTGCAACAAAAAATAATAGTATATTATAACATAATTGTGTTAATTATGCAATATCTTACTTTATCTATATTATTATATATATAAAAATGAATCCCTATTTCCCTTGGCATCACGCCTGAACGGCTGGACCCATTTGGCTGATTTTTTTTTGTTCTGTTTGTTATTATCAGGAGAAGGTTCTTATGAAAGAAAAAGTTAAGGAAATCTCTCAGAAAGATTGAAAAATATACATGTAATTTTGCATATTTTAAAAAAAGCGCGTTACTAATGTCAACGTCATTCCATTTAAAACAAAAAACTCTGTGGTGATCTATGACACCACAGACATAACCTCGCTAACAAATGTCAACGTCATTCAATTTAACTTTCCTTTCAAACACTTTGAAAGGGAAGTACGAAGGCAAAGATGTTTTAATCCCACGCATCCCTATGATACCGAACGATATGCCATTCAGTTTTAAACGTTTACAGTTTTCAGTGCGGCTTGCATTTGCAATGTCAATAAATAAATCGCAAGGGCAGTCCCTAAGTGTATGTGGCATCAACCTAGAAAATCCATTTTTTTCACATGGCCAATTATATATCGCCTGTTCCCCTGTCGGAAAACCATCAACATTATTTATTTTACGGGCCAGAACATAAAACTAAAAATATAGTTTATCAAAAAGCATTAGAATAGAGAGAAGCAGTGAAGGGTATAGAGGCTATTAGTTGCTTTCTAGAACGCACATGATAATGAGCGTCAGCTATACAAAATAAAGTAGTGCATCAAATTTACGCTAAGGCGGTACGAAGTTCGCCGGGTCAGCTAGTCGAAAGGCGTCCACACAACAAAGTAGCAAAATTTAGCTCCACTGAGCGCTAATTGACCTTGTACTTGGTTGTAATAGTTATCAGTTTTTTTAAGGCGATAGATTCCATCTGCACATGCTTCTAAACATTTTTTTTTTTGGAAAACTCCTTCTGGAGTTAACTGCCGACTTGAATACGGGCATTTAATTTCTATAATGTCTCCCCCCGAAAGTAATCCGTCTGGACTGGCTCCTAGATGTGGAAAGTCCGCATCAACAAAGAGGCCGGATTCGGTAATTGCTTCTTCGATCTTATAATATTCTATAAATTTGGCTTTGGCAATAGGTTCATGATCGACACCCCAGCGGCTCAGCAGATCCTGTAAAATTTGAATTCACAATTCTTTTGGCAAGTTTCTTCGGATCGGTAGATTTTCGTAATTTACATACTGCCCCAAAGTTGGAAGCAGTAAGCCTGTCCATGCGCTTCATTTTCCACAAGGGATTGCTATACTGTCCTCTAGTTTTTATTTCTAATTCCCAGATATTAGAAGTAGCAATGAGAAATAACAGTTCTTCTTTTCTACTTTCATTACTTACATATTCAGCATCTGCACTAGAAAATGTGTTTCTTGTTTTAATCTTTGTAGAAAAAAGTTGTTTTTTTTTTAAATTATACATTCTTTTCCGTCTAGTTTTGTCAATGTACAGCTTTGTGTATTTTCCCGGGCTTGTCGTCGTCATTGTTTTATAGATCTTGGATATATAATTTTCGTGCTCGTTAAATTGAAGCGCTGCAATTCGACATCTTACCTCATAGCTGTTTTTCAAACTAAAATTTATTCGTTTGCCACCAACAACTTTTTTTGCTTTTTGCTTTTATTATATAGTATAGTTTGTCTAAACAATTTGTGCAAATATGGTTTTATTGCTAGGTAATCTTCACTAATTTTTATGAGGGTTTAGCGCAGGGTTTTGCCTGTGCAGAATCTTAAAGATACTGCCAGTGCTGTATTCAGGTTGCTTCTATTTTCTTCGCTTGCATGTTACTGAATATAACAACAAAATTACATTTAATTCTCTAGCCAAAGATTTATTTATTATTGAATAATATAAAAATTATGTAGAGTATTAAAACATTAGTAATTTTCATTTAATCATCTGCATAAATATCAAAATCACTGTTACTATCATTATTAACTTGAATTATTAGTTTTGATACTATTTTTAACGGTAGAAATGTTTTTCTTCAATTACGTAACGACTACAGTTTTTTCATTTTGACGGTGAAATTTAGTCCGGCTAAAATTTTCATTACGGTCTATGCTGACAAGAACTACAAACGCATCTGTCGGCTACCAGTTTGATGCAAATAGGGGTTGCAAAGTAAGTAAGAAGGCAAAATTGTAATCGTAGTAAATGTTTAGCTAAACTATACCATCTGAGGCTAAGTCGTTCCTTTGCTTTTATTCCACAGCTGGAACCAGCCCGGCTATTTCCTTCATAATATATTTATTGCCAATTTTATTTTTTATTTGTTTTGATATTCTTTAAACGATTAATGTTTATTTAAATATCACCTATTATTTTGATTATGATTCTATTTATTATAAATTTAAATCAAAATTTTCATTGCGATACACAATTTAATAAAATGCATATTATCAATTAATAATATGTATAATAATTTACTTTTATGAAAAGCACAAATACAAGCGGTGTCTCTTCTCTTTATCTAGCCTAGCGTTAGGTCTGAAACATAAAAACAATCATCGTATCCTCGTATAGTAATTCGAGACAAGTGGTTCTTAACACCCTGACAGATAAGTTGAAACCATATCCGTGATTTCTCTTAATGTGACGTCGATAATAAAGCTCTTGGAGGAGGAGTCAGATACATAAACGACACACCTCACCAGCTAAAATTTTCAACTATTATCCGCCAATTACTCACTTATTTACAAAAATTTTGAAAAACGTATATCTTAATTTTACCTTTAAAACTACATTTTGAATACCACCGTTGATTTAGATTTTCGAGTTACCAATTTTTACGATTTTTTATCACTTTCTGATAACAATTTCAAAAATCGAAATCAAGCAATCCATAGAGAAGACATTAAAACTTTTATATTCAAAATTTCATTTGATTTGCGTAAAAACTAAGCTCAAAAAACTTATCCCATGTTTCCAAGCATTTTATTCACCGTGAAGATCCCCTTAACAAGCTTAGCTATGCCGAATTGCAGATTTCAATGGCGTCCAGCAGTGGTTTTGTTTTATGTAGTTCTTCAAAGATAAGAGCTTCTAGCAGCTCACTGGTGAAGATAGTGATAATTTTTGAAGCGAATTGTCAGAGTAAATTTGCTTTTTTTCAAAATTTACCACTTTAGTGATGCACAATTTAAACTGATTAAATATTAAAAACTCTCTAATTAGAAACTGGCTCTTATTATTGATACTGTTTAACTTAACTGTTTTTCTTTTTCCAACGTCTGTCACTTTTCAACATCATAACGTTTGTTGTGTGTACTACCAAGTTTAGTACAGCTAGGCAATCAACTGAATTCAGTAAACTAGAGTTGAAAATTAACTGATAGTATTTTAGAGCCCGTTCAACCTTTACTTCTGCTCCGGAAAACTCGGCAATAAATGTTGAATTGAATGCTACAGACGAGGATTTTATGTAGATATTAATAGAGAAACAGTTGATTTATTTTATTTGGACAATTTAAAAAGATCCAGCAACAAGAAGAGACAATCAAACAGACATTAATGTAGGGGTAGTCGAAGTTAAAGATTATGATTCAGATTAAGATATCAATAGAAATTAATCATAAATTTTACTGCCAATAATCAATATATGCTAATTAATCAATATTTGCGAGAAAAATAAATTAATTTTTTTAAATTTGATTGAAGCCGATTGTGTTGTCACACTTTGTTAAAAAGACCGCACCTCAATATATAGAATGTAAATCTTTCATCTCTTGGAATTGCGATATTTCTTGAGAATATGATAATACTGGGAGATTGTGATGAAGAACATTGTTGTATATAAATGTATGATCGTTTTTGTCTAACCTATTTTTTTAATATAACTTACTTTCACGAGAAAATTTAAAAATTTTGAATCTGGAAGATTTAGAATTTCTGGAAAATTTGAATATTTTATTTATAATGTTGTATCCAAGGTTTCTACAAAATTTCAGATCTAGTTCCAGTTCTATTTTCAGCTGTTGAAAATGTTTTTAACATTCAAAATAATTTTATTCAACGGACAAAAAGCAAAACATTAAATGGTTTATCACAATTAGCGTTTTGTTGTCTTTAACAATACGGTAATTTTAAAAATGCTCGGCTGAACAAAGCATTCAAATGCATTTTATCGGAATTGCATAGCGACTTCTCTTTGTGAACGGACTTTAATAATGTTAAACTAAACACAAAATAAATAAGGATCCGTAAGTTGCAGTATTTTATTAGGCAGCGATATCTACTATGGTGCTTATTTAGAAAATGTATCTTCAAAATTGCTATTTATTGCTTAGTGTTTTTTGTTTATTTCAATCTTAAGATTATATAAATATGTATGTATATTTTTATTTGATATTATATATTAATTGTTGCATTATAGGTCACAGCTTTTTATGCTAAGAGTTGTTAGAGCTTAAGCTCCACTTTTCCTCCTGTCAACTCATAAAGAATCTACGATTAGTCATGACCCTTATCCACAATAATCCACCAATATCGACACAGATGATCATCAACCGGAAGAAAAGTAATTAATTTCCGGAGCGAATCGTTATCGTTTCCAGCATTAAATCAAAGCCTGTGCAGCTTCGGTTTTCACCTAGTTCGCCTGTCGCCTTCGAAATAAATCGAGTTCTCAGAGCGCCCTTCTTTATTCGATAAGCGTTTTTCAAAACGGACGTCTGCAGAATTCTAAGTGGAATTTTGCCGAACTGAATGCAGTTTTTGATTTTATATTTAGACAATATAAGTTTTATAGCAACAAAATCATATTATGTTTTATGCTTATTGTACGTATGCGTCTGTAAAAGTTAAGAGTACAAAGTTATAAGCCAAAGATTGTTTATAAACGTTGAAATTGCATAAGCTGGTGAAAACACAAGAATTTAAATAAAATAACTGTTATTATTAATGACATTAATTATCTGTAGTTATAGTATGGGAGCTGGCAACGTTTGGAAAACAAGAATTTTAGGTCAGCTGGTTTTCTGATATGTTGTCCTTCTTACTCTTTCGGTTAGAGTCTGGGCCATCTGTTTGTCGGTAGCAGTTGCGTTGATTACTGCGCATCCTACCTGTATAGGTAATAATCCCGAATTTTTAAACAATTTTTAAAAACTTAGTTTTCTTATTTTGGTCTTTAAATAGGTCTACCAGACATAAATTTTTTATTGCCAGACATTTTTATTATTGTTAATCATGTGCCAAACGCCAATTTTTTATTTTTTTTTATAAAAAATTTAAACTATTTTTTAATGTCTGTAATTTTTATATTATGATCCTTAAAGTTAAAAAAGTCTAAACTTAATTTGCCAAACGTTAATTCGGTTGTTAATCTTGAATAAAAATTAAACACTCATGGAAAGTATTACCGTATGATGCTTGTAGTTAGAGAGAGAGAGAGCTTGAAGTGCAAGAGTGATAGATAGTGACGGTGGATTTTGACGCAGACGTTGTTATACGCTGCTCTGACTCTGATATTTTGATAATACTTCTGGGAAATATGTATCATTTAAACGCGTCTTTAAAAATTTGGATAAATATGGGTGTGGGTAATCATCAACGATACATAAACGTCAACGAACTATACCGAATTCTTAGTGAATCTTTATCAAAAACATTACCGTGCTTCCACGCACTTACCGGATGTGATTATACGCCAGCATTTTTCAGAAAAGGCAAAGTTAGGTCTTTTAAAATTTTAGAAAAATCTAACGAGTACCAATTAGCTTTTAAAAATTTTATTACGGATGACGACAAAATACTTGAAACTACGTATGCTGTTCTTGAAAAATATATTTGTGAGATGAATGGAGTTAAAAATTCTTCGCATGTCAATGATGTTCGATTTAATCTATTCTCGAGTAATTTTCAGTCTAAAAAGTCCGATGAGAACTTTGATAAAAAATTTAAAAATTTCGATTCATTTAGTTTGCCACCCTGTAAAGCAGAATTGCTTCAGCATTTGTTGCGGGTTCGCTACGTAACTAAGCTATGAAGAAATGCTCACTCAAAACATCCAACATCTTTATCTCCTGTTGCTTCTGGTTGGACAATCAACGATGACAAATATGATTTTGTCTGGCTTGTGGAAGAGCAATTACCGTCATCAGTTGCAGAGGTAATAGTTTAAAGTAAGTATAGAATATACCATTTATCAATAAAAACTAAAATACTATATAACGAACAAGAATTACACTGATGTTAATTTTTTTTTATTACAGATGATAGAGTATTAGAAGACGACGACAATGCCCAAGAGGATGATGTAAATGATGTTGTCAATGAGACTGACGACGAAGATGACTATGAAGATGCCGCCTTTTATTGTGACACTGTTATAGACTGAACAGTTATTTTTAAGTAAAAAGTCTTTAACAATTTATACTAAATGAATGTAATTTGCGTGTGTAAATCAGGGCATTTTAAATAAAAAAAATATTATTTTTGAATAATATTTTTTGATAACTTATTCAGATTTTATTTTCAGTTTTATGTTACAAATTTTCCGTTTAAACTTGTCCTTACTGAGATGAGCGAGTAATGTATCTTTGCTATCATTTTCTGTCTTATTTTCGATAATATTTTGTAACTGTCTCTCTCTGACTACCAGCATCATACGGTAACGCTTTCCATGAGTTTTTAGTTTTTATTCAAGATTAACAACCGAATTAACGTTTGGCAAATTAATTTTAGACTTTTTTATCTTTAAGTAACATAATATAAAAATTACAGACATTAAAAAATAGTTTAAATTTCTTATAAAAAAAAATAAAAAATTGGCGTTTGGCACATAATTAACAATAATAAAAATGTCTGGCAATAAAAAATTTATGTCTGGTAGACCTATTTAAAGACCTAAATAAAAAAATTAAGTTTTTAAAAATTGTTTAAAAATTCAGGATTATTAGGTACCTGTACCTACAGGTAGGATGCGCAGTAATCAACGCAACCGCTACCAGCAGACAGATGACCCAGACTCTAACCGAAAGAGTAAGAAGGACAACATATCAGAAAACCAGCTGACCTGAAATTCTCTCTCAAAAACGTTGCCAGTTCCTATACTATTAGTGTTTTGCTCTTAGGTTTTATTTAAAAAAGATTTTAAATAGCAAAAGTTTAGGACTTTCAAGTCACATTAGTTTTTTAGATTTTTTTGCAATGATGTAAACATTTATTGGGCTTGTTCTAACTGTACAAAATGTCTAATGCCATTTAAAAAAATAATAGTAAAACTTGGTTATTTATGTTTGAGACGACTTTATTGTTGTATTGATATTTCTATTACTGGTTACAAGTTAAGCGCTTTGTTCCTACTTTAAAATAATTTTAAGTTGCTTTTTATAAAAGTTAAATAAAAGATTATTTGAAAAAGTGGTAGTTATTTTAAAGATTTTTACAGTTATAATTATTGCAAATTTAACATCAGTAGAAGGATTCTATTTAGAAGATTTAATAATAATATTGCTGAATCTGATTTAACGAGCGACAATAAATTTTGATTTGTGTGGAACACAAATTGAAGTAAAAAACAAAAAAAGCAGTAAAAGTTTAATTGGATAAAATTCTACATTAAAAAAGCAGTAAAAGTTTGATTGGATAAAATTTTACATTAAAAAAATAAAAATTACGAAAGTATCACATTACAAATTATTTTGGACATAAGAAAATTACTGGGCAAGCAGTGTATGCATAGCTAAATATATACATTTATATTATTGAGTACGTACTACCTACCCAATGATTCAGTAATCATGTTCCAAAAATGCTTTTGTTTATATAGTTTTGTCTGGACTCTTTTTATTTATATAGTTTTCAAATCCGTAACTGTATTTTGCATTTTTAATTGATAACTCGCCTATGTCTAAACAAAATTGCTGCACTTTTTGACTAATTGACCAAGAGATTAAACTAGATCTAGAGGTTAAACAAAATATTGGCTTTTACATGGAAATTTTGAGACCCATCGAACTGATAATTTATATAAATAAAAAAGTTGGAACAAAATAGTTATTATTGGTCAAATGCCATTTGTCATGTTAAAAATTGACAGAATTACAAAAGAAGAGAAGGTGCATTCTATTTAATGGTTTTCATTATCCACTTGTAGGAGAGAAAAAAGACACCAATTATTAGCTCATATTAAATCTTGAATCGTTGAAAAAAAGTAATAACATTTAAACATGCTTAAATATATAATAACAAAATGGTAATCATTGACTTAAAGTATGTTTTTTTTAATGTTACATATAGACACTTATTTAGTTTTAAGCTACTTTTTCTACCTCTTAATTACACGTTGTTAATTTAACAATACTCTATCGTATAATATATAAAATCTCCTTAATGTAATTAATATATTTTTTATAAATTCAATAAATAAATCTTATTATTTTGATCTCTGAGTATTGACAAATTTTATAGTATCAAATAAAAACACTAGCAAGAAACAACCGAACAGGTGATTTTGTACATTCTACAATAAATTATTGGCACTCATGTTTTCTCAATGTAAAAAACATAAGAAAACGCAATAAAGTAAGATTTTTTCATCCACGAACAAAATTTACAACAGTTTAATGGAAAATGCAAAAAAGTATACTTTTATCCTACGGCAACCCAAAATAAAATTTTTTTGTCTGCCGACAGCCGAGTAAGTGGATTATTTTATGGCTAGCCGAGAAAAAAAACTTAAATTTTCTCCGCCAGACGTCGCTGCTACAAAACAAAAGCAAATAAAGTCTGAAAGGTTGAACCGTCGTCACGAACCAAAGACACTCTAAACGTACTGTTTATGAACGTTAATCTTATTAAAAAAACAACGGTTTTGGTGCAAGATAAATTGTCTAAATCGGGACAGTGAAGTAATGTATAAATTTTCGACATCTGTCGAGGTTTGACATTGCGGTAATAACCCATAAACAATTTTAAGATAATGGTTGATTATAAGTTTTAGAACTGACCAGGCTTGCTTTTGGCTCGCCGGTCCATATCTTCTCTCGGCCAGAAAAAATACCACTTCGCCGCCTAGGTTTACAATTAGTTTCCTATTGTAGTTACTAATATATTTTTTGAAAAATGTTTAAGTAGTTTTGTTATTTATTGTTTCAACGTCAAGCCGTTATCATTTTCTGTTCTTTGTGAGTGTTTTAGGCTTTAGTCTCTCTTTTGGCAACATTTCTACACGCCCGGATTGTACCCAATGAAATGCGGTCTTATATAGTCTACCCAACGGCTCAAGCAAAATCAACAGTAATATAAAAACATAAATAAAATACTGGTTGCTAGTTTACACATATCCTGTATGTACAACATAGTTATGAAAAGTACCGGTATTACACATGAAAGTCGATCTTTGGTTTCTGGATTACAGTTAAGGTTTTCTGAATATCTATTTACGTTTTCTCAATTACAATTTAGGTTTTCTGAATTCCATGCTATAATTTCTGAATTATATTTTACTAAGCTGATTTACAAGTTGGATTTAAGAAAAGTTTAGAAACGTTGTAGATATTATGTTTTATTTTAGAAGTATTTTGTTGGTTTTAATTGAAATATTGATTAAGGACTAACAACCCATCTTTTTCTAAGATGTATTTGTTTAGAATAAAAACTATGAAAATGATAGTATGTATTTGTCACAGTACACAGCTCTCATTGTGTAATTTTTTTTTAATTGACAGATTTTTGTTGATATTTTGCTCTTGGTTTAAACATTTTGTTTATACAAGAGTTTTCTACCAAGTATTTTTTTAGAGTTTTTGTGGACACAGTTGTTTTTTGCTGTTTGGCATATGACATATAAAACTGTGTTACTGAATTTGTCTGTAAGCTTCTGCTTAAAGTTAAGCTCCTGCGCTAAAGATTTTCTAATGGAAAAAATGTTTTTATTTTATTTTCTTGGGATTCTATCTAGAGCTACAACATAATTGATAATTAATCTTCGAAATAGATCTGTTCAGAATGCTGTTAGCAGTTTTGGTATGTAAATTTAATTTTAGTATTATAATATAATTTTTTTGTGGATGTGTTTTTATTGTTTAAGGAAAATAAAGCTACGTTTACACATGATAGTTATGGCCATAACATTCTCAAAGATAAGTGGTGTCACTTGCGCATTACCAATTCTTTCAGATCTCATTTTAATTGTAGTTAACAAATTGCGTTTCAAATTTTGTCAGGTTTTATATGTAAAACAATGCATTAACTTAATGAATTAGTTTTAAATCATGAAAAAAGGTTGTATACACTCGCACCTAACGTTAAGAAGGCACAAATAGACATTGGACGTTTCTGCGTATCAATATCGAGTGAATGGATTATATCTAGGAAATAGTTTCGTTGTAATCTTGTAGGCTAGGTCTTAGTTCTATGTAGTATTTTTTTCATATGGTGTGAAAAACTATGTACATTTTAATCAATTTTTTTATAAGTATATAAATTCCATTGTGCTGTAAGTAATTATTTATCTTCTTTTTTCCAGTTATGAATGTCTTGTCAAATAGTGTTTGTATTATCCAAAACTATTCAATAAAAATTAAGTGTGAAATTAAAGTGTTTTTAATGGTTTTTATGGTATTTTACGATGATAAATGTTTCTAAACTCTGACACAAACGTTATTTATGAGCATTTAACAACTATGGTAAGCTTAACGCACAAGAGAAAAGACAATGATTAGTATTATGTATTTTTCTGTGAATTTATCTAAAATAGTGGAATATTTATGGAAAGTTGCTATGGCTCACAATGGTTTTATTGAACTTTATTCTGTCATGTAACATCATTGCTGTTTCTAAAAAACAAGTGTTATTTGTCAAAACGTCTTCTTACAAAGACTTGGAAAATTATAGACATTAAAATTAACGTTTATTTAAAATTTAATAGCAGTATTGATTTTCAGCAAACTGGATTTGCTTCTATCGTAGGAATTTCATTTAACGACGTTTTTGTATGAGAACATGTTTTACTATGTTTCAGATTACGTCTGCAAGTTTTAATTTGAATAGCAATCTACATATTTTAGAGATGTTATAAGAAGCTGAGACAACGAAATGTGGAATAATTATAAATAGCTTTGTTAATACCAATTTACGACGATTATAAGTTTATATTTTTAAGAGGTAGTATATTTATTCTAGAAAAGAGAAATGTTGTTCGTTTGAATAATTTGACTCTAATTTACTGATGCGTGCGTTTTACAGCTTTTTATGTCAATGTTTGTCTATATAATCAAATGATTGGTTTCTTCTCTAAGAAAGCATAGTAATGACATAATTATTGACATAGAATAAGTACAACAATTATTTGCATGATTATGTTTAATAATAAAAAAACGTGAAAAGAAATTTTTGAAATGATTTGAACACGTTAGATTAACATATACATGTTTGGACTTTCTCAAGTACTTTTACGAAATATTACTTTTTAATATAAAGACTTCACATTTCTTGTATCCATTTGAGTATCTTGGTCACTGATTTTTAAGTTTTTCTTCCTGCTTCTTTTTTCCTCTTAAACCTTGTTAGATCAATATATTTTTGTTGTCAGAGAAACGTGAGAGTATAACAGTTTTAATATCTGACGTATTCAGTTATATTTTATGGGTGTGTTTTATAAGTTTATTTTTTTTTACGTTTTTGAAGACTTGTAAGCTATCCTCTGAATTGAAAATCTTTATAGAGTTTTTATTGTTAAAAATCTAACTTACAAATTTTAATAAGTTTTGGCGACGTTTAATTTACTACACATTTAAAATTACCTCAATGCTCCTTTAATATAAAGCACATTGACTATATCAAAATTGCCAAAAAATTTTCTTGATTCATTCTGGTGAAAGTATGAATAAATATTCTATAAAATATCTGGTTTTTTCAATTTTTTTGCCATTTATTTTCTCAAATAATTAGTATCGGTGCTACCACCAGTTAAAGCGATGAAAATTGACGCACCAAGTATTCGTTCAAACAAAAACTAAAGATGTACAAATAAAGAAGATTCTATGATTTTTTACGATGAAGTTAATATTTTTGGAGATAGGAGTTTTAAAAGTTCGAGAAATCTTAAATATATGTTTGAACAGAAGCTCAAGTGTTTGCAAATGCAAGGCATCTAATGTGCATGTAATTTGAGATAAATTAATATTACTGCCAAAGCAACCAGAAAAAATGTTTTTCCAATCGGTTAGAAATATAAACAGTGTGTGCCTTAATAATAATAATATATTTGGTGTCATAATACAGCAGAGTATTTACACATGTCAAAGATTCAGCTATATGTAAACAACAAAGACAATAATTAGCGGAAGTAAATAATTATGAAATTGAAAAGAGATTTTAAATTAATACAAATAGATTGTAGCAGTGTACATTAAATCACTGAAATCATTAGAACAAAATTCTTCTAAAGAATAAAATGATTTTTTTATAAGGTATCTACAAATCTTGGACAAAAAAGTTTTTAGGTTCTAATAATTTCATATTTACAGGTAAGACATTTATAAACTTTTATTTGCGGTACCAAAATAAATTTGTTTTACTTGGGTGCGTCAGTTAATAACGTGATTTAAAAATAAATAAAAAAAAGTTTGGGACTTTTTAATAGTAATCACATTTGTATGCAATAAATTAAATCATAATACACACTTTATATAGTTTTTTCCTCAACATCTTTGCTAAGCGATCGACAAACTGCCCGCATAAAATGAGCTTTTAGTTTGTTGCAATCCAGGCAATCTGACAGATGGGTGAAAAGAAGTGATTTCTGAATGCGATTCTGTTCTCAAATGACTTTTAAAGAAAAGAAATGCTATTATATTCCGACATTTGGTTGCTATCAAACTATAAAGTTTTGCAGGTTCAATGAAATATTATCGACATAAAATTAACTGTTTTCTAGTAATTTTGACTGTTTGCATTTGAGAAGTTGAAGAAGCACTTTGAATTATTGATTGAACCTAGGCTCTAGTCATAAACAAGTTTGCTCCGCAGTTATGGCAATAATTCAAAGATTAGAAGCTGCTTACAAATAAACTTATTCCAACTATGTAGATAACAAGAAAGTAGAAAATAGTTTGATTGTGTTTTCCAATTTGGATTAAACCAGCTTTATAGTATTCCTGTTAATTAAAAAATTACCACTCATCCTCTTGTATTTTGATTATGGAAGTAAATCAATGGAAATTAAAACTCGTATGGTCAACCTTCAAATTAGAGAAAACATTTAAAAACTGATTATAAAATAAACAGCAACACAAGTTGTATTTAATATGATTTGCCAGTTTGTTTGTAATTGGAAATAAGAGTGTAATAGGTGTAGGTTCATAAAGAAGTGTAAAGCTATTGCAATCAAACAAGTAGGTAGATGGAAATCTAAATTTTTGATTTATTTCACTAAAAAAACTTTCAAATGTGTGTAAATAATATTATATTATATTATACTATATTATATTATATTATATTATATTATATTATATTATATTATATTATATTATATTATATTATATTATATTATATTATATTATATTATATTATATTATATTATATTATATTATATTATATTATATTATATTATATTATATTATATTATATTATATTATATTATATTATATTATATTATATTATATTATATTATATTATATTATATTATATTATATTATATTATATTATATTATATTATATCATATTATATTATATTATATTATATTATATTATATTATATTATATAAACAGTGGATACCAGCCAATAGCGTTCCGATGATTGCAAAAATAATACATTGTCTTCACAACCGCGACTTTCTGTTTATGTTCTTTAGTGATATAACTGATTGAAAACTAAAAAAACTGACGTTTTACAAAACTAATAATGAAATACAAAATGAATAAAAAAAACTGCTTTAAAACCAAATCTGAAGGTAAACGATTAAAAACAAAAATGGTGTTTTTATTACCTTTCTAATGCTTTTTTCAGGTAAAAACTACGAAATAGTAATTTACGTTATTAGTGCGGTAAGCTTCATTTTACAGGGCAAGATTTTAATTTTGAAGCACGACGCTCTGCAGAGTGCTTTAAAAGCACCTTAAAATTTGCACTAAAAATATTAATTTGTCTTTGGTTTTTAAATTTACAGATTTTATTAAGTGCGTTAAATTGTCCGGGTATAAACAAACTATATTTATGACCAAACAACAGTTTTTTTTGAGGTCTCTAAAAGCAGATAATATTCATGGTATTTTACAACACGCCAGTGAGTCATAGTGACAGATGGAAGCTTTGCATGTGGAAACATTTAGATACAATGGCGGCTGACAATACGTAAATGTGCAGTTTACAATCGACGAGGCTAAAAATGGTATTTCAGCGGTTTGTTACTTTTGTCATTTGCTTTTCTGTCTTAACAAAATACATAATAGGATTTATTAATAATAACAAAACCAACTTAAGGGTTGATCATAAAAAACATAGCAAACAAATTTATTTAAGATGTTTTTTAAAACATTAATTTTACAAATCTATTCTTGAAATGTATACATTTTACTTTTATTTTTAATGTTGTAATTATAAAATGTTTTTTGTAAACGCTTTAACATTAATTATAAAAAAAAATTTCAATTATTCATAACAAATTTATAAAAAATAAATTATTAAAAAAAAATTAATCCGATTTTGAAGCTACAACTACATAGCAAAAAATAAATTATTAAAATTATTATAAGCACTACTCACTTATTCGTGTCGGTGCTTGCAAAGTCTAAAAGATACTACCTACAAGTATCTACCTAGGTGCGCAATTAAAAAGAGGAAAAACTATTACTGAGCAAAAAAAAATATGCGATGTTTAAATTATATGGACTAGAAAGGAAAACAGTAAAACTGTAAGGACTTGAAACTAAAATTAAACTTGATTGTATACGAATTTTTTTTTACAAAATGTATGTTAAAGTTTGTATGAGACAAAATGAACATATTCTGGTTATTTATAAAATTGTGTTTGTTATCTGTGTTTCTGTCTGTGGCATTATACTTCAAGTGATTTAAAATTTTTTTTTCTGGATGACGGATAGATATAAGCATTTTTTACCAATTTGATTCTGTTGAAATTTGGCATTATGTTACTAATGCTGTTAGAGAAACAGAGTAAGTTTTATGATAAAATTAGATTAAAACTTTCTGTTGTTTCCACTAATTTTTTTTAAATTTTTGTTAATGTTCTACAGCTAATTTTGTGCTGCAAATTACAATAATTATTATGTATTTCTTTTTGTTATAAATAATTCTCAACTAGGTTAAAACAATATCAACATATTTTAAAACACTTAATTCTCTCATCAACTCGCAGCAGAAGTTGCATCTTGGTTCCCTCCAAATAGATCCCTCTTTGTGAGTGAAGTAGTTTTCCATGAATTATTTTTGCTTCAAGCATGTTTGCAAGACTATTAATTGTTCGATTTATAAATTTATTGCTTATTTATTATTTGACGAGCGTATTATAGAATTAAGTTAGTCAAAAGCCGAATTTCGGCATCTGGCATGTCTAGCATGGATATAAAGGTATATGCTCAATTATCTGCCATAGATCGAATCCGCCATTTGACTCTAACATATATATTCTAATCTATATATTTTAGACTACAATTGACCAAACGATAACTTTGTCTTCTAAATAATGTGTGTGTAAGTTGGTTTGAAACGTTGAAATTGGTTTGTTTTAATTCAAATTTATACGGTTAGCTGTTGATTAGGCGACAAGTGTCAGTTTAAATAAAAACATTATTATTCTAATTATAGCGATTTTTTCTATTTGATCACTCCATCAACAAACTTTTATTTTTTTGCAACGTGAACTGGTTATTTTCTGAAAACTAGTTTGGTCCGCGACTTTGTTTGCGTGAAATAATTTAAGCACCGTTTTTTGGATAATTTTTTTTGTTTTTTTTGAATTATAAACATCGTTGTTTGGTTGAGTATTTAAAAAAAAATCTATTTTTTAGTAAGGCTTCCCTATACACGATTTTAGTCGTATAGACATTGGGAATCAAAGCGTACAAGCTGCTAAGATTGCTAACACGTGACAGAGCCACATAAAACTGACTATGCAAAAAACAGCTAATATTTAGACTCACACCTACAAATTGGAACGTTTGACTTTAGGCTTTATAAATTGTCATTGCAAACATAAGCTCACTGAAGCGAAAGCTCCCAAACAACCCTCACAGCCACCAAAAGCTGAGAAAAAGGTGCCAGAAAGGCATCTTCCGCAACCTAAACAACAAAAACAACAGCCCAAACCGGTTATCAACGACCGGAAACACAAAATTGTTTTTGAGCTTTTTCTAATGCTCTTGAAAATCTCAGAGCTCGTCGGACAAGGCGCGGCATACCAACGAGTATTTTCCCATATCACTAACATTCTGTCATGGATCTAAATCCTGTAAGAACGGTAACAACAGCGAGATGTCAAAGCACCAGAAAACCGGTGCATCTTTGAATTATGTCCTGGAACATTAACGGAATTCAAATTAGAAAAAACGAATTGCTTGGTATAATAGAGGAAAATAATCCCGATGTGGTTCTGCTCCAGGAAACTAGATTAAAACCTGGGACATCGATCGCTATTTCAAATTATAATAAGTACAGGAAAGACAGATTAAATAAATCAGGAAAAGGAGTGATTGTGCTAGCCAAAAAAGGTATAGCTCATCACTCAATTGCCCCAATAGATGAGGAACCGGAAATAGAAACAATTGGCATCGAAATAGAGTGTAAAAACAACGAGAAATTACACATCTACTCTGCGTACTCACCTCCAAAATCGGAGCTGAAAGAAACAACCCTAAACATGGCAATGAACTCAAATATTGAAGTGTTGATGGCAGAAGACTTTAATGCCAAACACAAAGAAATCGGTGCAAACACACTAACAACAAAGGAATCAACTTAGTGAGATATCTGGAAAATAGAAACTATGGATATATAGTTCCAGAAGATCCAACTCACATAAGTACCTATCTATCAACTGATATTCTAGATTATGAAATATACAAAAATATCACAAGGAACATAACAATTGAGACATTGGCAAAAACGACATCTGACCATATTCCAATATTAATAGAGATAGAAGGAGAAAACGTTCAGGAACCTAGAACTTTAATAAAATGGAATACATTTAAAGCTACATTAGAAGCTGAAAATTATCAAGTTAAAAAGATTGGCAATATCCAGAAACTTGAAGAAGAAGTTCTCAAAATGGAAACAAAAATTGTCGAAACAATAAACAAATCTAAAGAAATTATTGAAATTAAACCAAAAAGAGAAAATCCACCACAAATATTCAAAGACATGATTGAAACAAAGAAAATGGCAAGAAGAGAATACCAGAGCACGTTTAATCCACGTATCAAAAACATTGTCAACAATCTAAATAATCGCATCAAAGATGAATGGAGAAAGATTCGTGATGCAAAATGGATGAAAATCATAGACGAAGCTAACGACAATAAAAGACCTCCATGGCAGATAGCCAAGGCACTTAAAGCGGACAAAAATAGAATTGACAGGAATTTAAAAGTAGACAACAGAATTGTCACTGAGATTTTTGCTATAGAAATGGAAGAGCAATTCAAACCAAATCCAGCTAAAGATCAAAGACTCACAGAGCAAATAGAGCTCATAGTGGACCACCAACTAAATGAAGAAGTTCTAGAAAATCTAGAAGTAGCCACTGAAGATGAAGTGAGAAAACTTTTAGAAAAAACGAAGCCAAAAAAAGCATCCGGTTATGATGGAATATCAAATAAAGCTCTAAGAGCGTTACCAGACAAAATGGTTAAACAATTAACGGAAATTTGTAATGGAATATTAAAGACTTATCACTTTTCAGAAAGATGGAAAAAAGCAATAACCATAATGTTACCAAAACCTGGTAAATCTAGAACTGATCCAGTAAACTATAGGCCAATAAGTTTACTATCAAATCTAAGTAAAATAGCCGAAAGAGTTATATATGCACGTCTCAAAAGAGAGACAGATGATAAGAAAGTCCTTCTCGACGAACAGCATGGCTTCAGAGAAGGACATGGATGCGGAAATCAACTGGCAAGGATCACTGATCTCGTATTGAAAAATAAAAATAAAGGCTATTGCTCAGGCGGAGTTTTTCTGGATGTCTCCAAAGCTTTCGACAGAGTATGGCACAAAGGTCTAATTTATAAAATGGGAAGAAAGAAGTACCATAATGGAATGATGCGACTCATAAAATCATATTTGACGAATAGAAAATTCCAAATTTGTATTAACGAGGAAATGTCCCTAGTAAAGGACATAGAGGCTGGAGTGCCTTAAGGATCCGTTTTAGGACCTGTGCTGTACAATATCTACACTCATGATATCCCAAAATCAAAAGAAACAACACTAGTTATGTATGCTGATGATACCCCCATCATCGCATTAGCACCAAAAAGACCAAGTGTAAAAAGAAAATTGCAGAACCACATCGAAATTTTAGGAAAATGGTTTGAAAATTGGCGAATCAAAATCACTGAAGAAAAACGCCAGGCTGTCTTTTTCGGAACCAAAACAAAACGTAGACTTCCGGAAGAGAGAATTCAACTGAATGGAAAAGGAATAAAATGGGAAAGAGAAGACAAATACCTTTGTGTGACTTTCGACGAACAAATGAAGTTTAATAAGCACATAGCTATCAGAAACAAACAGGCGAGACAAATAAAGGGATATCTGTATTCATTAATGTCGAGGAAAAGCTAACTGAGCGAGAAAATCAAGCTGACTTTATACCAGTCAATGATAAGACCAGTGATGACTTTTGGGCACGAGGCCTGGTTCCATCTCAGCGAAAAAGAATTAAACAAAATGGAAACAGCACAGAATGTGTTATTAAGACAAATAACAAATTCAGAA
This sequence comes from Lagria hirta, assembly GCA_947359425.1. Lineage (NCBI taxonomy): Eukaryota > Metazoa > Arthropoda > Insecta > Coleoptera > Tenebrionidae > Lagria > Lagria hirta. Next base: position 30,156,753 of record OX375795.1, on the reverse strand, counting down.
TGGTTTATAAGAAACCGCGAAATTCGGGAAAGAACCGACATGCTAACGATCAAGGATTATGTAATGAAACTAAGCAAAAAGAGCTATGAAAAGATGACGACACATAGTAATCAATCCATTAAAGGAATGATGGAAGATGAAGCGGAAATGGGAAATAGAAATATAAAGCGACCGCGATTGGTACTTGATGCCGAGAAAGCTCACAGCGAATCCTAGCAGTAGATATGCTGTACGATATCAGGAGGTCTGGGCGACGTAAACTTCTGCGGAGCTTACGGTATCCGTCCAAACCAAATAGTGCTGTTAGAGGGTAACACTGTCCATCAGTAAAACTTAAAAAAAAAATAATTCCACCCATAATTAAACAACGTATACACACACACATCATTTCAAATCAATTAAAACCCACTGATGAGAAAACCTAGACACTAGAACCAGCACAAGATGCTAAATAAATCCACTGATAACCTTTAAAGGTTTTAGATCTGAACCAAACAGTATGAAAAGACAAACAGGTGGCCTGAAAAGAAGCGAAAGTAATTTTAAATATCGCTTCTAAGGCGTTATGATTTGATTGGAATTGATAAGCTCACTTGAAACTGGGCTATACTAAATACATACAATAAGTAAATACAAACCTTATAAACCTTATAATAAAAATAAATAAAATATACAGTCAGTCAATCAAATGCAATTGGTACGCCATGCGTCTCCGGATTACCTGCCTTCGCTGCAAATAATTGACTGCTATAGGCAGCGGCGCGTTTCATATATACGCGTAAGCGTGTACAACTACAAAACTTTTCATTTATAAACCAATTGCAAGAAACCAACACTAAATTTTAAGTGAAGTTTACCACAATATATTAGTAAAAACCACAATTCAATCAGATAATTTTTTTCTGAGATTAGCGTCCACAAACGCACAGATGAAACCACAAACTTTTAACAATTATGGTTTTAACTGCTATTTGCGTTGATAAAAGTTTTAATATTAGTTTTTCTGATATATCTTCTACGTACAAACCGCAATCTGTTACATTTTTATCGTATGTATTGAAAATCTGGCGTTGAATATTGGTCAAATAATGTGACACCAAGGTAATTCTTAAAACATAATTTTTTTTTGAACAAATTAAAGTTACTTTAATTTTTATATGTATAGATATAATAAATTATTATGTGAAACATGAAAGGTTATATCACTTAACATTTTGTAAAAGTGTAATGCTTTATGCAAACCTGACTACAGCAAATAATTTAATAAATAAATAATTTATATATATATATGTTAATCTTCAGGTTTCCGCGGGTGCTTGATGAAAATTCTTTGGGTTTCCGGGTATTCATCCGCGGTAAATATTCATCCGGGTATTCAGCCGCGCTTGACTGCGAGTCGCGCGTGACTCGCAGTCAAGCAAGAACCCTCCGACCTAAAGATGGCAAAGGAGATTTTGCCAAAACGTCGTCAAGACATTCTATATATATATATATATATATATATATATATATATATATATATATATATATATATATATATATATATAATATGATATGAGTGACTTAGACATTTGCGAGGAGAAATTTGCCAACCTCCCATATTGTAATTTAAGCGGTGGCTATATACACGCGATTAAAAATTGAAAAAATTATCAATATGTGAGGACCGGGCTGTACACCTATTTGATAAGCGCCAAAACAGCACGAAACTATAGTCATAGGTTCAGAGATGAGGTTATCACATTTTAGTGATTTTTTGAATTTGAAAATTTTAATAATATTAATATTTACATCTGCACGAAACCGACTTAGAATTATCTCACAGATGAAACAATTTCGTTAGTTTGCGATGATAAAAAACTTTATCGACGAGATCAATTGTTGAATTGGAAATGTTCTAAATGCGAGAGGTTGGCATGTTTCTTCTCGCAAATGTCTAAGTCATTGTAATTTAAGCGGTGGCTATATACACGCGATTAAAAACTGAGAAACTTATCAATATGTGAAAACCGGCCTGTACACCTATTTGATAAGTGCCAAAACAGCACTAATAAATGTATATATATTATATATAATATATATAATATGTAATATGTATATACCGGGTGTCCCAGGAGTCGCGCACCCCATTGTAGGGATCGAAAGAGAAAAATGTTCTAAGACGAAAAGTCCTGAGCCATTTTTTAATCAGACGCATAGGTAATTAATTATTAATTAATGAAAGTGACCAATCAGGAGCGCGCGACAGAAGAATAAAAAGTGAGTGAGAAGGCGGTAAGAGACGCGAGAGTGAGACGCCAGAGCTACTGCCGACTTCTCGAGCAGTAGACAGAGAGTGGGGACGGACGGCCGTGGACGGCGGACGTACGTGATGCTTGGTACGATGCTGGAAGGATATTTTTTTAATAATAGGCACAAGATTTAATGAATTCGACGGGAGAAACAGGAGAATTTACTAAATTAAATCAGCCATGACAGAATTTTGCATCACGTACGTCCGCCGTCCACGGCCGTCCGTCCCCACTCTCTGTCTACTGCTCGAGAAGTCGGCAGTAGCTCTGGCGTCTCACTCTCGCGTCTCTTACCGCCTTCTCACTCACTTTTTATTCTTCTGTCGCGCGCTCCTGATTGGTCACTTTCATTAATTAATAATTAATTACCTATGCGTCTGATTAAAAAATGGCTCAGGACTTTTCGTCTTAGAATATTTTTCTCTTTCGATCCCTACAATGGGGTGCGCGACTTCTGGGACACCCGGTATATATAATATATATAGTTATATACGCAAGGATCCTACAGCTTTCTCCGCCGCTTCTCGTATTTCAGTCGCCATCTATCTCTGTTTTCCCAATCGTTTTTGTTTATAGTTCGATCTTCAATTGTGCGTTTTACTCCTTGTTTCCACGATGTTTGTGGTCTTCTTCTTTTGCTTTTGTTCTATAGAATATATTTGAGAGCTCTTTTTGGCCACCGTTCTTCTCCCATTCTCATCACGTGTCCATAACAGAGCAGCTGTCGTGTTTCTATCAGGTCTATGGTGTTATATATTTTTTTCGTTTTTTGTCTATTTTTTTCGTTTGAGACATGTTCCGTTCTACAAATCCTGCACGGCCTACAAAGGTCGTGCATTTCTATCACTTTAATTTTGTTTTTAAATTTTTTAGTCAACTTCCAGCCTTCTGAACCATGAGAAAGTATTGGCTTTACTATTGTGTTATAAATGTTTAATTTTGTCTGGAGTCTCATTATGGGTGACCATAGTAGTGGATTTAATATTTTCACGGCAGTTTTTGCTTGTTCTATTTTGTGTTCTATGCCTCTCTTTGTAGTTCTTTCTTGTGATATTATGCTACTTAAATATTTGTAGTTGTGGCAAACTTTAATTTGCCCAATCTGCAGTTGTTTAATTTCATGCTTGTCTCTTATTTTTAAATATTCTGTCTTTTTTTTACTTATTATTAAAGCCCATTTTCTGTATTCCTCTTCCAATTTTCTGAACATAAAATCTATATCTTTTCCATCATATATTAATACCTGTCTCCTATATCAATACCCATTCCTGCACAGCCTGTTCTCCAGTGTGCTAGAGCATCTTGAATATAGATCTTGAAGAGAATCGGCGATAAGCAACACCCTTGTTTCAGACCTGGTGTTATGGAGAAGTATTTTATTTATAATAATCATAATTAGGCAGTTAGCCAAACTACTGATGCAGCTTGTTTTGCTTCTTGTTCTTTTCTTACATATAAATTGAATTGCTTATGCTTCTTTGTGAAAAAATAAAAGAAATATTTAGTAATGCTAATAATAACTGCAAAAACATTGAACTTTTAACAATAAGTTAATTTTTATCTTATACCAAATCAAAATGAAATTTTCTCGTCTGCCGACAGTCGAGAAAAAAACCTGATTTATTCCGCCAGATCTCGCCGCTTTAAAACAAAAGCAAATGAAGTCTGAACGGTTGAACAGTCGTCACAAACCAAAAACACCTTAAACGTCCTACTATATGAACAGTGTTAAAATTTAAAATCACATTTACTGTTTATTAACGTGAATTTTATTAAAAAAACAGCTTTTGTGCAAGATAAATTGTGTAAATCATGACAGTAAAGTAATCCACAAATTTTTGACATCTGTCAAGGTTTTATATTTTAAATTAGGGGTAATAACCTCTAACTAATTTTGAAATAATGCGATCATAAAGTAATGTTGTGTAGGATAAAAAATAATGTCTAAGCCACGGCCGCAAAGTGGTTTTCCGGGTCTTCAGAAGTATATCGAGCACATCTTCTCTCGGCCTGGAAAATGCCACTTTGCCGCCTAGGTTTACATTATACTATTACTGTAGAAAAAACTTTGCCAGTGTTTTAGGTTATATGTCAATTGAAAACATTCATTTTGGTTTCAACTTTGCTCGTTTGTTTTTAATCTGAAATTTTGTGTAATATGTTTATTTTAAATTATACATTTTTTAGAATAATTATTTTTTTGTGCCTTACGCAAGATTTAATAAAATAAGTCTTACTTATAGCTGTCAACTCTAATAATTAAATTATTTATTTAATTTGTTAGAAATGTTTTACATTCGATCTATATTACTTCAATAATTACTATTTGAAGATTTGTTTTTTGCACCTAATCTGAAAGAAATATTTAATATATAATTTTAATTTTTACAAGAATGCAGTTTTACGTAATTTATATGCGTCAATGTTTCCAAAACTTTGCACGGTTTCGATTTTTTTTCTTTATTAAGCAACCAACTGCAAACCAAAAACTAAATACCTCTGAACTGTTTTCTAGAATATTATGTTAAGTCAGTTTACATTAAAATTGATCCATAAATATTGTATGATCAATAAAAAAGTTTGACTTATAACAAAAGAAAGCACATTAAAATGTAAAATTAAGTTCCAAAACATTAACTTGTATTGTCTACAAAAAATTCTTTAGAACTTACTCTTTATTAATTTAGTAAGAAGAATGAAAAAAACATGGCAGCGGCAACAATGGTTTTATCTTGAACACGAATCAGAAAGGTTGCGGGGTACTTTCGAAGCGTGTGCGAGTCTGATAAGCCGATTGAGCTGTGGTCGCTACGCAACAGGATAAAACATCCTTGGAAGGTGTGCAAAAGGACGAAGTGCCGAGATGATAAAGCGACATATACACACTACGGGGAAAAAGCATCTCACGACAAAGTATTATAATATATGCAAACAGGTTATGCGTAATGCGGTCGATACGCAAAAAATCTGAGAATTAAATGAGAAAATTTCATACTTGGTGAAGAGAGAATATTGATGAATATCTGAATTTTCTAACTCCGAAAGATATAACCCCATCTATTCAGCAATGCATTTTGCGCCGAATCTCGTTGGTAATATAAAACAATAATTGTAGCAAAACCAATATTTTCGGTAAATTTATATAGCTTGCTCGTCTAAAATCTAAACAGCACTTAAATAAAAAATAAACCTTTAAAACAAAGTAGGAAAACCGACTCCATTATACTTAATTTGAAAAATTAACTTCTGTTTCTATTTATAGGAATATTTTAATTTTAAATGAATAATTTAAGTTTAACTGTCAAAGTAAAATTATTTTAATTTGACAAATTGATTTCATTTAGTAAAACCAACTTGTGATAGATTATTTTTGCGGTGTTATTTATATTTTTTCTGATTGAAAAAAAACTCGTCTTATTTATATAAGAGCACTTGTGAAACACCTCACCAACTATAGCAGACAATATTTTGACTGCTTGTGGTAACCAAAATAATTGATAATGTGGCAAACAATAATCAACCTTTTTTAAATAATACTAGTCCTATAACATAACATAAAAACAAAAATTGGTCAAATACAACTACAAACAAATCACAAGGGAAAAAAATGACAACCAATGATTTGAAAATTTAGTATTTTCACAACCATTTTGAACAAGTTTATAAAAAATCCAGAACGTTTATCAAATGCTGAGCAAAAGTAAGATATATTGGAAAGTCAAGAACAGTTTGCTGATGATTAAACACGTTTGAGATAAACATAATTCTTACACGGTTTTTGTCGATTATGAAAAAGATTATGATTCGGTGCCTCATTGTTGGTTAATAAAAAATATGGTTATTATAAGACTTAGTTTAATTTGATTATTGAAACATATTATGCAATTTTTACAAACTTTACTTTATCTTTCAATTGGAAATAAATTGAGATATTTCAAAGAGATGGTTTTGTTTAGCAATATGGTTTTGTTTAAAGATATGATTTCTGTATAGCAAATATTTGAATTCTACTATACGGGGTGAAGGGTTATATCTCTGAGCATCTCATGAAAGTGTAATGTATCTTGCCAATCTTAAGAGCAGCGCTGTTTTGTCTTTATTCGTTAGCAAATTTCGTTGATAGGTTAGCCTATTCTTATAAACTGAAAACAAACCACGTTAATTTTTCAATTACTAGTCATTGTCACTGATTTAAAAAAAAATCATTGATAGTTAAATCCAAATAATATTAAAACAAATTTTGGTGTGAGACAATTATTGATCTATAAGACACAGCTAAAAAGGAATATCAATTTTATGTTAGAAAACTTGCAACAATGCAACTATTATAAGATTAAATAAAACAAAAAAAATTTTTTTATTTTTTTAATTTGGTATCAGAAACTATATTACCAAAAAGTTTTTTAACAAGTTTTATTGTTTTTAAAACCACACTTGAATAAAAACTATTGTACATAATAAACACTTTTGTTAAAATAGATACAGGTTTTATGTCAATAAATCTATGTATAATTAATAAAAATAAATAAAATAGTTTGAATAAAAACTTATTTATCAAACACAAGCATTAGACAACAGATTTTTTTAAAAAACTTAGTTGGCATGTATTAGATAATTAAATCTAAAACTATAATCGTTTTAGATCAAGAAAGGCTTTTGTTTTTAAAGAATTATTACTTTGTTTTCTCTATTCAGGAAAAATAATCAACACTAGAAGGTATTGTAATTTTATAATTTAAGAACAATTAGATAATGACATTTGTAGATTGTATGAGTTTCAATTTTTTAAAAACAATTGGACTCAATTTTTTTTTTCAATTATAGCTAATAAAAATTTTAATTTTAACATTTAAAATAAAGACGTTGTTGCAAAAATAAAATATTTAAATGTAACTTTATTAAATTTGATAAAGAAAAATACTGAGTCATATCACAACCATCTTAGATCGATAGAATTGTTGAAACATTTTAAAATTTTTTTAAAAGAAGTAATCCTGTATTAAACTTTAAGTGATCTGATCTAACCTGACTGCTTCATAAATTGAAACCATTAAACCAGGTGTTGCAAAAGAATTTAAAAAATTAATAGTGTTTATTTAATACATATTGTTGAACATTTTTGTAGTACTGCTCATACTTCTGAGACAGTTTGAATATTGATACGTTTGAAATTTACTGCTTTAAATATGTAGACTGTTAAATTTAAAAATGTTACAATTGCGTTGGAAAATGTTTGCAAAAATGTGGAGTCACATAATTAGGTTTTTGTCATACCCAAATCTTTTTAATGTTAAATTTAACAGTTAAAAGTTATATAAGATTGAAGATACGTAGGGAATTGTCTAAATGTTAGTAAATGTGAGTAAATGTTAGTAAATCTGAGTAAATGTAAGTAAATGTAAGTAAATGTAAGTAAATGTAAGTAAATGTAAGTAAATGTAAGTAAATGTAAGTAAATGTAAGTAAATGTAAGTAAATGTAAGTAAATGTAAGTAAATGTACCCAGCCAAATTAATATTTTAGATTTACAAAAATTCCAAGCAGCAATTTTTTTTTGAAAATTGTTTGGGGGAGAGGGGGTCATTGGTGATCTAAATTCAAAAAGTAGAAGTACAAGACTTGTTGCGTCATCCGTCATATTAAATTAAAGAGTTATTTTATGTCTTTTGCATATTAACTCGTTTATTTTCACTTTTACACAAAAAATAGTTATTACAAAAATTGTTTAAAATTGAATTTCTACAATTTTGGTTGTTATCAATTTCTTAAAATAATTTTTTTTTTATTTAAACTCGAAAAGAGATTGTGAATTTTTGGGTATCGAACAACTCGTTTATTTTCAAAAGTTGCTTATTAAAGCTAATATTCTCAAATATAAAACACTGCAAAAAATAAAAACAGTAGGAAAATCTAATAACAAAACAGATTTTTGTAAATATGGAAAACGTTGTTTCAGAAGAGACAAACAGGATTTTGAAGTAGGTCTTAAAGCTGCATAGTTTTTCTTCGTTTTTTGATACATTTATGAATCGATTTATGATATTTAATTAAAGGTAGGTATAAGCATTTTATACATATTTGGGGTATGGAGGTATCTTTTACAATGTTTAAGGTGAACAAATACATACATATTATATAATTAAATCATTCACATCATTAAATACAGAAAATTTCAAAATTGAATAAATGTCTAAGTAAAACTTTTGTAAATGTTTAGTAAATATTGTAAATGCTTAGCGAATGTGGTAAGTGTTTAGCAAATGTGGTAAATGTCGTCAACCCCTCGCCTAAACTGATAGTTATTTAAAGAAAATGGTCAAGATAAAAACATTACAATCAAATTTATTTACTAATTTTTTTTGTATAGTCTGGCTGAATTGACGATATAATTATTTGAAGTAGAATTGTACTGTTACGCTGAGTTTAAAAGACATTTGCAAAACATTTGAGAAACATTTAAGACTATTTACGTGTTTGACCATTTTAAGTCGCGAGTAAATTCTAAACAAGATGTAAGTGATTTAATCTTGAGAGGGTTGAAATATCAATTGAGTTTTAGGATTGTCCAGCTTATGGAAGATTATTTCAGTTCAGATATTTGAGGTAGGTGCTAAGTATTTATGATGAAAATAGAAACATGTGGTTTTATTTTGGATTGAGTAGAAAAAATTAAGCGTTGCCAGGTTATCGAATTTATTAAAAACAGGTTGTTTAAAGATGACTTCAAGTTGTCATCTTTACAAACATATAAATAAAGAATAGATAGTTGATAAATAGTTTTTCAACTGGCAATGTTTGATTTCAACATTTTTTATGAATTTTGAAAGACCGCCAAATATTTGTATTTTCAATTTATTCAACATTTTTCAGAATTAAAAATGAAACCACTAGTGAACTATATAGATCAGAAATTTGAGCTTTTTTTTTTAGTTTGTGTCGTCTTAACAACCACTCACAATTAGCACTACATGTCAAATAATGCATATGCTAAACTAATTGGCCAAAATTAGTCAATTAAATCTCCCGTTAAAAATTTGAGAGTTGTTTTATGTCACACAGACCTCTCTGTTGGTGGTTTTTTTTTCATCACCTGATTTTTTTTTCTGAGGAAAAAGATATTCTAATGCTAATTTTAAGTACCGACTAGTACTTCAAATAGATCAATTAAAAATAAGACAATGCTTAAAATTTTTTAGGTTTTCTAACTGTTAGAAATTCGTGAGTTTATTCTAAACAAAGTAAGTTTTGCATCTAACAGAAATGACCTAATTGCCCCTAACCTGCAACTTGTAACAGTTTTGCGGTTTTACGCGGATTTGAAAGTGTATTGAAGATCTGAGTGATGTTTAAAAGTCTTTCGTTTGTAGATACTATCGATTCCACACATACCAGGATGTCACCAAGAATATGGAAAACTGTTGTTTGAATATGTCACATGGGGAACTATACCGCCGTGAAAAGTCTTGCATTAGTATAAATGTACAGACAAACATGAAAGTTTTGAATGCAGTGGAAATTGCCTGGATCAGTTAGGATTTTACCATTATACCACAATGGGATCAGATTAAGGCTAGATAGAGAACAAAACATTTTTAAAGTGCTATTTATTGAGCGATAGTGATTATTTATGTAAAAAATGTTTATTGACTTTTATACTTGATCTCTAATGTAGTGCGCAAGAGAGATACAGTTCAGCTCATAAAACAACCAGAAATGTTCTAAAAGATGTTTTGGAGTTCTATAGAAAATATTGTTTTGCTTGCAACTGGTTTGTGCGTGCGAATTAGTAAGTGCTAGTTTTCATTGTCGCAACGATGGTGCTCTATAATACAACTATGTTACATAATAAAGCAGAAGAAGATGATAGCATTTAAATCCCAATCAAGATCAACCAGATAGAATTTTTGATCCGAGAGGAATCGGAATAATAAAAATTTAGCTGTGAAAACCGCAGTAATCACTACAATGTTCAATAAATACTAAATTACTTTTACCTAATAATTAATAATTATTAGGTAAAAGTTTATTTTTTATTGTGTTTTTTTTTTCGTTGGTTTGTTCAAATATTTGTAGAGCATTTTTAATTGGGGGGTGAATTTGGGACCAATTTTCATACAAAATATGTTTTTTTTAAGTGTTTATCTGTTTTTTACACTCTAGCACCGATTTTTTTTTAACCAGCTTTAATAGAATCTGTTTTTTTTTTATAAAATTTATGTTCTATCTACGCTTGTTTTTTTACATAAGCACTGAGTTTCTCGTTCAGATTCCATTCTTGAAACATTTGGCTTAGTCAAACTGTTATTAACAGTAACATTGTTAACAGCTAATTCTTACTTTTAAGTTCCATCTATTTTGGGTATGAAATTTAACTTTATGCAAACTTTATTGACACTGAGAGTTTTTGGTATACCTAATCGGCGTCAAAAATATGACTCCTAAAACCATGTGAAACAAAATTGTCTTTAACAAAGCCGTTAAATTTCTTCAATGGAAAACTAACGGTAGTGGCGAAACTTACCCTGAATTATATTATAAACTTTGTTAGACTTGCTTATTTTAATCTTACGTTTTGCTAAATTTTAGCAATTTAATTGAAGTAAATACCACTTAGCTCTTTTATAATAAATTTGTCAAGATGTCTATGTTTTACGATTATTATCATTGAATATTTACTTAAAAACAGTGTACTAAATAGCAGCAACCAGCTAAGTTATTATCAACAATCTATTTCAGCTTATCTCTTTACATTCATTGTTATAGAAACGCTCGAATAGTCAGACGAATCGATTGGACGACACATGAAACATATTTACACATAATGTACCGTTCAATAATACCTGTAAAGTAACTCACTAGGAGCTTTTCACCCTCTCGCAGGATTCTTTTTGTAAACTCAATCGACCTAATCTTTACCCCTTTTCTTTAGCCTCATCGTGTTATCAATGATGTCTTCATTGTTTCGGTACCTAGTTCAGGAACAACATGAACGAACGGTGTCGTCTCAGTCAAACTATACGAATTGGAATAGGCAGGCATAATGCGTAGTAGGAAAAAGTGTAAAATGAAAATTAATAAGTGAACAATCTTAGGACATTTTGCATTACTTTGTCTTGCTAGCAAAAGGAAAATCCACTACCTTTCTAACTCACTGACAGGTACATAACCATTGCGGTTAACAAACTCCAGCCCACTTAGAAAGTAAAAAGTCTTTTCTCTCTTTATGAACAATTTACAGTACACAACGCTGGAATACCTGTTTTACACGTCCTCATTCCTCTCGGTGCACTAACTGTCACCTCTACTCAACCTTTCTAGGGATGCTAAGATCAATTTTTCTTTTTCTAACTTACGATGCCATATAGTCTTTATCAAGGTCATTCAATCGTACAAGTTATGGGCATATCTATTTATAATAACTTATATATCTATAAATTATTATAAAATTAAAAACTTTTACAATTTTAATAATAATTTGATAAAAGCAAAACAAGCACCTATTTCTACGTTAGTTTGAACATTGATGAAATTCGATTTCACAAATTGCACGACACGACACTATTTTTAAGTCTTTTAATCAACATCACTTTGTCTTATTAATAAAAGCATTGATTCATCAACGCTCGTAAGTTAACTCTGGAAAAATTAAAAATGAAACGTATATCTCTTAGATACCCACGACTAATTTTTTCACAAATTTTCCGAATTTATGACTATTTTTAAAAGTAATATTGTAATTTTCTTATTTTTATTTTCTTACTTTTAACTTTATCTACAATATTGATTAAAAATAACAAACACAAACTTTGTGCATAAGATAAAGTTTATCAATGTGGAATGAAAGCACTTTGAACATATTTTACTCAATTTATAATATAAAAATTTATTTTGCATTTTTTCAACAATTTTCAATTTTATTTTGTCACTTCTACAAACATTATTGCTTTGTTAGAAACAACTAAAACTTTACAGGTTAAATTTATGTAAAAATTTAAATATATTTTACTTGTTTTTACGTTATGTTAACAGTTGTCTGCAAACAGATAATTAAAAAGGTTTGCCCATGTATCAAGAATAAAAATTAAAAAATCTTCTTGAACTGAACAAGGTATTCATGTTGTCTACCAGTCCATTTAATTTACGGATAATGGTGTACTTCAACAATGCATGCATGTTGGTGGTGCTCCAAATTTCAGTGTTTGCTATAGAATTTTTCTGCAAATGAATAGAGTACAGTCAGCAACATTAGCGCATATAACGAGGTAATATTGATTTGTATCATTACTGATTCAATAGACAGATTCTCATATTTAATGCAGCATCAGCTGCACAATCTTTCAAAGCAATAGTTCCATTAATGAAAATTTTAGATTTATTGAACTTTATTCCATCTGCAACATATTGTACATGAAATTTTTATTTTATTTTATAGTAGCAGCAAACCGTATTATTAACATCATTTTAATTAGGGTGTTCATATTTGGATTTTGTTTTTTAATATTTTATTAAATGTAATTTAACGAATCAGCAGGTGGTGAATACTAACTCATCACTATTGCTAATTTTAATTGCGTGTTAGTTTTGTGTTTTTTAAATTTTACTACTTTACAGTTTAACAAAATAATAGCCAAGTATTTCATAAAAAAGCATTTTATATAAAATAAATAAAAAATTTCATATTAATTATAAATTAGTAGTTGCACTGGTGGCGCTTTCTAAACAATAGCTTGTAAATTACTTCATTAAACATTAGTCTGCCAGTAAAAGTTCTGTAAAAATCGACTTATGCCGCTTTGAAAATTATCCGAAAGAGACAGACAGTAGTTTAAGTTGCTTCATATAACATAACTAATCCTAAAATTTTTGTCAAAATCAGCTCAGATCTTTTGAAAATTAACTGAAACAACAAAAAGACAGACTGACAGAAGGAAAATTGTCTGTGAGAAAGATATGTATTTCAACGTTTAATTCTACTACCAACGCTTGTTTTCTCATGTTTAATTGTGAATTTACGTTATCGGAATCTTGTAAACATCGGGTGCGGTAGGAGATTACAATAGAATGTATACTTTGATGGACTTCAGAACACCTATTATGTTCTTTTCTGTTGTTGTAGTATTTTCAAAGTTTGTGGCAAGCGTTTTTTGTAGTCCAAATTGAAATTCCCAAAATTCTATGTGTGCATGGTGGGCTTGTATTGCTGAAAAGCTGTGTTTGAGTTAGTCTGTTGTGACTGCCGCTTTTTGTTTACAAGTTGTTTAATTTTTGTAATCGCATCTTGGTACTAAGTTTTTGTTCTCGATATTGCGATGAGGTTGTTAGTAGCGTCTCTAGCAGCTTTATCCGCTTCGTCATTTTTTGCAATTTTTAGATGTGAAGGAATCCAAACAAAATGAATTGTTTTTTTTAATTGTGGGAGACAGTGTGCCTTTGCTTTGATTTTCCTGAATAATGTTTAATTGGTTTATTTGCTGAAGTTACCCTAGTGAGCCAGAGCACATGACAACGTCTCTATTTTCACATTCTTCAAAATCTTGAACTTGTAAAGCTTTATTAATAGTGCTAATTTCTGTTGTTAGTACAAATGTTTCCAGTGGTACTTTGAATGGTGGTAGTTGATCTCAGGTAGGCGTAACCGGTACCTTCTTCTGTTTTAGATGACAAACGGATTTTTGTATGACGGTAAAATTTGGTTAAATTTTTCTTCTGCAGAGATAGAGAATTCTTATCTTGACAATTGTTAGAGACATCTGGTCTTGACATTGAATCAACGAATTTACAAAATTTTATATTAAAGTTTTTTCAATTACAATCTGGGTTTTTTTGAAAAATATAGATAAATTTTGGTTTTACAAACTTGTACATAAGCTATTATTTTCTATGGTAAAAAATAGTTTATGTGTTATTCTTTGCCTTCTAAACTACCATTATGCAACAAATGAAGTTCACTTCTTGCTTTCTGAAAAACAAATTAACCTTAACAAACAATAATTTTTTTCTGGTTGAAATACTTTATGTGTTTTTTTACATTATGATTGGTGTAACTCTTTTTTCATTTTACTCTTATCTACAACCGATCTTAAAACGTACACAAAAAAAATTAAACAGCGTTTAATAAATTTGAAAAAAGTTTTTTTAAAATTAAAATGTGTTTTTATTGCATGTAAAAAAAGTAAAAATACCTTCAAAGTAATGTAGAAACAAGCTCACGTTCATATGACTAAGATTATGACAATGTTCTAAAAAAAATCCTAATTCTAAATGTTCTTGAAGCGAAATGCGAATTACAAGAAAATTAGTGCAATTTGCTCAAACCACGTTTAAGGTTGACCGTCAACTTGAACAATTGGTCACAAATTGAAACTACGAGGAAAGTAAAATGTTAGATTTGCAGTTTTTAATCCACGAAAGATGACAACCACAATTAACGGATTTATATGGAGGCCAAACAAGCGAAATATGCACATACATCAGTGGCGGCCGGTCAGGTGAGGCAGGTGAGGCTGTGCTTCACCCACTTCAAATCGCTAAGCAAATAAATAATATCGAAAAAAAAAATTTATTCGGACCGAAGAACTTCATTTTAGTCGTTAAATGGTCATATCAAATATCATATTTTTAACTACATTTGGAGTGATAAGAAGTAAATACTTCCGCAAATTTAAAGATTTTGCGCATGCGCACTTATGACGAGCAAACTTAATTTCTACGACAAGTGAGTCTGTTTTCTCGTAGGTTCACTTGAAGTTCGGAATATTTCGATTATCTTCGTTTTAAGAAATCTGCCATCTCAGTCGTATCCACGCTGCTTGATGACATGTGGACGTGCTATTGCTTTTTTGCTTTGCCCGTATTCCGTGTTACCTGTGCTTTTATTGGCTTATCTACCTGAGCTTAGCTTATTACCTGGATGTTGGATTGGTGAAAATTTTGACTTTTTGTAAAAGTCACAAGCCATTAAATCCCCAATTAAGTTTTGTATGGCATAAGCCGTAACACCATAAGAAAGTTAAAATTCTTATCTATAAAAATTTTTTCAGTTTAAGAAGAGTAGAAAAAGTCGGTAGTAAAACACAGCCTCATTTCTGTAGAGAGTTACGAGCCGCCATTGACATACATACAGTGAAATTTTTGTTTAACTGAACATAACGTTATAAATCGTATGTTCAGTTTTAAAAAAACCATGTCAATACATTGTCGCTAGGTAGGCAACCAAATTAACAAATGTTTTATTTTGACACATATTTTATTTGACTCAGTTTTATTCATAGATAAGGAAGGTTATGTTACCTCTTAATAACAAGTTTAAAAAGAAACTTTTAATCAAATTAGTTTAATAAATGTTCAAAGTGACCACCTTCTTGTTCCAAGCAATAAAATGCTTGTACAGTACTTTGTAAAAAAACTGGATTTATTTCGTTGCAGGCGGTGATTATTGTATTCTTTAGTTCTTCTGTACTCTCTATTACGTTACTGTTGTAGACTTTAGATTGGAGATAACTCCAAAGAAAGAAATCGTTTGGTGATAAATCTGGCAACCGAGGTGGCCAAGCTATTGGTCCAAACCGTCCAATCCAGCGATCCTGGAAGTTTTCAGTCAGGAAACGTGTAATAGGGCCCGTGAAATGTGGTGGAGCGCAGTCCATTTGAAACCATGCGTTCTCAAGATTCAAGTCTTTTAGTCGTCGCATTATGTGTCTTTGCAATAGTTCTAAAAACTTGGCGGCATTTGAGTTTCTTTTTAAACTTGTTATTAAGAGGTAACATAACCTTCCTTATCTATGAATAAAATAAAATTTCAGAGTTCAGCTGTTCTCTCAAGTGTCAAAATAAAACATTTGTTAATTTGGTTGCCTACCTAGCGACAATGTATTGACTTGGTTTTTTTAAAACTGAACATGCGTTTTATAACGTTATGTTCAGTAAAACAATAATCTCACTGTATGTATGTATTAAAGCAAAAAATACAAAAATGCATATAAATAAAAATAGGGGACTTATATAAACAGTTTTATTACTATGATTACGAAATGCGGATATACACCTATATACATTCAATATCTCCAAAATATACTTCAATATATAAATTATTAAGTTATTGAAAAATTATGCACATATACACAATAAATCTCAAATCTCAAAAAAAAATTCATTAGACTCCTCACTGAAAAGTCTCAACACATAAAATTAAAATATATATTATTAAATTATATATATTAAAAATATATATAATTGTATAAAATCATTACATTACAATAAACATTATCATTAGATCAAATTATGATATTATAATTTAATACAATATGTTTTTTTAATTTCTCTATTAAATAATTATTGTGTGTTCTATCTGTTAATATACACCTGTATTTTGAAAAACTGCGTTCTATAGCGATCGACGTAATTCGTGCATATTTCAATGAACTGCTTAAATCAGAATTAAATATCATATTTCTCACTTAAAACTGAACAGTCTTTTTCTGATAAATATTGTAACCTAAGTTTTTTTCAAAAATATATTTGACTTTTTGTTAACTATTTCTTTGCTTTTTCCTAGCATTTTACTAATTTTTTTTTGAAATGATGATACTAGTTCATCAGAATGAGCTAAAAGAACAGAATCAGTTTTCAATTTAGTTACTAGTTTTAGAAACCCAATAATTAATTAAATTTAATAAATGCTAGTTATCTCTGTACAATTTTTTTCTTGAAATTTTTGTGGTCATTAGAAACAGCCGCCAAGCACTCTAAGCAAGGCCGCCTAGAGTGGAAAATGGTTAAAATTACCCAATACTTTATTGTTATAACAGGAATTTTTTTCCAGTTTTCTGCAAATTTAAAAGTGAAAGTTTCTTATCGCACCAATAGACAAAGAGTAATATCCTAAGAATGCAATAAAATACAAAAATGTGAAAAACTACAAAATTTTCAAATAAAAGAAAAGTCAATGCGTCTATAATACTTTTATTAATTTTTAACAATTTTAATTTAGCGGAAATGCCATCAGGAATCAAAACCAATTTGGTTTTTTAATAATTTTACAATTTTTTTGTTACAGCAAAAAATTCTTTAAGTGATCAATTTATGAATTTTGTCAAATGTAACTGATCATTGTGAAGTTTGAATAAAGCCAGCTTAGAGAAAAGTATCGCTTTTGCTTGAGCAAAATAAATGTGCATTTAATTTAATTTCGTCTAAATTTACGGTTAAAAATACTCAAAAATCTTCAAGACATTCGAAGCTTTTTGTTTACCAGATTTAGTGTTTTTCTTCGCTCTAAACTTTGATCCACTTTGATCCTTAGCTGTTGCACCACTTCCATGCAAACAATTTTTGCTTTGCCTTAAAAAAACAGGGATTTTTTATATCTCATATATTTTCTCATATATATTCTTATCTTTTTTATTTGTAATAAAATATATTTTTTTAAATCTTGAACAACCGTGAGAACATAATATAAATAAATACTTTTAGATAAGATAATAATAAAATGAAGTTAGTAGAGGAATAATGAATCCATCCAAATTATAGAATTTATTAAATTGTTATATGAGAAATAACATGTTCCATATTGTAGTTATTTGAATAACGAACAAAGTGCGATTTAAACTCATTTTAAATTGCCAATGTTTTCTATGTGCATAAGAATATTTTATATTGATAAAATGAAATAATATGTTTTTAAGACAATCTGCTAATGTGTGTAGGATATTAATACATGGGTGGAAGCTAAAAGTATTAGCAACAATAATGGGACTCAAAAACTTTAAGTGAATGCAGTAATGTGTAGATTAAAATCTTTTTGGCACTTTTATTTTTTGTTTGGCGACTTTAACTCAGAAATAACTATTGAATACACTGCGAGAAAAATCAAATAAGTTTAATTACATTAAGAGCTTTTTGTCCGAAAAAGTTTGAGAAAAGCAGACAGACTTTTTTATTCAATTGGAGACAAATCAGATAAAAAGATACTTTTCGAACTCTGTTCAAAAGACCTACATTAAAAAAAATGTTTTTCTTTCTAGTAATAAATTGAAGTTACGGCTAATTTAATCAACTTTCTAAATACAGAAAAATGTTTTGCACGAATACTCGAATGTAAAAAGTGTGTGTACGTAGATACACACACTTATAACATACACACACTTATATTAGTAAGATTAATTTTTTTTTTAAGTGACAGACAAAATTATTGAAATTTTATTTGCAAAAAACAATGCTCTTTTCATACGATATAACAAATTGACTAATAAAATTCATTTTATGAATAAGTTTGGAGACGAATGATGTTTTTCAAGATTTTTTTATGTAGAATTTTTCATCCTCAATCCTCATTCATAAGTAATATTCATCAATACCAAAACAAAATATGTAATTTTTGAATTATTACAATGACAAGTTTTAGTTACTCGTCTAATCCTTCTAATTGAAAATAAATAAGTTACTATTTATTTAATGTTATTATTAGGCACAGTCGTGCAAGGACGGCTTTGTTTTTATGATTGCAATAACAATTGACTTCAAGGTAGCAAGCTGTTGACAAATCCATATTTCAACTGTTTTTTTGACTAGCAAAATACGGCTCTGACTAACACCGGATTTTTGGTGATACTTTTATCTATGACCTGATGATGGTTGGCGGTAAGTCCCTATAGTCAACTACTCTCAACTTCTACACAATAGACACTCTCATAAAAACAAACTAGCTCTTGAACGACTATAATAAGTCTATAATAAGACTATAAATAATAAGTATATAAATAAATAAGTACATATATAATAATAATAATTATATACTTATTAATAAATTAAAGTAACAAAAAGGATTAGAAAAATTAATAGCGGAATCACTGCGGTCATTGATAACTACTATAAATTTTTTTAAAAGTAGGTACTGTTACGAATTATTGAATTTGTCAAATTGCCTACTCTTAATTTACCTGGACTTGACAAAAGCTCATAAATTGAAGCAGAGTAAACGTGGCAATGCTTCCGTCTAGTTTTCTTTTTTGTTGTGTACAGATTCTATTGTGAAATTTCTGAACTTACGTCTTGACTCAGTAGTCAAATCAGCAACCCGGCTTTTTAAAATCACACTTCAATTCTGTCAGCATAAAGCCTTAACTGTTTATCATAAACTTGTTGACAGATATTTTAAGCTGGCAACAAATATCAGAAATTAATTTTGGATTTGTAATCTTAATATGTTTATTTTTTAGTGACATGATATTGTTGATTTTCGTCATGGATACGATATATGAAACGTATCTCATATCTCCCTTGGGACTTTGTAAAGTTTTTCACCCTCAAACACATGGTTACCATGCATTTGCACCAATTACACATTCACGCATTCTCGGATGTTGTTATTTTTCATATAATTTTATTAAGAAAGCAGTAATGAAATACTAAAAAATAAAATATTTAATGCACTACGGGAGATATTCTGTTTTTCACCCTCGGTAGACTTACAGACCGCGGGCCTCCGGCCCTTGGTCTGTAACACGTCAACCTCGGAGAAAAAACATTCATATCTCCCTTAATGCATAAACATCTATTTCCATGCTAATGAAACGAAAAAGTTATTTTTTTTGCTCCACCCGCCGAATGTACGCTCTTTCTGGCCGCATTTTACGCCAGAGTGAGCGACTTTTTATGGCCTGCATTTTCTAGCCGCTACCATAGCAACACAACTACAAAAGTCATCATGACAGAACTGTTAAACGTTAAACTCAAAGAAATTCGGCGGGTGGAGCAAGAAAAATAGTATACGACCTACGGCCAGAAAGTTGGATGCCCTGGCATGTCATATGATGACCTCGGCTTTGCCTCGGTTATCATATCACATACGCCAGGAAATATGTGATATGATAACCGAGGCGAAGCCGAGGTCATCATATTACATACGCCAGGGCATCCAACTTTCTGGCCTAAGAACGTAATATAGTATTTGAAACATTGAAAAAAAATATTTTTTCATGCAACAATACATGGCAAACTAACCTGTCAAACGGCTTATTACACGACAAGAAGGCTAAGATACCTCTCTACCAAAATTGAAAACTCAACGCCAACTGAATTAATGTCTAATCTAATATACAAAATACTGATATGCTAATATACCAAGACTGTGAACTTGCTTATACTGGCCAGACAAAAAATATCTGAAGTATAGGTTAAAACAACACAGAAATGATTGCTTAGTGAAATCTAACATCAAATTTGACAAAACGGCTCTTACTAAACACTTTTTTATTGATGGACATAGATTCATGTTTAACGATGTCAGCATTTTAGGAATAGAATATAACAGCTACGAACGGAACATACGTAGAATGCTTTTCATTAAAGAGGGTAAAACTATAAATTTCAGAGATGACGTTAATAATCTCAGCAAAACGAATAATAATCTATTAAAACTAATCAAATAATTATAAACACAAGTTAAACGGGGTTGATTCAGCTCCAAACACCATTCTTTGTTTAACATGTTATTACCACATAAAAAGTCTTCCGACTTTTTTATTTTACTGCTCACAAACTCATGGTGTATATTTTATTTTAATTGTTGTCCAATTTTCACTGTCCTTAATTTCACTTTAATCTTATTTTAATGCTTGCTCAACATCTATTTACTTTTAAAATGTTCATAAATCTTGGGTCTATGTGGGTTTGTACCGTAATTGATTTAAGTTTTTTAAAAAGTCTACGGTTAATCTTTATGTTTTTAATTTGTATTTTCTAATTATTGACAATTTAGTGATTGTTTTATGTCTGAAGAATTTAACTGTTTAAGTAGCATCGTAGGCATATCACTTGTATAACAAAACTTTTGTAACCTCAACCACTTCCACCCTAGTAACTAAATATTTGACACATTTAAGAATTTGTTTTTATAACACAGCAGCCATGTTCAGATAACATGTTGCACTAATTGGAATATTTTCCGGTTTTTCAAATTTTTTAATAATAGAAAAACATTATACGGTAATCTTAAGTCAGGGGTAAAAATAGTTGATAAGTATGTTCTTTAAAATAAAAATCTCTTAGCAAAATTATAACTTGATATGTAAGTAAGATTTGAGGTCATGTCTTATTTGAACAAATTTTGTATTCTTCATAATTAACAGCTGCCTTGATGAAGCACTAATAAATAGTGGAAAACGTTGGGACAAATCAAGATTGTATTTACCCTTCCACACTAGCCCTTCCTCGTTAACTTTAATTTTTTTTTTATGTTTTTTTGCAAGTTGATCAATATTTACGGTTTTTTGCCTTTTATTGCCAATTATTATTTAAGAGAATAGTTAGTCTATTACAACAAGAAAAGTCCAAACGTTTATTATTACTGCAAAAGCTCTTACCATGTATATTGTCAAAAACTGATTTTGTTAAAAACTGGATCTCACAATATACCAGGAGGACATTGTGGAAGCATTGCTTGAAAACAAAGGAATGTTTTAAAAATACTCTATTCAAACTTTGAAGGTTTTTTACAAATTTTTCTATTGAGAGCTTAATAAGTTTAAAATTGTTTTACTCAATCTAACATAAGAGTGTGTGTATTTTAATTTATTATAATACTTCTCTTGTTTTCAAAAACAATAATGTATAATTCACATAGTGAGTGAGTAATATGATTTCTCTAAACAACCGTGTACACAGTTTTCTTGTTGAAACACTAATTAAGGTTTTATGCGCTTCAAAGGAGTCATGTACAGAAGACGACGTCCTCGAAAAACAAAGCAATGTATTTTAAACTTAAAACAATTTATGCATAACATATATTTGATAACTGACAACACTTTAAAGTAGATTGCAGTTTAATAAAGAAAACATTAGACAATTTAGTTTTTCAGGCAATTCGAGTAAGATTTCAATTATTTTGGGTTTTAATTATAACGCTAGAAATTTTTCTGCGCAATATTTAATAATTATTACTTATTAGATATTTATTACTTATTGGACTTTTATGTCTAATTTTTCTAAATTATTCTTGAGTAAACTCTAATAATTTGCTATTGATCACTTTTGAAATATAATTCTCGACTTCTAAGAAATAAATGATTTTTGTTAGGGCACTACAACAAGTTGCTAGTAAAAATTGTGTAGGATAAGTAAAACCTGAGAGATTTAATCTGTCAGCATGCGCTGTATAGTTTCTTATTTCTTATTATAATAATACTATCTGGTTCACTACTAAGTTTCACGTGAACACTAGAAGGTTCACGTGAAAAATTAACAGATCCCATTAGTGATTCTTATGACATTAGGATTGACTGAATCACTTTGAGTGCAATATCTGAGTGCAAGTTTGAGCCTATAACACTGAACAACGTAAATTCCTGTAACGTCAACATAATCTAGCAGTACTCAAAACTACAAATTGTAATCTAACAGTAATTGTAATCGTTGGCAGATTAGTCAACAATTATTTTTTCCTTGCCTCTTGTTGTTTTCTTAATTTTAGTAAATTTATTGTAGACCAATGAGATTATTAAGTTGTGTAAATTATGTTAGTTGTAAATATATACCTGTTTTGTTCAATTTTGTACAAATAAAAAATCCAATAAATATCATTTGATTTATTTTATACAAAAAAGTGTGGTTTGATCAAACCCCAATCTTTTTCAATGTCAATCAAGTCAAGTCAATCTTTTTTAAAATTTGTATAGAATTACATTTCTAATTCTAAGCAACTTTTTCTAGTAACATTTTGCTGTATTTCACCTGAAAAGAAAAGAGTTTTCCCTTCGTTGTCAAGGCTAACTTGTTTTTCAAAAACTGGAAATATTTTTAAATTTTTTTTTACTCTAAGCAGATTTTAATCCCACTATTTTATAACAAAATTTAAAAATTTATAGTCAATCACACCTCATGTAACATAATCCTAGAACACACTGTAAATAGCTTTTTATCTTCAACTCTGATGCGGGGTAAAAAGCTACAAGAGTCGGTACCGTGATGAATTCTGGAGGCAGTTTGAGTTTTTTTTTGCCAGAGATTAGCTACAGACGAAGCCTGATAGGTGGTTCAAACCTCTCGCTAGCCAAAAAGACTGATTGTTTAAAAAAATTGTGCTGGTTCTAACTGCAGAATGCACCAGTTCTTTTACCTACTAGTCCGTCAAGACGCTACTAATAGGGTTATTTCAGGTGAGGGATAGTCAGAATAATATAAATAAAGTAATAAATTAACAAATTATAAATATATTGAATATTTAAACAAAATGATATAGATATAATAAAATATCGAACAAGAGATATTGGCATATGGTCGGCTACCTAATATATTGACAGCTAATTAATATGCGGACAATTAGTTGTTTCAGAAAGACTCTGTATATGTATGAAAAATCTCTTGGTCACAGAATAACAACCTAACAATTACGTTAAGAGTATACCGTGCTTCATAGCTTACTTAAATGTAGGAGCTGAACGACAGGCCACCTTAATAAGAGATGTATATGTGATTGTATATAACAATCGTAAAGCTTTGAGTATAACATATAATATGATAAACTGATACAAAAGTTGAATTACTCATTAACTTATACAAAAGTAAGGATTAACTCATTAACTGATACAAAAGTAAGGATTAAGCCAAGGCGGCAATGAACGAATTACTGCTCTCCAAATTAGCAGACAAGCCTTATATAAACTTGGTTCATTTACGTCACTATTGGTACTTCTCCACGTTCTGATCGACACGTATGCCAGAAATTCCAGCAGATGAAGTCACCTTATCGTATCCAGAACACTTCCTTATCTTTTATTTTGACATTAGAAGCTACAATTTAGCTTACGCTCACATATATAAAAAAATTGAAAAGCCACCCTAGGCTATCTCAAACACACAACCAATCCCTGCTATTACACTGTGGTCTAGGATTAACTTACTCTGGGGTTTTCTAATACACTAAAACTCGCTCAAAAGGTTTAGGTGTATTCACCATTACCTTTTCTTATACTATAGTCTAGCATTGACTTATCTTGAGTGTTCCTAATGAGGTAAATTGGCTTGAAAGCCCTAAGTGTATCTGTGTTTTGGTGGTGTGGTGACATTCAAGCTCCCTATGCTTATTTTCCTTGAGCCGTCAATTTATTTGCCATTTTTTTTTGAGAGATGTGGAATAATAGAAGATCCGAAAACGTTCTGATTGCTATTCAAGTACTATGGAGCTGAATTACCTCAAAAGCCTATAAGTCTTCTAAGGGGTTGAAATACCTACCAGACCACGGTATTAAAGCCTACGATCAAATTTTAACGAATATAAAATAAATCAATGTTACTCTTACCGAGTCGGTGTGTTCCTATATTTTTATATCAACAGCAAGCTGTCGCCCGACGTTGGAATTATTTCCCTGATATGTGATGTATAATAATATTCTGCTAGATTAGCTAGACGCTAGTATGAATCAGTGTTAAATAAAACACAACAATTCAACACAATTTTATAATTGTTGGAAAGATTACATTAGCAACCGTGGTCAAGCAGTCGTGGTCAAATTACGACTACTCAATTATCTATATGTTTCCCACGGAAAAACGCTTATCTGTATTTTCCCGCAAGCCCCTCTTGCGTTTATTTTTGATAATGTGGAGCCTCGATGTCGGGATGACCTCATCATCTTAAATATCGCTTACACTTCGGCCATCCTACAAGAGTTCCACGTCCTCGTGGATTATTGTTCAAACACATAAAACAAAACCAAAATACCGTAATTAGAGCTATTATTTACTTCTGTCACCACATTTTTCGTTAATGTAGGGCTCTTTGCGATATCAAGTCAGTCTCAAAACAAAAATAACTGTATGTGCCATCTCGTATAACCGCATTAAAACAACAAACGTTTTGTTGCACTTGATGATTTTCGATAACATCGACACTCTCTTAATAGTGACGTTCACTCTTCAACATGGTGCACTCATCTTGGACTGTTCTCTTTGGCATCATACCTTTAATTTTATTCGTCAACGTTAGAGAGACCAGTGTCACAGTCATTTCCACTACTTTCACGACCAATAAATTGTTTCAATCGTTCACTAGGACTGACTCCTTCCTACGTAAGGTTTTTGCGATCTTTGAGTACCGGGAACATCTCCAAGTACATACCGATCATAATCTAATTTCTTATAATATATGGACCGGCATATTTTGGCATAAGCTTTCGGCTTTGTCCATCGTTGAACGGCCGATTTGCTCGTTTCTTATCAAAGCGTTCTTTTTGTTTCTTTTGTTTAGCGCGTAATTGTTTATCAACTTGTTCTCGTGAGATGGTTCGATCAAAATCGAGCTGAACGCTTGTTACTTCTCCAGCAAGTAGAGCATTATTTTTACCCCTAGTCGAAAACCAAATAATAAATCGTGTGGACTGGTACCTGTACTTTTATTAATCGTAGAGTTTAATCCCCATTTGATTTTTGGAATCGTTTCGGCCCATTTTCTTTCTCCGTCTGTGGAAGCGGCTATGCTTTGCAAAATGGTTTGATTATATCTTTCTACCTGTCCATTTGCACGTGGCGTAGCCGTTGCATTTAAAACGTGTTGTAAAGCATGCGTATTGCAAAATTTAGTAAACAATTTACTAGTGAAAGTGCTACCTCTATCAGAAATAATACGTTGGTGTATACCAAAAATTTCGATTATTTTGTCCAAAAATTTAACTACCTGCCCTACTTTAGTATTAGGGACTGCTTTTATAAATATATATTTTGTGAAACCTTCGACTGCCATCAGAACATAAGAGTTCTTTTTCATACTCAACACAAAAGAACCCAAATGGTCAACATGCAATGTATGCATCGGAAATGCATATTTTTCTATAGGACACAAATAACCACTCTGCTTTCCAGCCGCTTGTTATTATATAAACAAGCTAAACAACTTGAAATATAACGACGTATATATGCTTGTATCCCCGCAAACCAATTATGTTTTGTTAATGCGTCGAATGTCAAGACCGAAGTGACCATACCCCTCATGGTAATAGCTGACAACTTGTCGACGTGCTTTTTTTGGAACAAACTATCTTAAACCGCTTATATTAATACGATAAATACAAATATTCTTAAGTTTATAATTCTTAAGAATTTCTTTATTCTCTTTATCGCGAGTTAAATTATTGGTTAATACGTCATGAATTATTTTACAACGTTCATCTTGAAGTTGTGTGCTTGTAACCCAATCACCTTTTTTAATTTGTATATAACTAATGCATGGTTTATCATAATCTTCACTATTTTCCACGGGACAACGACTTAAAGCATCTACATGTGTCATTTTTGTACCCGGCTTGTATTGAACCGTAAAATCAAATTCTAATGTAGATATCCACCAACGTCTAATATGCGGAATAAGATGTTTCTTTGTTAATGTTGTTCGAAGAGCGTTACAATCAGTCATGACTGTAAAGTTGATACCCACAAGATAGGTTCGAAATTTTAGAAGAGAATTAATAACAGCTAATGTTTCAAGTTTATATGAATGATATTTTTGTTCATGTTTAGTCGTTCGTCGACTAAAATAAGCTACCGGCCTAAAAGTTTCATCATGTTGTTTTTGTAAAAGAATACCCGCAACGCCATTTTTACTAGCGTCAGGGTGCAATTCGGTAATTGCATTAGGATCATAATGAGATAAAATTGGTTGTGTTATAAGATTTGCTTTCAACTGTTCAAAGCTTCTTTGTTTCTTTATACCCCATGTAAAACTTACGTCTTTACGTAGAAACTCAGTAAGGGGAGAAGTTATTTGAGCATAATTTTTAACAAACTTACGAAAATAACTGTTAAACCAAGAAATCACCGAACTTCGTGAATGTTTGTTGGAATGGGAAAATCAGCCACTGCTTGTGTTTTCTGTGTCCCCGGCTGAATGCCTTCACCCAAAGTATTGTGACTCAATTATTCAATTGCTTCGCGAAAAAAAAACAATTTGACAATCGTAAAGTTAACCCTGCTTCTCGAAAACATTCAAGTATAATTTTCAAAAATTCAAAACCACTCTCAACGTCTACTGAAGGTATTAAAATATCATCCATGTAAGCAAGTACCATTGTAAAGCGCAAATTGCCCAGTACTTTGTTGATAGTACGCTGAAAATGGATGGCGCATTTGTTAACCCGAATGGCATAACCAAATATTCAAAATGACCGTCTGGTGTTATAAATGCGGTTTTACTAATAGCGTCTTTAGCCATCGAAACTTGGTGATTTCTCTGTGACATATCTAAACTAGTAAAATAATCATTGCCCTTTAATCGTTCTAATTGATCATCTACCCGGGGTAAGGGATATTTACTTTTACCGTTTTTGCATTTAATGCACGATAATCTACACAGATACGCTGTTCGCCCGTTTTTTTCTTTACCAACAAAATTGGACTTGCGTAGGGTGAATGAGGTTCTTGAATAATATTATTGTTTAATAACTCCTTGACTATACCTCGTACATGTTCTCGTTCCGTTAAAGAGAGTCGATACGATCGATACGTCACCGGTTTTACTGCCGTAACATTTATTTCCATTTCAACAATTTTTGTTCTACCTAATTCGGTAAGATTCTAAGCAAAACAATCCCTATATTCATTTAGTAACATTAATAAACGTTTCACTTCATCTTGTTTTAAATTGCTCACAAGATCTCTTATTTCATGTAATTTAAATGGTTTAAGATGATTAGGGGAAGCAATCAACATACTCACTCCAGTCTCCGGTTCGGCTTGACATCTGACACTACGTGATACTACATGATTTGGTGGTATCACAGTAGCATTTTTGGCTCATAAGGCAATTTTCTGTCGTGGCAAAGCATCGAGTTGTGGCAATTCGCATTGTTCACGGGTGAATAATCGTACTTGATTTGCTTTTACTAGCATTATGACATTTGTATGATTAATAAATGGTTGTCCGATAATAATGGACACCTGCTGGACTTCGTCCAGAACAATTAAAGCCGTGGTAGTCAAAGTGACTAAATCAACGGTTAAATCAATGAGAGTCTCACCTTTTGATTTTAAATGTCTTTCTCTAAACCCAGTAATAATATTATTATTAGGCTTACACTCTAGTCCTAATTCGTTCACAACACTTTGTTTTATTGTTATTGCATTACTACCTGTGTCAATATAGCCCTCTACTGAAGTTCCATTGATTTGGCAATCGATAAAATAGCAGTGGTTGGCCTGTTTGGCAATCTTTTTTGGTACAAGCGTTAAAGTACTGCGCTGAGGGTTTTCGATACCCTTTGTATTACGTTTACATTTTTCTGCGATGTGGCCTAATCGTTTGCAAAATGTACATTCCAGGCGAGGTCTAGGACAAATGGAGAAAAATGGCCCGTTTGCGAACAATTGTAACAAGGAGGAGAAAAATTAGAAAAAACAGAGTTTGCTTTTGGTTGCTCAAAGTTGCGTTTGTTACTATTATTATAATTATTATTACCACGAGTAATACGACCTTTTTTTTCCATATCGTTCAAATACGTCTCGACGATCATATCGTGCTGAAGATACTTCATTTGGGGTTGATCGGATACAGTGGATAAATATTCTTGATATAAAGCCTTAGGTGTCAAAAATCGTTCTGCTCGAGCACCGTTTTTAATTGCAGGATCTTATAATCCATCTATCAAACAAGAAACGGCATCACGTTCAAATATACCGCACGTGGTCAATAATTCCATTTTTGCAAAATAATATTGCGTCATACATTCATCAGTTGTCTTCTTACGCTCAACCAGGCGTCGTAAAATAGATGCAAAATCATTGTAATCGGGAAAAGCTCGAATAATCATTTCTCTCCAGGTATCCCAGTGGTAAGCATAGGTGGTAAGATAAATTTTCATACCAGCTTCGAGCAATTCCGATTAATCGTTACTGCATGTGATAAATTTTAGTTGCGTCATCCCAGCGATTAATCATAGCTAACTGTTCTATTTTATCTATCCATTTCGAAGCCGTCAAATTAGTATTTCCAGGAGCAAACTCCGGAATACAATTGGACGGTACCTTAGCCATATAGCGGTCCCCACTTCAAAATAACGTTTCTCTCTCCATAAGTGTTGCAACTGTTTCCTCCAGGTGACGGATACGATACGATTGTTTGTATGTGTAATTGAAGCGTCCTCCTGGTGTCTCCTCTGATGCTCTTCTTGCAGCGGTTGAATCCCTTGTGCAAGTTTGGCGAAAGGTTCGAGAGTCTAGTACCCCCGCACATATAATATGGGAACTCAAAAACAAGCCAAACCGGTTTTGTGAAAACGTGAAAGAAAACCAAAAGGAAGAAACATCATTGGGCTTACAAATTGAACCAAGCGGCTCTCGCGCCAGCGCAGTCATCGATATTAGTGAAGCTAGTATACTGAGTGTGACATGCTAAAATAAATTATGAAATAAATTTTAAGATTAAAGTTTGTTGTCATTAGCATAAGTCATATAACATTATTTCTAAACAAAAATTGAAAAAAAAGCATATGTTTTTGTGGTTATTCATTTTAGTAATTTATATTATTGTTAAGTCTTATTAGTGCTTAATTTTGGTTGTTAATAATAATTGTACACATGTAAGTCTAGCAACTAATTCGGCAAAACATAGAATAAAAAAAGATGTCAAATAAAAGAAAATACTTTACTATAAAATTGTAGTCTTTTATCTCACCTTAAATATTTTATAAAACAAAATCATTGCAGTGTAAATTTATTTTGTTAACAAAATTCACATAAAAATTAATAACAAAGGCATAAGAGATTAGTTTCAAGCTAATGACGCACCTTGTATAAGTCAAAAATTTTAGACCTTTATTTGTTTTTAAAAATGGGTTGATTGTTTATCTAGATTATATCTTGTGTCTGTAATGTCTCGCATAAAACAAGGAGAGATAATATTTATTATTTGCTTGCTGCTGCGAATACACATAATATGAGTATATGTAATAACCGTGCTTTAATTAAGGCTTCATGCTGTTCCAAGTGTTTTTGTTACCTCAGATTTTAATAATAGTAATTTTGGGGAAATAGTTTTAGATAGGTGCAGAAAATTCATTCAAGTTTTGGGTGCGTACGTGCGGAGCTTTGTAATAATTAATGAGGTGATGTTTAAACGAAATTCTTTTACGTGCTCCGCCATTTCTAAAAACCGAAATTCAATTGAAACTTGCTATGGAAATTTGCTTTTCCTTCTGTAAATCTAAAAAATATTCCGTTGAAGATTCCAGTCGTTCGTGACCGGAATAAAATCATCGAGGAGACACCCTTCTATTTCAGTTGCATTTATTCATCTTTCAAACAGGTTAATTGCGATAGAGACTCAATTTGAAAGCATAGAGGACTTGATTAACGCACTTTTCTATGAAAATCATTTAGGCAGAAACAGAAAGATTTAGAAAAAAAGGACTTTTGCTTTCAGAACATTCTGCAGATTTGAAAGAATTTTCCACCATCTTTGAATCCTTAATTTTAGTTATGTTATTGCTAACAATATCTTATCTCATACTTTAGCAGAAATAAAAAACTTAGTCAAGTTTAGGTTGCGCCATTTGGATTATAAAATCTGGCTCTTATTTACACACCAGTAATAAAATATCCTAGAATTGACAACAGTACAATTATTGTTAACCATAAGAGACACTTACGTTTTAAGTAAACAACTTTTGAATTTTCTTAACCATTATTAAAGAAAGTTTAATTTTTAGGATTTTTAAATTAGTTGGCTTATTTTTTGAACCGATCTTCTTAAATCGTTTAGTTACGTGGCTATAAACAAAAACACAGACATTTTTCTATACCAATCACAATATTTTTATTTATTGTTCATGTCATTTTGAAATGCAATACTGTTTATTTATTTGTTAGCTACTTTCCCAATCTAAAAAGACTTGTTCTACAAGAACGAGTTTATTCTTGTAGTTTAAAATGGATTTGGTTTGTATTACACAATATATTTTATTAATACATATTTAGTTATTCGATTTTAGAAAAAAATTAATACTTATTTACGTTAATAGTGCTGTCAGTTTTATTTCACAACGCAAGGTTTCAATTTTGAAGCACGACGCTTTGCCAAGTGCTTTAATAAAACCGAATGCTGTAAAATGGCTTACACACTAATAATGTAATAAACTTTTTAGCCGAGGACTCAATTTTGTCTGTTTTAAACATTTCAAAGTTACTTGACAGAATTAAAAGCTAAGTTTGACAGCTCAAGTGCAAAGACTGTGGCTCAGAGCGACATTATTGAAATCTGTAGGTTCTGGTATAAACGTACTATATTTATGACTAAATCACTAATTTGTTTGGAGAACTATAAAAGTAGATAATTTTCATTGTAGTTCACAGCACGCCAAGTGAGTCAAAGTGACAGATGGGGTGCTGAATGTGGAAAATATTAGATACCATAGCAGTTGACAAAGCGTATATATGCGCTTTACAATCGACCAGACTAAGCAATACATAAAACAATAACACTAAAGTTATTGTTTTATGAGTGTTATTGTTTTATGACCCATCTTTTTTTTAAGTCAACGCTTTGGAAAATATACTTCATTTTTGTTATAAGAAATTTAACTTTGGTTTTTCGATAAACAAATAACTATAACAGAAGGTATACAAATATCAAAACTTAAAAGAACTTAATTGTAATAACAATTTGCTTTTACTAAAACAAATAATATCATAGTACACATATCACATCTACAATATGCAACACTCGTATTTTTTAAATAACTTAAAAGATAATTAAAGTAATCAGAAAGTATATATTGACAAAACAAATTTAATTTCAACAAAAGACTTATAGACTCAGATGTCATCAGATAAGTTGGTGCCGCGGAAAAAAGCAGAAAGTTAGTTTGTGCAAAAAACAATTTAAATGCAAACAAGTCTATTTTTATGAATGGACCGCATTTCTAATAGGTACCTAGATTCTTTTTCTCTTCAAAAGAGTAAAACATTATCATTATTAGCGAATAATTTCGCTGCGTTGTAGTTTGCTGTAATTGATTATTTACAGCCAAATATATTCATTTTGCTACACTCAGAAACTTCTGAACATTTTGGAATTTGTTCCTTGGTCAATTCAGTCAATTGTAAGCTCGATTGAACTAACATTTTTACATTCACATTTGGCGTCAAGATGTATTTTTTGACGTTAATATTAGAGACATTTGAGATCATACGCTAATTGACGCATTTGCAATAATTTACTAATAATTTAATAAATTAAAAATATATTAAATTATTAATTATGTTTAACTCTCCTTGTTTCGAAGGCACAGCAATTTTGCTGGATTTAAAAATTATTACGGTCTTTTATAAGTAAGGACCATGTCAATATTACTTTTTCAATAATATAAAAATTGTCGAAAAACAAACTTTTAATTTCTAATCAATTTAAAAACCAATTTAAGAATTGAATTAGAATCTAAAACTACATATAGTGTTCTAAACCAAAAAACATAAGTTTTTTGTTTTTTGAAATATCAGGCTAAGATTTATAAATATGAACAATATGACATCAACATAATGGTACTTTCTGTATTTTCACAAGAATTTTTAAATCCGACTTCAAATTTTTGAGTTTTTTACTTTATGATATGAGTACAACACCCAAATTTGAAACAGCTGAAGATAAAAATTTTATCATTTTATAATTGTAACAGTTTTTAATTGATTTGTTATTATAATATGTTTGACTCTTCTTGTCTCGGATTCAATATTGCTGGACTCAATTTTGCTGGACTCAATAATCATTACGTTCTTTGAGAAGTAATGATAATAGCAATATTATTTTTTTAATAATATAACAATAGTTGAAAACCAAGCTTCCAATTTACAGTTAGTTCAAAAACCAATTCAAGAATTAAATTGAAAATAAAAACTTCAAAATGTGTTTTAAACTAAATATAATATATGAAACGTCGACAATTTTATTAAACCTTTCGACACGGTCTTTTCCGAAAGATGTCAATATTTCTATAATATATAATATATAAGTTTGTTTTTGAGAGAATCAAGCTGAATTACTATCCAGATTTTATTATTATAATTTAATAAATTAATAATTATTTTCTAATTTTACAATACTTTGATGTTCGTTTAATAAAAATTAAAAAGAAAATTATGAAGCTAAAAAAAGGCTGATACAATCTAAAAATAATTAATTTCACATTTTCAAAATTTTCGTGAAACTAAAAGTTTATAATTATACAGAATTGGGTACACATGTGACATTTAAACAAACGTTCTGTTTTTTTCTGCAGAAATGATGAAAACAAATGCAAAATATTTAAAGTTGTCTATGCATCTGGAAGAGTTAATAAAACCTAGTCAATAACATAAAGCTGTAACAATATAAAAGTTTAGTAGTTCAAAAACTTTTGCTTTTGAAACGCTCCAATTGGCGATCTGAAGTCAGAAGCAATAAAAGTAAAGGAGATTGTTGTAGGAACAAAAGGACAAACTTTTCTCAAGCGGACTTGCTTAACTTTGGCTAAATTGCTTCAATGCAATAAATAGTTAATTAGATAATTTTGTTTCAGAGTGACAGCCTAGCAGATTCCGAGCCCGCACCTAAAGACATGACAGCTGTCAATGCGGTAAGTCTTCTGATTAATTATAATAGTTTTTTGACAGTTTGCTCTGAGATGTATTGATTCTCCGGAATTTACATTTTTTATTAAATTGAACTCTGGCCATAATTTGCAGCTATCGGTTTTTGAAATCGCTGTAGGACCGTCCGAACTATAAAAATTTATGAGCGGCCGCTATGGATTCTCGAATCAATCATTTAAACTTCTCCTTAATAGGTTTTCGGTTTTGGAGCTAAAATATATATATAGGCAGGGCAGGTTTGCTGGACCTGAATAAAATCGTAAAATGTGACTTCAATCGTAAATCACAATACTCTGTCGTTTGCATAACTCTGCAGTTTACTACTTTTGAACGGTTTTCAAATGCATTTTGCAGTTCACGCAGCATTTTGAGATCAAACAAATATTTGTAAAATATCTGCAACTAAAATTAGTTAAAACAAAGTAAACTTTGATTAAAATTTAAGCATCTAAAAATAACATAGAAAAAGTTCTGATTGTATTATTAATTTTTTTATGAAAACAATAAACTGTTTTTTTCTGAAAAATACTATTTATTACTTTTTATAGTAAAATAAAATAAAATGAAAAATTATATATATTTTATATAATATATGTCTTTATAATCAGTTGTTTTGACACAATTTATTTTATAATGAATTTTGAACACAAAACTGTTTACAATGAGACACCTCGTTTAGATGAATATTAATAAATATTAATATATTATGTTCTTTAGTTTATTTTTCTCGGTGAGTTAGAATTCTACTTACGTTGACAAAATTTTGCCAATTTGCAAGAATTCGCTAAAAAAATAAAGAAACAAGATAAATGCAAACAGTGAAGCATGGATTGTCTCTATTTGATGAAATTGATCTAATGAAATTGATTATTTTCTAATTGCGTTATGCTTTTCATCAAGCCATCAAGATTATCAGCAAGTAGTCAATTAAAGAATTGATATTAGAAAAGGAAAAAGATGAGTTAAAAGTAAGTTTTAATAGTTATTCTGAGAATTTATTTCTTATTGCTTAAGATTGTTTAAACTAATAAAACGGCTTTATTGATTTAAATTTCATATAGGTAATCACAAAACATTTTTTTACGGTTACTTCTAAAACTGACTATTAAAAACTCACTATCAATGCAAAAATTTAGTGATTTTCATTTTTTTTACTGGTAATCAATTTAACATCGGAACCGCGTAAACAATATTAATAATGAAATAATACGTATAATAATACTTTAGGCATCGTTATTGCTATGACTACCTGATTATTGTTGTAATTTGAAACTGTCAAAAATTATTGGCAGTTAGATGACGACGCATCTACCATCACGCTAGAGAGAAACAGTTTTGTCATTTATCTTGTACCATAGAAATTTTTTTGAATGTTTTGAGAGTAAAAGGTTATTTTGGTATTGGTTGCCTTTTCGCGCCTTGCTGTACCCTACGTCAGTCAAACAGGGCGGATATAGGGTGACATGAATTATTATACATTTGACCAATAAACCGTATTGTTACATTTATTTTATTAAACTGCTGGTGTAATAATACAATGTTATATTGAACTCGTGCAATATTTTCATCAATTGATTAAGTATGACTGTTTTTTTTTCATTCACCAGAATAATGTTTTGATTCCCTATACTTACGTAATTAACATAATCATCTGTTAATAAACAATTTGAATCTAAGAATAATTTCTTGTTTAAGCAAATGCAAAATTATACGATTAACTCTAAGAAAATTTTTCTCTACTACGCTTAAGAGTAATACATTTTTGGTTTGTTTATATAATTGATTTGAAGCGTTTGGGGAGTGTCTATACATCATTCTATGATTTCAAAAATTAAATGGTTGAGAGCAAAACTCTATTTTTCGATGCAAATGAATTTTTTTTTAAAGTATGATTTAATGGATTTTGTGGGAAAGCTGTAAATTAGGAAAGTATTTATGGATAATCATTTAAAAACCCTACAGGAATAGACGTATTTAGAGCAGTTTGAGTACTTTCTATTTTCGCTGCATTTCCCATAATCACTAAAGCCGTATCATTTATTCCCTTTAAATATACGAGAGCATTAGAGTTAGTGCAGACATTTCTAGGCGCATAGTCCATTATGCTTGTCGTAATCGCAGCCTTTAATTTAAAGTTCTAAAATAGAATAACGACCAAAACAATTTCCAACTTTTTTCCTTTTATAGAGTTAATTTAGACACTTTATGTCAGTATAAAGTTTTATGTCTGAATTTGCCGTCCACGGAGCAGCAGTCTTTAATGCCGTTTATTTACATGTCAAAATTAAGATGCGCAACGTTGCGATATTTTGCTGGGTCATAAACATAAAAAGTATCACGAGGACGGTATGCTAAAAGTTAGGAGATTACAAAATATTAGCATTATCGTTATTGTTTCGAAGGTAAACCGCTGGAAGGCTGGGAAATGGTGCGGGTAGAAACCCGAAATAAGAGCAGCTCAGTGCTTTGAGAACGATAATAAAAGTAAATTATTTCTGATTGAGACAACATTGGCAGCCGTATTGTTTTAACAGTAGGAGAGAGGAAATTAAATTTTTCAACATGGCTTTACCGTCTGATGGGAATTAAAGAAAAGATTTTATCTAGTTTTGAGATTTTAACACTGAAAGCTTTTTATTTTAAATTGAATCAAGGCACCGTTATTGTCAAAATTGAGAATTGTTTGTCTTTTACTGGGTTTAAAAGCATGAAACCAGATGTTAGCTGGTAGGCAGTTGCAATCGAT
This sequence comes from Lagria hirta, assembly GCA_947359425.1. Lineage (NCBI taxonomy): Eukaryota > Metazoa > Arthropoda > Insecta > Coleoptera > Tenebrionidae > Lagria > Lagria hirta. The sequence continues at coordinate 30,120,111 of OX375795.1, read as the reverse complement.
TTCTTTTTTTGTGTGATACAAATCATGTAATAACTAATAACTGTTTGTTAATAAAAAAGCTGTTATTAGGTGACACAAAAAAAAGAACTATGATTATTTTTAACCGACGACAAAAAAAATGTTTTAATTTTTTCTCGCATATTGTTTTAAGAATAATTACGCATAACTTTTTACGAATAAGTTTAATTTTAGCAATTTTTTTTCAATTGTGAAACAAGGGTATTGTGACTTTTAGTCTTATCACTGTTAATTCCGCCATTGTGCTGTTATTATACTGTAACAACGACCAAGTTCGTTAATATTTTTTCAACTTATTGTGACATAATGCCACAGATTGAATTATCTTTGTGAGATATTAACTTATTTTGTCATAAGAAACAAAGCTGGAGGATGGGAAAAAAAGTGTGAACGCGGTACATATTATTTTGGGTGGTGTTTTGGTGTGGTGTTTTGGCCCCGTTTATCAAAAATATGCTTATTTCCGGGGCAGCAAGAAATATGATAAATATCTTCTGTTTCCTGTCTGTAAGTTAATTTCTTACTTATTCTTTAATTTTTTCTCAATTATGGCTCTGCGGCACCGAGCAATAAGCTTTTGATTTATTGGTCATCTTAAAAGCTTAAAAAGTTTATTAACATCTGTCCAATACGCTTTAAAACGCTTTTCATAGATAAATTTACCAAAACAGCATTACAGATTTAAATGTCAATTTTATTGTATTTTTTGGGAAGCAAGTTTATTTTTGTATCTATACACGGCATGTCTTTTGTCCTTTTATTTAATACATTTGTCAGAATATATAATTTTTTCTTTTTCTGCTTGGTGCGCTCAATTTGGATTTTATTTTCATTTAATTGTATTAACTCATAAATGATGCATTGGTAAGTTTGTGGTGTCATTTTATTGGTCGATTATCAAAAGCTGCTTTTAGGTTTTATTTTGTTTAACAAATCGTTTGTTAATATACTCCATTAATAACCTCGGTAAATAGTTTGCTTTGATTTTACATGAACGACAATTTTTTTAAATTATAAAAGTTTTTAAAACTGTCTCTTGTAATTTGCTTTATTTTTGGTGGTATTTAATAAGTCAGTCAGAGAAGACATTATGCATTGACTTAAACTGCTTCCTTCATTTTGTTTGTACAATTTGTTACCTTAAAAAAGTAATTTATTTACCTATCGGTCAATGTTATGGATTTGATGATTAGATTTGGTTTAATTTTCATAAATTTAAGCGAGTTTTTGGAACGAACTGTGGTGGTTTTTATTAAAAGGCTAGGATGGAACAAAGTGACAAGAAGCAACATTAATCTTTCGTTTTGTTAAATTTTGCGGCTCTTATCTCAATCTTGAATTGATTTGAGTTTTTTACTAGAAAAATTTATAACTATTCAAATTTTTAAATTCAGTGAATAATTATGTGAAATTGGTGGACGTGGAACTCTTCATCATTAAAACAATAAATGTTTTGATTTCCATGCTTGGTTTATGAATTTGGGGTAAAATATATTATAATGTAGAAAATGTGATAATTAAACTGTTTACTATGAAATGTGTGCATTTTTTCGGGTGCTTTGCGTAACATTATTTTGGCAATAGATTCTTAGAAATGTGTGACTAGAAAACTTGATTATAAATTGCAAAGTTTCTAATGCCCAATGTACAAAAGTTATGTTTAGCCGAAATGTATAAATTAGTTAATTACCTCAAGTTAATTGTTTCAATGATAGACTCTTTTACGTACATCAATTTCAAAAGACTGGTATATAAATTTCAAAATATAAGCATGTTTTTAAAAAATGTTCAAGTAAAAAACTCTTGCAAGTTTCTATTGAGGGTAAACTTTGAAATTATGAAAAACAAAAGACTAGTATTGTGTGATGTCACTTTCTTATATCCTAGCGTTTCAATAAAAAGTATAATATTTTAGTTGAAAAATTTGTTTTAATATAACAAAATAAAGCCAAATCTGGTTAAAAAAACACAACATTAGCAGAGCTGTGGATAAGTGAACAATTTTTTAAACTTATTGACAAATTGAAGGAAGCATTATAGATCTTGTATAATGCTTTTTTTTCTGGATTTGTCATAATTATTTATGCATTATTTTCAAACCGAAACGTAATACAAATTTAATTTTTTTTTAGAATATGGATGAAGTATGTAGACGATATTTTTGTTAAATAAATAAAGCTAAAACCAATTAAATTTTGTGGTCAGTTTAAATAATTGTTCTATTTCAATAAAACACAAATAAAGAGGAAATTACAAATGATTTTTCTCAATGTTAACCTATTTAACATTGGGCGATTTAGCATTTAATTTGTTTTGAAACGATACAAGAACTTTGAAATGCATGTCAGATGAATGAAGTCATTGCTTTTGGCATAATTTAGAAAGTTTAAGTTCTTCAATAAATAAATTAACAGAATAACTTCACTTTAAATTGAAAAGACCTAGTAAAAAACATTATCAGTAAACAAAAATTTAAGATTATAAACTGCTCAACTTTTAAAACAAATAAAACAAAAATGGCAACCTAATAAGATTTGAAACAGTCAATCAATTGAAACCAATATTAAAAGATTTGTTTGAAGTTTAAAACATAAAGTATTGTTTTAAGAAAAATTAGGAATTTGTCGCATAGGTTATAAAATTTGTGAAATATACAGGTCAATTCAAATTATATACAAAAAACATTTAGCTTATTGATTGCACAATTTTATTATAGTCGGATAAGCCTTCAACAACAATCATAATATAAGCATTAACAACTTAAACTTAACCAAACAATAAACAACTGTAAACATCTTAATGTCGCCGAGTATATATAAATTGATACAAACAAGGCTAGTGTTTTAAACAAAGATAACAAAGTTCTTGTTTTTAACTCTTTAATCAGATTATTATGATAAGAATCTACAACAAAATTTAAGTCAGATAAAAATAAGCCCGAAAGTCATTAACTCTTCACAAAAAACATTTTAGCATATTAAACATGCATATTTCAACTCAGTTTTATTCATTTGCTGATAATGACTACATGGTAGTCGAAAAGCTTTCGAGATCAAATATATTGAGCCAGATTGGACAAGAACTTTAAAACTCTTACTTTCACAAGAGAACATATGCAATTACCCAAAAAGGTAAACCATATCGAAGACGAGGTTAGAAAAAAGCAAAGTAGATATTAAAGAATCAAGCTCTCTAGAGACCGATCTTAGGGCGTAACAAGGAGCAGCTAATGTTCTCATCAACATATCACTATAAGAGGAGTCCATTTCAGCAAATTATCAATACGTTGACTCAAAAATTCAGCCGATTGCATCACTTTAATTTCATTGTTGTGTAAAAATATTGGTTGTAGATTACTTCTAAAAGTAACAAAAACTGTTTTTTGAGTATCAAAACTGAGCAGGTTAGAGTCACACTATGTTTTTATCAATTCATTTTTATTTTTGCCGCTGAAATAAAATGATGAGGAAATCACATATCCGAATGGCTCCAAGTGATGGTTGTGCCGTAAGCAAACAAATAAAGCGTACCATTGATATTTATACAATAATAAAAAAAATTCTTCGTAAACACGGCTTGAGAACGGTTTTTAAATCATCTACAAAAATCTTAGATATTTTACCATCTCCAAAAGACAGATTTGACTCACTTTTGTCAAAAGGTGTTTATACAATTCCGTGCTCTTGTGGCAAAGTTTACATTGGGGAAACAATGTTTCTGAACATAAAAAGTGCATAAATTGGGGTTTATGGTCACAGTCATTACTAGCTGAACATCATTTAGACACCGGTCACAAAATTTGTTTAGATGAATTTTTCTTGATTTGTAAATTAAAATTTTTCTATGACAGAAAAATAGACTTAATAGAGATGCCGGTTATCATCTCTCAAACGTTTGGAAGTCCTTGTTTGTAAACACTCCTTCTCCATCAATACAAAGCGCTTCCGTGTTCTCCGCAGCTCTCTCTTCCAAGCCCTCCGCCAGTTTCTCTTTTGCCCCTCGTACTGCTTTTTTTTTCTCGCTTACTAATTTAAGCCCAACCAGCAACGAGGTCTAGCCAGAATAAGTTTTGCCTCTAGCGTGGTTTACACGCCGAGTTATCGTGCTTGTTTTCATTTTATGTTTTTAACCAATTAGAGATTCTAAATTTAGCATGTTTATTTTTTATTTTTCTAAGTTGAAATGTAGTGTGGAATGCACGAATATTAATAAAGTTGAGACAGCTACATTCAAGATCAGCTTCTACCAAATTCCAGTTTGCAAAATTGCACAATGTAGTAAAATCTCTAAAATTTTTGAGAGAAAAAATTCTACTCAATTTTGGAAATGGTTTCAGATGTTAATGTGTAATTACAAAAGTAGAAACAATAAGTTTTTGATCAGAAATACCTGAATTAGCAACTGTAGCATTGTCTTTTGTAGCAATAAAATTGGAATTTATATAGTCAATCATAGCGATTCTGTAAAAACGTGGTTAAGGCAGTGGTTATCATAATCACGGTGGCTGGGACAAAAATTTTATAACTCTCGTGATCACTCCAACTAGATTTCTTATTCAGTGGCTAGCGAGTAGTTCAAATGTAACTGTCATATGTCAAATATACGTCAAAAGGGTCATAACATAACCATACATTTTGCTGTCCTAATAATCGGACTTCGGAAAATAAAAGAGTTTTTTCAACATGGCACAAATCTGCCTGCCGCCCTTGAAATTCTCAGTACTTTTTTTGTTATCCTTTTCAACCTCTTGGATCGAATCGCACTTTTGCTTTCTCTGCCAATTGTCAATTTATGCAGAAACATGAAGTCATGATTAAAAACCCTCGGTTTGGTTGGGTACTGCCTGTACCTGAAACCTGAGCCCTACGAATCTAAATCTAACAGATTTTGTTTCTCGGCTAGAAAACTAACTCATTTTGACAATAAGCTCCTTCCTCTGAAGACCGACGAAACAAATAAGTTGTAGCAGCAAGCGGCTGCATTAATTAATAATTTACAAGGGCTGCAAGATTTTAGTATTTGTTTATTATTAGGTTTTTTATTTAACAGTTAAAGAACGTGGTTGCACATTTGTTTATTTATTTTTCGACAATAAACACTTTTTAATGGAGTTCTTTTGTACTAATTGGCATCCAAAACAGGAACAGGTACAATAATAATTTTCCCACAAACACTTTAGTATGAACAACTTCGACAGGTACAATGAACTTTTCCCACAAACTTTTTAGTATGATGAAAAGGGTCCCACCCTATTTCATCAGGATAAAAAATGACAAGTATCAATATTAGTATGATTTTCAAAAATTTTGGTTTGTTTATTTTAAAAATAATATCTATGTTTAGGCGGAACAAAGATTGCCGGGCCAGCTAGTTATTCACAATTAACCAAATCAGTATGTACCGATTTGTCATTTTTTCACGGATTTGCATTAATTTTAACATTGACAAACTAAACTAACTGCCAAAAACTAAATCCGAACATTATTTTTCCTCTTAACTACCGTGATTACGTTTCTAATCATCAGGCAAAGCCAGTGGTTGAAAATAATCACTTTTTCCAGTAAGAGTGGTTAAGAAATAACCACTACAGCTGGCTGCAGCGCTTACAGAATCGCAAATCCTGCGTCGTGGTTATATTTAACCATTTTGGTAGTTCTAATCACTCAGCTGAGTGATAAAAAGATAACCACTCTCTTACAGAATCGGGCTGAATGATTGAAGATAAGTTTTTAACAATCTTGGTAAATGTAAAAACATGCATCTTCAGATTAAATTACTCAAATACAGATAATAGCAGTTTCTGGGTAGTGTACATACTAGCATAGTCTATGTTAAAATCGCCACAAAAAATAATTTTACAATGAATAGGCAAAAGTTCTAGTAAGTTTAGTAACTTGTAAATAAATAACATTGCATCTGATTGTAGAGGATCTGTAAACGCAAATAATAAATAAATTCAGCGTATTACTGTGAGCAACACAAAATTTGAAAACTTTTGAAAGCTGTCTGAAAGCAAATGGTCGAATTTGCTATTAGAAAAAAAGTCATTTCTGTTGGACAAAATTATGGTTTCTCCATGAGCAAAAGTTGTTCTATTGTATCGAAAAATTTTGTTGTAGTTAAGATACACCGGCTTATCAGTGCTTGGCCAATGCTCTGTAACAGCAACTATTCGAGGAAAACCAAAATCTTCCAATGGCAATAAAAAGTCGTTAATTTTGTTCTTTAAGGATTGAATATTTAAAACAAGCAAACTAAGTTTACTGTCGTCTTGTACAATTTGGAAAGAAGAATCTAGTTCTTCAGAACACGTCGACAAATTTAATATTTTTTGTGTGGACAAAGTAATTATGTTGACACTGTTGCACAGATTGCAGGTGGGTCAGTCTCTTAGAAGTTAAATGAGCACGAAAAAATCGAAGATCATTGTTTACCTAAGTTGAATTTATTTCATAAGGATCATGAAAGCCGTAGTAATTTTTGTCAGAGATTTCAGATCAGTTTGTAGACCTTTTAAAACAAGTAATAATTTTGCACTAGTATCAGTTGATGCCTCATAACAAAAAGTAGGTTGTTGGACATGGAGATATGCTTGATGTAGTCTTAGTGTTTCTCTAATAGTAGGTTCCCTAAGGCGTACAGAAGGTATCGCCCGTCTGTCGCTTCCGATATTTTTGTTAAGTTAACACGAGACAGCGTTAAGGGATTGATAATAAAACTGTTGTCTTTTGGCAAGTTGTCAGTTTTACTAACAAAAATTTATCAGAGCTGATAAGATAGACCGTTTGAGTACCTTCACACTTGAAGAAATTGATGCACACTTTGGAAATCTTGTTTTTTAAATAGCAGAAACAAACGGCGTATTTGCAGAAGAATTCAAAGATGTAGAAGGTGATGGGGCTGTAATTCTATGTGACCAATTGAGAGACACACCTGGAGGCTAAAAGAAACACTCAAGAAATTAATAAGCATATTTTTTGTCATTGACTCCGGTTTTGAAGTGACGTATGGTATTTACAATTTTGTTATTAATCGATGATGGGTAGCATTTTATGTAATCAGTTCAAGACAGTTTGTCCTTGACATAGTGAAAAACTTCTGATATTGTGTAATTATGCAGAGATCTCACAGTCACATAATGCCAAATATTTTTTTATTTAGAAGTGTTTTTTTCGTTACTTACTTGGGGCAAAGATGTATGGAAGTTTTGAATGTTATTGCCAGTGTCAGTTTTAGTTTCAGCGGTCATAAATATTCTCATTTTACTAGCATCAGAATTTAAATAAACATTTAAACAAATAAAACTAGAGACTATAACCATGCGAGACGCATGATTATTGTCTATAGTTTTCTTGCAACATTAAGCACATTTACCTGAATTGCTTGAATGCTTTTTGTAAGATCTGACAAATCATCAAACATGTTTAATTTGCTAGGACTATCGTTGTTTGCGACTAATGTTGCTGATAAGTCAAAAATATTTTGCTGCAATTGCCTAATCGAATAAATTATTGTTGAGAGCTCACTGTCTGACGAAGATTATTCTAGTTCTTGGATTTTATCAAATAGTAAGGCCCATTTATTATCCTAATTTTGTAGCAAATCATATGTTTCTTTGACAGCTGGTATAATGTTCACTAATTTTTTTACTTGTGCCCCCAGCGTTTAATGAAATCTGACGTTTTGTTAAGTCTGTCATTTCCACTACCAGACTGTTTTTGTGTATGTAACATCGGTTTAACTGACAGGAACTGATAAAATTATTGATGCATGTAACAAAAATTGAAAACCGAATATTTATTTGTTACACTGAGTATAATTATGTGTAATTTTGTTCTGTTTTTCCGGCAAGTGTTTTATCATTTCACAGTGTTTTCCAACAAGCTGGATATTGGATAAATTTGAGTTTGAGTTAAAAATTTGTGTTTTTGTGTTATTAAGGTTATATAGTTGAACATATTAATTAAAGTATCTATTTGTGTAAAAATCTTTCTATAAAAGAGCTTTAAATAAAAGCTCTTTGTTTTATAGTTTTTGATGTTGCTGCTAACTACATCAAAATGTTATACAATTATTTACAAGCTCATAATACTCGTTATAATAATAGAAAATAGGTATGCTAATGCATCTTAACAATATTGTATTATTTGTTTCAAACTATTAGCTGCAACGCAAAATGTTTGAAATGTTTTGGTCTAGTTAGCAAACATTGTTTTTAAAAATGTAGAGAATAAATTGTGTTCTTGCATACTGATAAATATGGTGTCTCTGTTATCATTCGTGCTGTATGCATAAAACGTTACACATGCTGCTGCATGTCAAATAAATGTGCATCTGAATAAAACAATATATATATTATATTGATAATAAAATTTATTAGAACATTAAAGTGATTCATTTGGCAGTTTGCTTCAGATCTATCGGATTTAATTAATGTGATTTTATGACACAATTCATAAAAGTAACCAGTGGTAAAAACGTCACAAACATATTATATTCAAATCATTACATTACAGGCGCTGCAGAAATTGAAATATTTGAGTAAATAATTTTTGTTTCTTATATGTGGATTACAATAATATATATATAAAATCGAAAAAAAATCAAATAATTAATTATGGCGACCTGATAATTTACAGTATTTCTTATAGTTTATATTATTATATAAATTTTTTATATATTTAGTTTATATAGTTTATATTAGTCTATATATTAGATATAAATAAATATCAAATGCTGGAATATGTTCAAAAAGATTATAATTTTATAATTTTGAAATATTTAATAGTGACACTTTTTTGTTGTTTGTAGAATTATTTTCTTTCTTCTGGTAGTGTAACAAAGTTTTTATAAATTTAAAAAATTAATAACGTAGAAATTATATATTGAAGAATGTTTGATTTTATTTTGATTGTTTGTGTGAAAATTGATTCAAAAAGGTTATTGCATATATTAAAGACGCTTTTTTAAGTTTTTGTAAGTAGTTATTACATATTTGACAATTAAATTGAAGCAAAGTTCTTCTGGCTGCGATATAGACAATTGTTATAGTAATGATATATATAGGTACTTTTAATTTTAGATGATTTAGACTTAGGTATTTTCTGACCGTTAACGGTCTCTTTAATAAGCAAGTCATTCACAAAAGAAAGTTACAATTTTAATATAACTATGTAAAATCACTCAAATAATAGATTGAAAGATATATAGAAATAAAGAAATATAGAAATACGCGGGTAGTCGGCACGAACGAACGTGTCTACTTATCGCTCCGTACCTTTTTATTTTATTGAAATTATATTATTTATTACTATGACTGTGTGTCGTTATTGTACTCAAAAGGCTGTGAACGGCCCTAGTTGCTTAGTATGCAATGCTAAATTGCATCCAGGTTGTGTCGAACGTCTTCGCCTGGAATACATTAAAAAAACCAGTAATCCTAAGGAAGAATATGTGATCTGCTGTGTCAAGGATTCTCAAAAGAAGACCGATCACAGCGCTGAAAACATTATAATAAATTATCTGAAGTCTGAACAGTTTGCATCAATTATTTCGTCTATTGTTGAAGAAAAAACATCAATTCTTGCCAGTGAAATTATTAATTTAAAAAGTGAGTTGAAGTCTTTACGAGATAGCAACGTCGACCTTGTCCGTCTTTTATCTAAAGATATTTCCATTTCAACTTTTTCTACGCAATCGGTAAATAAGTTAGATAAAAATGTACGCATGCCCAAGGCTACGGAAAATGCTGAAAGGACAAAGGCTAATCTTAATAAAGATCAAGAATTAGCCCGGACGGTACCAAAACCTATACATAATTCTCCGAAAAATATATCACCACCTTGCCAGAATGCTGACTGGAAGGTTGTCGAATCAAAAAAGAAGAATCGCAGACAATCTGCCCCTATAGTTTATGGCCAAAGCGTTAAAACCGACTTTAAATTAAAAGCTGTACCCAAAAAAGCTTTTTTATATGTTTCCCGTTTAGATCTAGAAACTACAGCTAAAGATGTAATTGATTTTATGGTAAACCGTTTTCCCGAAGTAGAATGTGAACTTCTTGACAACAAGAATAGAGACTATTTCAAATCATTTAAAGTGAAAATTGACCTAGCCAATCTAGACAATGCCATGCAGTCTTCTTTTTGGCCGAATGGTGCATATGTTACGCGGTTTTTTCATCGGAAGACAACGGCAGCTTCACGTATGTAACCAAATCTTTGGAAAATATTGGCGTCACTATAATTCATCAAAATGTGCGATCAATTGGTAATTGTCTCGATCAACTCGAGCCTATATTAGAAGATTTTCCAGATTGCAATATTTTATGTATCACCGAACACTGGCAAATTGAAAATCAGTTACTTCTACATCGACTAAAACATTTTGAGTTAATATCTTATTTTTGTAGATCTAAAACCTCCCATGGAGGCGCAGCAATTTATTATCGTCTCAACAACCACGCCAAGCAGCCTAGTCGTGTTAAGGCAGTTGATGCTCTATCGGTTGAAACCATGTTCGAGTGCTGTGCTATGGAAATTAATATAAATAATACACCCATAATAATTGTAACCATATATAGGCCGCCAACTGCTTCATTTGACTTATTTTTGATAAAAATGAACTGCTTGTATGAGATGCTATTTAAATTTAATAAGCTATTTATTATTTCAGGTGATTTTAATATTGACTTTTTATCAATCTCTAATAATTTGGAGCAATTAATGGATCTTTCACAATCTTACAATGTGAAGCATACAGTCTGTGAGTATACGAGAGTAGCACCCTATCCAAAAACATGTCTTGATAACTTTCTTGTAAACAAAAATTTAACTTATGATACTAAGGTTTTCAACCGTGGGATATCTGATCATAAAATGATTTGTTTAAATTTTAACATTGAAACAAAATTACAACAATTTAAAACCTCATATAGGCCAATCACTGCCAACCGATTACAAGTTTTCTGCTCTCAATTAAAAGATACAGATTGGGCCAAGATAATTTCAAATCAGCTGTCTGCCAATGCCAATTTCACTGCTTTTTACAAAAAATTTCTTGACATATTCAACAATAACTTTCCTATTCGAAGTAAAGTGATTTCACCAAGCCATAAGCCAAAATTACCATTATTTCAAAACAATCAGTTAATTTCTCTGAAAGAAAAAGTTTCCTTACTACAAATGTTGTCTAGCCACGATTTTAGTTATATAGAGACAAATAAATTTTATCAAAAAATATATTCTCAGGAACTATTGTCTGTTAAAAACAAACACTACAATAATAAATTAAATGTCGCCAATAATAAAGTTAAAGAAATTTGGAACATTGTAAACGAATTAGTAACTACTCCTTCTCTAAGGTATAAGTCTATACTGCCAAATACCAAAGACTATACGACACTTGCCAATAACTTCAATACTTATTTTAACAACATTGTGCCTCAACTTATGTCAAACCAGGTGTCACCTACTACTATTAAATGCGATATAACATATAATGATAAATCCATTTTCTTATATCCTGTATGTGAAGGAGAAATCTATGAGAAAATTAACAGGTTATATAACAAAAACAAAAATAGCAGCGGTTTAGATGAAATCCCTATGAAAGTACTTCAATCATCTTCAAAAACCTTAGGCCCAGTACTAACTCATTTAATAAATGCGTGCATGGAACAAGGGGTTTTTCCAAGCCAAATAAAACATGCAAAAATTGTTCCGATACACAAAAAAGATGACGTAGATATCATATCAAATTACAGACCAATTAGTCTATTACCGTCAATTTCAAAAATTTTTGAGTTGGTAGTTTATGACAGACTGCTACATTTTTTTGACAGTAACCAATTACTGAATGACTTTCAACATGGGTTTCGTAAAAGAAGAAATACTATATCTGGTGTATTAAGCTTTTACAAACATCTTTTACTTTGTTTAGAAAACAAGACAACTGCTTGTGGAATGTTTTTAGATCTATCTAAAGCATTTGATAGTATCAGCCACGAAATGTTGATTAACAAATTATATAGATATGGTATTCGTGGCAACGCACTAAACTTAATTAAATCTTATTTGCAAAATAGGAAACAACAAGTAGTGATTAAAATAAACGGAGTCAACTTTAAGTCAACATGCTCTAATATATCTATGGGAGTTCCACAAGGTAGTATTCTTGGACCTTTCCTATTTATTATATACATAAACGATCTATCACAAGCATTGCCAAAACTACATCCAACGTCGCATATAATAAATTACGCTGACGATACTTCAATATTGATTCCTATACCTAATCAACAGACATACCAAAAAATAGTACTAAACTTTATGAACGATATTAAAATATGGTTAAAACAAAACCAACTTATTTTAAACATTGATAAAACGTCATTAGTTCATTTTCGATTGAAAAACAAAGATATATGCTTTCCACCTGATATGAAATTAGAAAACCATGTCCTTCATGCCTCACAAGACGTGAAATTTTTGGGTGTACACATAGACTCTGTTTTAAATTTTAAAAAACATATTGATATAATCTGTAGAAAACTATCTAATAGCTGTTATGCTATTAAAATACTTAGTAAATACACAACAATGCAAGTTGTAAAAATGGCGTACTATGCGTACACTTACCCTATTTTAAATTATGGAGTCATAATTTGGGGAAACTCTCCAAATGTGAATAGAGCATTTACTATGCAAAAAAGAATATGCACTATACGTGTAATGTTTAAGATGAAATACACAGAGACATGTAGAATCTGAGACATGAGACATGAGACCGTTCTGCAACGCTTTTGACTCCGTTCCACTCGCGGATAATTCGAAGGCAAAAATTTTTTTGACGGTCTACTCGACGATTTTCTGCAATTTCCCTCATCATAATGAGTTGTCGTAAATTGTATCCTTTGTGTGTGAAGACATGGATAAGCTTGGCAACTTTTCTTGCTTTGATTGTCTGCATCAACTTGCGGGTATTAGAACCTCAACATTGGAGATTTTATGAGTTGCATTTCAAAAACCTTGATGCGTTTAAAAATCTCTTTTTTTGATAGTTTTAAAACTTAATAGTCATTAAACTTTGCAAGAATGAAAGAGTAAGCGAATTGTAGCTTTAAAGTAGAAGAGACGCAAAGGAATATTGATGTTACGATTGAAAAGTATTGATCTCATTTTATTAAACGCAATCCGTAAGATTTCTTTATTTCTTCAAGTGCTTTAATATTTGTACTTGTGCACTACGTCAACCTTTACTCTGAACACAGTAATGTTTGGACTAAGATCACTTCTTCTTGAAATGACTATGACTTTTGTCTTATGTGCGTTAATTTTTAATCTCGCTATTCAGCATCCATTCAAACGGTTTACTATCATCCGGAAATTTAATTTTGAACACGCTATTAGATTTGTATCATCACGTAATGACACGCCCATTAGCTCTAATACCGCAGTTTAGATCTATCAAAGCTTCAGAATACAAGTTGAACAGTGTGGTTGACAGAATGCAGCTTTGTCTAACTTTTTTTTTGGATAACTACGTTGTTGGTTTTTTCACCCTCGACACGTTTTCTGTTGGTCACACGTTGGTTCCAGTACAGGTTTTTGATAACTGTGATGTTTTTACCGTCGAGATCTGTATCACTTAGAATGCAAGTCAAACGTTCCTAAAAAACTCGATCGAACGCTTTCTCTTAGTCAATGAAACAGAGATCTTGTTTATTAGATCTTAAGAGCCAACAAGAGTGTCTTGTTGCATATCTTTACAATTCTGTACTAAAACTTGTATAACAAACAATGTTTTTCGTGTGCCTTCTCTGGCTCAAAATGCAAATTGTTTTTCACCTAGTTGCTCGTCAGATTTTACTCATATTTGTTTGTGGATTATACTAAGGAGCAACTTGAGCACTTGGCTCATAAGACTAATTGTTTGGTATTTTTTACATCTTTTAGCATTAGACTTTTTTGGCAGAGTGACAAACACTGATTAAGTCAATTTATAGGAAATACGCCAGTGTCGTACACAAAGTCTATCAGTCTTGTTGAGGAAGACGAATGATCTTGTTTTATTGATTTTAGATGTTCTATGTGAACATCATCTGGGCTTGTTGCTTTGCTGGTTTTAGCCAGTGCTTTGCTGAACTGGTCTTTTAAGATAAGATACTCATCTGTATCACAATGTGGTGAGGTAGCATTTCTTGTGTCGTTTGAAAGTATGCCGAAATGCCTTGTTTCTATTGAGTCAAGTCAAGCACTGGATGATTATTGTTGTTCAAAAATTGGTGTACAGGATATTTATGACCAACTTTGAGCAGCTTTGATCTCTTTGTGAAGATTGAATGCATTATGTTTCCTTTGGAGTTTTTCAACATTTTCACATTTCTTCCGATACCAGGAATTACGAGCATAATAAACTTTTCGGCGAATTCTCTTATCTATGAAATTGTAGGTTTTTTGTCAGCTTTAGATATTGTTTGTTGCTTCATCAATTCTTACAAACTATTGTCACATAAAAACAAATGTAAATAAAAAAAATATATGAACCTTTCTAACATAAACAAGCAAATTTGTCAATGATTGTTGATTGGAAGCCAATTTAATATACAAATCTGCTCTACCATTTAACCCTCTCACAAATAAAAAAAAACATAATATTGAACAAAATTTTATTAATACATAAATGAACAAACACATCCACACAACAAAGAAAATACCATAGGAAGTATAATCAAGAAAGATTATGCGTTGCACCACTGATTAGATTAAAATTTCTTTGAGACCTTCTTTGAATTTTAATGAAATGAAGCCTCTCAAATGTTTTGTCAAAGAATTATGTAGCTTTGTAAAGTTGAAGAGGAGTAATCTTTTATATAAATCGGTTTTATGAGCTGCTGGGGTTAATTAGTATTAGACTTGCGTCTAATACTCATGTTGAACATCAGTCCGATATCTAATCTTCTTATATGAATACATTGGAGATTTGTTAGTTGAGAGCTTAGAACTAAAGAATCTGCAATTTTGAGTTTGAGAACACTACAAGTATGTCAATCGGACGCAACAATTTTGAGCTTGCTGAATTTTTTTAGATGTAGTTTTAGAATTGGAATTACTATATATTAGAATGTCCGCATATGAGAAATAAGATAGAGGCTAAAAGTCGCACAAAATAGTATATTACACCACAAGGGACAAAAGTTGAATTTTCGGCCCTGCGCGCCATAATGCCCGAGGTGAAGCCAAGGGCATCATGGCGCACAGGACCGAGATTTCAACTTCTGTCCCGCGTCGTGTATACGATTTTTCTTCATACCTCGGTCGAAAGTACGTACTTTTATTTTTAATTTTATTTTTTTAACTTTAAATGCTGATAGTTTTTGATGCCTGCAGCGACATTTGCGGCACGAGCGAAGCGAGTGTTGCTGGTCATATAACATAGTTACGAGTATAAATAAACACGATGAATTCTTTCTTCCCGCTATTATAGGGAAGAAAGAATTTCATCTTACAGGGACTAAAAGTTAAACTTTCGTCTCTGTTATTAGGGACGAAAGTACGTACTTTCGACCGAGGTATAAAGAAAATCTTATTTTTTTTTTATTTCAGAAAACTTTGCTTCAGTTTGTAAGATTCAAACGATAGATCAGTATTCAAAAGTAGACTGAGCCACTGGTATAATACATTTTGAAAGGATCTATCAAATAATATATTTAAGCGGTCTTTTTTGAAAGAAAGATGCCTAGATAAAATAAATTTGTTGTGTAAAGATTTTACCAATTCCAAAACTAACAAAACAAACAACTTACGATGTTCCAAATCATTATTTTATATTGATTGAATTGTTTTCTATTTAACTACGTACAGATTTTTCGGTTGGATGCTTTCCTCGACTTTTTAGTTATACTAGTAAATTAGACAATATTTAGGTTAAGCACAACTTATTTCAGCAAATTTAGAGTATTTTTTTTTATCAAATTATATTACTTAGAATAGGTTGATTTCAAAAACCAGAATGCTTTAATGAATATCTAATATATTAGGTTTTTAAGAAAAAAAGTTTGCTGGAAGAAAAGGGTATACAGTTTTGAATAATGATGCTCTGAGGATTCTGTTCTAGCTTCCCACAGGTCTAATTAAATCAGCACATGGCTTACGCATTTATTAAAAAAGTAAATAGATAATTCAACAACAACAACAACAACAACAAACATCGCTTCGATACAAAGCAAAGCGTGTTTTTGTTTCGGAGGAGATTGAATAATGCACTACACGTATGAACACATAAATTTGAAAAAGAACCTGCGATATTACAGACTGATAAAGCTCAATCCACCCTTCGCTCTGTCGGCATTGTTCTGTCATATATTTTATATTAAACTAGCTCTTCGTCAAAAGTTGGGTTGTCAAGCAAAGTAAGAAGTTCTTTATTTTTAGCAGCACTCGTCTACGTATTACATTTTAAATATATACAACAAAGAAATTGCTAATAATTTGCCGTAAGCGTTCTACTTTGGGTTTTCGTTGAAAAATAAATTTACAATTAGTACAATGGAGAGGATGAAAAATTGGGGACGAAAAACCAACGCAGCGTGCGATTACTGCACGGTTTGTTTGGCGAAAGTGTCAGGTTTTTTTGTTTCTCTGGAACAAACAGAGGAATTTGTCAGGATGGCCCATTTATGTCCAAAGCAAAAAAGATTTTTTTGTGATCACTGAGATGGCGGGAAATGGATGCTTAGAAAAAGCGCCTACAAAATGTGTCAAACGAATGCAAATGTTATCAAAACGTTCAAATCCTACGTGTTTTAAACGGCTCAAGCAGATTTATGACTAGCTATGACTTTGGGTCATAGCTAGTTTATTACCCAATAAGCATTTTTATTCCTACAATAATTTACCCAATAAAATTTGAGAAAACATTAGAGATGTATTATTATAGTGGTAATTAAAATAATTCATTTTCTAAATTAAATAATTTTTTGCATTTTCATAATATAAGATTGTAAACATACAAATGTTATACTTCAAAATTTATCTAAATACTTATCTAGATATGTATATCTCTATCTTATGTAATAATTCATTTTCTAAATTAAATTATTTTTTGCATTTTCATAATATAAGATTGTAAACATACAAATGCTATATTTCAAAATTTATCTAATATCTAGAATATTTCTATAAATTGTCTTATTTTATAATAGTACATTGTAAGCCTAGGCGGCAAAATGGTATTTTCCCAGGCCGAGAGAAGATATGGATAGGCGAGTCAAAAGCGAGCCTGGCCACTTCTCAAGGCCTGGAAAACTACTATGAGGCCGTGGTTTACACATTATTTTTTATTCTACACAACATTATCTTATAATCGAGCATTAGAGCATTATCTTAAAATTGGTTCGAGATTATTAACGCCAATTTAAAATGTCAAACTTTGAATAGATGTTAAATATTTATGGATTATTTTACTGTCGTGACTTACACAATTTATCTTGCACAAAAGTAGTTTTTTTAAATAAGATTGACGCCCATAAACAGTAAATGTGATTTCAAATTTCAACACGGCTCATGAATAGTGGGACGCTTAGAGTATTCTTGGTGCGTGACGACTGTTCAACCGTCTGCATAGATTTTATTTCATCTTATAGGAGCGACGCCAAGCGGAGAAAATCAGTATTTTTTTCTTGGCTAGCCGAGAAAGTACATGTCGATAGACGAAAAATAGTATATTGTAAACCTAGGCGGCAAAGTGGTATTTTTCCAGGCCGAGAGAAGATATGGACAAACGAGCCAAACGCGAGCCAAAGGCAAGCCTGGCCACTTCTCAAGGCCTGGAAAATCACTTTGCGGCCGTGGTTTACACATTATTTTTTATCCTACACAAATTACCTTATAATCGAGCATTATCTTAAAATTTGTTTGAGGTTATTACCGCCAATCGCCAATTCAAAATGTCAAATCTTGACAGATGTCAAAAATTCATGAATTACTTTACTGTCGTGATTTGCACAATTTATCTTGCACAAAAGTAATTTTTTAAAATAAGATTGACGTTCACAAACAGTAAATGTGATTTAATATTTTAACACCCCTCACAAATAGTGAGACGTTTAGAATGTCCTTGGTGCGTGACGACTGTTTAACCGTCTATATTTCTTATAACAGCGACGACTGGCGGAGAAAATAAATTTTTTTTGTCACGGTTAGTCGACAAAGTACATCTTTTTTCGGCCAGCCTAAAAATAATGTACTTTCTCGGCTGCCGAGAGACGAGAAAACTTTATTTTGAGTTGGTGTAGGATAAAAAATTCATTTTGAGTTGGTGTAGAACAAAAAATAATAGTTCATTGAAATGTTACATTTTTTAGGTCTTACTTTGCGTTTTTTAGAAAACGCAATTTTATTTTTTTGATGTGTAGGAGGGGTCAGTGTAGAGCTAAAACTAAGTTTGTGGGGTCGCCACTCTTGTCCCACGGCCGCCATCTTAAAAATAGGGGTTAAAATAGTTGTTTTTACAAAATATCTCTTAAACTATTTATTTGTTTAAAGAAAATTATAAACATTTTTTGTTGCAAATTAAATTTTCTACAACTTTGATCCATTAACTTTTTGTCGTAGAACTATAAATAAAAAAGTTATAAGCAAAAATTTTAAATTTATATTTTTTAATATAAGTTTTTTTTTTATCATTTTACGAAAAAATTAAAAAAATTAAACTTTTTTTGTAGATAGTTTAGTCAATAGCTAAGGTTTTACAGCACTCCGAAGTAAGTACTATTTTTCAGCACTCTTGACTATACATATATTATAGGTGTGTACTAATAATGCGTCATCAGTTACTGTTTCTTTTTATTTTGTTAATTTTTTTAATTGGTAATTTTGCAATATTAATAATAATTAATTATTGACTCTCAGAATTAATAAATGAAAATGACTTTAATGATGAACCGCCGACATTAACACCCTACTGCTCCAGTAACAACACACTGATATTTAATTCAGGAAACCGATCAGATGCTGTGCCGCAGCCTGGTCCATCAAAAAGACAGAACAGAGTAGTTCTAATTTAGAAAATCACTGTGGATTATGCCTATTGGTATCCCCAATAGGCATAAAAAAAACTCGTCTCCAGACTCTACCTCGTGGGTGGTGGGGTAAAGAGTCAATAATTAATTATTAATAGTATTGCAAAATTTATAATTAAAAAAGTTATAATAACAAAGTAAAAAAAAAACAATAACTGATGACACATTATTAGTACACACGTATAATATAGGTATAGTTAAGAGTACTGAAAAATAGTACTTACTTCGGAGCGCGTAAAACCTCAGCAATTGTCTCAATAAAAAAATGTTGTCTATAAAAGTTGTTCTTCAAAAAATGATCTATAAAAATGATTTGATATTATTTTTTCGTAAAATGTTAAAAAAAAAAGTTACATCGAAAAATATAAATTTTTTTCTCAAATTTCTGAACATTTTTGCTTATAACTTTTTAATTTATTGTTCTACAACAAAAAATTACAAAACCAAAGTTGTAGAGAATTTAATTTGATTTGAAAAATGTTAATAAATCTTTTTTTTTAAATTAATAGCTTAAGAGATATATCGGTAAAACCATTTTTAAGATGGCGGCCGTGAGACAAGGGACCCCACAACTTTAGTTTTAGCTTTACACTGACCTCCCCTACACATCAAAAAAATAAAATTGCGTTCTCTAAAAATCGCAACCCTAAATGTAACATTTCACTGGACTATAATTTAATGTTCGTGAACCTACACATTATACAAATAATGTGTCAAGAACTAATGTAAATTAAATGAGTTAGTACTTTACGATTTCTGACGCCAGCTTGGCCAAGTAACAACAGTAAATTAGGAAAATTATTTTTTAGTTTTATTGGTGAGAATCAACCAATTCATCGTGAATTGAATAATGTATTAACACCAATTTAATTATTTCAGCGAAATTATCACAATAACTGTGTAAAATTTAACTAATAATGTAAATTTGGAAGAATTGACTACATTTTATTTCTAATTAGATCGTGAATATTTTTTTTATCAGGTTGTAGAATTTTTTCAGATTTTTTTTTTAATTATTTTTATAGATAAAATATTATATGATTTACGTATGTAAAAGGCTTTTATGAGCAAGTTTAATCACTTGTTTTCGTTTGTTCGAATGAATACTTCATACACTAGCTATCTCTTCCAATACCATGATAGTGTATTAGACGATTTGATTTGAAAAGTAACACATCTAGATTTATTTTGTGACTCCAAACATTTAAAAATGTGGCTATGCCTGATTAGCAAATGTTGTAGTATTACATATGTTGTTACAGATCCTCTAGTGATAATTTATTTTTTTTTTTTTCATATTTTCTATGAAATCTTAGAAAAGTTATTGGATCCACAATTTCATTTCTATCTATGTGGTGATTTCAATCTCAATTCTCTTGTTGATTGTAGTAATTATGTATACTTATGTAACTTTTGCTTTCATTTGGTTTATCTAATGTTGTTGGCCATCCAACCCACAAAAACTCAGTAATCGATAATATTTTCACAAATATTTTGTGGAATTTTCCATATATCAGGCACTAACTTGTCAGACCACAGGTCGGTGTATCTTGATTGCAATTTTGGAACCAATAAGGAAAATTGAAATGTTTTTTTATCTAAAATGACAATTCAATCGAACAACAGTTGCAGAGTTTTTGATACTTTTGAAAAATGAATCTTGAAACGTGCTTTATACATTAACCGACTTGAATCAAGCCTTTTCTTTATTTTACAGCGAGTTTCTAAAATATTTTCATATCTGACACAAAAATAAAAATGAAAATAAAAGTAAGATAAACGTTGACGTTAGAAAATCCAGTGTTTAATTTAAAAGTTTGTTTTTCCGTAAAAACGGTTTACCTTGAACTTTCACACTTATATAAAACTAATAAATCCAACCATATAGCATTAATGAACTGTAATAAAAAGAATAGTTATCAAAACAAATTAATTGTCTCACATAATTCGCAAAACTTAGCTTAGAACGTAGTGTTAATATCTGTAACTATCATGTACCAATTCAAAACGTAATAGTCTAGAGATAAATGTAGATGGTTTAATTGTAAGAAAACAACAATTATTGCTAATCACTTTAATTTATTTTTTGAAACCGCGCTTAAAAACGTAATAAAAAATATTTGAAAAAATAGCACTCAAGCGCACAAAATAAAATCCGTGCAAAAAATAATGTATTTGCACCATTTTCAAACAAGGAACTGCAAACTTCAGTTCAAACAAAAATTAAGAGCAAATCATCTTGTGGACCTGATGAAGTGCCAACCGCATCAATAAAAAAATATTGCCTGACATTCTGGATCCGCTTACATTTTTAGTAAACTTGTTTTTTGTGCAAAGAACCTCTCCTAAAGTAATTGAAGTATCTAAAGTTGCACCAATATATAAAGATAAAGAATAAGCTCTTATGATTAACTATAGGCTAATAGCTCTCAAATCTGCATCTTTAACAGCTTTTGAACACGATTTTTTTAATCTTTTATTGAGATCTATTAACACAAAAAATATTTCAATTAAAAATCAACGTGGCTTTTGTCAAACTTTTCTACCACGACAGCTATGATAGCCTGACCTAGACGATTGCTACAAAAATAGAAAACGATGAGTGGCTATTTTGCGATCTTAGCAGGGCGTTTGATTGCGTCAATCATAACATGCTGTTGAATAAACTGTCGAAGAATGAAGTAGGATGCAGTTTTTGGAACTGGATATGGTCATATCTGGGAAACAAGCAGCAATTTATGTAGATTGAATCTTTTAAAGAGACAATGTTTAGTTCAAAAAAAATAATATTAATTTGGGTGTACTGCAGGGGTCCGTACTTGGATCCACATTTTTTTTTGCTATACGTTAACGATATCAGAAAATCAGAAAATATTTGCCAGAAAACTCATCAGCGCACAGTTTTATCGGTATCAAATAGTTGTGAGCTTGAATGCGGACTTGATACAAATTTGGATAAGATACACCAGTGGTTTTCCACAAATTAAATATTTTTTAATGTAGGAAAAACATGTGCCATCCGATATCACATCCGCCAAAACAAACGCACTGTTTTAAACTTGACTATGTCATAGAAAAGAGTGGATACTATTTCCGTAAGTGTAAAGTTCTTGGGCTTAGAGACAAACGTTTACCTTAATGATGATGCTCTAATGTTATTACAAAAATAAACTCTAATTGGCATATCCCTTTAGAAGTATTAAGTAAATTTTTATATCGTCATAGTTTCTTAGTTTTTATTACGCTCAAGTTGACTCTTGATTGCGTTATGAATTTGTTTGTGGGGTGGATCGCCTACGACTACAAACGTTTTTACCTGTAAAAACGCATAGTAAGAAAAACTGCAGGAATTAAACCAACAGAGACTTGCAGAAATGTCTTTAAAGGGTTAAAGATTCTAATTTTTGTATATATTTGAACTGGCGATCTATATATATATAAGACCATTGCTTATTTGGGTGATCTGATAAGATAAACAATTGTGTTTCTCTGTAAAAAAACAGGTAAATTTATTTAGTTTTAATTTAACGATGACTATGTACATTATTCACAATCCTACCTGTAAAAAAACAGGAAACGACAATAACAGATTATTATTAATTTTATCACTCTATTCACACGACCAATTTTCCAACATCTAACCAGATAACAGTTCCTCAATTCTCCCCACCCATCATGAGGAGCGCGGCCGATTCAAAAGCAATGAAAGCATACTTTCATTACATATATATGTAATATATTCATTTTAATCTATGAGTTTTCTCAGAGTGGATCCCGATAGCCAATACTAACTAATCTTATTTTTTTATTCATATGTCTAGTGCGTTTTATATACTTTTTAAATTTACTCTCACTTTTGACAGGCACTATCAATTTTGACAAGCTTGGTATCCGTTAGAGTAAATATTCTTCTTTTTCTACATATTGCAAATAATACAACTTTTATTTATAAACAGTTTTTATATTTGTATGTGAGGCCTTAAAGAGCATTGCAGCCCTAATCAGTTATGATTCTTTCGGTCAGCCTTAATAATAAGTTTTTTTTCATTCGAATAGATGCAAAACATGCCTATCGACCATGGTATAAGAACAACAGAGCATTATAGCATAGGTTAGCATATCATGGCTCAAGAATTCGTAGTGGTTGTTTGCTTTGACAATTTTATTATCGTTGTTTCTTGATACAATATTATCATTTATATTTTATAAGACAACCTTGATCGTGACGTCATTTACATTTATCATATTTTTCTATTGGGAGCCCAGTTTAATATCCTATACACACATTTCAATTTTGAAAATTTTAAGATTTACAGCAGCCATCCATATATTTCAAATTCAAAGAATTTTATTAAAGTACTTATGTTGATTGATTATTGATTGATAAGTGTTTGATTATTGGTATCACACAATTTACATTTTTCAACTGAAAAAGTTTAGCTTAGCTCTCGCTTTATAATAGGTTTATGGTCGCCATTATATGTGACGCTTGCAGAATAAATTTTAAGACTACATCATATCAAGGTGACGATGGTTAATCATCATCGGAGAAAAAATTCAAAGTGAAGCGGCGCGATTAACTAAGGTTATAGTAGCTGGAAACGCATGCGCAAACGGGCATTACAAATAATCCAAGATCAAGACAAGTGTGCTCCGAAGTCAGAACTACAATTATTTTTTACATTTTAAGATTCACAGTAACCATTTTATCATTGATTATTGATTATTGATTATTGATTATTGATTATTGATTATTGATTATTGATTATTGATTATTGATTATTGATTATTGATTATTGATTATTGATTATTGATTATTGATTATTGATTATTGATTATTGATTATTGATTATTGATTATTGATTATTGATTATTGATTATTGATTATTGATTATTGATTATTGATTATTGATTATTGATTATTGATTATTGATTATTGATTATTGATTATTGATTATTGATTGTTGATCATTGATTATTGATTATTGATCATTGATTATTGATTATTAATTATAGAGTATCAATTATAAATTATTGATTATCGATTATCGATTATGATTATCAATCATTAATTATTTATTATTTGTCGATTATTGGTTAAATCTTGGTATCGCAAAAATTACATTTTTTTACTTAATCACGTCTATACTATTTTCACGTTAAACATGTAGAAATAAGTAGAAATAAACAAGAATCATGCGCGGTTTACGTGATCTCTCATCAAAATAGGCGTGTCTCTTCTTACAGGATTGTATTCAAGGAGTGAATGCTCTTCATGTTATGCTTCATGTGATAACGTTTCTTCCAACAAAACCGGACTATAACTGAAACGTACTTAATCAGGCTTTGTCTCGTCACTCAAGCTACGCCTTTATGTGGTCCTTCCATGCAATACTATCTATACCACTCCATCATGGGATACCAACCACGAGGTGATTATGCGGTGTTGTTTACTTATTTCAGCTTTGTATTTAACGTGAATATATTATAGCTTTGCTCTCGCCTAATGAATAAATGCTTCAAGTGGCAATCAAAATTTTGGTGTAGGCAAAGTGGTAGGGGGAAGCAAAATGGTGGAGAGAGCATCTGCACACAACAGATGTTCTATGGCGTTCCGAAGTTCAAGGCCAAGGCTGTTAAAAAGTCCAAGTTGATGGGACAAAAAAATAGTGGGGTGGAGGCATTTGTACCCCTCACTCTTATCTACTATGAACTAAGGAAAATTGAGCTGTTAAAATTTGCGTCAAAGATAATGTTTGATTAAATAAGTTTGATTTTTTGTATTTGCAAAAATTAAAACTCTTTAATTGAGTGAGTGTACGGATAAATTGAACGATACTATTTTTTAATAACACAGTTTCTAATACAGCCTCTTACATTTGCCGTACATTGGATAAACTTTTTCCTCTCATATAATAATCACAGCAATTCTGTAAGAAAGTGGTTAAGTATAACCACGATGCAGAATTTGCGATTCTGTAAGCGTTGCAGTGGTTATTTCTCAACCACTCTCACCGGAAAAAGTCATTATTTATAATCACTTGCTTGGTAGTGGTTAAAAACGTTATCGCGGTGGTTAAGAGGAAAAATAACATTAGGAGTTAGTTATTAACATTTGTTTTGAATGTCAGTGTTCAAGATAGTGTAAATCCGTGTCAAAATGACAAATTGCTTGGTACTTAACGCTGAGTTCTACCAAGTATTTGAAAAACAAGTGAAATATTGAGTTTTTTCAAAACAAATACTAATTTGGTTTGAAATATTAATAATTTGCTGGATGTTCAAAGCCGAATTTCAAAAAACTTATCGGATCTTTTTTCAATGCCCGAAAAAGATTTTTTTTTTCGTAGATACCGTTTTTAATATCCCAAATAGAAGTTTTACATATAAAGGTGAGAAAAATACAATTTTTAAAAACAATTCTACTTTAGTAATTTCAAATTCTTTTTATAATACCTATTTATAATTAGTAAATTACAGTTGTCTGCAAAAATTCAATTTTTAAAATGTTATAAGGGCAATAGATTGCACAAGCGTTGCCATAACAGCCCGATCAGAAAATTACCCATTGCACCTTCCGCTAACTTATTATAACCGAAAAGGGTTTGATAGCATTTATGTGCAAGCGGTGAGTAAGTTGTTTAGATCCAAGTCTATTTACAAAATAATTATATTGCTTAAAGATTTGTGTTTTCTGATTGTTTCCTGTCACCACAAATTCACTCTTCACTTTTTTGTTCTCTTCCTGGTTCTTTTTACTCTAGAAAAGTACAAAATCTTTATCTGTAAAACACCACTCAATAAATATAGCTTGCTCTCTCTCAGCTTGAGCATTTGACTCCTATAAATCATATTTAGAATTTTATTAAGCGATGTTTTTTTCTCTTTCTGGTCCACTGCCTACACCACAGAAAATTTCTAAAAATTATTAAACAATGGCTTTTGCAGTTTAAACGTGTGTTTCAAAACATTGCTAATGAAAATTATTAATTATTAATTACATTCAATGTAAGTTTTTATCTGCAGTTATTTCAGAAATTGAGTCAAATTTGTTTGAATAGTGAAGTGTACACACATCAACAAAGTTGAAGCAATTGAAAAACTGGTGAAAAAAATAGTTATTTACAACTTTTAATTTTCTTTTATTTAAAAGCTGTTGGTTTTTGTATAATTTAATTTATTAACTTTTCGCAAGAGCCTAACTGTTAAGTTCAACATGAATATAATTAAACTCAGGACCCAAACATTAACAAATGTATTGACTGTTTGCATGAAAGTCAATGATAACTTTTATCAAGATGTTACAACTTTTTAAAAAATTTTATAAGTTTCCTCAGAACCTCTGAAACGGTGGTTCCGAACGAACACAATGTGTTAGATATCATGCAAACTAATCCATAACTCTTTGTAGCTGTTTAAAAACATGTGATTGGTAAAAAGTTTTGTTATCACCGAATTTCGTTATTGACTTTGTTTTAACAACTTCTACATTTATAAGAAAAAGTTTGTTTGCTTCTGTAGACAAACAAACAAATTCGAAAAAAATGGCCTATCCATGTCAAGTGTAAATAAATGATGATGATAGTTTAGATGGAAAGACAGTAACAGGATAGCTTCCAGTAGTATAAGAAAGTCATTAGCACTTGAACATAAACTGACCAAGTTAACGTCAACAGGTTTAACAGCAAACAAAACGGAGCTCCCGAACTAGAGAGCTTTTCTGAACCAGGTGAAGTACCTCTCTTCTCACCCCTTTCACCCGATTGATGTGTTTGTGCTGGTTTTCTCCGGCTTTACACTTGCCCGGATTAATGTAAATTGAAAATTTGACGGCAGCCGGACTGTGAAAGCCAAACATTAGCCAAAATGTTCACTTGTGAATGAACAGCTATAATTACATGAAAAACGGCGCCGATTTGATCATTACTTTCAACAGAAACATACAGAAGTGTAACTTTAGTAAAAATCACTAATTCATACAATGTTTGAAAGTTTTTTTTTGTTTTACGCAAATAACTTCTTTTTATACGGGCTAAGTTTTTGACGTTGTTAGCTTATGAATAGTGGTAAAAGCGCTGGGCTAATAATAATAATAAAATTAGATTTCTTAATATACTCTTTCTGAAACAAATTAATATTACATTAACAGTAATAACACACTACATCATTATCAACAATCTGGTATAACTTATCCTCTTTGTAGCTATTGTTTCGAAGAGGTAGAACATTATTAAGGTACAATTAAGTATCACGCAAGGGGCTTCATTCTTGCAAAGTCAATTAACAATTAGTCAATTTTTTTATAATGCAGCTTTGTGAAGTGCATTCGTTGCTACATTTGTTTTTTTTTTATTCTGAAAAATTGAATGATCTCTTTTTGCAACAACGTCAACAACTTTAATTTCGTAAATTAAGACTTATTTGGCAAATATTATTAACTAACTATTGCTTTTTAATTTCAATTTTACGATAGTCTATAGTGCTAATAAATTTATTATAAATAACAAAACTAAAACTCTATGTCTCCGGAAAAAAATGGTATTTTCAGTTCATAAAATTGACAGAAGCTTAAACCATTTTTTTAGAATTGTATAGTTTTTTGTTTTTTATCACGCTTTTAATTTTTGTTCAATTTAGGTTTAATTTTCTAAAACATATATCTGTGTTAACAATGTTTACCTATTTATATTTGTTTCTGGATTACTACACATTACAAAGTAAATCTTTTTATCTGGTGTTATCTTTTTTCCCTTATATAACCTTTGAAACAAGCATCTGACTATTTTAGGCTAATTAACATCCCTAAAACACCTTGTCACTTATTGACGCTTTACAATCTATTATTAGAAACTGTTTGATTGCCAATGTCGTTTGAGTTGCATAGAACAATAATAGATAAATGGAAAAGTTCAGATCGATGCATAGATAGACGACAAAGTCTAAAGATTTGGTCTTGAATACATAAAAACAAACACAAACTCTGTTATAATAAAATTACTATTTGCAAATTAGATTTTAAATGTTTCAAGAAAAAATGTCTTTTGCAATTACTAATTTTCAGATAGCGTATTGTCGGTGCTGAAACCGCATTTCTGAAATTGTATGTTTTTCTGAAAAAAATTTATGTAAATGCAATGTTTTGTCTATAAAAAAAATACAGGAACCGAGAAAACTTGTAGAGCGTGTAACATATGTTTGTTTATAAATCTTGAATTCACGTGTTTTTATCTTTAAACTATGTTTAGAGCCAACCAGAAATGCCCTCAAAATAACCTTAGTGTGATTTCAATTCCCTGCTGTTCTCAGTGACGCTCGCTGGATTGAGGAATCCTTTGGGGTGTGAAAGAGGTAAATGTGAATGTCAATCCTGCATAAGAGCGATTTTTTGGGAGGATGTTGATTCACATATCTCTTATCTATAAAATATTCCAATTGCTAAAATTTTTTGTTTACTTAAGTCGCTTTTAGAAAAGGAAATAACATACGTTTTAAGATGCTTGTTTACCTAGTTTCTATTTTTTGTATTGTTACCGCGGAGACGACCCACTTTTGTGATTATGTGCTGTATAAATCAGAAACTCATAGGGTAAAGAAGAGAACGAGAAGCAGGAGAAGCATGGTTTTAGAGCGGAAGCAATACAATTAAGGCGTACGACCTCGGTTATCTACCCTTTATATAAGAGAGCCTGAGGGTGTCTTATCTCTGTAGCGTCTATTTACAATACAAGATAATGTAACGTAAAAGAGATAGCCAAGATGGACGCTGACACAAACACATAACTAAATTTTGATATCGTTTTTTAGAAGATTTTTTATCATTTTTATTTTCTATTGTTTTCTGTGTTTTATTGCTTAGAATATTAAAAATAAAATTATAAGCTTACTTTTTCTACAATGAATACATAAAGTAGGCGTTTGCACTTGTAGAAATGGTATTTTTTAACAAATGTCAAAAATGCTTTTTCTTTAATCAAGAGAAACTTTAGTTTAAACATATATATTTAGACTTAAGTGTTTGTAACTGAAGATTTGGTAAATTATTGATATTTTATTTTACTTAAAAGTGTCTCCTTTAAGTAAAACTTTGTTCTATTGTGACATATGTATCTATCTCTCAAAGTATTGGAAGTGAATGCATCAAAATGTTTTTTTATGCGACATTTATAACACAAACACTTACAATTTATTTTCGACTTGACACGCTTTTACGTCTTTATGATATACCAACATATAAAATCTCATTTCTAGGTTGCTAGGCTTTATCTATACATTTATATATTCAACCAGGTAATTGACGTCTCTTCGTTCCTCTTGTTTAAAAAATTTAAAAAAAAAACCTTTTCCGCAAGCAGATGTCTATAGATATAATATCTCTGACTATGTACAATGGATGAATGCAATGCTAGAAATTCGAGAGTTATGTACCTAATATTTTGAATGAGCAAATGGAAAATAGTCAATAGTCAATTGCATGTCTTTGAAATCATTGAAACAACTGATTATTAAATGTCTCCTGTTAAAATCAAAAATAAAAGCGTGAATAAATTTTTTTTTTTTAAATCTTTGTTTATTCATTCTTTAATTCATACAATTTATTATTTTATTTTAAGGTTAACATAGTGTATTTGGATTTTAAGCGTGAGTTTCAGTCATTTTTGCACTTGTCTGAGTATTTGCACTTGAACTTGAATTGTGCTAAATTTTTTGACAGTGCTTTGGAAATATTTATTTATATGTATTTTTTGCTAAATATTCAAGCAGAACAGTGCTTCAGGGAATTTATTTATTTTTATATTGTCGTTAATGTTTATAATCGATTTCGCAATGAAATATGCAGACTATCTAGTTGATGGTTTACAAGTCTTACATTTATTGTCAAATTATTGCAAAATCATACTTTCAGAAATATTTCTAATTTTTTTTAAGTAGTCAATAGGTAGCTTTGTAATTTTTTTTTGATGTTTTAGGAATAGTTATTTGAATCACAAGGCCGGAAACAGGTATTTTGCAAGGCGAGTGATTTTACTACGAGCTCTTGCAAAAGCGTTTTTGGAGGTGTGATTCACATAATTTTTTGTGCCGCTGTCGATTTTTTATTTTAAAAAATTAAAAAAAATTTTATTTAATAGTTATTTACATGAAAGTCAGGAAAATTTCACATTACTGAAGAGGAGCTAAGTTGAAATACGAATTTAAACCTCCGAGTCAAGTAAGAGATTTTACTGACGTGTTTTGTATTAAATTTTTCCGGAAATTGTAAAAAAGACGAAATTTACAAATTTTAGAATTTTTTTTACATATTCCACAAAAATCAAGTTTGTCAATTTTGTTTGCAACTATGGTTACTAGAGTATCTTTTTTATTTTGCGTCTTGTAAAGTTTTTACAATACTAGTCCGGAAAACTCAATTTTCCTGCGCGTAAATAATCAGGAAAATGTTGTTTCCTAGGCGATTTCCGGAAAAAAAATTTTTTTTTGACATTTTAAAAGTTATTCACGTTCTGAAAAAGTGAAATTGCTGTTTTCTGAAAAAATCGATGTTCCACCACACATAAACGGAATTCGTGAAAAGTATTACCATTGTTAATTACTATTTCATGTTTTGAAACTGAAGAAATCATAAGGGTTATGTTGTTAGAGCATATATTACAATTATTTCAATGATTGTTTATAAAAAACTAATCTCTAAAATTTATTCTAAAAAAAATCTATGCAAAACTGTTTGAAACCTAATCCATGTTTGTAGTTGGGTTTTTACATACTAGAATAATTAACGAAAGAATGGTTTTTGAAAGCCCGTCAGCAAGCCCCAGGCCCGGGCTCTTCGTAAGGCACACCAACGAATTGTCACTCACGGCGTCTGTGGGGCGTGGAGTTTGCGAGTACGGGCTTGTGGCTTACGGCTTAGGAACTTTGGGGGCTATACAATAATTGTAACGTTATACAATACAAACCGTTAGTTGTCGTTGATATATGTTTGACAATTGACAATAACAGCAAATGCCATAGTAACCATTTTATAGCCTAGGCTGGCAAGACGGCGTTGCAGGCCGCTTAGGACACACTTTTAAATTTATCTTTAAAAGACTTGCCACAATCTTCAATTTGGGCAATTTTTGACAATTGTACACAAAGTTTTGTATGCCACATGGCGGTAAACTATATATTTTTTATTGAAATGATTATTTGGCTTGGCTTTAATATTTATTCTCGTTGAATAAGTCTTAGTTTACGACGTTGTAACATGACTAACTTTTAATAGCCGGTTTAAAAAATACTATCGGTTTAGGATTGTCAAATGGTTAGTTAAAATGTCAGCCAAAACCAACTTTTTTTTTCAATTATTTGAGCACATATATGAACAACAAATGTATCATCACGTGTACTCCTGTTTGCAGTAATAATGGCAGGTCTTCTAACTTTTGGTTTATAAATTAATATTTTGTTGTTTTTTACGTGTAAAATTTTAAGTTTTGTTTTTTTTTTTTAAAAGCTGAATAACGAGAATGAGTGAAAAAATTACAAGTAAACCAAACCATGTAATTCATTGTTTTTCCTTATAGTATTTTTTGAAATTTATCCTGAATAAAGTTATTAGGTTGTGGTAGGATATGCTTAATTCACCCACATTGCTGCTATGGTTAACGCTGTTATTTGTTATAATACCCAGCATTTCACTTATTGGTCATTTAAACAAATTATTTTTTTTATCAATGATTTTAGTGTTGTTAAAGTCAAATTTGTGACCTAATTGTTACGCATGTGTGACGTTAACGATGTTTTGTTCCAAATACCACCCTTGGTGCTGATATACTCTCTTTTAAGAATTTTTGCAATATAGACGTTAAATTTGACTCGTGAGGTGAGCAAAAAAATGGAAATAAGATTTAATCTAAAGTACTATTTGACTTGTGCATTGGTGAATAAACTTTCACGGTTGCAACTCTAAATGGTTTAGCAAGCTATAGTTGGTAAAAATTATCAATCTTTCTTTAGAACAAAACCGTGTAAATGTGTATATAGTTTATTATAATAAAACTTTTATTTTCCTAATTTTTGTAAGTTTTAGGCTAAAAAAGGTAAAGATTAATTATTGCAGGTTTAAACAGCTTAACTTTTAGATAACTTTGATATGAAAAGATGTTGATGATTTCATGCTCGGGTTGAACACTGGCATAAAAAATTGATTTTTCAACACTAAAAATACTAATAACGGTATTGTAAGGAGTATTTTTTTCGACGCAATTTACATAGGTAAAGGCGCCGGGATAATTATAATAATATTATTAGATTATCTAGTTTTATTAAATTACAATCATTGTCAGATTCTTTTACCATATTCTTTTTTTGATTGTGAATACACCTTAAATATTGCATCAATACAAGGATAACAGACTACATCATTACCAACTACAACGCACTCCTCTGTGTGGACGCCGTTAAAAAACCGCCTCGAACGGTTTAGATTACCCAAACATGAAACACATTCACACATAATGTACCTGTTAATACTATTTATCAAGTAACTCACGGGGGGCTTGTTCCTCCAAAGCAAATCTTCCTTCATTCCAGTCTTGTAGAGGGCATCCTCTGTTACGGTGGCTTTGCGGTTCCTACCATATAGACCCGACTCCATGGACGTTGACAAATTCCCTCTGCTTTTCCAGTCTTCTACCTATTTTCTGTTTTTGGCACCTAAGAGAAGTTGTAAAAGCTTTCTCAAGCCTGCACCTAGATAATGAAACCTAGATGGCCATTGGCTACAGTGTTTCCGGAGAGAAGAATAAAATTGAAGGAATTGAAACCAACCAATTGGTACCAACCAGTCTTGGCGGCAGCACCAAACCCGGTTTCAAATATCTCTCCAACTGGCAAAAAATTTAAGAAGCTAGATCTCAGCCGAAAACCCCTTGTTAATCGGCTCAAGAGCCAAATAATAGTAACATAAAAATAGTAATAGAAGTAAGGAAAGGGCCAAGCATATAACAAGTTCTATTGTGTAGGTTTTTATTCTTAATAATTTTACATAAAGATCAACAATAAACAATAACAACCGTGTCAATCTTGACACAAAATAATCTGATGCTTCCTAATATAAAAAAATCTTAATGAAGGCACAGATGTATCTGCATGCATAAGAATTTACTAGAATGTGATAAAGTCTTACATGTGCTCTTTTCTAAGATTAGAGCAAGCCGTCTCAGTACTCACATACCTAGCTGGCATGGCCAAACACACATTATTAGACGAAGGTAGAATCTGTCACCTAGCTTGGTTACTAAAACAAAAAGGTTACTAAAACACCACATTTGCACTTAATTCGCACACAATAACATGTTATAATTGTTCGAGTGTAAAAATCATTCCCGTTCTCTCAAATTGATACTTGACTTTGCGCACGAGTACCGCACTCCTACCAGTGCTACCCGCTGACTACTGACCACTGCCTACTGTCCTTCCGGCAGTAGTTAATAAAATAGTTTTATCCTTCAGCTTAGCGCTCTGCACAATATTTATTTAACTACGGCTCTATTTGCATTATTTGATATTAAAACCGTTTTGACATAAATAATTTAGTTTAATAATTTTATAAAAAGTGAACTCTTACAGTATTAACAATAGAAATAAATAAATTTTTAGATAATAAAGACAAAATATGTTTCAATTAAAATTTCAAAAAACTATACAAAAATTGTTTTATTAATGTTTTTCGCTTCAATTTTCGTGATCTTTTTATATCATCAAAGAGCACCTCCCAAACACCTCTAAACCAAATTAATAAATAAATTTTATCTTTCCAAGCGACGAAACTCCGTTTTACTGCGTTTTACGTTTCACAGGACGGACATGTAATCCTTTGTAACGAGATTATTTCAACCCTCACTGTGTAAAGTAATCGATCGTAACACGTCAATTTCCAGATGTAGCTCAAGTTAGAAACAAAGCTGGTCACAAAAAAGTTTTATCAAAAATACAATCCGTTTCTTTTAGCATTTTAAAATTTTAATTCTTCTTTAGAAGAGAGCTTTAGAAAATGCATAAAATATTTGCTCCGCCCATAATAAAATAACAATTAAAAAAGCTTTAAGCATTTATGCAAATAGGTGAGTACACGAGTTACGTAACTGCAGAGAGCAATGTATGTTTATAGTAGACACAGCTGTTAACTCCCACCAAACTAATGCAGTCCTCCTTTAAAGCAGCTTAAAGCTTGTATTAACCAAGCTCATGTATTATTCCGAAGCTCTTAAATGCGTAGGCGAAAACTCTTAAGAGCAGTTTGCGATTACATGCCTTATCAACAATAATTAGAAATATAAACATTTTCTTTTTCATAATTAACTTGAGATCAAAAAGAAAATATCATAAAAACAAGTATATGCCCACACAACGTGTTCCAACAAAATTGTAACAATGATTGTTGAATATAGGCATATTTCCAAAACAATTTTTGATGAGTGAACAACAAGGAGCAAAGAAACTTTACATTGTTAATTATTTGGCAGTTACAATAATTACACAAACGTTACACCAATAATGATGTGGGACATCGTATACTTTTGCGGTGTTTATTAAAAGCAAAAACACACAGACACGCTTGACACAGATACTCACTAACCTGACCTGAAGGGTATTATTCTGCACAGTAAAAATGAAATGCTTTATATTGCAAAAGAAGCAAAAATATTATGTTGTTAGAAACAAAGCATAAGATTTTTACAGGGTCAAACTTGATGATATTAAAGACATGGCAAAAGTAACACAACACGTACACTTCTGTGTAAAAAAATTAAGCACACCAAATAGTTTAAAGTTTAAACGTCACATGTCTCACTAGAAAGAATTACTCATTGTTATAATTATTTTTAATTTTTCTAAAAAATAATTCTAATACTCAAAGCTTACTAAAATTTTGACGAGTACCTAAATGACATTGTTACCATCTAACTGTGATATTTTTCTAATATCACAGCTATAACAGTAAATACTGTTATATTATTTTTTGTATCGAATTTCAAATCTGTGTATATGCTACATGTTGTGTAATGGCATGATGTAGAAAACTGAACTATTTTATAGTATAAATAAATATGTTCTACTCTCCCTGCCTCGAAAGCACAGCTATTTTGCTGGATTCAAAAATCATTACGGACTTTGACAAGTAATGAGAATGACAATAATATTTATCAAATAATATAAAAATAGTTGAAAAACCAGCTTTTCGTTTTCAATTACTTTAAAATCTGATTTACGACTTAAATTATAAACAAAAACCACAAATTCTGTGTTAAGCTAAAGACATTATACAAATTAGTTTTTTTTAAAATCAAGCTAAATTACTTCTCACACATTTGTGCTCATATCATTGAAATTGTTAGATTTAACATTTAAAAACATTTGAACAATATAACGTGAACATAATAATGCTGCTTTCTGTATTTCCGCGGGGTTTTTTAAATCCAAATCAAAAATTATGATATTTTTTCTTAATAATATGAGTACCCATATTTGAAACAACTAAAAGAAAAAAATGTTTTTTTTGAATTCCAAAGAGTTTTAATGGCCACTGAAAGCAGCGAAGATTTAGCCATTTTCGTTTTAAGGGTATCAATAATATTACAAGAACTTGAAACAGCAATATCTATAAAATATGCAATTTTAGATACTTAAATACTATAACAATATTTGAAGCAGCAAAGTGCGAGCCCCTTATAATTTGTAATTATCATTTTCCAAGAAATTTTCTGGATTATAAATATAATACGGTTTCACATTTTTGACCAAACCAAACTTAAAATCCAAATCCGAATGAACCATTTTTGCAATCGCGTCATGTCTTTTTTATGTTGTGTATTAACTAGCATTTGTTATTAATCAATATTAGAAAACAAATATTAAAAATTGCATAACTTTTTAAACAAATAAACAAGAATTAAAATTTATTTCATTACGCTTTAAACCTAAGATGACCAACGCACTTAATATTATTTTCAAGCCGTTAGGATTTAGAGCGTTTTAGCAGTCTGGATTTGTTAAGAGGTTTAAAAGAGAAACCATCATTCCTTGAAAAGTCTGGAATTTATCGCATAGAGTATAATAAATGAATAAAAAAACAATATAGAGCAAACCCGTAGATCAGTTCAAACTACATCAGTTTAAACACTGAACATTTATCTCACCTAAAATGCACCAGATGGGACAAATTGAAAATAGCAGAGCACACTTTTAATAGCAATCATCAAATTAGTATTAACAATTCAAAATTAGTCAAGTGAATAAGTAGCTATGGTCAATTAAACGTCGCTGAACTTATGGAAAATCATAAAAATAAGGCAAATGCTCTTAACAAAAATAATGGTTTTTTTCAGCCCTTCAGTAGCATTATTGAGAAGTACTAAAAAAAAATTCCAAATCCAGCTAAATTTAAGCAAATAGTAGTTCAGTAGTTTTATTCATCTCCTCATAATGAGTACTTGGTGATTAAACGAGCTCTCGAGATTTATTAAACAAACTTTTTGGAAAGTAGTCAAACTGTGTGAAAATCTACCTTCTAAAATTGTATAAAATGTAGTCATTTTTGCTGCGCATATCTGTAATTTTATGGCTCAAAAAAAATTAAAGGTATTTTATAAAAATAGAAATTTACGTTTTTCAGATCTATTCTCAATCAGAAATGGTTTTTAAAAGTATCAATATTTTTAAACAGAAGCGAATATTTTAAATCTTATTAAATTTAAATTTAATAAGATTTAAATCTATTGCCTTAAAAGAATCTTGTTGTCTACGTACCACGTTTGTTTAGCTTTCAATATGTTACTCCCACTTGGTTTAATTAGTATTGTTTGTTCAATTTCAGAATAAAGTGGAAAAAACAAACACAATACGTTGAAAAACATTTGGCTAATAGACTTAAAATATAATAAAATGATTTTTCAAACTTTGTTAAAAAATAAATAGTGTATGTGATTATTATAATACATAGTATTAAACAGTAGGATAGTCTTCAGGACCAAGCTAGAATTTTGCGAGACGGGTTTGAGCAGCGAGTCAAGCAAGGCTGTCGAGATCCCAACAGACGTGTAATGTGCAACAATTCTAGCAATAACTGTATGATGTATCATATTTATTTTTTTATATTTATTCTTTTTTACAACCGTTTCTTACAGTCCAGTGCGTGTTTATATTGCGTCAAGGAATGGTTTTTATTGCGTCAAGCGCCGTAACCGTAAGAGATTTGTGATCGTTGATATCTGTACGTCAACACTATTGCAATTGCAATAATGTTGAATAATGCAATTTTTTTTTCAACCACAAATCAAGATTTTATTTACCCTTTAACACAGGATCATCCCTCATTAATTAACATTTAAACAGATTAGTATTCAATGTGTAGTATTCAAAAGCTTATACGTCATATTTTTTTAATGTTAGCTAAAATTTTGTTAATCTGCTAGACGGATAATTTTTTTAATATAAATTTATTGAAGGTTGATGATCTGTATATATTTTAATTTTTTTGCCAAATAGGTGTGGCTTTCAAATATTATGGTCAATAATTTTTTTTATCGTTGGATAATTACTTATATTCTTTTTTATTTAAAAGATCAGGTACTAGCGTCATTTGCTAGCTTATCTTGTTTTTTTGACAATGTTTAGTTTTATTACTGTTTTTGCTCAATTGGGTACTGTTTGCTGGAAGATCTAAGTATTGCAATACCGATAGTGTGTTAATTTGTATTTTATTGCTTGAAAAGCACGTTATGACCATTAAAAGTTATGTTTATTTGGTAAGTTCATTTAATAAATAAACAATTTTTGTAAAATTTGGCACTTAAATTTTGCACTTTCTCGATACAGTAGATTCAAATTGCTACAATCTTTTTAACTTATTCATTATGACAGTTCAATTCTTATTCCTTTTCATAAAAAACCTATATTATTTTAAAATTTATTGGAAATATTGCTATTTGGAGTTGTTCCTTGTGTGTCGAGAAACCTGTATATTACCAGTACACCCAATTACAATTTACCGTCATTGCACTGTGTATACCAAAATGTGCGCGGCCTTTGGTCTAAAGTTAATGTTTTTTATAATAACGTACTTCTTTGTAACTACAATATAATAGTTCTGTCCGAAACTTGGCTTATAGAAGATGTTACCAGCGGTGAGTTATTTTGTAACAAATATACCGTTTATAGAAATGACAGGAACTTGAAGGAAACTGGAACTACACGTGGAGGAGGTGTGTTAATTGCAATTGCAAATGATTTAGTAAGTACGGAAATTGATCTCTCCAATATAACTGGCAACTTCTCCACCATTAATGTGGTAGCGACTAAACTAAATATTAGCGCTAATATAAAATTATGTATATTTGCTGTCTACATTCCTCCTTCCATTGCTTTTGATGAATATGAAACCTTTCTTGATGCACTGTGTAGCACTGATGGTGTTCTAGAAGGCCAAATTATTATCGTTGGAGACTTCAATACTCCATCCTATGATAGTGGCATCAGGAATAGGTATAGTCATAATTTGCATAATTTTAAAGAGTTTTTATGTTTAGAGCAATATAATAAGATATTGAATACTTTCAATCATAAACTAGATCTAATATTCTCAAATATCAACTGTGTAGTGCATAAGTCCGAATTTCCACTTGTACTAGAAGATCCGCATCACCCTTCACTTGATATTGAATTCACTGTTAAAGCGTCTCAGAAAACCTTATTTCCACGGAACCTTGAATCGAGTAATTTTAACTTTAGGAAAGCTAACTTTCCATTACTGTATAGCACACTTCTATCAACTGACTGGTCTTCATTAACCAAAGTGAATGACTTTAACGTAGGTTGTTCACTTTTTTATGAAAAACTGAATGAATTGTTTGAGCAGTCAGTTCCTAGAATTAAAATAAAGAGCTCTAACCGTCACCCTTTGTATCCACCGTGGTTTACCGCACCAATAATTAAACTTTTAAAGAATAAGAACAAGTTACATGAAAAATGCAAGAGATTAAAAGATATCACATATTACAATAAGTTCAAAGTTCTACGGGCGGAATGTAAAAGTCTTGTACAGGATGCCTATAAAGAATATTTACTCGAAATTGAAAACACTATTTCTCGCGAACCTAAGAAACTTTGGAGTTATATAAATAACAAAAAAGGACAATCGCGAATACCGGGTTATATGCACTTCAACGGTATCGAGTTGACTAAGCCAGATGAGATTGTTAATGCATTTGCTAGTTTCTATGAGAATTCATACATAACATCAGATCCTAATGTATCCAATTTAAACATATTAGAGTCTAATTCTTTCACCATTCAGGTGCCTCAGATCACAGAGGATGGTATTGATGGAATTCCCAGTTTCCTCCTAAGAGACTGCGCTGTTATATTTGCGAAACCGTTGTGCCACCTATTTAATCTAGCCTTGCGCAAATGCACATTTCCTGAATTATGGAAAAAAGGTTGCATATGTCCAGTTTTTAAAAAAGACAATACCAATAACATCAATAACTATAGACCTATATCTTTATTGTGTAATTTTGCCAAGATTTTTGAGTCCATACTTTTCAAACACACATACTCCTGTGTCAAAACATCAATATCCTCTCTACAACATGGATTTATGGAAAAACGGTCAACTATCTCAAATCTTGCTAGCTTTAGCGAATACGTTTCAAAGGCTTTAGACAATAAACATCAAATCGACGTAATCTACACTGACTTCCGTAAAACCTTTGATCAAATAGATCACTATATATTATTGGGCAAGTTAAAATCGCATGGCTTTTGTGACTCTTTACTTATGTTTTTCTATTCTTATTTAGTTGGTAGGGAGCAATATGTTAGATATCAAAACTTTTTATCCAATTCATTTATTTCTACTCCTGGAGTCCCACAGGGTTCCAACTTGGGCCCTTTGCTCTTTCTGCTGTTTATTAATGATATAGTTAGTGTAGTACAATGTAATAAGCTTTTATTTGCAGATGATTTAAAAATTTTCTATAAAATTCGTTCCAAAAGTGACTGCATTGCTATGCAAAACAGTGTGGATGCAATGGTTCAATGGTGTAAGCTGAACCGACTGCACTTAAACATTTCAAAATGCAA
This sequence comes from Lagria hirta, assembly GCA_947359425.1. Classification (NCBI taxonomy): domain Eukaryota; kingdom Metazoa; phylum Arthropoda; class Insecta; order Coleoptera; family Tenebrionidae; genus Lagria; species Lagria hirta. The sequence goes on along the minus strand of OX375795.1, from coordinate 30,079,889 downwards.
TGTTGTTACATACTCCAGAAAAACTTTGAGTACAAGTTTCCCTTACCACATTAATAGCATCCTACTTGCTAGGAAATCTGAAATAAAAGACTTGGGTATTATTTTGGATGAAAAATTTACATTCACTAATCATGTCAATGAAATAATAACAAAAGCCTTTAAGACATATGGTTTTATATACAGGAACTACAAAGAATTTTCAAACATAAAAACTTTAAAAATATTATATTGCTCCCTAGTACGTTCCAGACTCGAATATGGAGCCTTGATATGGTACCCCATTTATAATATTTATATTAGTAACCTTGAAAGTGTTCAAAGACGATTTTTAAAATTCCTTTCTTATCAGCTTGATGGGGAATACCCAATTAGAGGGTTTAACCATAACCTACTTTTGAATAGATTTAGTTTCAATTCTTTGCAAGTGCGGCGAGTAATCATTAACATAAAATTCCTGTACAACCTATTGCATTCCAATATTGACTGCCCTTACCTCGTACAAAAATTAAATTTTTTTATTCCTCGTATAAACTCACGTCAGTGTCAGACTTTTTACAGCATGCCTCGTAAGTCTAATGCCCTACTCAGGTCACCAATATCTCTCATGTGCGATCAATTTAATATGATCTCTGAAACTTGCGATATTCATGCTGACAGTCTGAAAATGATAGAGAGACATATTCAAAAGTTTGTTGACTCTTCACTATTTTGATATCTTTGTATCTCTTACTTTTTTTTAATTTGTAGTATTTGTGTGAACTAATTTATGCAGCGTTATGTTAATTTTTTTTTTATTATTATTATTATTATTTTTTTTTTTTATATTCATTTGTATTGTTTTGCAAAAATTAAAATATGTATTTAACATTTTTTCTGTAATTGGGTGTAAAAACCTGTAGAAAAATAAAGTTATTATTATTATTATTATTATTGTTATTTCCTAAGCGTGTTGGTTCAAGATTCTTTGCTAAAAACGATATCACAAAAATTTTACATGTGTGAAATTGTTGCTCTTTCAAAAATTTTTGTAATATTGGATACAGAAACTTGTCGTCTTCTGTTTGTCCAGTTTTCTGTAATGAATGACTAATTTGTGCTTTTTTATCTCATTTATGTCTCTGCTCTGCTTTTTATCTGATTCGATTTTGTAACGTTCACGAATAATCCGAGATGTCTTGCGGGGTGTACGGCATTGCGTTTTAGCGTTTTTTTTAATCTTTAGTGGTTTTTTGTAGATGCTTGTTACTGGAAGTTGGTTTTATTCTAGTCAAAATAAATTGCTGTATTTTGCACACATTTTGGTGTATTGAGTCGATTTTCCGTTTTCATTCATGTTTCAAATTTAAAATACTACCGAATTTGTTTACTTTCTGTACTATCTTTTTTTTTTTGCTGGTTGTATTATATCATAATATTTAAGTAATTTGCCATCCAGATTATAATTTTTTGATATATTATATAGAAAATTTGATAAATTTATATGGAAAACAAATTAGTTTGAGTTTTATTGTACGTTTGCGCTACCTATGAAAAATTCATCGGCTAATGTTTTTTTAATATTACTGTTTTATGCTTCCAATCTAATGTTACATATTGTATTTTTCCATTTTTTTTTGGGTATAGACACTTTTTTAATTATTCTTAGTGTTGTTCTAGTTTTTGTTAGTTCTAATAGTTTTTGCTGAGCATAAGAATGTTTAATAGTATCTAAAAATATGAAAAATTGAATTCACAGTGCCGTTAGATCTGTCAAAAATCACAAAATTTTGTTGAAATAGGAACATGTTTTTAAAGGTTTTTCTCTCCAATAGATTTTATGCAATCCGGAAATAAATGACGCTGGTTTCTGCTGCAGAATCAAAAAGCAATGGGTTTAATACTCAATTTTTTGATTGTCAATAACTCGATCCTTGATATTTTGTTCCCAGAATGCAGGAAACACAAGCTAAAACTGAGTTTGTGGGGTCCCCACTCTTGTCCCACGGCCGCCATCTTAAAAATAGGGGTTGAACTATATCTGTACGGTAAAAACAAACTTGTTAAAAGTTATGAAATAATATATATACTGTTAAAATAATTTGATATTGATTGCTTTATTTATTTTATCAAATGAATGACACTTAACCTTAAAACAGCACATTTTTGACATTTGTCTGATTCTTTGATTTGCTGGCTTAGTTTGGATGTGTGCAAAATAGTGCCTTGCCACACATAAAATTTCAGGGCAAAAATAATTTCAAATTCGATTAAAAATTATTTTGCATTTTTTTTGAGTTATATAAATGTTTTCCGTCAGTTTACAATTGACATACGTTTTTTATTTCAACGCCTGTTGTATAAAAGAACTTTTTAATAGCACTGTAAAATTATTGAAGAATAACTTTTTATCACCGCATAGGCAACTAAATATTCTAGACTTTACATAATATATTTAGACGGAAATTTAATATTGTGACTGACTACAGACTTTTGTAAAGTTTTTTTAAATTAAAAAAACTAAGTTTGAAATTAGTTAGGTGACCTCTACTTGAAGAATGAAGAAAGGTTTCAATTATTTGGTAGAGCAGCTATTTGTTTTTTATTTTAACGATATTGATTTATAGTTCTAGATGAGACGTTACAAATGCCAAATTAAAAAGAGCTTGAAAAAAAGCATTACTTTTCGCTTGTATGAAAACTGTGAAAATAATGTTTAGAATAAGTAAAGAAAATTTTTGCTAGTATTAGCTTTTTTATACTCAAGCTGACAAGAAAACATTGTCTTATGAAGTAGGTACTAATTGATTGCTTTGGATTGTTTGATATTATAAACTATTTAACACAGCCTTATCACTTGCCAAAAAGCTTTTTTTCAGGTTATCATCAGCAGATGAATAAAATTCATCTTGTGTTTTATTTTTAGTTGTAGTTTTATTCATTCTCTGATGATGACTACATGGTGATGAAAGCCGCTCTCAACACCTAATACACTAACTTTTAGGCAAGCGGTAAAACTGTGTTAAACGTAGGAATGTACTATGTCAAATTAAGGAAAATAGTATTTCAAATTGACAAAAACAACTGGTAGTTGTGGAAGTTATTTGGCAAGCTCAATTGGAAGCGTTTGTGTTAATAGATTATTTTATAATTTGTAATGTTTTTTTTTTCCATAATTTATTAATATTTTCTACAATTCAATTTTTTTTTTTGCATAATATAATGCTGCTTTTTACTCTTTAGTTATCATGGTTTAAAATAATATTATCTTCTATTGAACAGACTCTTCTTGATTACAAGGACGAGGGGATGCAATATGCAACTGAATTAGGTATGGAGTGTTATAATCATTGGAGCAGTTTCTGCTCGCACACTTAAGAGGGATTGAGTATGTAACAAGCACTCTCTCTTGCTTCCGAAGGACTAAATCAATATTTTATCAATATAATCAGCATAATCAATTAAAAACAATGTTTACTTATTACAAAATTCAAATGAAATTTTGCATTATTAACGTCAAAAATAAAGGTCTTTTTCCGTTATAAAACAACATTCTAATCTTTGAAAAACATTAATTTGAGTTTTAATTGTAAGTATTGTCTGTGAAACCTGTTTTTTGGTCTTTAGAAATATAATTTATTTTATGTTCAAACATAAAGGTTGCTTGGCACTGTCTTTGTGGTATCAGAAATTGTACAATTTTTAGTTACAAGCGACCTTTCGCTTTTTTTATAGAATTTTTATTGAAATTTAAAACTTATAAAATGTGTTTGGATAACAAAATTTTTGTTATATTTAAATATTTTAAAACGAAAGAACAGCGTTTTTACGGCAAGATAAAAATTTATGTTACACTTGAATGTAACCACTTTATATAGTATAATTAGGTTAGAAGAAGTTGTCTTATAAATTGTTTACAAAAGTCTATGATACCTATTTACTTATTACCAAAATAATAGAAACGAGTGAATTATGGTCTGTATCTTGCTACATTTTTACACCATTTACTTAAATAGGTTATTTAATACGTAAAGTATCCTATTAATCAAAAAAGTTCCTCTGATTCTAAAACTTTTTTTTAATTTGTTTTTCTTTTATGTGGAAGCTCAAGTAATTGAGTTCTTATCTTAGCTTGTTCAACCTTTTGGGTGCGGATTGATGGCTTTTTGAAGAATTTTGGAAAGTTTGAGAATTTCGCTCATTTGTTTTTGTTTCATGAATTTTTTGAGTTAGCATTATTTTTGAGCTTGTTTTTCTAATTCATGACGACCTTAAAACTTTAAATTAAATATGAGTTTTTGGCAGTTTATGTTTTTTTTCAACGAAACTGAAGCTCTTATCGAAGTTTCAAATAGACATTATTTTTCCTCAAATTGTAGACAAGACTACGTGAAACTTTGTAAGTTAATCTGTTCTTAACACATTCATCAATTATTGATATTAGTAAAATTTTAATAAAATCAGACTTACTATCTAAAATCCGCAACTAATAAAATCAATTATCATATTTTGTCTTCCCTAAATAATTGACATGGCTTATTTTTTTTTTTTAAACACAATGTAATCCTCTGAACAAAAAGCATTTTGGCGATAAAAATTAATAGATCAAAGAGCAAATGAAAGCAATTCGATATACAAAATGTTTTCTAAGCTAACATTGACTGACGGTATACTGAGTTTACATAACATAATTACAAAGTGTTGATGACTGTAATGAACAACTTGTGGAAAATGTGGTGAAAGTAAGAATTCTTTAGAAACCGGTACTTTTCCTAACTGCGTGCAAACAGCTATTATTATTCCTCTCCATAAAGGAGGTGACAAAAGTAATGTTGCTAATTATAGACCAATAGCTCTCTTACCAGTTCTCTCTAAAATTATTGAAAAGCTAGTTAAATCTTGTCTTATGACCTTTCTTACAACATTTGAAAACCAAATTGGCAAGAAGCCAATATTTCTTGCTAATTTGGTTTTCTAGCAAATAAAAATACAAATGATGCGATAGTACTTATGAAAAAATTAGAATTTTATGGTATTAGAGGCATTTCTTTGAAGTGGTTGACATCCTTTTTGTCTAACAGAGCTCAAATTGTAAAACCAAATCAAGGCTCGGTTTTGGGCCTAGTGCTTTTTTTAATCCTAAAAATTGATATTGCTGATCTTATTTAATGAATTAGTGATAAAATTTATCTGTTCGCCGATGACACTAGCATCACTTGAAGTCACTCTGACAGCAAGTTCTTCTACCGTATTTTTTCTGATGACCTTGCGATTGCCAAATCATGGTGCGATTCTAATAGTCTCAGCTTAAATACAAATAAAACTCTAGCTCTTTCTTTTAAAGGTAACAATCAATCGATTTTTATCAACAACAATAATGTAATAAACACTGTCGATTCGGTAAAATTCTTAGGTCTTCTTATAGAAAAATCTCTTAAATGGTCAACCCTTATAGACATACTAGCTAGTAAACTAGCGACTGCTTGTTATGTTTTACGATCTGTCTGCAGAGAACTGAAGACTGAAACAGCTCGTTCTACCTTTGCGCTTTTTGAATCGCATCTGCGATATGGTTTACCCTTTTGGGGAAATTGCACAATTAATCGATTTGAATGCATCTTTAAATTACAAAAAAATCTTTTTGCTACACTCTTGGATTGACTAGCAGAGAACATTGTCGTCCGTATTTTGTCGAACATAAGATTCTAACACTCTCTGCTTTGTTTATTTTAGAATCAGTCTGTCTTGTTCGCAAACACCTTAACGATATTTACACCTAACGCTCATAGGTACTTAATAAGAAATTTTTACAGTGTCTACTTACCTCTTTCTCCATCTGAACTTACAAAAAACTCCATTTCGTACAAAGCAAAAAAAAATTATAACTCACTTCCCATTCACCTAAAGTCTTTTTCCACGTACGTATCTTTTCGCAAAGTGTTTAAGTCTTATTTAGTTAATAAACCGTTTTAGTCTTTAGATGAATATATGTAGTTATTAATTTGAAAGTTTTTTGGGTAATACATATACTAGTTCATTAGCAGTTCTAACAATAAAGCGTATTATTAATAAAAAAAAATTTTTTTCTAATTAAAGTTTGCTAAAAGACAGAGTATTCAATTGCTAAAAATATTTTTTTATGATTAATTCAAAGATTAGTGCCACAGTGATATCACTGTGACATTTCATAAAATGAGTTTTGTATCTTATTGTTCAATAAATTCCTTATAGTATATCTGTATATCTTTCTTATAACATTCAGGAAGGTTTGTCACCTTCTGTTTGGAGACTCCCAGTTGATTTTTGTTTGCACGGTCTAGTCTAGTGGAGAAAAAAAGCTTATAACACAAGACAAGTGGAACTGGAATAAGATTGAGTATGGTTTGTTTGACTTTAGTCGTATTATTCTGGACATACTTATACCAGAATTTCATATTTTGCATACACGTAATGTATGCAAATGTGTTTAAAATTAAATCCAACTTGGTTAGCTTGTATTTTTTATAAACAATCAGTTTGCCAACGTTTTAACACAAATGCAAACTGTAAATTATTGTTTTTTTAACCGACTTAAGAAAAAGAAAGAGGAAATCAATTTGACTGTATTTTTTTTTATCTGTGTTACTTCAGAATATTTTTCTGAGAAAATCGATTTTAATGATTTCTAACTGACTTTAAAAAAAGGAGGAGGTTATCAATTTGACTGTATTTTTTTTATGTATCTTCTCTAAGATTTTTTTTAGTCAGTGGTTTTTAAGTTATTCTCAATAATGCTTTTATTGACATACATCTATTCTTGACATTTAATAGTATTGATTATAAAAATTTATGAAAAAAAAATTTCAATATAAATAAACAATAGTTTTTATATTTATTTAATTAAAGCAATTTGAATATTATTAATTATGTTGTTTAATGTGTTTTGAATGCATTACAATATCAAGGAAAATGTCTTCGTGATAAATTTCTCTTATATAAGCGCAAATTTGAAAAAAAAATTATATAAGCTAGTATCAATTAGTTAAACATTAAGTAAACAGTAGATTTTCTATTTTGAGATAAATGTTTCTTCCTTTTATCGTTTGTCTTATTCAAAAAGCGTTGTCTCATATTAGCAGCGCGTTTAGTAGATCTACATTGAAACAATAATAGTAATTAAAACCACTAAATATTTAAAATGAAAAAAAAGTTTAAAAAAAAATAAAAACCAACCTCAAAAATAAAAAAATGCACTAAAAAGTATAAAGTTATTGCGTAGACTTGTATTCTTGAAAAACAATCAAATTATTTGGATACTATAATGTACAATTATTGTTATTTTTGGAGTCGGTGTTAGTCAAGGTAGGTTTGTAAAAGGTTGTATATATTATGATTAGTATAGATATAGATACTGATTATAATATATTATGATATACTAATCACAATATTAGCATACACAATATGTAAACTAATCACACGCGGCGCACAGGCGACCCGACGCAAGCGCTCATCCTACCTTGACCGGCACCGACCTCAAAAATAACCGTAATTGTACCATATAGTATCCAAATAATTTGATTGTCTCTCAAGCATACAAGTTTACGCTATTAACATATACTTTATAGTGAATTTTTTTATTTTTTAAAATTGGGTTTTTTTTATTGTAAAATAGACATTCTATTTGAATTTGAAAAAAAAATATGTAAAATCTTAAACAACGCAACTAGCAAAAAAATTTTACGGACACGTATTCTTATTTCTGGGACAATTTACAGAATGTTTCCAAAAAACATATATACAAAAATGTTTTTCATGACTCTCATAATTCTTAATAATTTGGAAATATAGCTTATACAAATTTGTATGTTAATTTTAGTAATAATATAATAACTTGAGTAGATGCTTTATGCAATGATTGAGGTCGTATGACAATGTGACACATATGAGCATTCTGTATTTAGATAGTATATGAATACATGTTGGAATATGCAAATTTAATTGCATCACTTGTAACATGCACAAACTTTGCTTTGTTAATAGGAAATCTTTGCAATGAAATGCATCGTTTGAATTACGCTGGCAAGCCATGTGACGCTACTATTTGTGGCATATATGCTACAATTTGCATTAAAATTGCGTTATTAAGAGTAGTTGTAGTGGTTGATGTTTCTAATTGAAGAAAACTGCTCATGCCACTTGGGAAACCAACTCCTTAAATAAAAATTTGCATCTTCAACTTAATTAAATTCTATATAACAGTCTAAAATAAGCTGAAAAAAGCCAAAAGCTTAAATTATAACAAAATCATTGCTTGAAAATTGTTTATTAATCCACAAAATTTTTCTAAAAAGTTAACTACGTCACTAATTTTATCTCTTTTGTAGTGAGTTTATGTAGTAGAATCTATGACAAACAATCGCATAATAATGCAATAAATATAACGTTCTTCTTTGTGCAAATTTGTACTCTGCAACTAGAATTAATTGCGCTAAAATCTATTATTGCTGCAGCTGGCTCTGAGAAATTGCATGAATTTATGCAATAGAGTTAGTTACAGATGATTGCAATCAATTGTTAGTCTGTACATTTTTGCAATAAATTATGGGTTATTAGAAAACATTATCAATAATAGGAATTGATATTTATTATTTAATTCTTCTGATTAAGAAGTTTAATACAGGCTGTGCTAAAAGAATCACACTGTTATATGAAAGTAGCTCTAAAAAAACTTGAAATCTCGATGAGACTATTTTTATTTTAATGTAAATACACAAAAAACCTTTAATGTGGTGAAAGGGGCATGATAAACTATAATGATCCAAAGAGCAACTAACTCGAAAGTGACTCCCGGCAAGGTCACTCATGCAGAGTGAGTGGTAAAGAAAAAGACGATCAAAGGTCTCATCAAGAAAGTCTTACTTTTTTAGTCAATTTTAAGTAAATTTGAGTCAAGGATATGTAAATTTTTATGTGAGAAGAGATTCTCTCCAGAAATTTTTTTTTAAGAGAGCAGTGATTTAAGCCGTGTTATGAACGTGTTTCTACTTTACAGTGGTTGTTTTCTTCTTATTAGCCTAATACTAAAAAATGGGTATGTGTTTGCAAGTGTTTTGTATGCGCTTAACACAACAAACATGCAAAAAACTGAATCGCTTCAAGATGGGAATTTTTCGAAGGTTGAAGAATGGATGAGTGAAAACCAACAAAATCTTTACCTAATATATGTGAAAAAAAAAACACCAACTTGATGGTATTGAAAAAAATATTAACAGCCGCAATTGTTTTTATTTGGAATATTTGGAAAAATAATGAACAAATAATGTTTTAAATGACATGTACAAACATAAGTTGAAAATAAAACAAGCCATTGCAAAATTGGTTTAACTCGCCAAAGTTCTTTGAAGAAAAAGTTTGTAATAGGTTGAGAGACAATGAGCAAAAGAGATTGATGCTGCAACTTATCTGTGAGAACATAAAATACAGACGTTCCAAGTTGCACTGGTGGTAGGACTTGTGAAAGATTGTACATAATACGTGTTTAAGAAGACATTTAAAAACATTGAAATTATTACTTCGAAACGACGGAAAACACACATAAGTAAAAAAAAATAACAAGAAAGCATCAAACAAACTATAATAAGTGCGGAAAATTGAAGTGTCTGCTGGTTTTGAAAACAATGAAAAACTTTGTAAAGATTAAGGAAACGGAAATTAAAATAAAAAACATTAAAATCAATGGAACATTTTATGTTGTAGAAGTAAGATAAGGAAACCAACGTTAAAACGTTTTAAAATCTAATTAGGCAACACACAGAATGTGCAAATTGTGCTAAAAACTATTATTTTTTTAATGTTGTTTAAGTACATAGTAAAAGTGTACTCAACTTTTTTACAATTGCTTCTAAAAGCACCTTAAAGCTGAAACATGACGTCTAAGCAAATTTGTACTTTATTCAATGTGTTATTTTTGCCATAATAATGTCTTACCTAAAAACATTGTTGTCTAGAAAAATATATTGAGCCCCGACATCGGCGACTACAGTTTTTAAGCTTGAGGATTTCAAGGTTGTTGGAGGTGTTTGTGCCAAGAATGTTTCCTGAAGCAGCAATGTCTAGCTTTTTAAATTTTCCAGTTTAATCGATTAAATGAAAAGTTCAAATAAAATTTGAACATGAAAAGTCATAAAGGTTATTATTTTGACAGCCACTGGCGGTGACAGGTTTTCGAAGACGTATTTTTCTTGTAAAAAGATGAAGACTATCAGTTTGAGAAAAAAGTCCTAGCAACCAAATAATAACCAAAACTTTTATAAAAGGAATTCTAAAGTGGCAAGCGGGCTTGGTAGTATTTTTAACGACTTTATGATAAATTCGTGAAGAAAATATTGTGAAAACTCACAGATCTCTGTGGAATTAGTTTTTATTGTTTTGCAAATAAAGGCATTATTTTATTTTAAAAGCTACAAAAACGGGACAGTTAAACATTGGTCAGATCAGTATCAGAACAGGTCAGAAGAATTCTTTGATGAAAACGAATGTGTTCATACTATAAATGTTGTAAAAATAAAAGTTCCGAATTAAAAACGCAAATTTTTTTATAACAATTAATTGGTTAGGTAAATAGACACCCTTACCTAGGTTGAGTTAACCTCTAGGGGTTTATTCTACTTCATAATAAATATCTAGAGGTTTATTCGGGTTATATCATATTGGTTGAAGTTCTAAATTTCATGGATTCTGATTAACTGTATGGATTGATCAAAGTAATTTTGTGAGTATCTGTTTAATAATTCCGTATTTTTTGTATAGCTGCATCAATGTGAGTTAAGAATTGACAATAAGCGATTTGTGTTATAGAGAGGTTTGTATTACAGCGGTTACACAAATGTTTATATAATTATATAGCCAATGATAAATAAACGTGACAACTGAAAAAAATTGTTTTAACTTTATTGACTCAAAACATTATGACTGAGATAGTAAATGACTTTTTTTTAAATAATTTTTTTAATAATATTGTGTTTTTACATCAATGTTATTAGTAAAATATTTGATTCTATATAAACCATTGTCTAATTTTCCTTCTTTGCCGTTTTTTTTTCTTTAACGTTTTGTCAAGTTTGGACTTTGAAACATTATTATATCTTGAAAAGAATAAATAAGTATATTCTGTAGCAAGGTTAGAATGGAAACTTGATAGATCGAATTTTTATTTTAATCCAGTAACAGATTCAGAATTCTTTGACTTTGTGTTTTCGAATCTCTAATTTTTACCAAAATTTATTTAAATTCAGCAGCTCCATTATTTGACACGCACCATATATTAATTACAGCAATATTTTGTTAATTAAGCACAAACAGTAATGCAGAATTTTCTATCAGTAAGAGCTGTGATTTGGGGTCTCTCCTATAAATTTTTCAATTTCTGTTTTGTCTAAAATTTTGGATTTTTTTGAACGATAGCTTACATTTTTATTTTTTAAATAAGATTCCAGTTTTGAACATTTTGCTTCACGTTCAAGGTTTTCTTCAACATGGAATAAATGGACGATAGCGTTAGCGGCCGAATCTTTTTAGCTTTGTATTCCAGATATGCCCATATCACACTTTCAGACATCTTTTTCAAATTTTTAGAGTCACACTACTTTATGAAATTATTGTACGCAGTTTTGTATTGTCTAGAATACATTTCCGGGATAAGACTAGAAACCGCGTTTCGTGCGTTGAAAGTGATCCGGAAGCAGATCACTTTCATCACTTTCAGAAATTAAAAATTTTAAATAAAAGCCTTGCACATGCGTCGCGAAATTTTTTAAATTGTAATGTTTGTTTCTTGGTTGCTATGTGGTTGCTATCATAGCTAATTGGTCAGAACAGACCAACCAGATTTAACAGCAAGATGTTGATTAAAATCATCCGGTCGGATAAAAATCAGATTATTTTCTCTATATTTTGAGTAAGCTACAGTTTTCAAAAAAAAGTTGTTTGATACTCAACTGCGAAATTCTTTTACATTCTCGAATGCAAAAGTATCATTTTGCAATCTAGAATCAAAAATAACTATTAAAATTTGAAACTTTTGTTTTAATTTTTTTGTTTTAATTTTTTGGTTTTTTACCTACATAGTTATATTTTTTTAGAATTTTAAAAGAATTTTTTATTAATTTTTAAAAAATTTACTTATCAGAAGAGCGCCTTAATAAGGATTTTATCTTTTTGTACCTAAAATATCCTTAAATCCATGGCAATCTCTGAATGTCCTTATAGTATAATAAAAAGTAAAACATGACAGCGGCATCTCTGTCTGACAAATTTTAAATTTTTGAAATTTTCTTTGTAAATTATGTTTATTTTTGAAATAAAATTATTACGGGGGCACATAAAAATGTATTCTTTTCTAATGTGTAAAAGTTTTTTTCGTATATGATAGCCCCCTTAAGCGCTAAAGGTACAACCAATAAATTCGAAAAGTGAAATGGAACGTGTAAAAATCGTGATAATAACGGCTAAACTTACTATTGATAGATTCTATATCACTAAGGATTTTCATCAACAAATGTCATGTGTCAGTGTCTATCCTGTCAGTCGTATCGTAATTTTACAAAATACTAGGTTTATACACGTTGTCGTAGGCAACCCTCTACTCAAGAGAGTAGGTAAGCACCCGGAGGGTGCGAAACCATACTCTCGTACAAAATATAAAGTAAAACATGATAGCGGCATCTCTGTCTGACAAATTTTAAATTTTTGAAATTTTCTTTGTAAATTATGTTTTTTTTCGAAATAAAATTATTACGGGGGCACATAAAAATGAATTCTTTTTTAATGTGTAAAAGTTTTTTTTGTATATGATAGCCCCCTTAAGCGCTAAAGGTACAACCAATAAATTCTAAAAGTGAAATGGAACGTGTAAAAATCGTGATAATAACGGCTAAACTTGCTATTGATAGATTCTATATCACTAAAGATTTTCATCAACAAATGTCATGTGTCAGTGTCTAACCGGTCAGTCGTGTCGTAATTTTACAAAAATCTACCGAAATACAGCTAAAATCTATAAAATATTTATTAAACAAACGTGGGGCTTTTATTTATAAAGTTTTCCCATCAAGAGATTTAATGTAATTTCGTTAAGAAAGAAAATTTTATAAAATGTAGCCCCCCAAACTGTCAACGGAGTGAACTGAGAATATAATAGGAGAACAATTCAATGAATATTTAAATGAAAACATTGTTTAAAAACTATTTTGAAGCGACCGATAAAGGTTTGATTAATTTTTTAAAAGATTTTAAGGCATTTTGTAGAGAAGTGCCCCAAAATGTCAACGGAGTAGAGTGAGAATATAATGTGGAAATTACAATAGATGTCGACATTTAAAGATTATTTTGCAATGGTTGATAAAAGTTTGTATAGATTTTGTTTAGTTTTTTTAACAGATTTCATGACATTTTTAGAGAAAGGAGTCTTTTTTTTGGTTTCGGTCAAAATATCAAAAACTCACAAAAAAAAATTGTCAAATTGACAGCTTCAGGTTATTATAAATTGGCTATGGTTGAAAGAAAAGATTTTGGGTTAATAGTTCTTTTAAAATTGAGCCCCAAATTAATTGAAATGCTTTTTTATATTGGAAAAGATAGAAGAAATAATAGAAATAAAAGTCCTGGGTATATTTTTTGACTTTTTTTTATCAAATACTAAAATCTTCTATTGATAGAGCATGCCTGAAATTGGTATTTGAAAATGAAATAATGAAAGACAATTTTAAATTTACCGCTCTAATATTTTTGACATTGTTGTTGTTAGCAACAAAAAAAATATAATAATAAAATAATTATTTTTAGAATTTTTATAAAGTATTTACATATTTTACAAAATTAAGTGTAAAAGTGTTGTTTTTTTTTGTAAAATATAAATGAAAAGATTAAAATAAAGTAAGTTTAATAATTATTTAATCTCATTGTCTATAATTTTTTTTTTAGATAAGGTTTGATAAAAATTTTTGAGGAGACACCTAATTTTTTGCCTGTTTTACATTTTTTTCTTTATTATAATATGGGAATATAATACGAATGGCTAGAAGAGCCTTTTTGATTATATTATATAAGATATAGAACTGTGGTTGTCGGAAAATTATAATTGTGCATACGAAAAGTGAGGTTAAGTTGTGTTTGGGGCCTATTCATGTAAAAAGATTTATATAAATGAATTAAAATCAGATGGAAGTGAAAAATTATTTTCGAAAAGTATCTATACAGAATATATATTTTTTTCTCAATCGTACGTACTTATTTTTATATTTTTAAATAAACAATTAAATATTTTAAAAAAAATACAATTGTTGACATAATCAATTAAAAAATACAAAGTGATCACTAAATATTAATGATTTATATTTTATAACTAACATGAAATATGAGACGTTTTTCTGCCAATTTTAATGTACAAATTTCTATAGAGTGGTTGTTTTTTTGAATTTGATTTAGAATATATAACTAAAATATAAATAATTTTTTTTGATTTTTTCTTTAGATTATATATGATTGTAATTGAATGATTACATATTTTGGAAAAATTAAATAGAAAATAGGAAAAAATTAAGAAAATTAGAAAAAAAAAACAAATAGAAAAAAAAAGAAAGAAAGAAAGAATAAAGTATATAATTAATAAAATGTAATACGAACTTTTTCAATAAAAATAAAATATGGTTGTTTTATTTTTACCTTATATATATAAGAGAGTAAAGTGAGCAAGCAAAAGGGCGAATAAATAAAAAAATATAATAATAGAAACAACAAAAAATATATAAAATAACAATTTTAATTTTGAAAAAAAAAATAGACTTGCTTTTGAAGAGATTAAAGAGAAGAGAAAGAAAGAAAAAAATTGGAAAAAAAGAACAATAAAAATTAAGTATATTAAATAAAATGCAATGTAATTTTTATTAATAAAAAAGAAATTTTGTTGTTTTATTGTTGCCGAAGGTAACATCTTACATATAAGAAAGTATGGTAAGCAAAAATATAGGAGAGTATGGTAAGCAAAAGAAGGAATAAATAAAAAATAAATACATAATAAGTGAAAAAAATTATATAAAATAATAATAAATAGTAATTATATTTTTAAAAATTATAGTAGTATATTTAATATGAACATAAAAAAAATAAAAAGGAAGAAAAAAAAATATAATAAAAAAAATGTGATATAAATTTTTTTAACAAAATTCAAATTTTGTTAAATTTGTGTAAGATAGTAGGGTAAATACAAAGAAAAATAAATAAAAAAATATATAAAATAATAATGAATAGTAAAAGTATTTTAAATGTATAATAATAATGTAAATATGTAAATGATAATAGATTTACATATGTTGCCGTAGGAAACTATTACAATAAAAATAAAAAAAATACTTTAATCGTAATTAATAATATGTTTGCTTCATTACAACAAAAAAGAAATGGGAAAGATAGAAAAATAATAAAAAAGGAATAAGTATAATTTATAAAATATAATAAAAGATTTTTAATACATACAAAATATGGTTGGTTTACGTTTGCTTTATATGTACGAGAGTAGGGTAAGCATAAGAAAGATTGAATAAAAATATATTAATATAAAACACAAAATAAAAAGAAATCATATAATATAATAGTAAATAATATTTATTTTAAAGGTAAATAATACCAAATTGTTGCCGCAGGTAATAATCTAAATGAGAGAGTAGAATAAGCACAAAAAGAAATAAATAAAAATTTATTAAAATAAAAAAAATTATTAAACAATAATCCAATAAAAAAAAAGTGTGTTTGTTCTATGGTTGCCGAAGGCAACCCCTCTAGGTTCATACACGTTGCCGTAGGCAACCCTCTACTCAAGAGAGTAGGTAAGCACCCGAAGGGTGCGAAACCATACTCTCGTATAATAATAATATCTAACAGTGACAGTTCTAAAATTTATCTATTTACTTTGTTCAGCATACATAGTTACAGAATATTCATTCGGTCACTTGTCATGGAATGAAAATACATGCGAAACACATAAGAGCCAAGTGTTCCGGAATGAATATTCTACCTCAAGAGTGAGAATGTATACTTTCTATATTAAAAAAGAATTTATAATTACTGCATTCAGTAACAGTCGAAGAAAAAAAAAACTATATATATATATATATATATATATATATATTTTATTTATTTATTTAAGTTTTGGTTGTCTTAAATATACTCATTGTTTAAGCATTTTGTCAAATGCACTTATTTTAAAGTTTTTTAGTTGCTAAAAAATCACATGTAAAGACACTAATGTTAAAGTTTTTTTAATTACTAAGTTTGACTTTATCATGTTATTGCTTTTCCTAATTTAACATCTTTCAAGAATGTAAAATGTTTTTTTGCTTAAAAATCTTTTTTGCTCAAAATAAGTTGAATAAACAAGCAAAATTGCTGATGCTAAACTCCTTTGATTATCTACCAAAGCTTAAAATAAATCTCCACTGTCTTTGAATCCGTTGACTATAATTTCATAATTTTAATTCGACTTTTTGTTTCTATCTTTGTTCAAATCAATTATTTAAATCAGTCTCATGTATACATCTTGAAAATCCGATTTGCATTTCAGGCAAATATTTATTTTTTCTTGCTCTGTTCAAGAGTCAAGCGGCTGATGCTAATTTTGCTTGAACTTAATTTCATTTGAAATATAACCTTTTTCTTGTTCTGCGAATTTAGGAATAAAACAGTTTGATTACATTATTTTGGATTTAGTCAGATTTAAAGCATTGGATTTTGCTTTTTGTAGAAAATTGTCTTTTATTGAAATATTGACATCTTGCGGAAAAGACCGTGTCGAAATTTTTAATGAAATTGTCGACGTTTTGCACTTTATTGGTGGAGGCGTCACCTGGATACTGGATAGGGCAATAAAAGTGAGAGCAGGTACGGTAACTCGTGAACCACGCTAGAGACAAAACTTATTCTGGCTAGACCTCGTTGCTGCTTGGGCTTATATTAATAAGCGAGGAAGAGAAAGCGATGAGAGGGGCAAAAGGGAACCTGGCGGAGAGTTCGGAAGAGAGAAAGCGGAAGCGCTTTATGTTGATGACGAAGAAGTATTTTTGAACAAGGATTTCCAAACGTTTGAGAGATAATAACCTGAATCTCTAATAAAGTTGTTTGGGTGTTTTACAATTTAGAAGGCTTCTCTGATTTTTCTGCAATCAACATAAAGCGCTTCTGCTTTCTCCGCAGCTCTCTCTTCCAAACTTTCCGCTAATTTTTCTTTTGCCTCTCTCACTGCTTTCTCATCCTCGCTTACCAATATCAGCCCAAGCAGCAACGAGGTCTTGCCAGAATAAGTTTCGCCTCTAGTATGGTTCACACGTCGAGCTACCGTGCTTGTTCTCACTTTTATTTTTTGTTCTAATGACGCGTCCACCGATGAAGTGCGAAACGTTGAGAATTTCATTAAACATTTCGACACGGTCTTTTCCGAAAGATGTCAATATTTCAATGACTTCGGGCCGTGAAAGCCTTTCACAACAACGTAGCTTAGTTTGAAACCGCACTGTTTTTGATGTTTATTATTATGAACATACAATTTGCATGCACTCAATAACGGATCCATCCCAATGGAATCAAACACTCATTTTATGAAACTACGTAAGCGTTATAAGACTAATATTAAATGTGAAATTATTATCAAGAATTAATATTTCACTGAACATTACACAATACAGAGAGCCATTGGCAGCATACAACTGATCGAACAATTTTAGTCTTTTGGACCTCTTCAAGTATACGTTCTAAGAACCTCTCTGCAATGCATAATTTCTTTTGCTGATTAATTTGTATTTCACTTGAAAGGTAAATACAAATGACAACGTGGGTGAGTTTACTTGAGGAAGTTATGTTGAGAACGGTATACCTGAAGAGATACATTGCACAAAGAAATCCTTGGGTTTTTAGACGTTTTCAGGTATATATTCTAAATCTAAATTTTTTTTCTTAAAATATTAAAAATTAAAATATTAAGTTTTTTATACCTGAGGTGTGCTAGACCTAAAGTGTTCTGTCTTTTAAAATCAGTGATACACAAATATTGTTTCACTTCAGTTTTTAATGTTGTCAAAATATTTAGAAAGTTGTTAAATAAAAATATTTAAAACTATCTATCAAGTACTTCTAAAAAATTTTGGAGTTTTGTGTAAAGAAAAATTTCTAAATACTAAACATTA
This sequence comes from Lagria hirta, assembly GCA_947359425.1. Classification (NCBI taxonomy): domain Eukaryota; kingdom Metazoa; phylum Arthropoda; class Insecta; order Coleoptera; family Tenebrionidae; genus Lagria; species Lagria hirta. The sequence continues at coordinate 30,061,704 of OX375795.1, read as the reverse complement.
TAGAAATTTTAGCGATATGTGTCATGTGGCGATATTGACATGTAGAAACCTGGTTTTCTCACTCTGATGTGAGAAGCGTCTAATAGATATCGCTAGTTCTACAAAACAAAACTTTATTTCAGTTTATCTCAGTATTACTGTAGATAGCATATTAATTGATAAAAATCATCTCTAAGAATTAAGACAAAAACCAAAGAAGGAGAAACAACATTTTACATACAAGAGCTGTTTGGTGTACAAATGCATAAACTTTGAGGGACCTACCATTGTCTCGATGAGTTTTGCTCTCGGCGACTTTTCTCACTAAAAATACGTAATTTTGTGAAGTAATCAGTAAGTTTTAAGTTCAATTTTTCAATAGGATTTTATTTTGATATAACATTTGAACAGATGACACAGGTTTTAAATGATTCAAATATAAAGTATATTTTGCAGTTATAAATTTATTGAGGTATTTAGTACTATAATATGTTATTGCCTTGATTGGGCTTTGAAAAGTAATACATAATAAACTTATTATTTTTGAAGATTCTGTTTTTAGCAGCTGATGAATTTTGATAGAACAATGGTAACCAAATTTGTTAGTGTGAAGCGCGTCAGATGAAGTTCTGACATGTTATTGTGGATTATTCTATTTTTGACGTACATTTTTATCACAAATGAATGGTTTAATTATGCTTTAAGTTTTCTTGAAATATATAAAGTGAAGGAAACGGTCTTGCTGCGTTTTTGGAAAAGTTGTCGAACAACATTAATGTGTTTTATGTTATGTTGTGTTGCATAGATTGTAACGTATCAGCTTATTATCAAGAGATCAAGATGAGACTAATATTTGCAAAGGTCATAAATCTATATTTCTAAGATGTCTTGTCGAAAATAAAGAAGATGATCTAGTTAACCTTGATTTTTAATTTTAATTCTAATCTCAAACTAAGCTGTTATTAGTCGTACTCAATTATAAGCAGGGCGTTGAAATTGGGCACGATTAATAATAGTTTAATTTAAAAATTACAATAAAACCGTAGAAAAAAAATGTTTTTTGATTTTACTTCTACAATATCGATTTTGTGAGACCGTTTTTGAAAAAAAGTAGTTAAACAAAATGAATTTTGTGAAATCGTTTTCAGTGACTTTTGCAGTTGGTTGGTATGGTTAGCAATTGTGACGTCAATAACAGTAACATTACTGTCATTATTTCAAATATTGTGTTATGGTTGTTATGCTATAACAACCTCAGAAAAAAGTCACTAGATAGAGTCCGTATATTTTTATAACCTTAGTGTTGAATTATACATTTTAATAGAAACAAAAAAAATAAGAACATTTTACACTCGTCTTGCAACACATTTTTGTCTCATTTTTGAAGCACTTGTGGTTCCGCCACATGTGCTTGTGCCACAAACAAATGTCTTGTGCAACTCATATAACAACATAATATTTTCTACGGTGCATATGAAAAGAGTTATTTACGTTATTAGTGCGGTAAGTTTTACTTTACAACGCAAAGTTTTAATTTTAAAGCACGACGTTTTGCAGAGTGCTTTAATAAAACCGCGGGCTATGAAATGATTAACGCACAATTAATGTATCCATCTTTTTAGCAAATGACTCAATTTTGTCTGTTTTGAAACTTCCAAAATTTGAATTGACTTGAGGTTAACAGCTTAAGCGCAATTAGTCTGCAGTTTAGAGCTCGATTAATGGTTAGCAAAGTACCACATCAGAAAATGGTATTATTTTTGAAATCTATAGGTCTTATTAAGTGCGGTAAATTGTCCTAGTATAAACGAACTATATTTATGACTAAACAACACTTTTTTTAGAGGTTTCTAAATGCAGATAATTTTTATGGTATTTTACAACAAGCCAGTGAGTCAAAGTGACAGATGGAAGCTTTTTGTGTGGAAACATTTAGATACCATAGTAGTTGACAAATCGTAAATATGCGGTTTACAATCGACGAGGCTAAAAAAGCTATTTTCCCTCCTCAAATAACGTTTTAAAAATGCTACATTTTTTTCTAGGTGCTCTTTTCTTCTTTTTTCCCTTCTTCAAGAATTTTCTAATGTTTTATTGTAGGAAATATTTTTATTGGAAATTACAGATTAATTCATTATATTATTTTTATTCGATTCTATTTAACAACTACTTTATTGATTTTATATAATAATATTGAATGTACAGTTGGTATTATCACAAATTGTAATTTCTTGAATTGCACTTGATAGAAACATTTCCACAGAGACTGTTGTCAGTGTTACCAACAAGATTAAATTTATTTTGATCATCACCAATCACTTCTTTTTCGTAGCGTTCACGAGACTTCTGTGTAAATGAACAATGAGCAAAACTTACGTCACTGTTTCTTCACTTTCAAAAACTTTTTTACTTGTAATTACGTTTGTTTATGTTGTTTCTAGGTCAATATTTTTCATTTTTTAAGATGGCGTTTCCAACAATTTGTTATAATAATTGAATTTTAAAAAAGATAACCTTTATTAGATTTAAAAGCAAAATTATACAACGTAGAAAAAAACTATGTAATTAACTCGGGAGAAAACGCATTTCCGGGCCTTCGTTTATTACTGCTCTCCGCTTCGCATCAGGCATTAAAAGACTCTCAGGTCGGTACTGCTTTATTATCTTCCCTTGATAAACAAATACCTAAGTATTTATGTAGAAATTGATTTTTAAATTTGGTGTGCGTTATACTGGAAATCGCAAATATATATTACTTTATATGTGTGTAAGATTGCTATCCTACGTTTAATTCAAGTTTGAGTGGTTTTAAAAACGGAAACTTAGAATACATTAACTTCACTATTCATTTAAAAAATAATAAAAATAAGTAATAAATCAAAATTTTTGTAAACTATATTTTACTATCTATATAAATTGAGCATATTAAGTATTTGATAATTTAAAAAAATAAAATTTTTTTGGAAACTTTCCAAAGGATTTCTGCGTCGTGTTTTCAAGGTGCACCAACATTTTTATCGTCTGGTTCAATTTCCATGTCTTCAAATGAATTTAGCATCATTAAATTATTCATTAATGATAAAAAAATATCTTAGAAAATACACTCTACACAAGTAAGAAGAAGCAAAGCTTTCACGGCCCGAAGTCGTTGAAAAATTGATACCTTTCGAAGAAAACCGTGTTAAAATGTTTGAAAAAATTGTCGACGTATTTCCCACCGGTCAAAGCTTTATCAAAGCAAAAAAATAGAGGTGAGAATAAGCACAATAACTTGTCGTATGAATCACTCTAGAGGCAAAACCTATTCTAACTACGCTTTGTTGCTGCTTGGGCTCAAAATGGTAAGCAAAGAAGAGAAAGCGTGAGAAAGAGCGGAAGAGAAAGTGGTGGAGGGATTGTGCAACCTGCTAGAAACATAATCATCAAAAAATATTAAAGATATTATCGCGTTTCAAAGCCCAATTAAGGCAGTAATATTCTATAGTACAAAATAACTAAAATTACGTATAATGGCGTACCATTTAAATATATTGTTATTGAATCACAAGGCCGGAAACACCTCCGAAAACGCTGTTGCAAGGCGAGTAATTTTGGGGGCTAAGGCCGAAGGCTTTGCCAACATAAATTTTTTATGGCAACGCTAAGTAAAAAATCCAGATCTCCACATTTCAAAAGTTATTACCGTTCTTAAAAAGTGAAATTGCTGTTTTCTGAAAAATCGATACTCCAGCACACATAAACGGAATCCGTGAATAGTGTTACCATTGTTTATCACCATTTCATGTTATAAAAGTGAAGAAATCATGAAGGTTATGTTTTTAGAGCATATATTATAATTATTTCAATGATAGTTTATGAAAAACAAACCTCTAAAATTTATTCTAAAAAGAAATTAATGCTAATTTGTTTGAAACTTAATCCATGTTTGGTAGTTGGGTTTTTACATACTAGAATGATTAACAAGAGAATGGTTTTTGAAAGCCCGTCAGCAAGCCCCGGGCCCGGGCTCTTCGTAGGGCACCAACGAATTGTCACTCACGGCGTCTGTTGGGGGGTGGGTTTATGAGTACTGGCTTGTGGCTTACGACTTAGGAACTTTGGGGGGCTATACATTAATTGTAACATTATACAGTACAAACCGGTAGTTGTCGTTGATAAATGTCTGACAATTGACAATGACAGCAAATGTCATAGTAATCATTTTCTAGCTTAGGCTGGCAAGACGGCGTTGAGGCCCGCATAGGACACGTTGAAAGATATGTTTTGCAGGCGCAAAGCACAAAAACTTGTTTTCCGAGTTCCATCTATTCAAATCGTTTCAGATTTTAAAAGCAAAATAAATTCAAATTAAATATAAGTTAAAACTCACTGATTATGTCATTTTCAGAGTTTTGTCATTAAATGAAATAAACTCATTTAGATGACGTCACTTTAGTGAGAAAAGTCTCAACTCATTAAGTCGATGGTGGTCCCCTAGCGTCTCCCAGCTTTAGCAATAATAATTTCTGATTAAAGCTTTTATATAAGTTGAAATATATTGAAAATATTACAGCAATACATTCATGCAGCAAACACTATTATCTACACTATAGTCTACACTATATAATAATATTATAAAGAGGAAAGATTTGTATGTTTGTATGTTTGTAATGAATAGGGTTAAAAAGTACTGAGCCGATTTAAAAAAAAATTTACCAATAGAATCCTACATTCTTCCTATTTGACATAGGCTACATTTCATTTTGAAAAAAATTAGGGATTCTTGGTAAAATTTGAACAATGTAACCGAAGGTGTAGAAAAATGAGTCTTAAAATGTCTTTCGTCAAATGCGCTGTCGAAACTATTAGCGATAGAACAAAATAATGTACAACAATATTGAAGAGCATCATAATGTCTTCAAAAAACTCCGAAGTAGCATATGTCTAACTATTGTAGTTATGTCACTACAAAACTTTTTCATTTTAAACATTAATGAAAATGCTAACCAAATTCGAACCATGCTATTTATGTGTTCAAATTAATCCTTATCCAAATAAATTATTTTATGGTCAAGACCATTTAACTACCTATAAAATAATTTTTAAATTATTTAAATTGGACTTTCCATTCAAAAGATATTACGAATTAAAAATTCAAACAGTAAACAAAACCGCTATAGCGCCGTGGCCGTTGTTTGCGATGCAGTCTGAAAAGCGCGCCGGGCATCGCGGCGGGCGGGGTGGAGGGGGCACTGGGGGGGCAATATTTAATAAAATTAGTAAAGTCCTTCTCGGGTATGACGAGACCAGGATTGAATAGGTACGCATACATAAGATAGGTCAGTTATACAAAATAAAGTAGTGCATCAAATTTACGCTAAGGCGGTACGAAGTTCGCCGGGTCAGCTAGTTATTAATATTTTGTGAGATGTATTTAATATACCATGTTATGCTGGTTTTTATTATTATATTTTATATTAAAAATTTATCCGAAAGGATTTGCTATGGAAAAGCAAAGTGATTAAAACTTTAATTCTCAAAAACAATTTTTTGCTTGTTTGTGATGCAGGTAAAAGTATATTTTTGTTTGTTTTTATGAAACTCAATTCAATCGCTACGGTAAATAAAAATCTACTTGGAAAGTTAAACAAGTACACAACGAAGCGAAAAAAGCGGTAAAAAGGAAAACGAAACGTCACTGATATATGTTGCCTATCAGAGCGAATCAGCACAGGCATCGATTTGAAAGGGGCTGAAGGAAATGGTAAACTAGAGCGGAGTCTCAGATGCAGAACCGGTCTCAGATGGCAAAGAAAATGGAATAATGGTATCGTCGGTCAACAACGTAAACTTTTCTTAAGCCAGGCAATTGGTTATTACTCTTTCGTTTCACAAGAAGTTTCTTTTAATGGAAAAATAATAAATCGAACGGCTTTTTGCTGAGTTTTTTTACAAGATCTATTTGTGATACAGAAGCAATTGGGTCTTAGAGCTAAATTTAATTTGAAAAACATAAAAAGCATTTAATGATTCTATGCATCATATTATGTCTAATGCAAAGTTGAGAACAATTGTTATATTTTTGCATATCAGGCAGCATTTAGAGCACTTTTAAATATTTTGATACATTTTAGATCATTTGAAATAAGCATACATTTTTTGTTTGTGCGTTGAAGATTGACCATGAATGTTTAACTTTGAATTGTGAACGTACATTTACCATCAAATCAAAGAAGTGACAGCTATTAAACAAAATTTAACCAAAGGATATAGTACAATTTTATTTTGAGCTTGCTGGTTATCGCCGGTTGCATATAACAATGATTCTTAACAAATAACATGTTTTTCTGCTGCTGGTTGGTAAATATAATAATTTAGATATAAACAATAATTATTCTAAATAATATTGATAATTATTTACTAGTTTATGCTTCAAGCGCTGCAGAAATCTTTACAGACAAAATTTTTTTGACCAACACAAAATTATTAACTTTCTTTAGATGGTTGTAGCTTTTATGTTTTAATATTTTGTGTTCTTGTTTTGTTTTCATAAACTTGAAAAGTTAGGGTGTAGATTTTTGCTTACAACGCCTTTAAATTATCAAATTAATTGGCGATTTAATGTTTGTGAAGAGCTAAATTATAAAAATCGTAAGTAAGTAAATAAAATCTTTTAAAAAAATTAGTGTAAATCACATTGGATTAACATCATTAAGCAATTTCTGACGCCATCGTCGCCAGATAACAACGAACAAAACAAAAGAATTTTTGTAAATTGAGAGTAGAATTTTTCAGCCTTATCGATGAGAAATTACCAATTTATCGTATATTCAATAATATATCTACACATATTTAATTATTTTGGAGAGATCATTATACATTAGAGTATACATGCAATGTTTAATGTAAACGTAAAAGAATTAAAATGATATATTAAATAATATCTATATTAAATTTAATCACATTTAGTTAACCTAAATTATAATAAATTCAAAACAAAAATAATAACAGACACACATATATTAATATGGTTTTTCTCTAATTAGGTCGTAGATAAAATATTATATGACACACCTGTGTGTGCTTTTATGTACTAATCGCGATTAAAATTTAAAGCACTTGCTTTGAGCTTGTGCTCTAATCTTTATAATAGCCTTATTTTACACATTAGGATTATAGATAATTATTGTTTAAATGAAGAAGCATGTTGTCTTACAGAATTTTGTTCGAGCAACTGTCTAAAATATACTTGACCAAGACACTATTTAAAAAATGCAGAGGTAAAGAGAGAAAATGCGATGATCAATAATAATTCTATTATTGTTTTATATTGGTGCTATATTGGACTTTAGTTACTCCACAAAACAACCAACGTCAAACTTTTTAGTTTCTTATGAAAGGCCTGAATGTGGAACTTACAATTTTTGCAGAATTTTAGTGAAGCGTAATATCTGATGTCGGCGGTTATAAAGAGTTATTGTCTAGAATGGTAATATTCTAATATTTTAAGATGTCGCTAAAGCTTGCTATAAATGTTTAACTTTGAACTGTGAACGTACCTTTACCATCGGAGTGAAGTCACAATTTATCAAATGATGTGACATCTGAACCTAACTTTTTTTTTAATTTAATGAATCAATAGTTCAACACGTTAATGAGTTTAAATTAAAAGCACTTCAAAGTGCTTGTAATGTTATAACAAACAAAGAAATGGACTCTAATGAGAAAATAAGGTTTATAACAAATAATTATGTTGTCGTAATTCACTTTAAGGTATTTGCGAACTTTTTAAATAATTGAGGTACTGACCTGACGGAACTCATTGAGGTTGTTTGAGCGTTGCTAAAAAATCAAGTTATTCAATTAGAGCTAAAAAAGAAGTCACATGGAGTGAGGTTGCAAAATTTGAAAGGGTAGGTTATGGCTGTATTCTGGCTGATAACACGACGATCTTAAAATTTCTGTTCAAGGTCTCGTAATTGGTATGTGGAGTGGCACCGTATTGCTAGAAATACTAGTCTACAATTTCAACGTCATGAAGGAGGGCAATAAATTGCTGTTAAATCTTTTATTAGTATCTTGGAGCAGTCAATGTTCCTTTATAAAAAATTGGTCTAATAATTCACCATTTACCTGTTCTTATGGAAAACCATTTTAAATTCCAAAATTAAAAAATTTACAGAAGTTAGTTATTATTTTGAAATTTAAAGCATTTGTGTTAAAATTATGGTCTATAAACACATAGGCATGGCCGACTATAATGTCAAATTTTTTAAGACACTTATTAAAAAACTGCTCATAAAAAATATTTTATTGGAAACATGCTGTAACATTAGTTTTACTTCCAAAACGCACTTTTGACTTTTCGACTAATTCTAATAACTTTTTATTGCAATAGGTACATAAGTAATAAAGTGCATTCTGTGCCGTGTTAATACTTTATGCAATGTCTTTTATGATCTGCAATATTCAATGACAATCAACTACTTTGGGCTTGTGTGTTACTTTACCGGTAGTTGGTTTCTTACTTCTGGTGAAACAAATTATTAGGTGAACGCCGAACAGCTGCAAATTGCACACAAAATACACTAGTTCAAGGTTTTTCAATAGCAGCGTTCACTAACTCGGCAACCTTGAAAAATATTTGAAAATAATTTGAAAAAAAAAATGTTTTAGTTTTGTTATTTAATAATAACTTAAAAATGAAAAAAATCAAACGTTTAGTTAGTGTTGCAATAAAAATTGTTTATTGTGTATTTTAGTATTTAATTTATCGATTTTTTAAAACTTGTTAAAACCAATAGTTTCGGTATATAATTTTTAAATTTTATTACTTTTTTTTTCTTAATCTCATTAAGTTTGTGTCTCTGCCTTCTGTCTTGTTGTTTTTTTAGTTTTGACTTTTTGTTGTTTTTTTTTTCTTTTTATACTTAGCTTTAGTTTTCTTCGTTACTTATAATTTGCTTACTTATTTTGTTTATTTTTTTTTCAAGACATAATATCTGTTGCTTAGGGTGACTTATAGATCAACATGTAGAAACCAGGTTTTTTGTCTTTGATATAAAGAGCTTCTTCTAATGCTAATAAAAGTCGCTAGTTTTAACATAGCTTATAAGGTTATTTGAAAATTTTATTTCTACACTAATCTTTGTAGGAATGGCTAGAAAAGTTAAGTTGATTTATTAATAAAATTATTCAACCTCGTTTTTACGTCGTAATGATAGTCGAGCTAATTTTGTGGTTCTAAGGTCAAAATAAAAACAAACGTTAAATATGTTTAAACCAATTATTGCAGAATCCTGGTTAAATAGATAAATAGATAGATACATAAATCTTTTATTGTCACTGAAAATTACAAATTCGATGGATAAACCTTTGAAGTAACAAATATTAACAAATTTCATTATAATCAAATAATTTGAAAAACACACATAAATAAATAACATAAAATCACAGCAAAATGAACAAACAACAATAATACTTATGATTGGGAGTCAACAAGCAGAAGTTAAACATAGATATAGAACCAAAAACGTAGATTAAAAGTTTACCAGATCTAGAGAGCTAAAAAATTGAAAATGGTTTAATAAAGTCTTATCAACACAAATAGTTTTACCATGTATATGAACTTAGTGTCAGTCAGTGTCGTCTTTAAACAATTTAATAAATGGTAGTAGATTTTGATAGCTTTGTAGAACACTGAGTTTTGTACTTATTCAAAACTATAGTAGCTATTTGCAAATAGATATTCTAATTTGAGTGTCATATGCTCACAAGGGTTTTTTTAGGAATATTGCCGATATGCTTTCGAATCAAACATACAGTTTCTAGAAGGAAAAGTGACGGCAGAGTGCTATTTTGGGTTTTTTAAAATAGGGTTTGCAATGGGTTGTATGCTCTTTTCTGCAATTTAAAAATAATTTCAAAATTTTGCCGAGTACAATTTCTCCATAAAGGTAACCCGTAGCAAAGATGGGATTTGAATAGAGCAGAATAAGTTCGTTTCGCAGCATTAGGATCAAAATTATTAAAAACAAATCTGATTGCAAAGCATGCAGCAGATAGTTTTTTCTCAACCAGTTAATGTGATCAGTATATTTAAGTTTGCAATCACCGGAAAGTTACAAAAATTTATCAGGATCAACCGCCTTGATTGTGTTGTTGCTCATGGTAATTGGTTCTAATAAAGTTTTATATCACAATATTACGGTTTTTTGAGTATTAAGATAAATTATTTTATCGTGTCTTATATCATGTATGGCATCTTTTGCCAGACAAAGGTTTACTTCAGTAACCGAAACGTTGCTGTAATTGATATAAACATTGAACATTGGTTTATAATTCTGAATCTGAGATTACTGTAATAATCAAAAAAACTTTGTTTTCGGTCATTTTGCCGAATATGCACTATGCTGTTAGCAAAAAATTTGTTTTTGTAATATATGTAGCAAACAATATTGTGCACTGCAAGTTTGTGACAATGAGTATTAGAGAGTGAAATAGATATTTATGCATTAAGGGAGATATGAATGTTTTTTCTCCGAGGTTGACGTGTTACAGACCAAGGGCCGGAGGCCCGCGGTCTGTAAGTCTACCGAGGGTGAAAAACAGAATATCTCCCGTAGTGCATTAAATATTTTATTTTTTAGCATTTCATTACTGTTTTCTTAATAAAATTATATGAAAAATAACAACATCCGAGAATGCATGAATGTATAATTGCTGCAAATGCATGGTAACCATGTGTTTGAGGGTGAAAAACTTTACAAAGTCCCAAGGGAGATATGAGATACGTTTCATATATCGTATCCATAACGAAAATCAACAATATCATGTCACTAAAAAATAAACATTTTTTATATACCTGCATGGAGCGCGCTAATTTTCTTAAAATTAGCGTTCAATTTGAGCTATTGCCTGTTATTGTGAACAATCAAAATAATTCCAAAGTAAATGCTTATCACTAACACTAAATATTTTATTGTACAAAAAACATGAATTTAATTTGATTTTGTTTTCTAAAACATATTTAGAATGTTTTGTTCAAGTGATCTCAGCGTGTCAAATAAATAGCTCATGGAATTGTTTTAAACATACTAAGATCCACATATCGTGTAAATCGCACGCTTAATTATTCTATTCTTTATTTTTTGATGAGATTTTGAATATGTAGTTTGTAGTGTTGAAAGTTTGTGTGAAGTGTTTGTTTTTCTGTTTTGTGAATAATGGGATGAGTTGGTCTCATTGAGCGTTTGGCTTATTTATATATTATTTGGTAAAGGTTTTATGTTAGTTATTTTATATACTTACTTCTCCGGGGAATTAATTGGACCACACCTGATATAGGACATATGCGGTTGATTTATCCTGGTATGCCTTATGCGCAGTAATTATAAGTAATTTATATTTGAGTAATTTTTTTATCTTTTTCAATATTTTAAAAACCGAAAACTATTCTCGTAGTTTTTCTTACAAAAAAATGTCAACAAATCTTTGCAAACTATTCTAGTTGATGTTCCTTGCCCTTGAAGCTTTATAGACAAGTTAATATTTATACTATTTTGATTTACGTTTTTTATACGGATATTATATGTATTTTTTATACAGTAATGTTACCCATCTAGCACCCCTGTTTCACTCTATATTCCGGTTGTTCGTTAGTTGTACAAACTTTTATTACTCTTTATGCTTATTAATCAGGTTCAATTGATGTCTGTAAAAATGTTTTTTGAAAAACAGCATAGTGCATATTTGGCAAAAATACCTTGTTTTCTAATATTGTTAAATAAACTAGGATTTTGAATAAGATTTTTTATGATACACTAATTTTATGACACTGGGCCTGACTCTAGAACGCTGCCTACGTTTGCGTTAATGATGTTTTTCTCAGTGCCACAATTTCTTGTTTCAAGCAATAATTTAAAAAAATGCCAATAAGTTACTTTCACATTTTTAGTCTCAATTTTTATAAAGTTTGTTAACTGTTTAAGGTCATTTTTCGATGTTGGCAATGTTGAGTCTTTCAGATTAAATAAGAGCCAAGTTGGCGCAAATAATAAAATTGATATAAAGCTTCCTTATAAATGCAAATCAAAATTTGATGTCTTAGTAAGTTGTCAACGCCTCTTTCCGAAAGTTTATAGCAGCAACGTTGTGTATTTAGCTAATCAGATTTTACATGCGAAAAGAGGGGTTTTCGGATATGTAATCAACAAAGCTGGGTATTAAATATTTATTGTACTTCTAATCAAATTAAGTCAAGTTTTTAATAAGTTTTAAGTCAATAGGTTAGATGCTTTTGACTAACAAATTATACGTTAATGGCGATTTTATTGGACATAAAAATAGAGAAATATAAACTAACAATGAACGCATTGCTGTTCATTAGTTTCTAACAGATGCTAATAAATGCATTAAAAACTTGAAAATCAATTGAGATTGGAGACATTTTTAAGCAAACTTTAAAAATCAAATAATTATTAAGCCGCTCTGATTCTGGTGCTGTTTAAAAATTTGTGTCTTGGCTGTGCCGACTCGATTTTACAGTTTATACAAAAACGTAATATATTTTGTTTATCAGATTTAGCATATAAAAAACGCGTTTTTTGGGAATGATGTCAACAGAGCCAGATTTTTATGTTTTACTGTATTTTTTTTAAATTAAACTAAGCTTTTGGAAACTGAAAGATAGAAGCAAGAAAACTTTTAAAGTGTTTGATGCTTTTGAGCAAAAATGTATTTGCTACTATATTTAGTAGAAATAAAGAGGCTGAAATAAAAGACCGGGAATATGAGCAATGTTTTTCCAATGGTTGTCAACAAATTTCGACAGAGTGCTACGTCACAATTTAAGACCTAAAATGATTTTACCGCTTAAATCATTGATCAGTGAAACATTTTGAATTGGCAAAAAAAAGCATAAACGTAATGCCACAATTATAGCAAACTTAAATTTACAACAGGGAAAGAATAATTATCAACAGATGTAGGAAAGAAGATAAGTTTTCTATTTATTTTACTAAAGTTGTAGTAGTCAAAAAAATTTGCAAAAGAGTTAAAAACATGATATCATTACCTATGCTTTTTTGTGAAAAAAAATCCTGAAGATGAAGGCTCTCACTGCCCGCAGTCGATATGTGGATTTTATAAAAACGGGACAATTTGAGCTTTAAATTTTTTTGGCGGGCCGCACATAAAGTAACACATATTATTAATTTACAAAACCTGATTTAAAAAAGCATAAAATTTATAATAAAACTGATATGATAAAACAAATTTTAATGTTAAATAAAAACAAACAAGAAAAAAACCAAAAAACAAATTTATTTAAAAATTTTAATGCGAAATTTGGCACTGTTTTTTCGTCAATATCAGCCGGAATTGATGCGGTAGCTACACATACGCAGCTTTCTAATCGTGTATCACTAGTCTTGATCGATGGTCATCTTTGATTAATTTCATCGTTGAAAATAATTGTTAGCAAACATACGTACTCCCGAACAGAGACATCATTTGCTTTGCATTTTTTGTCAAAAGTGGAAATTTCTCAGAGCTTACATAAGACTTATAAAAATTTTCGATGTTTACTGAGAAAAATACATTTTTTAAATCGGTATTATTCTGCAGATCAATTACTTGCATTTGAAAGGTCTTCGGGAACTGTATCCACGTCAATATTAAACGGCGAGGAAAACATTTTAATAGAAACCGCTGTTCTCTCAACTTTGAACCTTTGGAATCGTACTAGAAATTCGTTTATTAAAATGGTTATATATTGCACGTATTTTTGAAAAGCAGTAACGGTTTCTTTTTCTAAATGTGAAAAGTAAGACACATTACTCTGCAAAAGATGCTGTTTCCACAATTTTAATTTGCGCTCAAAGCGCTGAATTTTATCATACAAATTGTGAATAAACTGTCCTTTGCCCTGAAAAGCATATCCCTTCATATCCACAAACAATTGTATTTCGTTTTTTAAGTTGTATACTCTTTTTAGCATTGCACCTCTACTAAGCCAGCGAACTTCGGTATTAAAAACCACGTCGCCATATTCAGACTCCAAATTTTTCAGAAGCTCTTTAAATTCACTGTGATTTAACGCTTGCGACTTTATAAAATTGATTAGTTTAATTATTGGTACTGTAAGATTTGGCAAACTCAATCTTTTCGCACATAAATTTTCCTGGTGAATTACGCAGTGTTTAACAAATATTATCTTTCCTGTGGCAATTTTAAGGTCTTGAGATAGCCTTCCCGATATTCCTATTTCTATGCTTGACATTGCTCGTGCTCCATCTGTCTATATACCAATAATCTTTTCTAATGAAATTAAAAAAAATTTCCAACACAGAATTTAGTTTATCGTACAGGTCTTGGTCGGTTGTAGTCCCTTGCATTGGAATCAGTGAACACAGTTTTTAAGTAATATTAAATTTGGTGTCAATACCACGTATAAATATAGCCAGTTGTGCCATATCGCTAATATCGAAACTCTCATCAAGTGCCAAAGAACAGTATTCGAATTTTGCAATACGTTCGCGGAGCGTGGTTGCTATGTTTTCGGACAAGTCTTCAATTCTCCTTGCAATAGTGAATCTTGATAAACTTATGTTTGAAATGATACTTATTTTATCAGGAAATGCTATTTCTGCAACTGCAGTTAGACATTCTTTTATCATCTCTCCATCCGCGAAAGGTTTAATTTTTTTTGCCAGTATTTGACTGACAACATAACTTGCTTTTACTGCCGTATTTGATAAAATACCTTTATTTTTAAAAATAGCTGGTTGTTTTCCTAAGTTTTTCTCCATTTGATTAAACTTGTCTATCCGGAGTTGTCCTGTTAAGTTTTTATATTGTTGCTCATGCTTTGTATTGTAATGCCTTTAGATGTTGTATTCTTTTAATCTCGACACAATCTCTGAGCATATTAAACATACAGCTTTGTCTTTGACAAAAGTGAAAAAATAATTGAATTTCCACTTTTCTTGAAAATGTCTGTGCTCATCCGCAACCTTTCGTTTTTTTGTTTGCTGTTCCGACATGCTATTATGGATTAAAAATATGAAAAACATAATTTGAATTTGAATTCATATTAATATACAATCTTTATCCAATAAGTCATCGGAACTGGAAGTCTTTTTAGCTATGGAAAAACCTGATGTTTTATGTCTATGTGAAACCTGGCACTGTGAAGATGCAATCGGTAGTCTTATGTATTTATTAAATTATTCTATGATGGCCCAAGTTTGTCGTAAAGATCATATCCGAGGAGGTGCTGCAATTTATGTTCGCAATGGAATAAATGTTAAATCTTTACCAGTTATATTTAGTATTGAGATGCACATTGAAGCGTGTGGTATAGAGCTTAAATGGGCAAGCCAAAAAATTACGATATTGACAATATATCGTCCTCCGTCTGGCAATGTAATGATATTTTTAGAAAACCTCTCTTCACTGCTAAACCATACTGTATCTCGTACAAATCACATTATCATTTGCGGCGATCTAAACATTGACAGTTTAAGCAATAATATGAATTATACATTACTCTACGACTTACTAGAATCTTACAAAATAACAAATAAAGTTTCAACACCTACAAGAATATGTAGCTACGCAAATGGTTCTACTCCCGAAACTGCAATAGATTATATGATAACCAACTTTGAAAATGAACACTGCGAATGTAGCGTCCTGGATGTTGGATTATCTGATCATTATGGGCAAAAATTAGTGTGCTCCGTAAGCAATAACGAAACAAGTATTGAAAACAGCAGAAGGATCCAAGTTAGAAATATCAGTAATAAGAGTCTGGAAGTGCTTAGACAGCAGTGTAAAGCTGTGATTTGGGATGAAATTCTAAGCTCTGCAACCGTAGATGCTGCGTTTATTAACTTTTTAGACCATTTCATTTGGCTTTTTAATGTATCGTGTCCTGTGAAATTCAAAAATGCAAAAAATCAAATATCGAAACGCAGCAAAGCATGGATAACACCGGAAGTGACAACAATGAGTGTGGAACTAAAGAGTCTTCATCAAATTGTGCATCTCAGTGATAGTGTTATCTTAAAAAATATTTATAATATTAAAAAAAAGAGCTACAAAACCTTGTTAAACACAGCTAAGAAACAATTTTATATGAACTTGATAAATAAATCTACAAATCCAACAAAAACAATATGGAGTTTAGTTAAAGATGAATTTAGTGGCCAACTGCAAGGAAAGGTAGTGTTAAGTGTAGATAGTGAAATTTTAGAAAATTCATCTGTCATTGCAAACAAATTTGGCAACCATTTTGCAAATGCAGCAGTAAATCTGGTGAGAGTTCATTTCGGTTCATGCAAACCAACAGCACCATGCACAACCTCCCCAATGGTAAAAAACCGCATGTATTTTGCTCCGATAGAAGCAGAGGAACTACATCACACAATACAACTACTTGAAAACAAGAAATCTGTAGGTGTTGACGGAGTTCCACTAAAGGTTGTGAAATATGTATTAAATGAATTGGTAAAATCACTGTTGTATTTGTATAACAGTTCTATTGAAACGGGTATATTTCCTACTGTATTAAAAACCGCATTAGTAATTCCTGTACATAAGAAGGGGGACGCCACACTTATAACTAACTATAGGCCTATATCGATGTTGTCTGTATTTTCAAAGATTATAGAAAAAATCATGTGTAACCGAATTCACAACTACCTACAGTCTATGAACTTGTTAGCCAATACACAGCATGGTTTCCGCAAGGGTAGATCCACTGAAACAGCAACCTTTGATTTTGTTGAATATATAAACAAAAAACTTGATAAAAGACAGTATGTTGCTGCTTTATTTTTTGACTTATCATCTGCGTTTGATACAGTGGATCACCAATTTGTAGAAAGCAAACTGTACTCTCTTGGAATTAGAGGCAACATATTACTATGGATAAATTCCTTCTTAAATAATAGAAAAATCATAATAAAAATAGAAAACAAAAGATCAAATAACTATAGTCTAAATTTAGGTGTTCCGCAAGGATCTATTATCGGACCATTGCTTTTTCTACTATTTATAAACGATCTTGCAAGGTTTATATCATCTGGTTTATTAATAAACTTTGCAGATGATACATCAACTGCTCTTGCAGCAAACTCTAGAGAAGAACTAGATAGTAAAATAAAACAAATAACATCTGAAGTAGAAATGTGGTGTTTCAAAAATAGATTAGTGCTTAGTGCATTAAAAAGATTTATTTTAATCAAAGCGATGACGTAACAAATGTAAAGTTTCTTGGTATATTACTTGATAGTAGATTGAGTTGGCATCCACATGTTGACTTTGTGTGTAGCAAACTAAATAAAGCATATTTTGCTATTTTTAAATTAAAATCTAAATTAGATATCACTGCTTTAAAACAAGTCTATTATGCACTTGCTCATAGCCATCTAAACTATAACATAATTTTATGGGGTCAGTCTACACAATGTCAGCGTGTTACCATTCTTCAAAAAAGACTCATAAGACTTATGTACGGATTAAAACAATTAGAGTCTTGCAGACCTATATTTGTATCCGAGAAAATTTTAACTGTTACCTCTATTTACATACTTGCAGGGTGCATGTACGTTGCTAAGCACCCAAACAAGTTTGATAAAAATAACAAATTTCATGATTACCCTACTAGAAATTGTCTTGGGCTGCGCACTACACTTCACTCTTCGACAAAGTATGAAAAATCTCCTAGCTATGCTTGCTTAAAAATGTATAATAAACTACCAGATGAGTTGAAGAACATCACACAAGTACATGTATTTAAACGGACTTTAAGATCATTTTTAATTGATAAATGTTGTTATAATATGTCAGAATATTTTAATCTGTAATTACATTTTGTTCTGTTCTTTGTCTTTTTTGTTTATCTAGCTTAAGTATTGACTATGTGTATACGCTTTACTAAGTGTCAAAAGCACAAATAAATAATTGATTCATTGATTCATTCTAGAATAAGAAAAAAATAATGTTACTTTTTGACAATAATATTGCACTCACGCTTTTCAAGAAACACAAGAATTGCTAAAATTGCTAGTGAACAGCTTACCAGTCTGACTGATTGTGTGACAGAAACCAACACAAACAAGCACAGACATGTTTGTTTTGCATGTTTAAACAAGTCGCCGACAAGTAAGTAACTTGTTACAAAATTGTTTCGGTTTAAGTAAGAACGTCAATAAAATGAATGTAATTTTTGAAATGCTTGGCGGGCCGCATAAATATATTTAACGGGCCGCAAGCGGCCCGCGGGCCTCATGTTGCTCTTCCCTGACTTAAATGGTTTAAATGAAGATATTCAATTTTCAATGGAAAATGAGAAATTGTTCTCTTTTATTTTTGAATGTTCTGATAACACGTTTTGCTAACGGGTCTTTGGGCCATACAATATGAAAGCCTACTCATACAGATCGCTATCTTCATGCAACATCACATTATTATCCTGCCCAAAAATTGTCTGTCATTGAATCTATGGTTCATCGCGCTTTTTCGGTTTGTCAAACATCAAGTCTTCAAACAGAATTGGACCGGTTAACAGCTAGCCCAATGAATAATGAATATAGAAAACAGGATATTCAACGAATTATAAACCACCATCGGCAGCCTCGCACGGAAACGAGAGAGTTGAAGAATAATACTGGAACTGCTTTCCTTTCATTTGTTCATGAAGTTACAGACAGAACCGGAAAAATTCTTCGCAAACAAGGATTGAGAACGGTTTTCAAACCACTTACAAAAATCTTGGAAATTTTACCATCTCTAAAAGACAGATTTGACACTCTTTTGTCTGAAAGTGTTTAGAAAATTTCGTGCTCTTGTGGCAAAAGTTTACATTGGGGAAACAAGACGTTCAATTAAACTTCGAGTTTATTAACATAAAAGGTGCATAAATTTGGGTTTATGGTCACAGTCATCAGTAGCTGAACATCATGTAGACACTGGCCACAAAATTTGTCAAGATAAATCTTTCTTGATTTGTAAATCGGAAATTTTTTATGATAGAAAAATCTGAGAAGCAATCAAAATTGTGAAACACTCAAACAACTTTAATAGAGATTCAGGTTATTATTTCTCAAACGTTTGGAACTTCTTGTTCACAAACACTTCTTCGTCATCAACACAAAGCGCTTCCGTTTTCTCCGCAGCTTTCTCTTCTTAGCCTCCTGCCAGTTTCTCTTCTGCTTCTCCCACCGCTTTCTTTTTCTCGCTTATCACTATAAGCCCAAGCAACGACGAAGTCTAGCCAGAATAAGTTTTCCTTCTAGCGTGGTTTACACGGCGAGTTACTGTGCTTGTTTTTACTTTCAATTTCCTGTTCTGATGACGCCTCCACCGATGGAGTGCGAAACGTTGACAATAATAATAAACCTTTTGACGCGGTCTTTTCCGAAAGATGTCAATATTTAAAAAAAAAACTATTGTGTCTTTCAAAAGAGAAATCAAAATGAATTAATACGTTAGTTATTCAAACGCATTAAAACTATGAATGAAAATTTAATTCAAAACTTAGGAGCAAAAGCATTAAGAAACATAATAAGTATCGTTGATCCTAGACATGAACGGCTGACGTGCTTTGCGGCTTTACAACAGACCAGCTCGTTATTTGACCACATTAGTCATCACAAGTTGTTTACTGACTAAATCGGTGATCTCAATTTATTTACTGAGACATTTTCTATAGGTCTAACCTTATTAGCCATTGAATGTATCCGAAAGCGTATTAAAGGTAAGAAGATCTATATTCTGTCTGACATATAAGCGGCCGCAAAAACTGTCTGACTAAATAACACTTAATCTCAAATGATCTGTGAACAGTCTCTCAAATACCTTGCAGTGGGTAACTTCTCAGCAGGTTGCTGTCATCTGCGTACCAGATTATAGGAATGAAAAGAAATAAAATGACCAACAAACTAGCGGGAGCAAGCTCTTCCTCAATACGCCCCAAACCGTTCTGTGGATTAACAAATTTGCATGGACGGGCGTAAGTTTGTAGCTGTGAGTCGGCAGCCTAAATGCGCTACTGGAAGAATACTTTCGGGCAAAGGAAGGCAAAAAAATTCATTAAATATTTGCCAGAAAACGCAAAAAAGTTTTCATTTCTATCGAATAACGAAATAAGAACTATCGCAGTTCTGTTCGCCGAACACTGCTTAGTGAGCTATTATCTCAAAAAGCTGGGTTTGGCGGACTGTGAGAATTTCAGACTATGCAAATCAGGCAGTAAAACCCGCTTAGCACATTCTCTGTAATTGTGATGCGTTAGCGTCCAAAAGGCTGACAGACTTAGACAGTGCGAGACTAACGCCTGTCGAAATCAAAAACTCGAAAACATACTTCGTTTTGCAAAAAACCTAGAATTTCTAAGAAAAGAATAAGCGAAGGGTTTTGGCAAAATAGATCAAATTGGTTGCAGTTGTAAAAGGTCAAAAGCGCAAAGCGACCTCTTCTCAATCAATCTATCACTCAACTCAGCTACGTATCGGGCTCAGATAATGACTTAGTTCAACAGTGCAGTCAAATACCTGACGTTCTATTAATTGATTTGATAGGTAATTTAGCAAAAATTATATAACAATCTGTTGGATTCTGTACCACCACCATCACCAGGGTGGTGGAAGAGAGGAAAAGAGCAACCCTCTACCTCCTCTAAAACGAGCACTCGCCACCCAATCATCAGCCAAGAAACTAGTATTCGCAACTGCACACTTCAATTGTTAATTTGTTTGAATATACGTATTATTTATATTTATGGCGATCCTTATTTAAACAACATTCTGACTACGGTCAAATCATTGGTCCTTCGAGCCGGATCGCCAGAAAAAAGCAAGAAAAGAAAGCTAGTGCCAAAGTGTCCATTTATTAAAGAAGCTAAAGAATTCAATCAGGAAAAAAGTCTTAAGAATCAACTCCGGAACAAAGCAACAGCCCTGGTAGCAGCGTCAAGTACCCGCCAGCCCGTTCAACTTCCGTTAAACAAGCGCTTCAAGCGACATAAAGGTCAGTCTCCTTTTCTTCATTTCCCTTAATTAATATATCTGTGCAAACATTTAAAATTGTCGTTAAGGTTGCAATCGCATGCTAATAATTTAAACTAATTCAAGTAAAGTTAATAAGTCAAAGGTTGAAAATTTAATCGCCATTATGACAAAATTAGACGAGCATAAAGCTGCTCTTGCTACAGTCAATGATAAGTTAGAGCGAATTCATACGTACGTATCAGCGTTCAATCCAGATATTGTTAGTATAAATCAATTAAAAATTCGTGAAACTCTTTTACGCGATATCAAAATAGAATTTGAAACAATTCAATATGAAATTGAAAAATTGAGCAGTAAAATCGAAGAAGCTACAGAAACTAACCGTATCGCTAGAGCTAAATTTGAGGACAGGTACTGCGATATTAGTGTTGCTATAATGGACTTAATTAGTGTTTATGAAAGTAAAACTGCCGTAAACTCAAATAACGCAAACGTAAGCGATATCAGTAAACACATTTTAAATTTGCCTATTTTAAATCTAAAAACATTTTCGGGTTTATATAAAGAATGGTCCAATTTTGAAAACAATTTCAAATCAGTAATTGCTGATAATGAGCATTTGAGCGAAAGGCAAAAGTTTCACTATTTAAAATCTACATTAAATGGTGAGGCTTTGCGCGCCATTGACTCCCTTACCTTAAATGATGCAAACTATAACGAAGCCTGGAAAATTCTAGAAGATCGGTTTAAAAATTTGCGGCTTATAGTACAGGATCATGTGAGTGTCATACTAAATCTGACTGCAATTCATAAATCATCCCATAAAGCGCTTCGGGAACTACTCGATTCAATAGTTACAAACAGAACTGCATTAAAAACATTGTCAATACCCGTAGAGACATGGGACTGTCTTTTAATACCGATATGCGTTGATAAATTAGATTTTAATACCAAGCGAGATTGGCAGGCAAGCTTAGATAGCAGTCTTCCTACATTTGCTCAGTTTAAAACATTTCTGGAAAAGCGATGCACTATACTTGAGTCATTAAGTACAGTAGATAAACCTTTTGTTAAATTCAATAATGCTAATTTTCCCAAAAAAACCTTTGACGCAGGGCTATCGCGTACAGCAGCTAACGCAAGCACGAGTAAATTACAAGCTAAATCTAAAGGGTCATTTTGTTTTTATTGTCGAAATTCGAATCATAATATTATGCAGTGCGCTGAATTCCTAGAACTTTCAATTAATCAAAAAATCGAAAAAGTTAAGGCACTTAAATTATGTAATAATTGTCTCAGAAATAATCATGTCGTAGCAAATTGCCGTTCTACTATAAAATGCCGCACGTGTAATAATAAGCACAACTCCTTACTGCATCGGGATGATAATGTCGCTGAAAATTTAAGCTTAACTCTAAACAATCATTCATTAAATCAGACAATAAACCAAGTTACCACTGTTTTACTAGCAACTGCTAGGGTTCTAATAAAAAATGCGCGAGGTCAGTATATTAATTGCAAAGTACTGTTAGATCCCGGATCAATGTCAAATTATATCTCGAATGCAATGTTTAATAAATTGGGTATTAAATCTACGAAGCAAAATATAGAAATTCGAGGTCTTAACGGCATTATAACACAGGCCAATAGAAGTACCTTTGTTAATATCAAATCAAATTATAGCGCGTTTAGTATTAATTCTATAGAATGTATTATTGTTAATAAAGTAACAGAACAATTGCCTTTAATTAGTGTAAATGTAAAAGACTTGGGTATCCCAGAAAACCTTCAGCTCGCCGATTTTGCCTTTCATAGCAAAGGAAAAATTGATATGTTAATTGGTAGCGGCATATTTTGGGATCTTTTGTGCATAGGGCAAATAAAATTAAAGTCGGGATTAGTCCTTCAAAAGACTCAGTTAGGTTTTATAGCAGCCGGTTCTTTAACGGCGCCATTAGAAACTCCAATAAAACGTACCGCCTGCAATTTGGCAATAAACGAAAATTTTGCAAAGCTAAACGAAACAATGCTAAAATTCTGGGAAATAAAGTCGGCAGGCAATAATGACAATAAAAATCGTCTCCAAGAAGAGATACAATGTATAGAATATTTTAAGGTAAATACGTCTCGAGACAATAACGGTCGGTTTGTTGTAAAACTACCTCTCAAAAACAATAATTTACATTTAGATACAAAGGGATTAGCTCTTAAAAGATTCTATAGTTTGGAAAACAAATTTGAAAAGGATAAAGTACTTAAAGCTGAATATATAAAATTCATGAAAGAATATTTAGAACTTGGGCATATGAAAGTAATAAATTATACGCCTGATATAAATGCTGTCTATTTACCACATCATGGTGTTTGGAAGCCCTCAAGCCAAAAGTACCTCTCTGCGCTGTGTCTTCGACGCCTCCGCGAAGGCGCTAAATGGTTTAAGTTTAAATGATAATTTAATGATTGGGCCTCAAATACAAAGAGATTTATTTGCTATTATGATTGATTTTAGAAGTTTTTTATACGCACTTAATGGAGATTTAGCAAAAATGTACAGAATGATTAAAGTTCACCCTGATGATCAAAAGAAACAATTAATTTTTTGGCGCGACAATCGTAATCAAGATATTGGTATTTATGCTCTAACTACGTTAAGCTACGGTATGAAACCTTCCAGCTATATAGCGACGCAATGCCTAGAAGAACTTGCCATAGAAAATAGCGAAATCTATCCGAGAGAATGCATGATTATACGGAATCAATTTTATTTGGATGATTTACTAACAGGAGCGAATTCCGTTCAAGAGGTCGTAGAAATAAGAAAAAATTTAACAAGCATTTTAAGCCAGGGTGGTTTTGAGCTTTGAAAATTTAAGTCCAACGATGCCAAAGTGCTGCCTATTAATGAAAGGAATGATTGTCATTTAAACGTAGAATTAAACAAAGATGAATTTACAAAGGTATTAGGCTTATCATGGCAGCCTTGTAATGACATATTCACCTTCAAAATAGATTCGAGTAAAATCACGCCAAAAATTACTAAACGCTCAATTCTATCGCTTGCCGCTCAGATTTTTGATCCATTAGGAATTATAGGGCCTATTACAATGCTGGCAAAAATAACTTTACAAAAGCTGTGGCTAGCTAAACTAGGTTGGGACGAGTCTGTGCCCATGGATATTCATACAATATGGAAAAGATTTCAAATCGAATTAGAATTATTAAGAAATGTAAATATTGATCGAAAACTATTTCCTTCGAAAATTTATGAACAATTTGAAATTCACGCATTTTGCGATGCTTCACAGTCGGGTTACGGTTGCGCAATTTATTTAAGATCATACAATCAATGCACTAATAAATATCATATCTCTTTAATATGCGCGAAATCTAGAGTTGCGCCAATTAAAAACAATCTAACATTGCCTAAGCTTGAACTTAGTGGCGCTTTATTATTAGCAAGATTAGTAGACAAAGTAAGAAAAAATATATCAATTCCTATATCAAGAGAAATTTATTGGAGCGATTCTACAATTGCATTAGCCTGGATAAAAACAAGTCCAAGCGTATGAAAGGTATTCGTAGCTAACAGGGTTAAAGAAATTGCATCGCTAACTAATCCAGATTTTTGGCGACATGTGCGAAGCGAAAATAACGCCGCTGACATTCTAAGTCGTGGGGCATTTCCATCAGAATTATTAAAGGATACTATTTGGTATACAGGCCCAAATTTCCTACGTCAAGATGAGTCAGAGTGGCCCCCAGCTCCAATTAATATGTGCAGAGATAATTTGCCAGAAACGCATCAGATTGTAACACTCTGCAATATAAATTCTATAGAAGAGCCTTTATTTTTAAAAAAATTCTCATCTCTTAAAAAGCTGCAAAATGTGCTTGGATGGATGTATCGTTTCATAAATAATTGCAAAGGTAAAATAGAAAAGAAGAAACAATCGGTTAATCAAATTATAGTGAATAATAATGAAAATTTTGCTTGTTTTGACAAAGGGCAATTAAGTGTAAATAAGTTGAAAAATTCCCTCTTGCAAATAGTGAAAATTATTCAAAAATTAGAATTTCTAAATGAATACAAGCTATTGTCCGAAGGTCAGCCTATATCTCATAATTCAAAATTGCTGTCTCTAAGTCCCTTTATAGGAGAGACGGGTATAATCCAGGTAGGCGGCAGGCTTAAGCACGCTAACATTACTCCGGATGCAAAAAACCCATGGCTTTTACCAAAAGGACACTTTGTAACCAAATTAATTATAGTAAATGAGCATGAAAGGCTTCTACATGCCGGCCCTATAGCCACGTTAACTTCATTGCGTCAAAGGTTTTGGATTGTTTCTGCTCGCAGTGCAATTAGACAAGTATTGCATGGTTGTCATAAATGTTTTAAAGCAAAACCAATACCAGGCAAAATTAAAATGGGAAACCTGCCAGCTTATAGATTGCAAGTCGTAAGACCATTTACAGCTGTAGGGGTAGACTACGCAGGTCCTATTCAAATTAGGGAAATTAACGGTCGCGGCATAAAACTAATTAAGTCTTATATAGTATTGTTCATTTGCTTCTCTGTGAAAGCAGTACACATAGAATTAGCAACAGACCTGTCCACAAAAGAGTTTTTAGGAACGTTTCGCCGATTTGTGAGTCGCCGTGGTCGACCGCGGGACGTATTTAGCGACAATGGTTCGAATTTCCGGGGAGCGAAAAGGGAATTGGGCGAGCTGTTTAAGTTTTTAAAGGAAAGTCAATCCAAATTGTATAATCAACTTGCCGATATTGGAATAAAATGGCATTTTTTGCCACCTAAATCACCTCACATGGGTGGTATTTGGGAGGCAAATATCAAATCGGTAAAAAACCATATAAAGCGTGTGACGGGAAATGCAACTTTAACATTCAATGAAATGAATACTTTGTTAGTGCAGATAGAATCCTGTTTAAATTCCCGCCCTCTGACTCCTGTCTCCTCAAGCCCTGATAACCTCACGGCCTTAACTCCTTTTCACTTTTTTATCGGAGAAAGTACCACGGACTTGCCCAGTGAAGAAGTAGAACAATGCCCAATAAATCGATTATCAAGATGGCAGCTGGTAACAAAAATTCTTCATCATTTTTGGAAACGGTGGAGCCGTGGATATTTAACGTCTTTGCAAGAACGGGCCAAATGGTGCAAGGACGTGGTCCCAGCCACAAATCTTGTAGGACAAATGGTAATTTTAATAGAAGATAATTTGCCACCGGCGGTTTGGAGATTAGGGCGGATTATCCAAGTACATCCGGGCGATGATGGCCACGTCAGGGTTGTAAGTGTTAAAACAGCGCACGGAACATTTAAACGCTCTATGAAGAAGGTGTGTCCACTTCCGGAAGCATCATAAAGGCAAAAGTGAAAGTGACATTTTAAAGTGCCAAGTTTCTAGGGATAGTGACAGTGACGCGGGTCTAGCTCTCGAGTAGTCTAGTTAATCGAGCTAGATGTTTGATAACTCAACGTTTTAAACCACCTAAATCTTAAATCAAAAAAAAAATAATTGTTATATTGTGTCTTTGTGCTCTCTAATTATTGTTATTACCTGTTCTGTTTTTTTTTTTTGTATAAATCTTATTATAATAATTCTTTTGTGTATAATATTCTGATAGACGAAATGTACTATTATATTATTGGTATCTAATAGTAATTAGTAGTATTAGTAATAATTGAAACTTTTGGCAATTGTTTCAATGGGGGGAGTATGTTGGATTCTGTACCACCACCATCACCAGGGTGGTGGAAGAGAGGGAAAGAGCAACCCTCTACCTCCTCTAAAACAAGCACTCGCCACCCAACCATCAGCCAAGAAACTAATATTCGCAACTGCACACTTCAATTGTTAATTTGTTTGAATATACGTATTATTTATATTTATGGCGATCCTTATTTAAACAACATTCTGACTACGGTCAAATCACAATCGTTTTTGGAAGCTTTTGTATCGATTGAGTTAAATATACATACAATTTAACGTACATATAATATCTTAATACTGATATAAAAGTCGTCATGTTTACTCTTGCCGAAAAAGAGGGGAGCTATAAGCTTGCGTGTTTTTGCGTGCTTGTCTTTTGTCCTATAGTTACTAGATGGCTGAATTAATTTTAAAAACTCAAAATAGATAAATTACACACTTTGTCTTAATAAAATAATTAACTTACTGAAAAGACTTGCGTTTATCAAAACACAAGCTTTCAATACCTGGGTTTGTTACATGAAAATTCAATTAAGGTAATTTATCAATATTTTTAAACTAATAACTCTAAATACCAACAGTCAGTATTAAAAATTATATTCAATTTTTACCATTTTACTTCGTTAACGATAAATAGTTTTTGGTTGCAATGACTTTTTTCTAATAAAAGTTTCCAAAAAAATATATAGTTTGATACAATATAAATGTATTTCCAATTTACTAACTAATGACTGTAAATAGTTTTTGAGTTTACACATTTTGATTTTAATACGTTTTTGTTTTATAGTGTTATTTTTTCTAGATTTTGGTGCAAAGATGACTCAATGAAACAGAAAGTTTTAATTTCGATTTTCAGTTTAAGGCGTCATTTGAAATCAATTGATCACTGTATTTTAAATATAATGTTAAAAAAACGTTGCTGGTGAGAAAATAAATAAGATTGAGTTATAACAGTTAATTATTAAAGTTAAAATTAATTTTTTATTTTAGTCAATTATTTCTGAACATAAATGTGTTTTTTGCTTTTTAAAAACTAAATGTATTTTAAAAATGTGAATAAAGGTTTCAAAAAAACATTTTTGTATTTTGTATTTCCGTAAGACTTTTACTTAAATTTGATTTTATCGACGAACTTTTTTAGATGCAAATTTTTGTAGAAACGACTTGGTGTTGATTCAGTCTCTATATAACATGAAACCAAAAGATGCTTTGCTTTGCTGAAGACTCTTAACTCTATTTATTCCATCTCTGCGAGCTTCTTTTATGTTTTACATTTTCCGATTTTGCCTGGGTCCATTTACCAACGCAGCGCGCTTCGAAATAAATTACTTTATATTTTGTAAGTTTCATTTTAATCTTCTTCCCGCTTCTCCTGCTTTGAATCCTTTAACCACGACCTCCGTTTGGCGTAAATTATGAACAAAACAGCAGGAGATAACGTGTTGCTAGTTAAAAATAACGTTTTTGCAAAACATGTAACGCCAAGCTTTACTCTGCTTGCAATTAGGTAAAACGCCGCAAACATGAGAAATTATTTTACTGTTACGACTGCAAATGCAACTTTAATTGAAGATATAATAAAAACGCTAAGCTCGTTTCCACCTCTAAAGTCTAAATGAAGATTAATGTGTCGTAGAAAAATTAGTATTTTCATGTTTGAATGTAGGTATACAACAAAGAATAAGGATAATGAGAGAAACGCTGACATGACGTGTGCGGTGATTTTACTGATTCAGATCCTGCACGTTCAAACTAATGAACTGGAAATAATGACTGGTCAGACCTGGCCTTTATAAATTGCCGATGGTAATGAAAGTTTCTTTGAAAAATATAAATCGAGGAGAAAACGAAACTCGGCTCTTATTGAAGCAGATTTGCTCTAATTTTCCTTAGTCAATTTAGTGAACACAGTATAGCCTGATGGAGAGAAACAAGATTGTTAATTCTAAAGCAAACAAAATACAGATTTTCTCCACATTCAGCTCAAATACTCAGTTTAACTTGAATTTAAATAAATGTTTCATAAACAAAAGCCAATCAAAATGCTAATTAATATATTTTTTTAAATCTGCTGATGTTTACTTTAACACGAACATCTTAATCTAATGTGAAACGAAATAATATACATTAAAATTAATTTTGAGACAAATATCATCTCTCTTAAAATGTGATTTATGCGTTGTTATGATAATTTGATGAATTTTTTTGATGATGTAATAAACTTAATTCATCATTAATATAAATTTTACTGTGTTGAGTTATTGTTATTTTTTTTGTCTGTTTTTCTACTTTTATTCAACACTTGTTGATGCTGTTAATAATTCAACACGCAGACATGCCTGGCAATAGCTTCTATCTGTAACATTCTATAAAATATCATATATCGCTTAAAGTTGTAAGGCTAAAATTGGACTAATGTAGTATGTCAACATTTTAGGATGATACAACAAAATTACAGCAAGTCTTCATAATAGCATTTGAACGTTTGATAATGATTACAAATTTATCTCAAGCATCTTTGAAGAAATCTAAATAATGTCTTTAATTTCCTGTAAAGAGATTGAAGACATTATTAATGGATCAATCAACAAAACAAATTTCTTGTTTTAAAACCAAATTACTTATCGGATATTTTTGTCAGCGAATATTTATGTGTGTAACAGAGAATGACAGAATTGTGATACATATCAGCTATAACAAATTTTTGTTTATGCTTCGTCGTACGAGTAGGCCATAACGACTGTTCGATGGATTGGTCGATTTTAGCTGGATTTGACATGTGCATATTTCAAAACTTTTCTAATCCGCAAGAATTTAGGGCATTTATCACAAAAAAATAACAGTGTGCGCATTGTGTTGCGTAGATTTCAGATGGGAAAGCTTTTATAATAGAGGTACGTCCTTGTTTAGGAGAAGACTTATCAAATATTTAAATTCTATGAATGAGGATTTCAGTAAAATAGCATATTGTCGTACAATGCGGTTTTTGAAAACGTGTCCACGATGATAAATTCATGGATAGGCCGCGTAGATACGCGCTCCTTGCTGATGTATTATGGAGAAACTGAGACTCTTTATTGTCGCACCTGTAAAGCTTCTGCCATCCAAATTACAGATGGGAGGGTAGCATGCAAATGCTAAATATTGATTTAAAATAAATTTTTTTGTTAAGTATTTATAATATATATTATACTTATATATATATGTATATATTTGTTGAGTGTTAATTATTATTTAACAATTTAGTAATTAAATCTTTTGTATAAATATTTTAATATTATTTTGTAACTAAAAAAAAATTAATGTTTAATGCCTTGCTGTGCAAGACAGGTCAAAACGGTCTGATCTCATATCACTAGTTTATCGCTTTTTCTTGGTTTGTTAACTATAAAATTTTTGGAAAAAGTCAGATACTCCACATATTATCATAAAAATCTAAAATTTTTGCACAAAAACGAGCGAACTAAAAAATAATACTGGTACTGCTTTTGTTTCATTTGTTCACCGGGTAACAGACTAAATCAAAATAATTCTTTGAGAACAAGAATGTAAAACGGGTTTTGAAAGCTTTTAAAAATTTAGAATTTTGTCATCTTCCAAAGACAAACCTGAGACGTTGTTGCATGAAATCAGGCTTGTAAATACAGTGTTTACTAGTTATCATTTAAATACTAATCTCAATACTAGTTGTGATCAATCTTCTTTGATTTGTTGTTCAAGTTTCTTTTTGACAGAAATATTTGTGAAGAATTAGAAATTATAAAACATTTCAACAGTGTCAATCATGACTTGAGTTATTATCTTTCTACCGTTTGGGAAGGTTTCTATAATACATATTTGATTTATTTCAAATTTTTCTTTTCAATATTTTGAGAGTAAAGTTCTATTTTAAAGTAAATCACATCTTTTTCCTAAAAACTAGCAATTATCAAATAATAGCCGTCATGTGTCATAATTTACATGTTTTTGTTAAAGGTGAGTGTACTTCTGTTTTGCTGTAATTATATTCGTGGTAAGTGTGCGCTAAACTCGATTTTCTTCAATATTTTTTATATCAAAAATTTTTTTCAAAACGGATGTTTTTGTATGACAAACTTTGTTGGCAAAAAACTTTTGCATTTGAAATTTTGACAATTGATGATACTATTTTTATCACTGGTGTAAGCCGTTCTTTTGTAATTTTAAAAAGATTAATTTTAAAAGTTTATTTGTTTCAAGTCATAAAAATAGTGTTTGCCTTATCAACAAATATGGCAAGCAAATAGTATTGTCATGTTGCTCCAATTATTAAAAATTATTGTAATCGGTGTGATAGAGCGGTTACTAAAAATAAAGCAAATTTTGCAAAAGTTTGCTTGAGTATAGTGTTTCGCTATTTGCTAAGTGGTATACGGTTTTACACAAAAAATTAAACACCCACTAAGAAGTTGCTTTAGTCAAGCAAAAGAAATGATTACATGTTCAAAGTAAAACTGGAAAAATTACAAAGTTATTTAATAAGGACTATGCTTCTAACGGTCTCCTACGCAATTGATGCAACTTACACGGTATGCTTAAATTCAAATAAATTTGTTTTACCTTGGGGAATGTTATTTTGAGCATTTTAAAAGTAATGAGCTTATTACAATATTTTTTGGTGGCTGAAACCAATTACATTGTTGGTAGACAATCATACATGATCGATTAGTAACAAGTCAGGAGAGCAAGCAGGCTATCAAAGAAATGTCACGTTATTGTTTTCATTTCATGCAGAAACTTTTTGCTGTATGAGATCGTGATCTTGCTGGAAAAAGAGTTAAATTAATATTTTATGCAAGTGTAATAAACTGCAGTACGTTTTGTACGTAATTGTTGCAATTCATTTTCTATCAACAAAATCTAGGGTGACTGGCTATCATGTGTTATTGTACCCCATACCATGACCGCCCGTGTGAAGAACAATGTTGTTTTACAGCAAGTTTTTTATTTCTGCGTCTTTCTTTTCTGTGACTATAATGAGCCAAGATTTGCCAGAAACATTATTTTATTTGCTATTCTAATTTAATTTGCCATTATACCACTGAGATGAATCAGTATGACGTGAATGTGGCAGTAGAAGACAATGATATATAGGAACAAAGCTTAAAAACGCGTTTTCTGCATTTTTTGATGCAAGACTTTCAAATAAGCATCACAAACCAGCTGTGTTTGTTAGAAATTATGTCGGTTAGAACTTCAATTTATAAGCGACGTTTTTTTGTGTTAAATTTGCTCGAGGTCTTCCGGATTCAAGATGCCGATTTTAGATTTTTTTTCAGAATTTTTGTTTGTTAACAGTGTGTTAACTGTTTTTTAACACACTGCGTCTCAAGCGGTCGGAAACTTCTGTAGAAACCAGCTTTTTGCGTATCTTCTGGTACGGTTAATTAAGTACATTTAAAAGTTCATTTCATCTCATTTCATTTCCATGTTCAAGTTTATTTAATGTGAGTGCGTTTACGAGTATATGTATGAGAGATATTCAAACAATTCACACGTCACTTGCCAAAAAGTTTGTTCAATAGATCTTTAATAGATTCTCTCGGCATCTATTAAACAAATTTTTTGACAAATAGTTCAACTGTGTGAACAGTTTATTGTGCCAAAAATTCTAAATCAATCAATTCTGTATCAGATAACTAGGCATAATAAATTTATAATCTAAGAAGAATATGCTACGAAATATGGTTTAAACTGAAAAAAAAAATTAAACATAGTTTTAGGATATTAAAAAAAAATTTACATAAGCACTTGTTAATTCTTTTTTTCTATTTTTAATCATTACATTTATTGTTATTTATCGGTTTTTATTGAGTTTTCTGATTTTTGTTTGAAAGCAGTATATTTTATAAAAGTTGCTCCAATAAGGCGAATCACTGTCTAAAAGAATCTATTATCAATCTTTTGTGGTTAAAGGATTTATGTTTAGAAAGATAGTACAAACTATGAGAGATTAGTAGTGGAATTATTTGAAAGTTTATTAAAAATCTGAATTTCTGGCTTCAATGAAACTAGAAGAATATGTGAAAAAATATACATTTTTTAAAATCTAGCTGTTAATTTTTTTTTTTTTTGTAAAACAATAAGCCTTTGGTTTCGTCTATGCAAATTTATTGTTTGGAATAATTATTTTGAACATGATTAAGTTGTCATTAAACTGTCAAATTTCTTATAGGTGCAGGTTACCGACACAACTGTATACCAATTTCCAAAATCAGAAACATTTGGAAAATCATCCAACTTCAGTCTTCAGCAGCATAATTGACCTCAAATTAAAAGTTATTTATTTCAAGTTTGGTGTGTTATGCTGGTAATACCAACTAACAAACAGATTGTTATTTGTTAATTGTCTCGGTTAATTCATTAAGTAAAAAATTAAAGTTGGATTTAAAAACAAAACTATTTTTAAATGTGGACAGTTTTTTAACAGATGAGCATGATGACGTAACAGTGGCAAACACATTAAAATTGGATAACAAGTCAAAAATTAACGTATATTGGAATCTCAAATTTTTAATTTACAGGAAACACTTGTTATGTTATGAGATGGCACATAAGTTCAACAGTTAACGCAGTTACTAAAATTAATATGCAAATCAGTTACCAATTGCGCAAAAAAATTTTTTTAGTTTAGAGTTTAAGAAATTCTGCTTTAGTTTTTAGAAAATAAATCTAATAATGAGAGACTTTCTAAAACAAACAACTAAATCAATTCTTTTATTTTCTGTAACTGACGTGTATTATGCGGTCTCACTTTTATAGAAAAATAAAAAAGATGATGGTTTTAAGACTTTGACATGGCATGTCTGTCAAAGAACTATTTTATGATTTTTCTAAGTCTGTGGTTTTACGTAATCCTTATTTTATAAAGATTATAGAAAATTTAAATCTTTGGTTATGTTGTAATACTCTCTATCGGAATGTAGTGGTTTTTGTTTTTTTTTTGAGGTTTTTGCAGATATTTTGTATCTGCTAATATTAGACACAATATAGGCGATAGTCTGACTATCTATATTTAATAATTATAGCTTTAGTCAGCAATCTACATTTGCTAATTTTTACGACACACAACCGCAGTTTGCAATAAAACTCTTTACTTGTTAGGTGTTTGGCACTGAGAGACCGTTTGAAATAAACTACGGGCTTCTAACACTATAAAACACGTTTGAAATATTGAGCTTTTTATTTTTAAAAGGCTTAGGGTTGCTTTTTACTCTTTGAAATAATCCATATGGTTTATCTTTAAGAACATACGTCGAAACCAAGCAAACCTTTGGTTAGTATTAGTACTTGAGTGAAGCCGCCATAAACTATTAGTGAAATCAAATCAATATTTGCCAAATAGCGGTAGACAGATCATATTAACCAATGTTTTTGAAACATTGGTTAATATAGTATCTCATAAGATATGAAAAGCAGCTGTAATTTTTATAGTACCGAATCCTGTATCTGCACAAATACATACACTAAAAACAACCAAACATTTTGACAAGTTTGAGATGTTTGAATGTCTGAAAATAATTTTTTCATATGACAAACTGGTTTTATGATTCTGCGAGAAAAAATGTTAAGCCTTTTGAGAAATTGTCGATATTGCAAAGTAAAACAGTATAAAAGTTGAAAGTGTTTGTTTTTTGTGATTATTTGAGCGTTTTATAAAACTCTATTTCTCTATTTCAATTTCAATTTCAATATCTTTAGAAGTGATATGGTGTGCATAATAGGTGCTTTAGAATACTTAAAATCTTATTGATCCAACTGTATTTGATGTGTGTGTAAAGTACAGCTGTTGCCATAGATTCCATTCATGTCTCTTTTCATTAATTCGAGTTTAATTAGGGGGTGCCGAACGCGCTCTTAGGTATACACTTGTTGAGTATACAGACTGAAACGTTGTTAGGTCTCATAAATAATTCAAGGAAAAAAGTAGCAGTGGGTCTCATCACGTGACTGCTTAATTTCAGTCAGTTGAGACTGAAAATATTACTGACCTAAACGTGATTATTTCAGCGACAATATTTGTACGGCGTTTTCTGCTTCTAATTTGAATTTGATTAAACTAAATTGATTACATGACGACATATTAAATCGTGCCGGATTCAATATGTAAATTTGTCGTATTGATTTTGTAACCATCGCATAACGAAGCACGTTATCTGAATAATTGAAGCTTCTATTAATTTTGTCATAATTAAACGTACCTAATTCTGTATTTTGCGCTTTTGAATTGATAAAACGACTTTTTAACTTTGTAATTTAATGCCTGCAAAAATTATTATTTGCACGTACGTAGAGTACGTTTGTTAGAAATGACATGTTTATTCATAATTATGGTTCTTTATAATAACATAACATAATATAATTATTGCTTTTTCATACATTTTTCAAAAAGACTTAATCTTTCCATTTTTTATAATTTGAAAATCTATTCAGAAATAAAATAAAACTACAATATTATTTTGACTGAACACTGTGTTTTCATCAGTTGAAATTTTTTCAATAATTTTTATTTTACAAACATTCAACGGTTCAATCTTTTTTGTTTCTTGATAGTTGAAAATACTTTTTAATATTTTGGTAAACACTATTGCTTTGCCAAATTGTTGTGTACAGTTTTTAATTTCACTATTTTTACATATTAGCATCTACTTAATATAACAATAATTGTTTGTTTTTACCGTGTGATTTACAATTATTAATATAAAAGCTATGGAAAACAGCCTCTCTAGCCTAGTAGTAGTGAAAAAAATATACTTTTGCTAGTACCAAAGATATCAATTCTTAAAACAGTAGGGTTCAGAACCCAATACGTTGTTAAACTAACAGGACAATAAATTAATAAAATCGCACTTAACGTGACAGTTTAAATATTTACAAGTGTAATTAGTGTTATACTTCGCATATTGTTAGGCATTTGTGTTAGATCGATATTGTCAAGCATATATTTTTGAGAAATTTAATACAATACTCTTTCAAAATTTTATGACTTAAGTGATGATATTTGTGAATGTGATGCAATTTGTCAGTCAGAAATAATCTAATATATTTGAGTTTCTTGCTCAGTGTTGTTTAATAGGGATAAGAAACTGCAACAATAGTTTCTTTAGATTCGGCTTTTACTTTAATTTAGCAGCAAATGTTTAAAAAAAAAACTTTGAATAGAAATAGATTGTTTGAATAAAACTTTTCTAACAGTTATGAAAAATTAAGCAAATATGGGTCGAATTGCGCAATAGCCCTTAAAAACACAAAAACCAAACTTTAAATCGTTAGTTTATGTTTTTATAGTTTTGTTGTGTTCAGAGAAATAAAAAAAAATGTGGCTATGAATACTGTCTAAAACATTTTCCACAAAAAATAGTGTTTAGCATCTATGTTACACAAACGATAAAACTTTAAAACAAAACAATAAAATATTGAAAACTCATTTATATACAAACAATCTAAACTTAAATTTCCGCAATTCCGAAGCTTTCTTTCCAACAAAACCAGAAACAGGATTTCTTCGTTTATCATACTTTTTCCGTTTTAGTAATAAAATCCCGTCTTGAAAAACGATTTCCATGTCGATTTCACTTCCGTTACAACACCCCTACGTGCAGACGTGTACGTTATTATAAAAGTTAACCCACAATTCATGCAAAGTTTCATTTTTATTTGATACTCGTACCATTTTTCTCACCTCAATACTCACATTTGGCGACATTTCAAAAATGGTCTCTTCTATCTTTATTGCTCCACAACATTTGCGCAGATCATGACAGATCTTATATCAAAGCGTTGGAAAAACATACGGGACATAAACTATATAATAAGCATATATATTTTTGTCTAGAATGTTACGTCTGTGACAACGCTGACGCCTTTGCTGAAAAACAATTATTTATACACAATAGATAAAACAATTTTATAAATCATTTTCAAGCCTCATAATAGTACAATTAAAAAACCTAAACATTAGTATGCTAAACAGCATTTTGATGTTTAATTTAATGCGTTTATAAATTATTTAGATAAACTCTTGCTATGAAATTTTAAACATATGCTATTTTTTTTATTAGCTTATACGCAGATACAGGCGTGCCGTGTATTATTGAACGAATTTTGACGTTTGACGGCGCGATCATACTAGCAACAATAATAAAAATAAATCAAGCTAAATTGCGCAGTAGGAGTTGATCTAAATAAGTAATGAACGCACGCTACAATAATGAAGAGGTTGGGCAGCATGAGCACATGCTAAAAATTTGAATAAGCAACAGTAAAATTTTTTAATTGATAAAGTTTTAATCTATAGGGATAACGATGAGAGAGGTATGTGAATAATCAAATATGTATGCGAAACGTATAATAATTTTTTTATAAATTTTACTGTCAGCACCGATACAATTCTTACTTCTTTGAATTTTTATTAAAATTTAAACAAAAAACATTGCACAGTAATTTTTTAAAGAAATTATATTGGATGTAATAGATTAACAGTTTTTGTAATCGTATATAAACGTGTGTTTTGCTTTTGCAATAAAAAGTAAGATATTCAACTACAGAAAAAAATCATTTTATATTTTATATATTTTATTGATATTGTCAAAACGATAGGAGCACAGTCAGTAGATAAAAATTATGCTCTTTGTGTAGCAATGCAGAGTTGATTTTATAAGCGTTTTAAATAGCTGCTGATTGTAGTTTTCAAATGAAAATTAAACGGTAGAGCCGGTTACATAAATTTCAGCTTTTTACCAATCAGAAATTGAATTAGTTTAACAGAATTAGCAACATGATGATACTTAAACAAGGTTTGTGTATCAAATTTTTAGTTTAACAACGCATTTAGCAATGTGTTAGTCCTGTATAATTAAACAACTTTACAATTCAATTTTAACAACACTTTTTTATCTATGGGTGATCTATAGTGTTTTGCGGTAGGACATGTTAAAGTATCGAAATTTTCGTTAAAGCTTCAAAACCTAGCAATTTCAAATCGTAAATGTTTGAGGTTTTCTTATGAAATATTTTAACCAATCAAACAATTTATTGGTATATATTTACGGTTATCAGAATAATAGCCACGACATAATTATTTACAGCAAGCTACATCTACAATTTCGTCACAAAAAGTTTAAAATAATATAGTATAATAACTATGGGGTACCTGTGTAAATCGTTTAAACGGTAAACAGGGTTCTTTTAAAAATAGTATATTTTGATTAGAAGAGATGTACACAAATGTGCTTAAAACACAACAAGTACAACGAGAAGTTAAAATAGAACAAGTGTCGTCTTTTAATCAGTTCATGGCGATGGCGGTGTGTAAAGTGAAATGAAACCGTGATTATTTCATTTTGATATTGTTTACGTGGCGGCGATGTTAAAATAGTTACCAGAGAAAAAAATTTCTGAATTGCCAAATTTTCATACTGATAGTAAGCTTTTCTTAGAAAAAAATAATTATGACATAAGAAAATTGTGACTACATAAAATTTTGCAAACATGATCAAAATATCCGCAAAAAATTAAATATTCGTTAAGTAAAATTAGCACAAGAAATCAACAATAGAAACATTGTCGTTGACAAATGCTTAGTTTTTTGTGACGAGTCTTTGTTTTTTTAAGAGTAATTAAGGTTTGGCTTATCACTTTTGTTTGAACTTTCTTTCCGGCACTTTTTGCAGAATATTGTTGAAGCATGTTTGAAGTTGATATCAATGGTATTTGCAAAGGCATTATATTAAAATTGCGCTCAAACTATTGCTTTTATTTTGTTCTAAAATAATTGTTAATTAGTTTCGTTTTAATTGTTCTAAAAAGCAACAATTAGAACAACATAATTATAGAGAGGATTTGATCATTATTTTCTTTTCTTAATTTCATTTGCCAGACACTTGCTTTTTGAAAGATGTTTTGCTATTTCTACTGATGCATTTGTGAGTAATAATAATAATTTTAAGTTTCTTAAAATTATTATTTTAAATTAAGTATGTTATTTGTTGGCTGGCTTTACTTTTTTCTTTTGTTAGCTTTTAGTTATGTCCTGAGTCCTGATGAAGATTTCGTAAGGAGATTGAAACTTATGTTGATAATTAAACGTGAAATTTTAATTTTATTAAAATAATTTAAAACCGTGGATTGAACTTTTATTACACGAGTATAGAGCGTTTTAAAGATAAACTCAATTCGGTTTTCGCTATCCCCGGTGTTTTTTTACGTCAGCTGAAGGGCGGAGCTTAAGTATAGTCATTTCAGTCTTTTTGTCGTCTTTTCCTCGTTTAGCTGAAGAATACCCTTCGACTCGGTATTCTTCGAATTATCTAAAGAAATATTGTGGGTAAAGAAGAAAAAGTTGTAAATATCTATTACTTTGTATTTTATTTTACAAATACTAATAACGGCTCTGTACATATAGTCCAATAGGAATCGGCGCAATCAGAACCAAAAACTAGTCTATCTTAATTTTTTTACATAGTTTTATTGATGATATAAATGCATCTTATCTGGGTGCCATATTGTTAAACCGAAATGGTTTAAACAATTGTCAAGAATTTTTATTTTCTAACGGGACAAATTTCTTATATATTTCTTATTAAAATTCAAATAATAAAAATTTAATGACATTTAACGACAAAGTTAATGTTTTTGGAGATATGAGTTTTGAAAGTTTGAAAAATCTTAAATGTATGTTTGAGCAGAAGCTCTAAGTACTTGCAAATACAAGGCATCTGATGTGCATGTAATTTTAGATTAATTAACATTAGTGCCCAAGCAACGAGAAAAAATAATTTGCTTAGTTTTATCAAAATTGATCTTATCAAATACAAAAAAACCTTGAAAAAAACAAGAATTGAAGCAGGTTAGAAAAAAACAATTTTTTTCTAACCTGCTAGAAATATAAACAATGTATACGTTATTTGCGGTATGAAAGTAAACCTTTTTTGCCTAAATGCAAGAGTAAGTCACGTGATTCAAAAATAAAGTAAATTACGTGGTTTTAAAAGAAGTTCGGCACAGTGCCGTTAAACAAATTGTGTGATTTACTTTTCCACACAACTTTATTGTACCTCAAATGAGTTACGCATTGTTAACACTTATAACAAGTTGTGCCAAAAGGCAAAAATAGTATTCAAACCATGGCAAAAAAGTGTCCTTACACCTCGCCTACGGCTCAGTTTATAAACTTTGTCCGCGGTCTGCAAGAAGCAATAATACACATATACAAATGCGTCTATTCCATTTTATTGTTTTTTAACTTTTAATTTTTAATTATGTTGTTTAATGTGTTCAACAATACATTACAATATAAAGGAAAATGTCTTCTTGATCAATTTCACTCATATAAGCGCAAACTAAAATTACTAAAAAGTATAAAATAATTGCGTAGACTTCTATGCTTAAAAAACAAACTATTGTTATTTTTGAAGTCGGTGTCAGTCCAAGTAGGTTTGTATAAGGTTGTATATATTATGATTAGTATATATATATATATATTTACTTTTTTAACGTTGAGGCACCAATATACTGAAGTGTAGTTGTGACACCAGGGATATAATCAATGTCTATGTAGCACCATGCAATTGACCTTTTCAATGACACTGTATATAATATTTTAAATGGTGCTAAGGCACCATACATCGTTGCCACCTATTTAATGTTGCATGTCTTTGTGTTTGAGACATAAATCTCATATTTACAAAAACAAAGATGTTGCAGCAATATTCTCACTTTATCGCGCCAGTTCTTTCGATTTAAATAGTTTAATTAAATAAATTATTTGAATCGAAAAAACGGCATAAATTATTGCATAAAAAATATGCTATAAGTTTTATACCATATTTTGTATGCAAAATTTTTAATTTTATATCAAAAATTTTTAATCAATGTTTTATTGAGTTGATTCGGGTTTCTTCCTCCTAAAATAGATTGAAGCATTAATTAGCTTTAGACCAAAATATGCCAAAATTAATATTTCTATTCAAAATTTATGCGATTGCAAACGGGTTATTGTTAGAAAAGGATATATAAAAAATATGATAAATTCAATAAAATTAGAATGTTACAAGTCGGGCGAATTAGAAACAAATCATTCGAACATTGACAGAACTGAAATTTCAGTAAATAATTCACAGGATTTGACGAAGAGTGTCGACGGAGCAAATATCTTCTGTGTGGGAAGATGATAGAATTACCAGCATGAGACTCTAAAAGCATTTGAAACTTTCCCTTCTTAATCTTTGAAAAATAAAAAAAAAGATAATAATTATAACAGATTTATTCACCCAAAGACATAACTCTGAAATGTCTTCAAAACTACAAAATGATTAAATTTTATTGCATCGAAGAAAAACTAATTTTAATTCAATGTGTACTCGTTTACAATGAGTGTTCGTATTCTGACGTAATCATTCTTAGAAAACTCTTGATGTTTTGATATAAACGCCATGATAAGTTCTTTTTTAGGAAATATTTTCTTTTTAATGTTTTTTTGAAAAGATTTTATTACTATTTCTTTTTGTTTTGGATCCCATCTCTTTCTAAAATTTTTCTTTTTTTTAAGTTCCGCTTTTGAATACTCCAGCTTATCATCTGTGATGAAAAAAATTTTTATTTAGAAAAAATTCTGTGTAAAATACAAATAATTTAGTCTTACTTTTGGCAACCTTTTTTTCTTTAGTAGACTTTGATTTTTTATTTCTCAATAGTTTTTCTTTCTCAGTCATTACAGCTACGTTGTCACTCACTATAAGTTCTTCGTCGTCACTTTTAGGATGCTCTAGGTCGTCTGTAAACAAAAGAATGATTAAAAACTAGTGAAAGATTTTTCAACGCAACAAGAAAAAAATTTCGGTGAATTCTACCTCTAATGTGCATCAAACAAAATTTTTGCAAGTGAAACTTATGATCTTCTGAATAATTCGTTAAAAATGTTATATTAATAAAAATAATTGCTTTCAAAATTAGTAAAAAAATGTTTTGACGCAGCGAAAAATAGAAAAATGTTTCTATACTTATAGTCCAGCAGCCACCGCCTGTTTTTTTAAGTGACTAATAACAGGCTGAATCTTCGTGAGTTCGTTCGGTTTATCGAGACGCCCAAATTTTTCCTATGTGCACTTTCTCAAAGAGGTAGATAATCCAGTGCGCAGGTATAAAACATGTAGATTTGGTAAGGTGTCAAAATTGTCTGACTAACAATAATACTTAATCCGTACATGCAATGTGCAAAAAAAAAACGAGCAATATTTTTAGGTAATGTTAGGCTAAAGATGGCAAGTCACTGTTAGTAACTCTGAACTTTGGGAATAATTTAAACTCACCGATATGATCAGAGTTTGCATCCTCGTCTTCTGCATTGTTTTCATCTACCACAACAGCTTCATTTAAGTCCAGCTCAATTTCGTCCAGGTTCATGTTTTTATACTGAGCAACTTTACCTTTTTCCATAAGATAAAGTAACTTCGAGATTTTAGCTGTTTGAAATACGTCATCAGGCAATCTGAGAATAAATATTAAAAAAAAAAAACAAAAATCAAAAATAAATTAAATTGAAAGAAAATAGCTCACTTGTAGTAAGTTTGATGTGTTGCTGTTGTGTGCCCCATGAATTTAGCTAATTGATCAATATCATTTCCTTTTAAGTTTAGTAGCTGCGTAACAGTGGCGACATGCTTTCGTAAGCGGGTACTTGTCATGAGTTCAGGCCTAGGAATTCCACATTTTTTTGCGTATTTTTGCAGAGCAGATGTGCCACCAATCCATCTTTTAGAACCAGGAACAGTAAAAAAATATTTATTGTTTTTGACAAACCATTCTGGTTTTTTTACTCTAACTTTTTTAATCATGTCCCAATATTTAACATGTTCTTTAGGGATTAAAACGGAAACAGTTTTTGCGCCTTTACCGATAGAATTAATTTTTACGTAGTTTTTTAGTAAAATTTTTTCCGTTTCTGTCAAGCTTTCCATGAATTCTGTTGCTCTGCTTTCTAAAGCTAGATTTTCGGATTGTTCGATGTAATCCTGCAGCTCTATGTACTGGACATCACTGACTCGTTTTCGGTTATGTAATATACATGAAGCTAAGGTTGTTTCAGCCAGTTTTGTAAACTCGGATTCGGTAAGTCTGAGCTGAAGTGCCTTGCACGACGTCTCGGAGACGCTATCAACACATTTCTTTAATTTCATCACGTTTTCGGTTAATGGTAGAATTAATGTTTTTTTTGAAGCTTTTTTATCCAAATCTTTTTTGCAAGGCTGGCAATTTCAGTTGCCCAGTGGTCATCTATCATACCTCTAAACGTTTTAAGATCATCCAAAGACTGGTTCACATTATTCGTCAGTTCAAATCTTCTACAAAAAATTAATTTTCTTCCTAAACTTGCAAGTTGCTTTAAGTATGCCCCAAACTGTAGTCCAGTAGAAGCTGATCTGTAAGTACGGGTTTCAGCGTCAAAACCGCTTATTTGCTTTGCAGCTTCAATGACATCATCAAATGCTTGTGGTTTCATACAAGAAAGCATATTAGTATACTTTGAACTAGTTTTTCGCATTTGTAATAAAAAATTTGCGCATCTTCGCATTTTGGCTGATATATGATACTTGCTTCGGTTTTGAGGAGTCTTTTTCAGCAAATCGTCGCCCCAAGATAAAATTAGTATATCACTGAGAATAATTTTTGCACCTTCATCGCCGCGCATTCTAGCTAACACTTCGCTTTTCAAAAACATTTTATTGATTATCTCGCCATATTTTTTTTGACATGCAACAAAAATATAAGAATTCATAAGTTCTTGTTTTCTTTTTATGTTTTCGTCATCCTTATTTGTTTTTCGAGCAAAGCATATATTCTTGTGTCGAGACAAGTAACTAATTTTGATCTGAGCTTTGCAGTCTGAGCAGAAAGTATGGGTTTGTTCATTAATCTCTTTCCCCTTTACCAATCGTTTTGGAATAAAACGACCATTAAGACCCGAACTCAAATTTCCATCATTTCTAATTAGAGCAATAAGTTCCTTCTTTAACTTAGAATCTTCAGTTGCCATTATTTCGGCAACAGCGGGTTCCTGGGCATGTTTGTTTCGAAGGTGGCGAGTAAAATGTTTGGACACGATTTCCTGTTCACAAAACTTGCATACAGTTTTTTTGTATTTGTTCAAAATCAAGTGAGGAGAATTATATACCGACTGGTCCTAAAACAAACAATTTTTTTTCTTTTGTAAACTCAAAAATTTAAATTAAATTAGTTTTTTACAATTTTTAATATTCAATGACACAAATTTCTAAAAAAAAAAACAATAATAATTGAGACTCTACATAATAACTCGATGGGCATTCACCTAGTACCTATTCCTCGCTTTAGATTGGTGAGATAATGTTAAAATAATCTGCAAACCTAAAGACTGAGAAAATCGAATAAAAAAAAACTACCGTAATGAGATTTTAGGTTACTTTTGTTTCCCTCACAGCTTTTTCGAGAACTGCAAAAAGTTAAAGCTAATTTCACACTTTTCAAAATAGTTTGTCAAAAACTTTTTATAATTGAATGGATTTCATAATTTTTTTTACTGTTCATATAAATCACGTACCAGAAGGGATTCGTGACATTATATTTACAAACAATGTAAAGTTGACATTTTTTTTTTTCAAATAAAAAC
Organism: Lagria hirta; assembly: GCA_947359425.1. Classification (NCBI taxonomy): domain Eukaryota; kingdom Metazoa; phylum Arthropoda; class Insecta; order Coleoptera; family Tenebrionidae; genus Lagria; species Lagria hirta. The sequence goes on along the minus strand of OX375795.1, from coordinate 30,017,332 downwards.
CATGAATTTCTTGAAAATATTTTTATCAATTGTTTCAAGTAATTTTTTTAATATATTAAAATATATTTAATATATTAAAATCCACATTTTTTTTAATTTTTTTTTATGTATATTATTATGTATTATATGTAAACTAAATGTGTATGCATAGACTGTAAAAACTTAGTAAAAAAAAATTTAGGTTTCAGCTTTTTAGGTTTAGCTAGTCTATCGCTTTAGTGCAATTATGGAATTGTCTTCTTAAATACAACAAATTTCTCAATTATTACCAATATTTATGAGAGATAATTATACTTGTGAAAGACTTTTATTTGAAACTAAAAAAATAACGTCTGTAGTACATTAAAGAATAAATAAAAGTACAAAAAAATTACGAAATAAATAATAAAATAGCTGGCAACCACTTCCATTAGAATAGATTGCATAATATTCTTGCTATATTAATAGCTATAACTAGACTAAGTTGAAAATTCAGCTTATTAAAATCTAGGCAAATAGAAATAAATAATATAGTGCATCTCAGCTATCTTGCAATGTGTAATTTTTAGAAAAAGTGGTTTTCTTGTGTGATTTTGTTTCACAATAAAATCAGGTGAAATTACCCCAACTCTTTAGCAGTGATTTTAGCAAAAAACCGCAAAAAACTTAAATATTTCAAGAACTTTGGCTTGCTAAATAGTGCTTTTGATTCATATACATTGGTAACTATTTTGTGCTAAGATATTGATTATTGTATCAATTATGTTGTAGGTATTTATTACAACAATTTTGTTGTATTCATAATTTTGTTTACTAGGCTAGAGCAGCCAAACTTGGTAAATGTTTTGATGAATAAATTCATTAAAAAAATGCATGTTGCTTGCAGTGTCTGGAGATGTAAATAAAAGATCAATGTTTACGATTTAAGTTTATACATTAGGAAACTTCAATATTTCATACTTCAATTATTTTGAAGATGAAACGAAAAACACTGGTTATTTGACAGTTGCAAATTTGCACTCCAGCAAGGAGTTCTCACTCCCAATTTTACATTTATAAAAAAGTTGTGAGCAGAACACACGTGGATTTCTGATTACGGCAGTATTTTATGTTTTTGGAATTTCATATATTGTAAGTTCCAGATCATTTCTCAAAACTGTTTGATATAATGAAAAAATTACCTTCTCTAATCTATCAATAATTTTGCACACATATATATTTTTTTCTTTATCAGAAATGCAAAATTTGTATTCAGTGATAATTAGTAAAATTTTTTCAAACAAATTTAAAAACTTTAAATTCTTAATTTTTATAGTATTGAAAAAAAGAAGAAACATTCACGTAAATTGAACCATAAATTTGAATCTCTTTATATTTTTGCAAATGGTCAATATTGCTTTATGTAATTAATTATTTAGAAAGTTTGAATAAAGCTTTATTTAATAGTAAATTAAAAACCAATATTTTCTCATAAATAATAATGTTATTTATGGGAAGATATTGGTTTTTAATTTACTATTAATCAGTACAATCTTATTTTGGGTTAAAAAAGATGGAATGCGTTCACAAGTTAAGTTAAAGCCATATTTATTTTCAAAATTTTTAGAAAATTTTTTACGTTACAAAAACGAGAAGAAATTTACTTTACTTAAAATTTAAACTGATTCAAATTTTTGCGATAAAATGTTTAATAATTTAACTTAATATGTTGTATTTTTTTACGAGTTGTCTATAAAATATACTTAGTCGGTAGCAATTTCATCAATTACAATTTTCGCTTACCTTTTGATTATCCGCAGGTTTTGTATTAGTTTTTTCTGAGCATGTCAGTGATACATTGGTTCCCAAATCCTTATCTTTTGAATCCTTTGCCGTTGTGACCGCAGATTCTTCTAATACAAACGGTTTTTCTTTGAAGCATTTGGTAGTTACTGGTTGTAAAATTTCCTCGGATTGCTCTAGTTGCTGTTTAATTAGACCATTTAATAAAGGTGTTAGAGGTGTAGATCGCAAATGCTCCTCTCCATAACGTTCAAAAGGTAATGGCTGGAGTGTTTCAAGGTGTGTTTTGTCATTTACTAAATCAAATGTAATTTTTTCTAGCTCATTATTAACGGCAGTAGAGTTGATGGTAGTTGCCTCACTAGGCATTGAGTAATAATTGGGCTAAAAATTTTGAAACTTATGTGGTACAGCTAAAAGTACTCATGATAGACAAAACCTACCACTTCATTTATGTTATGTAGCCACGATTTAACTTTGTCAAATGCTTTTGGTTTATCCTAACAAAAAACAGTGTATTTACACAAATTGATATAGAACAAAATGATAAAGCGGACTGGAAAAAGGTCAGAAATACTTTTCATTTTTAAGAAAATTGTTACCTTTGCGCAAAATATAATTGCTTCATCTAACCAAGCTTGTTGATTTTCGACATTTTCATTATCAGATTTTGAATTTTCATCATCAGATTTTGAATATATTGAAGGTCCATGACTGTCGTCATCTTTATTTGTAATTTGTTTGTCGTCCAAGCTATTATGTTCAGATTGTTCTTCTTCATCGGGTAAACTATGCGCTAAAGTGGCTAACTGCACCAGCCGTTTCGATCTGGAAAGCATTTCTTATTCCACCACACCCACGAAACGGTACAACTGCACTATACACTCCCGAAATAATAATAAAAAAAACTTTTCAAGTCAACTGCTAATGAATTAAAAAATCGATGAATGAGTAGACTGAAATAATAGATATGGATGCAATGTCGCCAGTACATTCTTATCTTAACGCTGTCTGGAAGTCTCGAATTTCTAAACATTGTTTTTTTTAACACGAAATTCCATTAAACCACCATCGCAAATAAACGAAAAAATTATTATATACTATATTATGATGTTTGAAACATTTTTAAATAGGATTATTGATTATTATTGTATTTAAATTCTAATTGCAAAACAACATTTGCAATTCTGAGAAAAAAAAACAAAAACGACGGAAGAAGCTAACTTTATCCGCTCCAGCGCATCAAGTTTCACATATTTTTAAACGAAATTGGCTCAAAATATACCTAATGTTGTACATAATTGCTTCTAACAATTATTGATTCTACTATACTATTTTTGTACATATTTTATTAAGTATAAATTACTTTTTTTGATATATAATTTTTAATTATTTAATAAACTATGACAAAATAGCTGGCAACATGAAACAGTAACGGTAGTTACACATAATACCTACGTTAGGTACAGTCAAATATTATTTATTGCATTTATTTATTAAAACTGATGTTATTCAGAACATATTAACATTTACATCCAGGTATGATTTTTTGATAGGATTCTAGTTTTTGTAAATGATACATTTTTGTACCAAGTTTAATTCTCAACCAACAACCATCATTTGTTGTCAAGTAATCCAGTCATTATTATTTTCTTCAGATAATCACTTTCTTTCTTTTCTTGAAAACTAAAAATTAAAACAAAGCAGTTCCAGAAACATTTTGCATCGTTATGTTTGTTTAACTAAGGTCTAGAATTAGTTTTAGGGCAGATCATGATTTGAGTTATCGAAGTTTTGACTCTATCTTCTTACATCTTTTTGTAAAAATAGAACACAATAAACCGTTTTCCTGGGCTTTCAGTCTTTGTCCACCGCTTGTGCAGCTTTAAGAAGCGTTACCGAATAAAAATTTGAAGAAGAGGTTTTAAGTTAACTAAATTGAAAAACAAACGCTTGAAAATATTTATTCTTAGTTACGTATTAAAAAAAACAAGTAAATTCGTAACAAACAAATGCACGTTCTGGTAACCATAAAAAATAGGTGGTATACATTTTTCAAAACTCTCAATTTTGGAGTTATAGAGAGGTGTAGAGAACGCAATTTTATTTTTTTAATGTGTAAAGGGGGGTCAAGTTTGTGAGGCTGCCACCCTTGTCCCACCGCCGCCATCTTAAAAATAAGGGTTAAAATGGTTTTTACAATATATATTTTAAACTATTTAATTGATAAAAAAGTTTGTTGACGTTTTTTGTTGCAAATTAATTTTCTACAACTTTAATACAGTAACTTTTTGTCGTAGAACTATAAATAAAAAAGTTATAAGCAAAAATGTTCAGAAATTTGAGAAACAAATTTATATTTTTTGTTGTAACTTTTTTTTTTTATCATTTTACGGAAAAATGCTATCAGTCGCGTTTTTTCATATGTAATAAGCATAATCCACAGTAATTTTCAAAATTTGAACTACTCCGTTCTCAGTCTTTTCGATGGACCAGGCTGCGTCTCAGCATCTGATCGGCTTTCTGAATTAAATATCAGTATCAGTGGGAGAACTAGAGAAGGAACGGGTGTTAATGTCGGCGGTTCATCATCAAAGTCATTTTCATTTATTAATTTGGAGAGTTCCATTACGTTGCTGCAAGTCTTTCCACTCTCTCCAGAACAATAAAAGCACATTGCAGAACATTTCAACCGTGATTTAAAAATTAATTCAAATAATCAGATTTAAGATTATTTTAAAAATCAATAATTGTAAAATCCTGTTATGAAGCGGAACAGAGTCAATAATTAATTTTTAATAATATTAATAATTGAAATTTATAATTAATAAATTTATAAAATTTATAATTAATTTAATATTATAATAACAAATTAAATAAAACAATAACTGATAGTTAAGAATACTGAAAAATAGTAATCACTTCGGAGCGCTGTAAAACCTTAGCTATTGACTTAATGAAAAAATGTTGTTCATAAAAGTTGTTCCTTCAAAAACGATCTACAAAAATGGTCTGATATTATTTTTTTGTAAAATGTTAAAAAAAAAGTTACATCGAAAAATATAAATTTTTTTCTCAAATTTCTGAACATTTTCGCTAATAACTTTTTTATTCATAGTTTTCCAACAAAAAGTTATTTCACTAAAGTTGTAGAGAATTTAATTTTCAACAAAAAACGTCAACATTCTTTTTTTATCAGATAAATAGTTTAAGAGATACATTGTAAAAACCATGTTAACTCTTATTTTCAAGATGGCGGCCGTGGGACAAAGGTGGCAACCCTACAAACTTGTTTTTAGCTTTACACTGACTCCCTCTACACATCAAAAAATAAAATTGCGTCTTCTAAAAAACGCAACCCCAAATGTAACTTTTCAATGGTCTAAGTGGTTTTCTCATAAAACGACAAAATTTTATGTTTTTGCAGTCTCGTAACTTTTAAATTAAGAAATAATACGATAACAGCCTGGTGCCTTGCAAGTTATTGCATATGCAGTCAATTGCTTCTCATGTTCCAACACAGTTTGCAACAATAAAAATGAAAAAAAAGTCTAACTTATAAATAATTTCGAACACATAACATTTTTTTTTTCATTTAGTAAAATTATTCCAGAGACCGAAAAAATGAATAAATTTGTGAGAATAATTTATTGTTGAACATGACTCAGATTAAACTTATAAAAAATGCAAAATTTGTATTTAGTGATAATGATAAATTATATAATCTTTTCAGAAAAATGCGTGCTTGTTCAAATTTTTAAATTATTAGAAAAGAAAAAACATTTACGTAAATTCAAATTTAAATCTGATATATTTTTGCAAATACTCAACGATCTAATTTGATAATTTGTTATAATCTTTTGAAAAAGAAGGCAATTGATATTTGATATAAAAACACTGAAAACCATTTAATACAGTGTTGCCAGTAAATCCTTATCTTAATGGTGTCTAGACTTTGATTTCAAGCAGAAAATTGCATATGATGCCACAACGTTGAGAGACTATGTAATTCAGATAAATGAATATAAGCAGCGCTCCTAGTTATAAACTGTGAGAACTAAACCGTATATCCGTATATAACAAGTGTCGTTATGGCACCAGAACGAAAATTGACGTACAGGCTCGATGTAACGTTGTGACACCATTCTAGACAATTTTAGCCTTATAACGTTCTGGCACCATTTTGTGGTGCCTGAACGAAAATTTTGGTGCCTCAACGTATTTTCAGTATATATAATGGTGCCACAAAGTACATTAATTAAGAGTATATATATATATATATATATGAAAATTCTTTGAGTTTCCGGGTATTCATCCGCGTGGAATTCTTGGTTAGAATTTCTTGACGACGTTTCGGCAAAATCTCATTTGCCATCTTCAGGTTCATGCTTGACTGCGAGTCACGCGTGAGTCAAGCAAGAACCCTCCGACCTGAAGATGGCAAATGAGATTTTGCCAAAACGTCGTCAAGAAATTCTAACCAAGAATCCACGCTGATGGATACCAGGAAACCCAAAGAATTTTCATATATATATATGAATTGGGATCAGTGTGACTTCCAATCTACAGAATTGTTTGAAATATTGTAAAGCATGAAAGGTTATATCACTTAGCATTTCGTGAAAGTGTAATGCCTTATGCAAACCTGACTACAGCGCTGTTTCGTTTTCATTGAAACTCATCAGGCCAGGGTATTGCAGAAACCAGTACACTTCCACAAGCTCGATCTCTCCTATATGTACGAATGTGACATCGTACATGGTGGAAGAGATGGTGGTTCTAACCTTTCATGTATTGTGTGTATAGTGAGCATTAAGGGCATATTTGTACTAACAGTTTATCAAAGTCATGCTTTAGCATGCACTGCTTGAAAAACTGGTACTACCCACTAATATTAATTATATTTAAGACAGTCCTCTACACATTCTACCAGTTTTTGCTGGTAACAATGAAATCGTTGAATTGGGATCAATGTGATCAGTGTGACTTCCAATCTACAGAATTGTTTGAAATATTGTAAAGCATGAAAGGTTATATCACTTAGCATTTCGTGAAAGTGTAATGCCTTATGCAAACCCGACTACAGCGCTGTTTCGTTCTCATTGAAACTCATCAGGCCAGGGTATTGCAGAAACCGGTACACTTCCACAAGCTCGACCTCTTGCTTGACTGCCAGTTCACGCGTCACTCGCAGTCAAGCCAGAACTCTCCGACCTGAGGATGGCAAATGAGATTTTGCCGAAACGTCGTCAAGAAATTCTAACCAAGAATTCCACGCGGATGAATACCCGAAAACCCAAAGAATTTTCATCAAGCACCCGCGGAAACCTGAAGATTAACATATATAATATATATATATATATATACTAATTTGTTCTTTTCCTTTTAGCCTATTTTTATGTCAGATAGTATATTATATGATTCCGAATTTGCAATTGCTGACTGTAAATTATCTCTTTGCTTATCATAATACATAAAAAAAAATTTATCTTGTGAATACGTTTAATCATATATAGTAATTTTTAACAAAACAGATTTTAAATTTGTGTACAGCACTGCTTTATTCTTTATGTACATTATAGTATAAAAATTCTTTTTTTTTGTTGTTACTGCTGCAACTTGCAGGAAATCTCACTAATAATAATTATAATATCATTTTATTGTGTTTGAAGTGTTTTAACTGTAAATTATATTTTAGTCTGTCCTGAAGATGGAAATGAATATTTTCGAAAGCTTGACATTGAATAATTAAAGAGATCACATATATGTAGGCTTTTAATACAAGCCTAAACGACCGCTTCCCCACTAATCATCTGTTTATATATATATATATATATATACATAATATATATATATACATCTCGCTACCTTTTTAGCGTCCTTCCATGATGCAGTCTTTCAGCGTCTACCTCTGTATATTAAAATCTCTTATTACCCATAGATGGGGCTTTTTCTGAGGTTTTAAGAAATTCAATGTATATTAAATTAGGAGCATTATTTTTAGTTTAAATTGAAAATTTTCACTTGGCAACTTTTCAGCGTCCATCCGTCTTGCTATCTTTTTCGCGTCCATAATATACATTCTATAATGCAGCTATTTAGCGTCTAAATGTATATTTTTGTACAGATTGGGCCCATTCAGCGTCTGGCAGCGTGGCCGCTATGAACTTTCAGATTGAATCGGCTACAACCAAGACTCTTGCAAGATTTTAAAATTTTGTAAATATGTAGTAACACTTTGGTTTCTTTAGAAATAGATTGCTATTGCAAATTTTTTTATCACATAACAAAATGAATAAAGTCTGTGATAAAATGCAAGAAAAAGTGCATGTATTAATAATATAAATTTAGAAGTTTGAAAAAATTATGGTGTCGTCAGAATACTTAAAGCAGAGAATAAAGCTTTGTTAGATAAACATTTTTGTCAATCTTTTTATAAAGTTATACGATTGTTAATTAACTAATTTTCATCTAATGTTTGTTCTAATATGATCGACATAAAAGTTTAAATTTACATATTTAACAAGATCATGTGATGATTTAAATTTTGTTTGTTATAATTGATTTTTATGAAAAACAATCAAAAATAATGCTTCGAAAAAAATTTTGATTAAAAAAAAACAACAAATTGTCACTAATTTGTAAATTTCTTTCATAGTAGCTAACTTGTTGAAATTTACTTTTAACACCAATAGTCTGATTTGATAAATGTTTCTTTTATGAACTGAATCAGTTATTTATTACTTAAAAGTTAAAACTAAATTAAGTTTGGAAAAGTAACAACCGATTTCAATTACTCACGATTTATTTTTATATTTTATTAACTAAAAACGTAAAATTTCTAAATATCTTAATCATCTTGATAACCGGAGTGCTGTTATTGATAACGTTTTACTAATAACGTTTCTTGATTTATCAATAATGTTTCTATTGATATTTTCAATTGTTCTCTGAATAAACTCAAGTCATTCTTACATAAACAAAGTTTATAATCATTATTAGTGTTCTATGTAGTTCTATTGTATTTTACTTATTAATTATTGTTTAATGTTTAATGTTTTTATTAACTTTGTCACATTAAAATTTTTTGATTTTGTTTGACAATAAACTAATTATTATTTTTATTGAATAGTTTAAAACTAAGCTGGAGTTTGCAAATTTTTAGTCTTGAAATATTTGAGACCCTGAGAGGCAAAACACTTTAGTTGATTAAAAAAAAACATATTCAAAAAAACATAACAATTTAAAAAATCAAAGATTTATTTTTTTTTGGTTTATGCATTTTGAATAAACACTTTCATTTTTAGCCACGATTTGTTGCGCAATAAATCGCTGTACTTTTCTTTTAACTCTTCACATTCAAATCTTTTTGGGGGTTTTTTACGTTGAATGTGATTTTTGAAGTAGTCTAAAACAACTGTTTTTTGTTCAGATGTCCAAGCCACAAGCTGCCGCTTTGGTACGTTTCTTTTATTTTTGGTTTTTGGTGTGGGTTCTGGTGATGACAATGACGGTGAGGACAATGACGGTGAAGGCAGTTTTTCAAATAAAACTTCATCAGTTATTTGACTGGTAGACTGAAATACAAAAAGAAATATAATCAGTTACCCAAAATATAATATTTTTTGTTTAAAAAAACTTTAACAAAATAAACATGCACGTAACGTATTCGTAGACCGTTTATCAATTGTGATATTGATGAGCTATCTTGTTGAAAAAGGGTTCTTTAAAACACACTCTTTTTTTAAGTAACTGTTTTTGTGATTTTGACAAAAAAAATGTATTAATGAACGTTATTAATACTCACACCCTTCATTATGTAACTGTTCTTAAGACATTTATGTTTTTTTACTACATTGTAGTCGATGGTTTTTTTACGCTATTACTAATTTAACAAAACGTGAGGCAAAGTTGATTAGATGATAGTATGCTGTCTTACACGAATAGTTAGAAAATTTAAAAAAAGATTAATCATATAATTATATTGCATAATTTAAATGAAATACCTGAGCCTGAGAGCGAATCCTTTCGACGTTGGTAGAATTGGCAGTCTCAGTATCATTTTCAATTTCTAATTCTTCATCCATGTCGATGTTTATTTCGTCTAAAGATTTTCCTTTATATTTTCCGGCTTCTCCTTTCTCCATCAGTAATAACAGTTTGGCAATTTTAGCCGTCTGATAGACATCGTCAGGAAGTCTGTGAACTTTGCTGTGAACGTCAAACGTATGGGACCCATAAAAGTTGCCAGTTGTTCAATATCATTGTTTGTCATATTAAACACCTGCGTTAGTGTAGCTAAATGTTTTCGCAATTTTGTTGAAGTCAATGCTTCTGGGTTTTTTGCTCCACACAATTTTGCGTGCTTTTGAATTATTTTATAACCCGTAATAGAATTATTTGTATTCACATTGCCAAATAAAAATAAATTAGAGTCGTCTAAAAAATTACTTCTCGTTTCTAATAGTAATTTAATGTGCTGCTGCATGTCTTTACTGAACAACACAGGAACTCCTCTTCCTCTTTTACCTCGAATCACTTTCAGACGCTGTAATTGCTTCTGAGAATTCTTCATAGCTTTGATGGTTTTTGTATTCTGCCGCTAAATATGTAGCAAGTTTTATTCGTTGCAATTCGCCCACTCTTTTCCGATTTAATAAAATTAATCTGCAGAAAATTGTTTCCATTAACAATATAAAATATCTAGTACTTTGCATATTGATTTTTAGCTTTTTCTCTGCTTCAGTTCCTTTTCGCACCAAATAATCTCTAAACAACCTTAGATCTGTTGCTAGTGGAATAATTGTTATTTTGTTCCACGTTTTAGTATTCAAATCGTGACCCACTTGACTTGAAATTTCATGTTTCCACGTTGTTTCCAGCAGTCTCTTAAACATTAAAATATCTGCTTCTGCATCCGCAGTTATTTTATTATGAGCTTGATATTTTCTTTTGCAAATGTGTAAAATTGCAATATCGCAGCAATCTTTTAAGCTCCTGCTAATGTTCATGCCAAAAGTAGGACTTTCATAGACATCTGTTTGTGGGTTATATTTAGCAATAACTTTTGCGCTTTTAACAACAGTATCAAAATGTTGAGGATGCAGCAATTTGTACATATTCTGAATAGTAGGATCAAATTTCCGAGATTCTATTAACATTTTGGCTAACTCTTGCATCTTTCTTGAACATACCAAAACATGATGTTGTTCTCTATGGGTTCTAAGAAATCTTGATCCGAAACTACAAATAAGCGAGTCTTTTTTGGCACAAAGAGATATTTTATCTGCCTGCATACGAAGAAAAACTTTTTGAAGCAAGTCAACTCCTACACCTAACTTCGACCTAAATAAATTTTGTCCTTCGCGAAGAGTAACGCACTTTTCAGGGTTTGGATTGCTGGCACATCTTTTTTTATGCCGATACATTATTCGACGTGAATAAAGACCGTAACAAAATGGACAAGTAACATAATTTTCTTCGGAATGATTCAACAGGCTCTTATGAACAGGCTTATATAAGTTTGAAGAATTTTGCAAATAATTACCCCTTTTCCGCAGCATTGCTATTAGACGTTTTCGTTCTAAAGAATTTGATGGCAAAACCATAAATTTTTGCACTTCTATTTCTCCGGCATGATTGCGCTGAACATGACGAGCAAAATTTAAAACTTCAGTTTCACAATAAAAACTTGCTTCTTGAATTTGTTTGTTTGTTTTTTTTGAACGCAACTGACGGGTGGTAGATGAATGCAACTGATCTGTTTTCTGTTTGTTACTGCATGTAAGAACCGAATTTTCCTAAAAGTTAGTGGTTTGAATAAAATCAAAACATTTTTAAAAGTGTTAACAACATTTACCTCAGCAGCAACTTGTTCTGAAATTGTAGCTATTTCTGTAGTTACAGGTGAAACATTGTTACTTTTAGGTTCTACATAATTGTTAACTTCAACTGTTGAAATAATTTTCTGAAATTTAATTATTTTATAGGTATATAAATAGTCTTCTTTTTTTATCAACAATTGTCAAAATTAACACTCTGGCGCACTAACCACTTTGAACTTACGACAAGTGTTGTTAAATTAATTCTAAAATATCAGAAATATTAAGTGCTCAAAAGAGCACACTTTTAAGCTTTCTTAATCAAATATGGTTCTACCTAAAACCGGAACTAGCAACTTTATTTTATTATGTAAAATAACACCTATAATAATTATCTGATAATGGAACCGCTTCAGTTACAAGTGTTTTAGATATACAACGTGCCATTTTTCAAATATTTTAAAACCCACAATGGTTTTAAACAAATTAGAGTTTAAAAATTTGCAAAAATATAATTTTATTAGTTTAATTTACCTCTTCCATAATATTATCGAATGAATTAAGCGAAGACTCAGATGGCTGCCAAGTAGGATCTTCATCACTATCTGATGAAGAAAACAATGGAGCTTCAGATGCAGAGGTGGAACTTTCTTCATTTAAATAAAAACACAAAGATAATAATTAGGATGTGTAATGGCTATGTAATGGCTAGATTTGGAATAAAATAGTCTGCAGTAATTTAGAAAAAGTAGAGTAACTTAAAAGTTATCGTATGTAATTAGTTTTAATTATTTAGATGTCACAGCAACACGATGGATTGAAAAAAAAATTAAATAAATTTCTTGGTAGTTCATAATTGTTTTCTTTTAATATGGCCATTTTTTAAATACATAAATAATAAAAAAAAATTTCAACCTACTGTAAAAAAATTATATTTCTCTTTAAATTACAAAAAAAAAATTAACAAAAATTATAGTTTATAAAGTTAACTAATTTTTATAAACAATTTGTAATTTTCGGTTTACTTTTTTCTTAAAAGTAAACAAAATGACAAAAACAGCTATAAATGTATAAAAAATACTGAAAAATATTGTCCTTTGTTTTTTATAACATTTTGATATATTACAGGAAACCGGAATTAATAATTAATTAATTGACTATTTTTAAAATTTAAAAAAATTTGGAGCGACCTCTATAAAAATTTTTTTGAGCTGTTTTTTGAAGAGGGCTTTTAAAACATCAAAAACTAACATTTTTTTATCCGAAACTTACAAAAAAAAATAGTTGGTTTTTTGAGCCACCCTAACCTACATATTTAACTTACCTTTCTTTATCGATGTTTCAAATGCTAATTTTAGGTCTTTTAATTGATCAGACGATGGCAACCCATAAATATGGTGGTCAAGGGCGCACTTAGTTTCATTTTGCACATATAGTGGCATCACACTTAAACCATCTTGAAAAGGGTTCAAATCTAAAACATCAATACAATTTATAAGAGAAAACATTTTTTTTTGTTGACGAGAAAAAAATAAAAATAATCTTTAATAAATAATATATTTTTTTTAACAAGAAATCTCTTTAAAAAATAATTTCTTTGTTTTTTGTTCATTCTAAAAAAAAAAATTGTATTTAGCCACCGACATTTGATTTATATGCTTGTAAAAAAAATTAAAACAAAAAAAATTGGTTTTTTTTCTGCTTTAAACGTGTAATTGTGTAGGTATCTATATTAGATTGAAAAATTTTTATAAAGAAACAAAAGTCCAATTTAAAACATTATTCAATTTAATTTAATTACTGAAAACAATATTTTTTAATTTTCTTACTGTTTTTAATTGTGATATTAATGAGTTATTTTGTTGAAAAAGTTAACGAATTTTTATAAACAATTTGTAATTTTCGGTTTACTTTTTTCTTAAAAGTAAACAAAATGACAAAAACAGCTATAAATGTATAAAAAATGTTGTCTTTCATTTTTTAATTTAATTACTGAAAACAATATTTTTTAATTTTCTTACTGTTTTTAATTTGACTGGTTTAGTATTTAAAAAAACAAAAAACAAAGATCTCACTGAATAAAGATTTTCCAAAACAAATTTTTATATTATTATTATTACATACCTACTATTAGAATAATGAATAAAATAAATTATTGGAAAATAACTTACCTTTTACAGGAGAGATTCTTTTACTGTAAACTCACACTTTTCTAACAACAAACTTACTACAAATAATAGTAGCACAAAGTCATCAAATTTTTGAACTGCACTACGAGCAGAACCAAATACTAATAAATATATTTTTTCTAAATTTTGCTAAAATCTGTTTCCACCCCATCCACTTTTTTGATGTGCAAAGCTCCCAAAAATTAGCAACATCTGGAAATTTTAGCTTCGGAGATTTGGTTGACTCTAGTTACAATTAAAACTAACGGAGAAAGTCACCCACCCTCAACTTAAAAGATTAAATAATAAAAAAAACAGAAATTTAGCATCTGCATTTTACAAGCTTCTAACATTTAACAATAGTTGAAAAAAGATCGTGTCGGAACTGAAAAAACATCTAAAGGTATGCGACATTTTAAAGTTAGCCATAAAGTAATAAACCCATAAATCTATTTGAAAATAAATTTGAAAATATAATTTTTTTATTTATACATGCTTCAAATACTTATAATTTAAATTCTTTTTTCTAGTAAAAAAAATATATAGAAATGAAGTTGTAGTTATTTTAGGTAGTGGGCAGAATTCCTAAGAGAAAAGCATTGAAGACTATACAATACATCCATCAATGGTTCTTATTATAAATTTGTAAATGCGCTTTTAAAAATTTTAATCAGATTTTTTATTGTTTTTAAATAAACGATTGCAATGTATTATTTTACAATTAAAACATTTTACACTCTAAAATTTAGATATTTGATCAAAATAAATGATTCTTCTAATAATAGACGCAAAAGTTATTACTAATGTAGTATTTTAGTTTATTTTTTGCCATTGTTTTAAGAACTATAGCAGATAAGTGTCACATTATTAAGAAGAGCTTTAAAAAGCAGATACATATTTTTAAAATATTTTGACGATATTCTATTCCTAATAATGATTATAAAACGATTAATTTTAAAGATGATAATTAATACTGCTTAAAAATCCAATTACAATAATCTTAGCACAATTAAATAATTTATAAAATGTTTTCTTTTTACTTTTATTGAACATATTATAGCGAATGAAATTATGTCACTTTTATTAAGATACTTAATTACTTAATCAATTAAAGAATATACTGTTTTTAATTTTTTATACTGTAATTGTTTTAAAAATTGTCATAAACAAATACGTCGCTTTCTTTTAAATTATTGATTTGTAAAAACATAACTCATATTTAATTAAACGTTTATTTAAACAAAATATCTTATTCTTATGTCCCTTGTTTGGAACTGCATGCCTTCGTTTTTTGTCTATTTATGTCTTCAACTCTTTTTAAATTATTAGTCGTTCTATTTTTTCTTACAATTTACCCTACCATGTACATTTCTTTTTAAATTTATTCTTATTGTTTAATTTTTTATTTCTGTTAGGTACTATATTACTTCTGTGTATTTGTTCTAAAAATTTCTCTCTACGTTTTGCTGTATACATTAGCACACTCTTTCGTAAACAATCAAGCATCAACATTCTTTCTCTGCAGTCTGTACTACATTTTTTATCTGTTTTTATATCATAGATATTTTTTTCTAATCTTTTTTATTTACCTATGTTTCTACTATTCCTATTATCTCTAACTCTATGTATTCCCAAATTTTTGATTTCTTATTCTTGCTACATTTCAAAATACTGCTTTTAGTACATCGTCTTCTTTCTTTTCTTCTTTTTTAACTGTGTAATTTTTTCTGTTTTTTTTTATCAAGTTTTGGTTTTATTAGTTTTTTTACTCATTTTTCTATTTTATCTTTTTTAGAATATTTTTTCTGTTTTTTTTCCTTATTTCGCTTTTTTTATTTATTTTCAATTTTTTATTTTTTGCCTGTTCTTTTTCTTATCCACCTTTTTGTCTCCATTCCTTTCTTACTCTCTTTTTGTCTTCTGTTTTTTTTGTTCAACTGTTCTCTCTTGTTTTATTTTTTCTTCTTTTTTATGTTCTTTTTTGTCTTTTCTAGTTTTGAGAGTCTTCTTATTTTGTTGTTTTGAACCTTCTTTTTTTCTACATCTTTTTCTCTTTTCTGCTTTATCTTCTTTTTATTCTGTTTTTTTGTGTTTTTAACTTCTGCATCTTTTCCCCGTGTTTTTTCTAGTACTTTTTCTAATTTTTCTACCTCCTATCTTACCTCTTGTGTTCTTTTTTGTGCTTATTAATATATTTAATGCTTTTTTTAACTTTCTTATTTTCTAAAACGTTTTTTCGAATTCTTCCTTCTACTTCATACATTTTCTCTTCTCCCAAATTGTCTTATACCTTATTTTAGCATTCTTTCCTTTTCTTCTTTCTTCTGCTATTAACTATCTTAAATTTTTTTTTTTTCGTCTATAAATATGTTTTCTCTCTTTTTCCCTTGATCACCACCATCTTTATCTTTTACATCTTCCTGACTTTCACTGCCACTTCTAGATTCTATGTCTTTTTAATTTCTTTTCTGTTTATCTAACCATGTTTCTGTCAAGTCTATTTGACATCCGTTTGTTTTATCTATTTTTAAAAGACTTATATTTTATTCTTACCCCATTTTATAATAGTTTTTTTTTTGCTGTTCTATTTCTTATTATTGATTTATTATTGATTTTTCTTTGTTATTATTTTGGCTTTTGTTGTACTTTTATCTATGTTTTCTCTAATGTTTAAATTTTTATTTAGGGTTTTTATTAATTTATTTTTTCATAATTTTTTTTCTCTAAAATTTTATTTATGTAAATGTAAATTCTTCATCTTGTTAAACCTTTTTTTTAAATTTTTTTTTGTTCTTTTTTGTTTTCTGTATTATTCGTTTGCTAACTTATTATTTAGCTCTTCAAAAAATTTAACAAAAAACACTTTTGAATGAATACTATTACAAACTATAAATAATAATATAATAGAATAAGATTAAAATTCTGCTGTGAATTTCTGGCAAAAAAAATTCTAAAAATCAATTAGTTATTGATTATATTTAAAAATTAGAGATAGTTATTGTATAATAACACACAAAATAATAACTTGTTTGAGAAAAAAAAATTAATATTAATTTTTGACAAAAAAAAACAAATTGCTCAACAAAACATGCGTTGTAACACAATTATCTAAAATACAAGGTTGCCGTGTTAGCGGACGCTAAATAGCTGCAATCTGTTTATGGCTTATTTCAAAACTGGATATACTGTATTCTGCTAGCGCTGATAACGAGGAAACTTTGAACTAGATGTGTATATTTTGTATACACTTTGCAGCTTTTCAGCGTCCACCCAATAATTTTTCCAGACAAGAACCGTTCAAGGAAGAAAACTGTTATTGCATCTATAAATAACCAAGCTTTAGTCATTTATGAAAAAAAATAGTAGATTGTCTTAAGACATTGCAGAAAGCAGAAATACATTAAAAACTTTTCAGCGTCCGTATATGGACGCTAAATGGCTGCGGACGCTGAATCATCCGTAATTTTCATATGTATGGACGCTGAAAAGGTAGCAAGTTATATATATAAATATATATATATACTGTTCAAAATATACTACGATATACTAACTATAATATTAACATACACAATAATTAAATTAACCGCATTAAGGCGAGCAGACGCGAGCGCTTATCCTACCTTGACTTACACCGATTCCAAAAATAACAATAATTGTACATTATATTATTCAAATAATTTGATTGTTTTTTTAACAATCAAGTCTACTTTTCAGTAATTTTTTTATTTTTTGAAGTGGTTTTTTTTTGTTAATAATTTTTAAGTTACGAGAATATTTAAGTAATATTAAGTATTTATATAATTATATTTATAATTTCAAAAAACGTTCAAACACTATTATACTTTATTATTATGGATGAAACTGCATAAATTACTATGATAATAGCAAATAAATAATATTGACGAATAAAAAATTATTTTAAATATCTGTTTCGCTTTATGTTTAAAAATTGGTTGTAAGCAAATTGTAGACAAAATTTAATTATTGATAATATTGCCATTTCTATTAATTTTGATAAAATTAATAGTTTTTAAGATAAATGGTAAATAATTATTTCAAATGTAGAAAAGCCAATGCAGCATATGAGTCAGAAAGAGACTCATATACGATACTGAAAAATACCTACTTGTATTAAAAATTAGAAAGAAGATTTGAACAATGAAATTTTTTCAAACTTTGATTGAGAGATTACTCTTAATAAATATTGTTTGGATTGTATCAATAATTTGAAAAATTATATATTTTTTGCTTTTTTTTTAAATATATTTTTTATTGGTCGAAAGCACCTAACTTTGAGATTTTTTTAACTTTAAATTCAATTTCATATCTAATCTCCAAAAATATCAACTTTATTGAAAACAGTCATAATTTCCTTCTTATTTGAATTTTAATACAAAATATAAAAAAAACATGTTCTGGTAGAAAATAACAATTTCATGCAATTGTTTAAACAAATTTCGTTTGAACAAAATGGCACCGAGTTGTTCCCTAGCAACAATTTAAAGAAAACCGTATGAATAAATTGAGGTGAAATAGTGTTTGATACTCATACGCCGATTCCTAATAGACTATAAAGTCATCCAGTCTTTTTTATATTCAATTGTCAGTTTTAATGTTGGCACAGCTATTTGAAAGTAAATGTCAAGAGCGTGATTCCTACAGTTATAAAGCAAGATTCCAACATAATTTCAGAATTTTTGACAGTGACAATTTTTATAAAAAAAAAACGAGAGAAAAGAAGAGAAAAATTATAGTATTATTCCTATAGGACTAATACTACCAAACGTGCTAAGAATCCCGTTCTGTAGATCCACTAGTTACTCGATTGTAAAAGAAAGTTATAAACTTTACGATCGGTAAACGGTGCCGTTTCCGAAAATTCTCAAGATGTGTTTTTGGCCGCACGACGACCACTCTGGGCCAACTGACAAAACTAATGAAAATTTAGAAAAATTTGACTTAACAGCGGTTGTGTAGAATACATGCCATTTCTTTATTTTTGTATATTTTTTAATAATTGAAAATGCCAATGGTTGAAAACACTTGAATACACCGCCGTAGCTCGTTTATTTTGTTTTTATCAGATCCTAAATAAATAAAATAATCGTTTTAATTAAGGTCATAAACAAACTGCTTTTAAAGGCATTTTAAAATTTACGACACTAAAAAATACACTTTAGGTGTAGTTAATTAGGATCTATAAAAAAGAAAAACACATGTGCAGACATAGAATCACATAACATGAAACTTTAGACAAGGAGATCAAGAAATCTTCCACTGACTAGTATAATCAAAACCTTTTTAAATTGCCTACAAAATACTTGAATGCCGTTAATGTTTTTGAGTTTATTTGCAATTTTATTACAAAATTGTGCTATGGTATACAAATTAAGATTTTGATCGAAAATACCTAAAAACTTTTTTGTTTGTGAGAGTTTGTGAGAGATAAATATCTAATTATGCATTAGATAATGCTTTATTTGTCACATTTTCATTACAGAACCATTAATTTGCTCATGTTAGACCAGTGAGTAAATTCACTACTTCTATCTAGTCTATCTTTTGGAAAAGTTCTTTTTTAGTGTCAGCATTTATAGCTACAGACACGTTATCTGCAAAGAGTATGACAAAACACCAGTGAAAGAATTGAGGAAGATTATTTATGTATAAAAGGAATATCAGAAGACCCAACACAGAACCTTGCAGTACTCCAATATTAATGTTGCGATTCTTCAATATTGCACCGTCTATTTTTACACAAATTTTTCTGTTTATTAAGTATGACATTATCCAAATAAGAATGACGTCTCTAATAGCACTTTTTTACCGTTTTTCTTTCACTAATTTAAGATCAATGCTATCAAGGGTTTTGGACATGTCAAAAAAAATACCTGCTACATATTTGTTGTTATCAGTACGTTTATAGACATACGTACTTTCCATCTTCTTTGATACCACACACGAGACAGATATTGGCCTGTAATTATCTATTACAGCACAATCACATTTTTTGAAAATTGGTGTAAATGTTGATATTTCCAACCCCTAAGTTGGGTTGAAAACTGACCAAGTTGAACAGAGCGATTTATTAATGTAAAAAGCTCTGCTATAGAATTTGCAACAATTTTCATCAAATTAGTGGAAATGCAATCGACACCAACACACTGAGTATTTTTCAATTATGTTGTAACTTTTGTTCTGCAAGTAAGTGTTTGAGGCGAAACTTATTTTCACTAGAGCTCGTTGCTGGTTGGGCTTATATTGGTAAGCGAGGAAAGGAAAGCGGGGAAGGGGAGGAGAGGGGCAGAAGAGAAACTGTGGGGCTGCGGAGAAAGCGGAAGCGCTTTGTGTTAATGGCAAAGGAGTGTTTATGAACAAGGACTTCCAAACGTTTGAGAATAATGACCTGCATCCCTAATAAAATTGTTTGAGTGTTGTTTTACAATTTCGATTGCTTCTCTAATTTTTCTGTCATAGAAAAATTTTGATTCACAAATCAAGGAAGATTTATCTAGACATATTTTATGACCGGTGTCTAAATGATGTTCAGCTAGTGATGACTGTGACCATAAACCTGGATTTATGCACATTTTTATTATATCTATCCAATATTTGTTAGGTTAGTTGTTAACCGGTCTAATTCTGTTTGAAGACTTGTTGTTTGACAAACCGAAAAAGCGCGATAAACTAAAGATTTAATGACAGACAATTTTTGGGCAGGATGATGATGAGATGTCGCATGAAGATAGCGATCTGTATGAGTAGGCTTTCGATATATTGTATGACCCAATGACCCGAAGACATTCAAAAATCGAAGAGATTTTTGATTCTCAATTTCCATTGTAAATTGAATATCTTTATTTAAGCTATTTAAATGATTTAAGAAATCTGGCAAACTGTCTTTACCGTGAGGCCAAATAATAGACGTGTCATCCACGTATCGTTGTCATACTTTAAGTTTTAAAACCGATTAAGTGCCTTGGTTTTAAAGAATTTTATGAAGATATTAGCAATGACAGGCGACAGAACAGAACATATTAGAGTTCCTGTGACTTGTTTATAAAATTTATTATTGAATCAGAAATATGTTGAAGTTAAACATTTTTCTGCCAGATCTCCTAGGATTTGAGGAAAGTCATCATCACATACCAATTTTCTGACAATAGCCACTGCTTCTGGAACCGGATCTTTTGTAAAGAAAGATACTACATCAAAACTAACCAGCAAATCTAAAGAATCCAAAGAAAACGTGGATAACATTTGAACGAAATGTGAAGAATTTAGGACACGAGACGAAGTTTTTCTACTGTAACTTTTGAAAAGTAAGGCAAGATAACGGGCCGTTTGAAAAGTGGGAGAATTAATTGTATTGACAATTGGTAGCAGTGGAACGTCTGGTTTATGAATTTTTGGAAGACAACCGTACAACCTTGGAGAAACAGAATAGTTTGGAATTAATTGGGTTTTTATTTCAGGCGAAAAATCAGAGGATTTTACCAATGTTAAAAGTTTCCTTTTAATTCTTGATGTAGGATCTCTGGACAAAGGATGATAGGAATCATCTTGAAGAAATCCATCAATTTTTCTAATATAAAAGTTAATCTGTAGAAACTTTGTTGTTAACTAATTTTATTATTGCTGTGGAAAAAGTCACGAAACCAAATACAAATTTTTAATAGTTCACTGGATACTTACCTAGTTTAATTTTATCAACTAATGGCCGGTTTCACAAAGCGTTGTTAAAATTTTGATAGCACGCTGTTAGCTAACATTGTGTTGAAATTAACACGTTGTTAAAATAAGAACGGATTTCACAACAGATTATCTTGAAATCTGTAATGTTGGCAGTAAACTACGTATTTAGAAATATGAAGCATATTTATAACAATATTAATAGATTTGTTAAAATCATATTTTATTTTTGTAGATATTTTTTATGATACAAAACAAAAAAACCTATTGGTCTAATCTCAAATAAAATAGCAATGCCTGGTAATCTGATATTTTAACGTAGGTACACTTAGGCAAATTTAAATATAATTATATTAAAGTTCACGTTCAATTACAAAAATAATTTGAAATCTGGTTTTTGGAAATTTCTGGAATAAAACAATTAAATTTCGTTCATTTTGCAACGTTTCATTTATTTGTGTAGACTTTTTCAAGCAGCTGAAAAATACATAAAAAATGTTTTAAAAATCTCATGTAAGCAATAAATGTAGACAATTATTCCTTAACATGTTAATCATATCAGTTAATTTTTTATAAAAAATGTTTTTCACATATTGGATATGAAAAATTACTGGAAATAAATCAAAAATAATAAATAAATTTATATATAAATTTAAATATAATGTTAATTGTTTTTAATATTAATAGTTTAACGTTTTACGTCGATTTTCTTTCTTGAAAATATTTTTGAAATATCAATTTAACAACGACCAGAGCTTTAATTAGTTTAACTAGAGATTTAACAACGTGTTAAATCGTAACAAAGCTTTGTGAAACCGATTTTGGTTTTAACAACCGATTTAACAACGTGTTAGCTTAACTTGAGCTAAATTTGACATTGACATTAGATACAACGTTTTGTAAAACCTAAATCGATTTTAACATTGTGCTAAAATATTTAACACGATGTTGAAATACTACAACGATTTGTGAAACCGGCCATATGTCAATCTAAGATGCTATATGTCACAATAAATACGTTATTATAAATTTGTGTGGATAACATTTCAATTTAAAGGCTAGTTTGGTCAAAATATACTTTATTCTAGATGGAGTGGATTCACCAAACAAATGATGTTTAACAAAGTAGTGAATCGTTTATCTTTTTTTTGCACTATTTGAAACAGAATTTAGGAACATTTACCCACTCATAGTTTTCACAGTTTTTGAAAAAAGTAACGTCGGTTTTTTTTGACGTTCAATTCAATAACACCAGAAACGTTTTTGTTTTCAATAAAGTTTATAGCTTTAAATTTTATGTTTTTTTTAAGCCCTAGAAAACGTGTTGTAATTTTCTAGCCAAATTCCATTTGTGCGCATATTATTTCTCATAATTTTTTATCGTAACTTTCAATAACAGGTAATTAGTTCTCAGATTAATTAATATGTTTTTGAAATTTACATGCAGAAATTATGGAATCAATAAAAATTATACATTTATGATATTATATGTGAATATTTACAAACATGTCTGTAAATAGCATTTTAAACAGAAAGTTGAGGATTTGGTTAAATTAACTGCATAGATTGTTGGTGATGCTATTTTCCCATACAATTACATACAATAGACTCAGACGGACACTTACCTAAATTAACACAATCGGTTTTATAGACAATTTTTCTAACATAAGATTGTAGAAGAAAAAAAAATATGGGACTGGTTGTGCTTATGAATCTTCTCAAAGTTCTCAAGGTTTTTTGTCTATTACGACACATTAAGGAGTCTAATGTCAATTCGGATTTATTACAAACATTTTTAAATTTTAAAAATCTATAAAATATTTTAGTTATTGCCAGTACATATCTTTTAGAATTTCTACAATTGTAAATGAATCTGAACGGATGTAGATAGGATTGATAACTATAATTTAGGCTGCATGACTGTTTCTTTAGCATTAAAAATTGAACTAAAAGCTCATTATTTACATTCAGGTAGAACAAGTTATTGCTCACTAAATTATATAATTATTCCTTTCTGATTATAACTTAAAAGGAAAGGCAACAAGCTCAACATTTTGGATGACGTAAAATATTTTATTCATTCTAATTCAAGAAATAAAAGAGTTAAAAAAATTTAAGACGTAAAATAAATCATCCGTCAAAGTTTAATTCAACAAATTAGAACAAAAATTTGCTAAATTGAAAACAATCGACGCTTATTGAACAAGGATATTTTTTTCTGTTGTAAAATTATTTTTAATTTGATTATTTTAATTTGATATATTGGTCACTTAAATATATTTTTCACGTTTCATTTTTTCTCAAATCTTTGAATAGATACGTTAATAGGAAATTGATTAAAGAAAATACGGTTTCCTTGATAATGTGAATCAGTAGCCAAATCTATTTTTTTACATTGAGAACCAAAAACCACGTTTCTATATTTTGATGTCACGATATTAAACGTTGCTTCCAAGGACATATGTCATTTTTTCTATTTGTTGGTAGAGTCTAAACTAGATAATATTGCATAAAATATTATTTTCTATCAAAATTGACATGTGAATAAGTTGTTATCAAATTGCTTAATTAACGTGTCGGTAAACTCAAATATATTTAAAGTAATCACTTGGGCGAAATACAGGCAATACATTGTAAATTTATATACTAAAAATGTTCGTATTTGTTTTAATTGAAAATAAAAGATTATCAAAAAACGCAAATAATTTAAAAAACAAAAAAATCTTATAATAGAGTTTCATAAATTTAAAATTATGTTTTATGATTTTGAGGCTGCATTTACTACACTTATTTAGAGCAAAGTTTTGAGAATTACAGTTTTTTTATTTCTTTTGTGTAGCATTTTTGTTTCTCATTAAGTGATTGACGTAAGATTTAGGTTTTTATGAATCAAATCAGCAAACAAAATAGATGTCTTTATTCGAGAACGTAAATAATATGTTGTGAAATAGTACTTAGCTAGCACCTGTAAAATTGTATTGAAAGTTTAGTTTAGTTTGCGGTAGTAGAGCTGCTAAGAAGCTTATTGTAATTATGTTTTATAGATTTTAATATTTTATCGTTTAAATTAACGCTATAAATTTGTATTCATCATGAACTTTATCGGTGGCACGTGCTTCAATAAGCTTAAAGTTCCGACGTCAGCGTCACGGCGTTGTTCGTCAGTTAACTCTGGAAATTATGTTCAACTTGAAAGGGGCGGTTTAGCATAAGTCCACTCGGTTGACTTGCGGTACGCTGTGATTAGTGTCGAACAAAGTTGCTGAACTGGTCTAAAACTCTAACACTGAATTTGGGGGATAAGTTAAACGAGAGGTGGTATTTAAATGTTAGCACACAATCCGATATGGCTGCAGTATTGGTTTTTTCTGGACGAATTTACTCGGGATAACAAGAAATGTCTGCAGGTTTAACCAGGCTGACGTAGAATTTACTGTGTTAGCTGATGATTTATTATAGGATGCTGGTTGTTCTTGTTTCAAAACTAGAAACCCTTTTTTTGTTAGTACGGTGCGGGTGATAATCTGCTTCAAGTTAATAGTTTTGCCAATAGACAATTAATAAAGATTACAGATTTCTTTTTTTTTACAATCACGTTTAATAAAATAATTACAAAAACTTTGATTGAAAGCATTCCCAACAAAATCTATTATTAATTGCTATACAACAGAACTGTAAGTATAATTGTTTCAAGTTTACAATAATTTCAAAAATGTTTTGCATGAAAAGTAAAATGGTAGAAGTATATTATATATTTTTTTTTTATAAATCTTTAAGTAGGTATACTACAACAAGTGTCGCAAAAATCAGTGAAAGCATGTCAGATTTAACATTTTTGCTTACCCTTCACTGCATGAATTTTTTATTTTAGATAAAAAAATTAAAGATAAGTCAGTTTTTGTCTGTTATTTGAAGAAAAAATAGTAAAAAAATTTAAAACAACAATTTCAAAAAAATAAACAATTTTTTTTTATTCTATCATATTTGATACATCGTGTCAAAAGCCTTAACTTCAATTTACATAAAATGTTTTAAAACAATTAATGTTTTTGTTTAAACATAAATGTACTCCACACTTTTCACATTGTATGTAAGACAAATGTTTCCATGTTGGTAACTTGCATCTCTGTCTTGATGATTTTACTATTGGAATGTGAAAAACGCCATCCATTCGAACTTCTTCTGGAGGAACGTGAACTGTTGGTCCTTTTTTCCTCTTTGGCGACAATTGCTGTTGCACTGACTCCGCTAAGGGTCTGCCAGACTTTTTTTTATATTGAGCAGAGCCTACTTTGCATAGACATAGTGCTATTTCTGATCTAAACTCAAAATTTTTTCTTCTTTGTGCATTTTTTTTTTGGATTTTTTTTTCTTGCACTCTCCTATACAAAAGCCAAGAATTGGCAAGAACCAAATCTATTATGTGATAAAAAATTCTGAAATACCATTTTTTACTTCGAATCAATATTTTGTACCTTCCCATTATACTGTCAAGTAGATCAACGTCTCCCATATGCTTATTATATTCTTTGACAACAAATGGGCAAGGTATATCAACTTTTGGTTTTTTGGATTTGTCAAATCTTTTTATGATGCCACAAGGGTTTTGACCTGCAAAATTGGACACAAATGTAACAATCTTGTTCTCTTTCCAAAGAAGAGTTGAGAAATCCACATCATCAACTACGCCAACATATTCGACACTCTGACCTCGTTCTTCTTTTTTCATGTCTTTTTCTGATGGTAGCTTGCAATCCGCAATTCGGTTTCGTCGTATGGTTTCTAAACACAAAATCCTGTCTTTAGATAAATACGATACCAGCGGTATTGTACTGTAGTTGTCAAAATATACACGATAATTTTTATTACGTTCAATATTTCTACATAGTCTTACAACGTTTGCAGATGCACCCAAATCTGGTTCGTTGGGTAACACTATATTTCCTTTTCCTGAATATAACTCAAAATTATAAGCAAAACCCGAAACTCCACACATAACAAAAAAATTTAAAGCCCCATTTATGTGGTTTCAGTGGTAAGTACTGCTTGAGAAAATGCAGAGACTTACAAGAACACAATTGTTCATCTACTGACAGACAACTTTCATGAGGGATAGATTGGAAGCGTTTATTTATTTTAGTAAGCAGGGGTTTGATTTTGTGCAAACGGTCATGTTTTGGATCATTTACGGGAAACATTTTGTCGTTTTCATTGGAATGAATAAATGTTCGTATTCTTTCAAATTTGTTCAGACTCATGGTATTTTTAATGACTTCATTTCCAGTGATTTGACCTCAATAAGACCTTATATTAGGTGCATGTACCAAAGACATTATAATGCAAATTCCCATATAGTTTTTAATTTCAGTACTGCTCAACATCGCTGGTTTGCTTGGATCTTTTTGAATGCTAAACAAATTGGATTGTTCAACAATATTAGGAATTATGTCTTCAGTAAAAAAGCAGTTAAAAAAACTATAAGGTGTGCTCAAGTCTAAGACCGCTGCAGATAAATTATCATCTTCTAAAAATTTAGTTTGCTCTTCGTTCAACTCTAGATGCTTTTTTTTCACACAACTTTATATTTAGGAGCTTTTTTGGGAAGTTCAGAAATTTGATTATTGCTACTTGTAGAAGGTTCATCCAAAACTTCATACTCAGCTATGTTCGCGTTTGCTTCTACAATATTTGCAGATGCAAGTAGAGTGGATGATTGTCTTCCAGGTGGTACACAATCATTGTCTACCGGTTTGTCGATGTTCATATCTGTTTCGGATAGCCGAAATAATCTTCTTCTTTTTCAGGCGTATAATTGGGATCACATAAGGAATCATCATCATCATCTTGAAAATCATCTTCACTTTGAAGCCCATTTATTGTTATGAAATCAATTTCTTTTTGAATTTCCTCATCTGTCAATGGTTGTTTGTGACTCATTATTTTGCTAAAAGTTGAAATAACACAATGTAAATACCTATATGAAGTAGCCCTACATAATTGAAAATGTTTGAAAATAATATCCATATTTTATGAAAATACGTCTATTTACATGATGTATCCGATATGATATAATTGAATAAACGATCCAAACATAATTGGGATTTTCTCTACACCTTTACTGATGTTGATAATGCAAGTGAAGCGTTTTATGAAAAAATATACTTAATTTTTGATGAACATGTGCCTTTGCATAATAGGAAAAAGAGTCGTTTTCCGTCTTGGTATTCCCATAACTTACGTAACCTAATTAAGCGCAAAGAACAATACTTCAAATTATTTAAAAAGCACAAGAATACTCAAGTCCACACTATTTCTGCAGAGCTCCGCAAGGAAGCCAAATCTATGATTTCTGATGAATATAGTCAATACTTATCTACAGTGCAAAATTCTATTCGCACTAATCCAAAAACGTTTTGGTCTTTTATTAAGCAGCGTCTTTGGTTTATACAGTTGGCAATGCCTCACACACTGACTACTTTGAAAATAACATCAACAATCCTAACTGCTTCTGGCCGTGTATTACTATCCGGTCTATTGTGGAGTCTGAAGTGCTGGATGCTACGCGTAAATTAAAACCCACATCTTCGTTTGGGCCGGATCAAATTCCATCTTTTATTGTTAAAGACTGTGCGGATGCTTTTGCTCAACCACTTACAACATTATTTAACTTGTCCTTGTCAAGCTCTAAATTTACATCTTCCTGGAAATGCGCAAAAATCTGCCCCGTCTTTAAAGCAGGAGATAAGTCACTCATTACCAATTATCGCCCTATTGCACTTTTATCTTTGTTTTCTAAAATATTTGAAACGGTCTTATACACCATTCTGACTCCTAAAAAAAAAAACATTATCTCGCCGGCTCAGCACGGATTTGTTGCTGGAAGATCAACTGTTTCAAACCTAGTATGTATCTCTCAAATTATTGCCGAAAATCTTCAGCAACAGAAACAGCTAGACGTAATTTACCTTGACATGTCTAAAGCCTTTGATAAAATTGACCATTCAATTATTTCGTCTATACTATCTGCTCTTGGTTTCGGTGATGATTTAAGGCGGTTTTTTGAATCGTATCTGCGCGGCAGAAAGATGAGTGTTGCTTATAATGGCTTTAATTCTAAAATTTATGTGCAAAACTCTGGTGTCTCACAAGGTTCTATTCTCTGCTCGTTTCTCTTTACGTTGTACATAAATAACATTGCACATTCGTCTGCATCAGGAATACTTTTGTATGCAGATATCATTAAAGTTTTTAGCTCCATAACATGCGAAGAGGATTGTTTTGGTCTGAATCACAAATTACAAGAAATAGTGAAAGCCTGCAACAAATTAAAACTGAAAATCAATCCGGACAAGTCTTGCGTTGTTTCCTACACAAGAAAAACTCATCCTATCCTGCATGAGTATCAATGCGGCATGGACGTAATAAAACGAAACAGGAGTCATAAAGACCTAGGCGTAAAATTTAGTAGTGATTTGAATTTTAATAATCACATTCAAACTATAATACTGGATGCAAATAAAAATCTGGGGTTTATTAGACGAAACTGTTTGCATTTCCCGGATATTACTGCTTTGAAAGCACTGTATTACGCTTTTGTCAGGTTAAAACTTGAATACTCTTCGACTGTTTGGTCCCCATATTACAATCATGTGAAACTTGACCTCGAAAAAATTCAGCGTAAGTTCTTGAAAATTCTATACAAAACCGAAAATGGTCAATTTCCTCAGAGAGGTATAAATCATGACTTTCTCCTAAGCGAGTACAACATGACATCTCTAGAAGACCGTAGAAAAATTGCTGACATTAAGTTCATCTTCAAGTTAATCAGAGGCGTGATAGATTGCCCTGAATTATTACAAAAAATAACCTCATGCAAGTTTGTCAAAATAACCGGATTATCCAAAAAAATATTTCTAATGATAATAGTGCGGTAGTTGTTAACTTAAATATAACAAATAATTTATTATAGGAGCAAGTTTAGAATTCAATTGTTCTATTATTCAACAAATCAAGTACGGGAAACCTAGTTGATTTTATTTTCAAAAGACTGTGAATTTACAGAACAATTTGTTATCATGAAAGAGTACTGCAT
Source organism: Lagria hirta (assembly GCA_947359425.1). Lineage (NCBI taxonomy): Eukaryota > Metazoa > Arthropoda > Insecta > Coleoptera > Tenebrionidae > Lagria > Lagria hirta. The sequence continues at coordinate 29,987,798 of OX375795.1, read as the reverse complement.
AGTCAAAACTCAAACAAGTGGCTTTGACAGGATTTTGGTCTAGTGACTGAAATTTCAGATAAGTAAAAGTTTGTTACGTTGGATAATAAGCGTCAAATTTGACGGCGACTGTTGCTATAACATTTTGATATGGTTTCATGAAAAACATGAGGTTAAAAAACTGTCAGGTGGCTTTTATAGAAGAATTCAAATGTTTAACTATTGGTAAAGTTGATACATTGCGAGTAATAGTGAACTTTTATCATTAAATTCTTTTATTAATAAAAGTAAAAGTTTTGTGTAGGGGGACGATTAAAATGTCGTTCTTATCGTAGAACAAGAACGTCTATCATATTGTTTAAAACGCATTTCTTTGACACACTAATAATCAAGCACGAACATATAGAAAATCTTTCTTTTGAGTGTTTCATTAATTATAGCGTCTGCCAGAGACAAAGTTTTTGATTATCAACAGAAAGCAGGCATAAAGTAATAAACTGGAAAAATATGTGGTATAATTTAGGTCTTGAACTGTCGAGCGCTATCATAAAATAAATTTCAGCTGTGTGTTTTTTTTTGTCGGTATAGACTCTGCTGTGAAAAATGGTTGTCTGAAAAAGCGGCAAATAGTTGAAATAAATTTTTGCATTATGGTTTACATGACGACAATTTTTTTCTATTTACAACCGGTTTGTACAAGATTTTATAAGCACGTTGCAGTGATTTGTGTTACATACTTTATTATGTCAAAAAAAAACAATCCTAAACTCTTGTCTCCTCACATCTTTTTTTAACAACCTAGAAGATTTGGAAATATAAAGATCATGTAATTTTTTATTGACACGACTAGGTGTGCAGTAACACAGAAACTAGTTACAAGGAATCTAGGATACTGTCTACAAGGTATGAATAATTGCAATTTTTGGTTTTAATGGTCTAAAGACCATTCTGCTCTTGATGTCTGACTCGGGAAATAAATTATTTTGGATGAAGATAATGCTATCTAACTTTTACATTCGGGTATAATTTTAAGGCTAACATGATCAGTTTTACCTATGTATATTTTTGAGTTTTTGAGTGCCAAACTTTAATGTGTCAGAAACTAGTTGCTGAAACTGCGACATGATGGGTCTTGTAGCGATAACGCTGTTAAACTATGTTTGATTACAATTTAGACATGTTTGGTTTTTTTGAGTTTGGACGTTGTGTCAAATTTGCCCTGTTTGCTCCACAAGGTAGAACAAGCTTCTATTGTTATTCAACTGTGAACATTTGTGATTTTAAACAATATTTATTTCACAATTCAGATTTAAGAGCCATTTAAGACAAACCAATCAAAAGACAAAAACCAGATACGCTATTAATTGAGATTTTGTCTTAAAGAAATAGGTAATGCCTATTTTTATAATAAAGTGTTGTAAGTATGACAACAGGTAGCAAAAGCAAATCAATGAACGGAAAAGCTGACAAAATTGGGATGAGATCCGCTATGAGGTAAACATCAGAGACATGACCGCATACACTAAAAACAACATTCAAGTTTCTTATCAAGTCCAATCGCTAATAGATGAGGACAAATGTTAAAATATACTATTCTCAATGAGTTAAACAAGCAAAGTTTGGAGAGAAAATGATAAAGATACCTAGAGATAGCTTTAATACAGCAGATGAATAGTGAAAGATCACACTATGCAATTGTAATCCTCAAAATAAAAGTATTATTATTGGTAGAAGTGTTAGAGTTATTTGTAAATTTAACATAATTAAGCCTCTTCTTTAATTTGAAAAGTATTATATCATAAATGTTTTAAAGATTTTTGTGTCAGTCAAAAACGTGGACATAGAAAAAAAATTGCAATATCGTCGACTATTTATTGAAATAAACAAACAGAAAGACTTTTCTAAGCTTACAAAAGTTATTAAAAATACATACTATTCAAATTAGAATTATGGAAGCTCGAAGGAGGCATTTTTCATTAATTAATAAAAATATTAATTAAACCTAGTTCTCTTAAATTAGGAATTTCATTGCTCATAGTTTTTTATCAAAACATTTTATTGCTATTCTCTTCTCATGTGAGAGGATAGCAATAAAATTCTTAATTTGATTTTAGATTACATATTAATTAGTGTTCCGTGATGCAATCTTGAACTTATAATTGTTTTGAGTGCTTGTTTGAATTAGTTGATTATTGTAAGAACTTCTGTAAAAAAAATGTATATGTGTACAACTTGAACATAAAACAGTTAGTTTTCTTAATAATATGAAAACAAGTAAAGCTATCACTTTGATAACATAATCTGATACATTTTTTTTAAAGAATTTTATTGAGTAAGCTTTAAAGTTCAGTTGTAGTATTGGTACGCTGCGTTTTTTTTTATAATGGTTCAACATTTTTAACTAATCGTAGGTTTATTGAGTTATCTATTTTATTTTGAATAATTTTACTATTATGTTTAATATTTTACCTTGCTGTGGTTAACTCAATCGATCAATATAGACCGTGATTAAGCAAATTGTAAGCTTTTCACAAGTCTGCGGCTAACTAAAAAAATTATAAAACGGCTTTGTTTCCAAAACAGTTGCGATCTATAAACCTAGACGTATTAGAAAACATTATGTAAACTACTGTTATAAACATTTTTTAGTTACCTAAATAGAATTTTTTTTATCACGCCTATTTTTATTTTTTACTTAAGCTTTACAAAAAATGTAATTTAGGAAATTGTCGAAACGCTGAAGAAAACAGCACAATCTAGTTTTATTTCTGTGCCTCTAAACCGAAGAACTTAAACTATATGTAGTTATAATTAATGTTTATTTAATTTATTATTACAAATGACTGGCCATCTTTACGTAGTAGCTACAGAAATGCATTTTTTTAAATCTAATTTTATAAGTACTATAATTTTTGATGTTAAAAGTAGAAACATTTTTACGTATAAAAATAAATGATCACGTCTTTTTCGGCTGAGGATAAAACTATGTATCATCTGCGGCAGAAACCTCTTACCTTCCGTTTTTGAGATATAAAGTACTATTAATTTTCTACTGCCATAAATTTGAACTGTTTCTCAAAGCAATGTACAACCTGCTTTACGTTGTCTGTAAAACACGCGATATTAATTTAAGCATCGACGTTTTTTAAAACTTTATAAAACCTTAACCCTAGTATGCATACCATGAGTCTTGGACATTTATGTACAAGTTTAAACTAAGGTATAAATTGTAATTTATTTTACCTATTGCATTAATTTTTCAAGAACTTGTGTATTATTAGTTCAAATGTTTTTTTTACAAATGTTTACAAACAATAATTGTTTCTGTTGACAGTTGCTTATTGCATACCATGAGTCTAGCAGACTCTTGTTAGTTTTGACAATGATGTACTATTTATATCGGCAAACATGTGTTTGTTTCCAGGCGCACGTGCAATTATCACGGGACTTTTTTTTGTGTGTTTTGCTTAGTGTCTTTATTGTTAAATTATGGCTTCCAGAAGTAAAGTTAGAAACCATTAGTACGCCCTACTATCTTTAATTTTGAGAAATCTTTGATGGCATGGTATAAAAAAAATGATGAGAATGCTGTTAAAAGTGAAAGGGACATCAAAAAAACTATATCAACCACTTGAAGTATATAGTGACACTGCAGAAAGCTTTATCACAACTCATCTTCAGACATTCCAAGTAAAACATTTATTAGAAAAAATAATTTTGGGTGAGTTTTTATTCATTCTAGAGGAAAAACAAAATTGCTCAATGTAGTAAGATTTACATCAAAACCTCAAAGAAAAAATCAAGATTAGTGTATGAAAGATGCATGAGATAAATTTATTACGCCAGAAATAGTTGATAAAATTACAATTTGTACTAATTGGGAAACAAACCGTGAACTTGAAAAAAGAGGTAAGATTTGGATTGCTATTGTTGGCTGGTGTTGGGATACTTCTATGAGAGATTTATATCTTGATAACATGTCAAATCAATTACAAAGCATCAATTTAATAATTAAGTTTTGAAATTATGAGAAAGTATCTTTGTTTTGATGACTAAAGAAACTGCTTCGTTAGATTTGAAACTGATAAATTTGCTTATTTTTGCCATATATGGAAACTATTTATAGTACAATGCCAAACGCAAATGATACTAAAAGAGTACGTTACTATATAAACAATTACTAGCGTTTAGCGGGCGTTGTAGTTTTATCTAGTATATGCTCTCAAAGCCAGCAAAGTTTGAAATAAAAATTTTTTGGCTTTGTGAAAGCAAAAAAGGATATATCATTGATAGGCGAGTATATCTAGAACACCAACCTGAAGAACCAGTACAGCATAACGTGACAGAAAATGTAAAAGTTTTAACCATATCCAAAGTTTTTATAAGAAATTGTGGCCATAATTTGACAGTTGTTGACAACGTTTGCTGCCTATTGAAATAATTTTTTTGGGAATTTTAAGCATAAACAAAAAGGAAATTTCCAAAGAGTTTCAAGTCTCTAAGGAAAGATGTGTATGCTTTTTTATTTTAGGTTTTATGGAGATTTAGCACTGGTGGGCTATGTACTTAAAAACAATAAAACTGTGTCACTTCTTAGCTCCATGTATTATGATGGTTCAGTAGATGATGAAAGTAGTAGAAAAAACCCAGCAATAATTAATTTCTATAAAAATACCAAAGAAGTCTGGTACAACATAATAGATATTGCTGTAATTTTTTTGTATAAACTTGAAAACTAATGTTTTACGAAAGCAAAACCAATAGCAGAAAAACAAATCAACCATCAAAGATTTAGCTACGGAATTAGTATTACCATTTAGAAGAAAAAGAGCATAAAATACAAACTTTCCAAATACAGTAAAAAATGATATGAATTTTTCCACTTTACACTGGAAGAACAGAATGTCCAAACTCATTCAGTTTTAAAAAAGAAGAAAAGATGTTTCCAAATTGGGAGAATGAGTACACACTTGTGCCTAATGTAATAAACCAACATGCAAAAAACCGAGTGTTTAGTTTGTACAAAATGTTTGCTTTAAAAACCGAGTACTTAGTTTAATTCTTAACAAATGGTTGTTTTGAAGTATTTTTACAAAGAGCTTTTAGTTTAGAGTACACATTTCAATTTTGAAAAATGTTTTTGAAGTATTTTTACGATCAATAAAAATAAAATATAATTGTGTCTAATTATAGTATAGAGCATTTTTGTTGCAAATTTTACCTATGCATCCTAGCGTTGCATTGGATGAAATATGTTTATTCTTTTATTTTGAAAAATTAAAGGTAGATTTATTATATTTATCAATTCATATAATATTTTAAATTGGCTGCTAGCAGCAGTGCTAAGCTGAAATATATTTTTTTAATTAGCAAAGCCCTTGAATTTTAATTAAGCTGATTACCCAAAAACTGTTTTGAAAATTATTGTTTTTTGTTTAAATGATTTTTTAATATAAGACTTAGCTTAACCGCTGACATCCGTTTTCCATGCTCTTCTAACCCGACAATGTGCTACTTATAACATTGTTAAATATTTGCCTATTAGGACACTCTGACAGTTACATATGAAAATTAACTGAAATAAAAAAAATTGTCGCTTGACGGCTTAACTACAACTCAATGGATTGTCTTGCTAATCCATTGGTATTTTCCTATTTTAGAAAAACTATTGTGTCTAAATTGTCGATGCTCACAAATTGTTCTTACGCTTTTCCTCGAAAAAATTTTTTTGACACTGCATTTGTGGAACTTGAGACTACATAGCGCCTGAACAAATCAATTGGATTAACAGCAAACTCACTGTTTTAGATACTAAATGTTTCTATTTAGTCTTGTAACAAAAAAATTATTTTTTATGGCTGCGTTATATTCAAACTTTTGAATGTTTATAATATTGTCTTTGGACTTTGGTGTAGCCTTGAACATAGTCTTGAAAAATTTTAATTTTTTTATTGACTGGGTCAACAAATTAAGTTTTTTTATTATGGAATAATGCCACCAGATTTTTGAGCGTCTATAGGTCTGTAGTATAGCCTTGAACATAGACTACACTGGTAAGCAGAGATTTTGTTAGATGCTGATTTTGAATTTGCCCGCTGATGTCAAATTTCAAGTGTGTTTTCATACCACAGCTCTAGTTATTGACAAATTATTTTTAATAATTTTCTATCAGACAGAATTAATTTGAATAAGAGTTTATTATGCAATTTTTCTTCATGGGCTGACTGAGAAGGATTTTCCTGGATGCTCTAGTAGTTCGTTAGTTAGAAGCATTTTGATTTTTTTGAAATCACTTTGATTCATAGGAAAACTGTTTAAAAGATTGAAGAGGAAATGTAACTGATTGATTTTATTGCATCCAGGATACTGGAGGCACCAAGAAGTCGGTCAACTTTTTATATCTTGAACAATATTTTATTATTCAAATCAACTCAGTCTCCCAATTTTTTCAACAAATAGGTATTATAGAGTTGCTAAATTTGAAGTACTTATTATTTTTATAATTTAAGAACCATTAAAAATACCAGCTTTTGCTTTGTCTTTACTCAGTTTTTGAAACAGTCTTGAAAGTTGTGCTCAAGATATGCTTCACTTTTGTTGGAAGTTTTTACCTATTGCTTTGCCGTTCTAATTTAATATGCAAAGACAGCAATGATATACAGCGTCTTGACATTAGTAGAGCATTTATTCAAATTTAGCCTCTTCAACTTTATTTGTGTATTTTTTTTGTTTATATTTCATTTGCTATTTACCTTTTCTTATATTTTTATTTGTTTTTCATTTTGTTTTTTTATAAGCTGAAAACCGCAAACTCGACGTTAAATTTAGGATCTCGCGCTTTGTTTAGGATCCAAAAGCAGTCTATGTAGCCATGTTTAACGGAGTCAGACACATTCAAGCGACATTTATTCCACATGTGTTTGTCAGAAATAGAACAAAAATTTTCTAGATTTTTTACACAAATTTTTCTTGATGACGACTTGATTTTCTTGATAAATTTAAAAAATGTAAATATTATTTATCAATAATAACTGTAATGTTATGCATGCAGTTATTATGCAATAATAACTGTAAAACTAAACTCAGATATGGCAAAAGCATTAATAAAAAATTTGAAAGACTGGCAATTTAGCTGGAGAAGCAAGAGTTGATGACAACAAAAGTGAACGGTAAAGCTCTTAAAATAAAAACTGAAAAAATAAGTTAAGTTAAGCAAAAGAGAAATAACTTATTTAGAAAATGCTTGAAAACAAATAGATTTTCAACAAAAAAAAAGAAAATAAAAAAGAAATTAAAAAAAAACAGAACTCTGCAAATTAAAAGGAAAGAAAAAAAACGAGACATTAGAAGACACACCAATAAGCACTAAATATCAAATAAAAAATAGCAAATAGATTAAAAAAAAATAAAAAAAATAAAAAAAGTAGATCAAAGAAAGCAAATGAAAACAATTTAAACAAAACTATATAAAACAGAATGGAATATATAATAAAAAATACACAGTATTTGTGGTATAAGTGGCCAAAATTAGCAAAATAAAAAAAATATAGAAAGAAATTGAATGAGAAAGAAAAATGAACAATAATCATAAAAAAATATTTTAACAATAAGTGTGAAAATTTGGAGCAACAAAACACGATTAGATAGCAAAAAAGTTCTAAGGAGAACAATTGACAAAAATGATACATAAAATTTATTCATTCATATATAACAAACAAAAACATAAAAGGATAAGAAACAGGAGCATATTTAGAAAAAAGAGCAATTGTTAATAATAGGTGCAAGATAGAGTGAAGTCCGATCATTTCCCGTTGGCTTTGACTGTAAAAGAAAAAATACAGAAATTAAAAAAAAGCAAACAATAAACAGAAAGAGGTGACTGGACCTCAGGCAACATAGGAAAAATCAAGAAAAAGTATACAAAAACACAATTTAAAAACAAAAAAATTTAAAAAACTGAAAAAATTAGGAAAAGCAGCAACAGATAAAAAAAAAGATAGGGAGTAGATGAGAAAAATGAAGAATGAATGGTGATGCAGGGAAGGTAGAGAAGAAAAGTAAAAAGTTTAGAAAGAACTGAAGAGACTGGAGTAGAACAAATCTAACAAAGCAACTTGATACAAACAAAAATTAAAAAGAAAACAATGCGAGATATTAAGAAATTAAATATATATAAAAAAATAAACTCTTAAATTGAAAAAAGACAAGAAGTGGACATAATAATGAAAATACAGAGATGCAAAACCCATTTTTTTGAATTGCTGGAATAGGAAACGAAAAACATAACAGCACAAAACAAAGTAGGAAAAGTGGAAGGATGGAAAAAGGAAATATTAATGGAAGAACTGAGAATAACAATCAAAAGTTTGAAGGAAGCATTAGAGAAAGATCGGATAAGAAATGAAAGATATACAATACGAAAGAGATAGGTTTCTTTTTATAGATTATGTTTTTTTTAGCTGTTTCTATCATAAATTTCTTAGCTCTAGTCTTATAGAATTTCTTTCTTATGAAGTCTTATAAAAAGTTGTCAAGTGAGGTTTCAGATTTCAATTTCTCAATTTCAGTTTCTCAATTCAAGTTTTTCTACATTTGTTGGTTTTTTTATTTTCTGTTGGAGACTTTCAACTTTGGTATAAAATGTATAAATTAAATTAAACGGTTGAAAGCAAAAGAAGTTTTTAAAAAATCTCATAAATTTCAAATGTAATTAGAGATGTTCAGAAAATTTCAGTTTGTTTCATTTGTATGAAAACGCCAACTTATATTAAACGCTGTCATTGTTGTCTTTTGTTCTTGAGTTGTAAGTGAAATATTAGTACACACCTTTTACAGCTTGAACCAAAACTTAACAATTTTGAAATAGCAGAAAAGCAATTACCAATAGCAATATAACAATAGAAGATGTGAGCAGGCCGACAACTCTACAATCGCGCAATTGAATAGGCGGCACCGGCACAATTGAATAGCTTACATCAGGCGAGTCAAAGTTGACGTTGGATGGCGGAAAGTGTAGCAATTTAAACGTAAATGTGCACACAACATTTATTTTAAAGTAGAACAAAGCCAGCAATGGAGCTTCCTTCTGTTGTGTTCATAGTCTGAGTTTTATAGCAAAAACGCTGAAAAGTTTTAAAGTCGTTTTTAATGGAGTGTTCCAATGTTTTAGCCGTGATTTACGTACGCTATCCGACAGCAATGATACATGAATCAATAAATTTAAAACTGGAGTGGTAGCTAGGCACCTCCATCCTAAGTTAGGTCGAAGAGCTAGAGCGGTAATTTTATATTTATATGAAGGTTATGAAGAAGTGGCTCTGTTGGACCGGAAATTTCCAAACATTGAATTACACGCCTGCGGTAACCGACCCAGACCCGCATGGATAAGGGTAGAATTTTAATGTGGTTGGCAGTATGACAAATTGGACTAAAAGCATTAGGAAAAAGACTAATCATCCTTGCATTTGTATGCATCCTTGCTGATTGGGTCGATACTTTCTCCGCTTATAATCTTGGAAGCGTTTCTCAAACTATGTATTTTAACATTATACAAAAACTTATTATTGGTATTTTGAAATTTGATTAATAGCTATGTTGAGAAGATTCAATAATCTAACCGTAAATAAGATTTCACAAATCTAATATTAGAAGTACTCAAAATTTAAAATTGATATTTGTTTTAAAGTTTCAATATGAAATTCTTTTTCAATCAAATTGCTATTCTAAGCAAAGTCAAATATGAAATAATTGTTACTCAAAACTTGTCATTGGTACTATTGTGCCTATTATGAATGAGTGAGGGGGTCTTTTGGTTCCTTTTCTAATGTATTGTATTGTTGCTTATATTTTTGAAAATTATTTCTAAAATAAGTTCTTATTTATTCATAATTATGGTTACTGATAAAATTAAGGGACTGTTCTGAATTACTTTATTTACTAGGGACTCTTTGCAGTTGATATTTGACAAGAAATTTTTAAATTTTTTAGTCTTAAGAGGGTTTTAAATTCGTGATGAAAACACTGTTTTAGAGGGTTAGTCGAAGTCATCCCATTGCGTCGATTGTCATCAAAATGTAACTAAATTTTAACAATATCTTTATAAAAGATGTCTTTTTGGGCAAAGCTTGTTTTTTTACGTGTTGTAAACTTTAAAATGCTTTCAAAAGCAGTTTATTTATGACTTTAATTAAAAGGATTGTTTTATTGATTTAGGATCTGAAATACAAAATAAAATATTTCTTTAAATAATTTTTCATATAATTTGAGACTTAAGTTTTAGAAATTTAGAAAATTAAAAAAGTTGGCCCAGCCTAACTCGGGTCTGTTAATTTCAGCCCGGCTTGTATCAATTTTCAAGTAATTCAGCCCGAGCCTGGCCCGCACATGGACGGGCCGGGACGAGCTTTGGGCTTCTGGTCGGGCTGCCCACCTCTAATTCAAGTGTTTCCAAAAATTGGCATTTTCATTTATTGAAAAATAAACAAAAATAAAGATATAAATTGTGTAAAATACATGCATTACACAACCTTTGTTAAGTCGAATTTTTTCTGAATTTTGATTAAATTTGTCGGCTAGCCCAGAGTGGTCGTCGTGCGTCGTTGAAATGGTAGAAAATGATAAAAAATTTCAAAGACAAGTTAACTCTATCACGATGTTTCCTCCTGAAAGTACTTCAGGGAATCAAACTGACAAAGATTTGGGAGACGAAAATTTATGCCATATAAATAATTTACCGGGGGCTCAGCTTCGCGCTTCTGCAGAAGTAAACATGTATGTGAACACAGTTGTTAATGATAATGAAAATTCATCGGAAGATGAACTTCCTCTGCAAATGCTAAAAAAAAGAAAAACTTTGTCAACGCAAAAATGTCGCAGCGTAAAGAAAAAACACTACGAGTGGATACAGCAGGACTTACCAACAAACGTAATAGAATTTTTTGCCACTAGCAGTTTGAGTTTTGAGCAAAAGAGTTCTTCAGAATTATTTGCTCTTCTTTTTGACGACAAAAAATTTTAGATGTAATTATTATGGAGTCTAACCGATACGTACAACAAAAAAATCAGTTAGTTCGAATTGAAATGTCAGAATTGAAGGCTTTTATTGGAATTTTAAGCTTCTACCAATATTAGTAAAAAATACAATGAACTAGAAGTAGGCCCATCTGTTGTTCTAGAATATTCCGATGTTTTGAGAAAAAAATGGCCAGACGTTCAAATGCACTTATTTTTAGAAAAATTTTTTTCTACAATTCTCTTGCTTGAGTTACTTTCTGAAAAAAACTTTAGGGGAGCTAGCCCAATTCGCGAAAACCCAATTTCCAACAATAAACTAAAAGATTCTAAAGAAATAAAAAAAGAACCTCGAGGGTGTTACGACTATAGAAAAATAGTTGATAAAGACATAATCGTTGTAAAATGGCGCGACAACCGCATAGTAAGTTTGTGTTCAAATTCAGCCGGAGTAAGTCTTATTCATAGTGTAAAAAGATTTTCTCAAAAGGAAAAGAAAAGTATACAGGTAACACAGCTACATCTGATAAATTTATATAACGCTAACATGAGTGGTGTAGATAGGAGTGATCAGAACGTCCGTTTGTACAGAGTATCTATAAGAGGCAAAAAGTGGTATTTTCCTCTAATTGCTCATTGCTTAGATATAGCTGTTCATACTGTTCATCACACAGAAAAACTGGTGGCGTGTTAGGCAAGCTGCAATTAACAAGACGAATTGCTGTTACTATGTTACAACAAAATAAAAAAAAAACACAAGCAACGGGACATTATTCACGCAATAAAGGTGTAGACATTCGTTTTGACCGAACAGATCATTTTGTAATGCCTCAAGAAAAACAAACCAAATGTGCTTTTTGTCAAACAAAAACAACTACAAGATGTAGAAAGTGTAACAACATGTAAAATGTTCTCTTAGTTACCATTCAACATTCAACGCTTTGTAAATATGTAGTATATGTCACCTATATGCTCAACGTCCTACATGTAGGACGGCAATTTTTTTGTATTTTGAGACATAAATTTTAAGTTTTTTGACCGTAGAAACTTTTTTCGAATATAAAATAAAAAGTTGCTACAAAAATTTCTTAAAAAAAGATTACCAAATTTGCTTGAGCATTATCTGGGTTAAAATATCTGCATTTTTCAACTGCATTATGAAACTAATCTTACGAAGTAGAAACATTATTTTTCAATTGTAAGCCGGCAAAAAAGCAGTTAATCATAATTATCACATCAGTGTCATTATTCGTTGATCAATTTTAAAACTTAATTTACTTTTTAAAATAAAAATTGAATCTAGAATTTGTTATATTCAAATTTTCAAATTTTAAGCTACTTAGAACTCAAAAGGACTAAATATTTTTCTCACTGCAAACTTTATTGTGAACATTTCTTAATTTTTGATATAACATTACTTTCACCAGCTACATCAAAAGGAAAAATCTGTATGCAGTTGTTTACACTAATCTGTAAGTTTCTGTAATATGCTTCCATACAGTGCGTTCAGAAGTTACTTAGATCCAGCTTTGCCATTGAATTTTGAACGTATGTTTCTTTTTTAATTAGTTTATACGTCGAAACGTATGATACTCATATTATGGACAATCTTTGACGTTTATTAGACATTTGTCGACAATCATACTATCAAAGACAATAAGAATCTGTCAAGCTAAATGACACAGCAAGAGTAGTATCTAAATAATTTATGAACACACTTTATGAAACTTAGTTTTGTCGGAACTAAATTATCTATTTTCTTTTTAAAAAGTACTTGTAAATGATGCCAACGTTGTCATGACAATATTTTCATAACGCACCGGAATTTCAGATTTTAAACTGAATTAAAACTTTTATTATTTTTCAATTTGCGTGTGTAAATTGGATGACGTGCAAAAAAAACCCTGTAACTCTAAAAACGTATTTCTCCAGTAACTATAACGTTTTGCTCTCGTTTTTTATGAATTTGATCGTATATATGAATAATGATAATAAAATATCGTGCGTTTATAAATTACTAGCTGGCCCGGCGAACTTTGTTCCGCCTAAACATAGTTATTATTTTTAAAATAAACAAACCAAAATTTTTGAAAATCATCCTAATATTGATACTTGTCTTTTTTTATACCTATCCCACCTTTTTTCACCCCTTTGTTAATAAAAAGTATCCTATTCTTTTCATTCAAATCCAGTCATCAGTTTGTAATTTTCCGTACAAACTTTCACCCAAAGTTGGTATATGGGAAGTTGTCTCATGCAAGACGATTAACTTGTAAACGTACGGTCCGACTTTTGTCTGTGGTGGGGGGATCGATTTATTGCAAAAAGTCTAAGTTTAGAAAATTTTCTTGAGCCACGTCAAATAAATTTTAATGTAGACGCTTTTTTGTGGTTGCGTCAAATTTTTTACGGTAGTTTAATTTAACCGTCCGATGACTTATTCCAAGCTATCCTTAAATACGACTATTACTTCAAAATATTTCAATGGTCCCGGATGTCTAGCGCCTACGTCATAAACGGTAATTTGCCGAGTCACCAAAAGTTTCCGACATCGCAATTTCAATTTTGACTTTCACCGCTCTTTTAGAGGGTGGTTTTCGGAATAAAAATTATCCTTTGTCCGTCTCCTGGCTCTAAGCTACCTCTTCACCAATTTTCAGCCATATCGGTGAAGCCGTTATTGAGTTATATATAGTGCAACTAACACAACTTTCTTTTATATATATAGATTTAGATTTATTTAGATCAACTCTTGCTGCGCAATTTCGCTTGATAAATTTTTATTGTCGTTTATAGTATGATTGCGCCTTCAAACGTCAAAGCTTATCCAATAATACAAGACACGCCTGTAATTGCGTTCATACGCAATTACAGGCGTATGAATTTTTTTTATTAGTTTATGCTAATAAAAAAAATTGTAGCAAGAGTTGATTCAAATAATTTATGAATAATTATATCCGTTATGTATCTAGAAAATAATTCTGCAATGTTAAAGTTGTTTTGTCGTCGGAATCGTCTACATTCTTCAAGTTGGCTGACGTAAGACAATAACTTCAAATATTTTTTTTTAGTTATTGATACCGACGTTTGGTGAACTTTAAGCAAAGCATCTTTTTAACATATTGTTGCTCACTTTTGGGTTATTGTGTTTGAGCTGCTTTTCCGAGTCTTAAAATTAGTTTTCTGCATTCATTTTCTTAAAAATCATTTTCCAATTTTTTAATTTCAAGATTTATCTGCCGACAGTATCTATGAGTACGGTTTTTTAGCTTGTGAAAATGATGTTGAGCACAAGACCATAGCAAAAGACTTTACTAATAATCAATAAATCAATCAAGCCATCACAATGAAAAAATTTGAAAAAATTTCAAAAACAGCACTAGGTCTTGATAAAAAAGTTATTATATTTTTCAAAAAGCTTTTTACTATAGCAAAGTAGGAGCATACAGGTTTATTGGAATACGGGACATATTCTACAATAATTAGAATCTCAAATTTACAAATTTCTTACAGACAAACACAAAGTTTTGGCTGTTTTTTTTTGACACCAATAAAATTTTTTACAGTGCATAGCAATACGCCATCTTAAAAAAAACTTTTGAAATGGGACGTCTAAATAAAAATCTTAAATGTTATAAATTCTCTAACAAACAGATTTTTCCAAGTAGTCGGTAGATGATAAACTTTTTTCTGGTAAAAGATTAACGAATGACACACTATAAAACCCAGATACTTTTTGTTTGTAGACACTCTCACTTTTTACATCAAATGTGGCAATTTGAAAGTCATGGCAAGTAATATAAAAGTCATTAACACGAAAAACAATAACCTTAAAAATCCGGATTTACGTTTTCTACAATAAGCCCAATAGTATTCTTTTTTTCAAAAAAAAAAGCAAAAGCCACATAGACTCTTGTTGAATTAAAAACAACTCAGCTATACTACTTACATTATATTTTGAAAGTATATTTGACTAACGACTAAATTGACAAAACATGTTAAACATCTACGTAGAGAACAGAACAAGCGATTAGGACGTTTTAAGTCTCTATCAAATCATTTCGGAAGCAGACACAGCAATGCTACTTGGCATATGATTCTAATTTCTCCTGTTAATAATTATGGAAGTGTACCCCTACAGCTACTATCTCTATAGAAGGCTTCAGACAACTCTGAAGAATTGTCTACAGCTGTCTTAAGAATATTCTAAGATGCTTTCGCGCCACCTTATTTTAAAGCATTTACTGCTTAGCTCTTATTTTGCAATTCATCTACCTTACACTGTCATATTATCTGTTAAAATTCAAGTGGTTTTAAGCAATTTTTTGAAAAAAGAATATGGCTTTTTTACCTACATACTACTGTAAACAGTTTTTTTTCCGTATGCTTCACTTGCTTCTATTCACACCTACAAATTTTCAATTTTTTTATTTTTGGGCTTTACATTTATTGCAATTTTCAACTAATTATAATCAATATCAAAAATGAAAAAAATTTTTTTTATCTCTGCAACAGAATAACTCAACCAAATTTTGCAGTCATACAAAAGATATTAAACATTTACGCATACGCATTTAAAACAAATAAAGAGACGGTTTATGCCTACGTTACATAAACTATCATCAAACTACCATCCTACATGATAAATGTAACAATTTTACAGCGTTCATTGTACATCTTCAGTGAAGACGCCACTTTTTTCTGCTTTTTCTGGTTCTGTTAAAAAAAAATTTTATTATTGGTATTCTGGCCTGATGTCTAGATTGACCGCACAAATAAAGTTATCTTCAAATAGTTTAAACTTTGAATAAAACGGAGATAAAAGCGGGAATAAATAATGTAAGAGATTAATAAACTTTACATAAAAATGGATATATCTTTTTACCATATTTCTGACCAATTAGGGAGTTTTTTTCTTGTAGCTGACTATTTTTAAGGCCAAGAAATGATTTTAAGCGACTTTGTTTTGCTTAGCAAGCGTAAGCGTTCAACAGATCAAACACCTGTTTATTGATTAAAGGTACAAAAGTCTCAGTAATCTTTGCTTGCAGCAGGTCAAATAATTCAACGCGCGTTCTTTATGAAAAGCAATTGGAAATTATACTTTTTTGTGTTAAAAAATAATATAATGTTGTTGCTAAAACTCTAAAGGTTTATGTAAACGTTTTTAATAGACCAGTCAAGATTAATTTGTTGAAACACCTCTTGGCTCGCATTATTTTTTTTTTTAAAAAAAAATTAATTTGTTTGTTTGGAAAAACATGCTTTTTGAATTCTTGTTATTTCTATTAAAATTGATTTTTGTTTATTTATACAATAAAATAATTATTTTTGTTGATAAAAATAGATTAATAATAATATGTTTATTTTGTTTGTTTTAGGTAAGTTCACAAATTGGCTTACACTTTTGATGAGGTAAGTTGACTTTATAAAAATTAGTAAAACTCGTACCAGTCTTAATTTTATTGGTCGCTGGAGATTTTCTGCTAATTAATTGTCACTAAGTAAATGCAATGCTTAGAACAGAAGGTCTATTTTTTGATTTTGTAGCTTATTCAATCCAAAAGTATTTAAAAAATTACTAAAGATAATAAAATTATAAACGTAACAACATAAATTAGGTTTAACTTTTGTGTGTGAATTCCACTGAAAGATTTCCTCAAAAAAATTAAAATTTTGTTGTTATATTTTTGATGTTGTATGAGACTGAGGTATTTTGGCGGTCTTCCAAGTCAAATTTATTATTATTGTTTGAGAAGAGGAGGGCAACGAAGGTCGATCTCCGACCTAACAACCTAATTATAAACTTTGCTCTTGAAGATATTTTACTCGAGCATGACACACCTGTTACTTCTTTGATTATTAATGCTTCTATTATATATTAGATATTAATTTGCGTAATAAGCGGCAGCTTACAGCAATGTTTTAGGGGATCGATAAATAATGCATACTTTTAATACCAATTTTTTTAGTTATAGCATTTTAAATGTGACATTGACTGAAGTGCGTTTTTACGTCAGTTTTATTTTCAATATTAAATACAACAATGAACTTTGACATAAAATGTTATACTCACACATCTGTTTTTGCCGGTTCCAACTAGGTATATCAACCATACTGACGTATTCATAAAATATGTTATTTTTTACAAGATAAATGTTATTTTTTACTAGATAGAAAGAACATACTTAAAAAGTTTAGTCTGAGCATGCACAATGCACTCACCCAGTGCTTTAACACTTAATAATAATATTAATTTTAAATTTATAATACATAAAAAGGTATTGCTCAATTTATTCCATAAAAGTTTCATAAATCTTGCAAATATAAAGGACAGCGCTGATTTGTTCTGAATGATAGCTTATCAGCTCAGTCTTTGCAGGAATTATTCTACATTTATAAGATCGTTCTTTACGATATGTGACAATGATCTCTGCGAGTATGTTTTAAGTTCTTATGTATCATGGTTTAGTATAAAATTTCATAGAAACTTGTGCACCAGTAGCCAGTACTACTAATCTTAATAATCGTTTTAATAAAACTCCATACTTTAATACGCTAATTCAGTATTTATATTTTAGATGTTGTATTTATCTTTAAATGTTGATTTAGTGAATGTGCTTAAGCGGGTATACGATCGTAGGCAATTGGCGATATAAAACACTAAGAATTAACTATCAATTATAATAGCACTAAACACAATCACTGTTAAATTTGGAATGCTTTTTGGCTTGTGAGGTCAAGTGTATTGAGTTGGCACATGCGGGAATGTTTCTATTCTTTTAGGGGATTATTTTAGGATCAATACGCAAAAAATGATTTAAAAATAGATTTTTTCTATGATTTTTTTGAGTTAGACTTTTGAGATAAGCAAGTTTTTACATTAGTTAAAAAAAACCTAGAATAAAATAAAATTTGACATTAATATAATTTATTATTAGCTTATTTATGATTAATGGTTTATCCAGTTAATTTAATTAAACATAAAAGCAATTTGTTTAAAACAATCAAATTGATAATTAGATAATTAATAATTATAATTATTAATGTGGTTTTAAAGAAAAAAAAATTATTATATTTTGACTGCTGAAGTAAGTTTGTTGAATAGGATGTGTCTGGCGCTCACTTGTAGACGATTATGTTCTTATAGAGAAAAGTAAATTTCTTTATAAGGTAACTTATAAAGCTTAAAATGTTTATTTCTTAAGTAGAATGTTTTAAAAAGAGTCAGTAATCAAAAGTATATTTTAATTTTAAAAATTTTTGTTTGTTTTGGAAACTATTATATTAAAGGCTATTATTAGTATTCTTTTCAATGAAAAATCCGTCGGGTCTCTCTACCAGTCAAGCGTCTTGGGTTTGTTTTCATGTTTATCTTTCGTTCAATCAATTTTTCCTTTGATTAATGGAAAAATTTACTTTTGTCATAATGTTTATTTTATTTTTGAAATCAGTATTGGTATAAAAAAAATTTATGCAGCATTTAAGCCTCACATTTTTACAGTTTTATCTTACAAAGCATTAACGTACAACAGGACATTGCAAAGTTTTAAATTTAGTAATGAAAACATTGCTTTTAATGTTTTATATTGAATAGTCAGCTTTATTTTCACAAAGCTTTTGATAACGTTTTTTTTATGTGTTTGTGTATTAAAGAGTATTGTACGTTAAAACTCTATGAAAACTCGCTTAATTTTAAAGGATGGGTAATATATTCTAAGACTTGAAAAGCTCTAAAATTATTCAGAACCCTATTTCATATAAATCCCGTTTCACCAGTTCAAGCAAAGATTTCTCTTACATTCCTTGAGTAATAATTACTAAACGACTTTATCAAAACGGCGGCAGTCATAAACAAAGAAGATTAAGGATAAATTAACGTTTATATATAATTACGGGCAAAATTAATGCTTGCAAGTATTCCCTTAATTCACACATGTTGCAACTTAGATTAAAATTTTTATAGAAAATTATAAAGTGGTTTGTTCCAGTCAGCATAACAACCGGTTTTTGCTAAACAGATTTGATATAAAAGATACATATTTTGTCAAATTAGTTTGTTATAACTAAATAATTTTTTCTACATCACTAAAAAATTATAAACCTAGGTTGCTTAAAAAAATTAGTTTTTTGTCTATGTAATATTTTTCAAACTGAACTGCAGTA
The DNA here is from genome assembly GCA_947359425.1 of Lagria hirta. Taxonomy (NCBI): domain Eukaryota; kingdom Metazoa; phylum Arthropoda; class Insecta; order Coleoptera; family Tenebrionidae; genus Lagria; species Lagria hirta. The sequence goes on along the minus strand of OX375795.1, from coordinate 29,968,643 downwards.
AGTCACAATAAACTTTTTCATTGTGATCTACTGACAAGCACGGTAGCTTAACGTGTGAACCACACTAGAGACGAAACTTACTCTGGCTAGACCTCGTTACTGCTTGGGCTTATATTGTTAAGTCAAAAAAAGCAGGGGGAGGGGCAGAAGAGAAACTGGCGGGAGACTCGGAAGAGAGAGCTGCGGAGAAAACAGATGGGCTTTGTGTTGATGACGAAGAATTGTTTGTCAACAAGGATTTGTTGTTGTTTGGAGAGATCTAACTGAAGACATAGTTGAAGATATAATCTAACTGAAGACAACTGAGATATAATTTAAATAAAGCCTCTAGTGGGCAGGCTGAAACTTCGGCAACTCTCATAATTTTTTTTTTTGAAAAGCATTGTAAACATATTTCTTTTAGGTGATCTGGACTCGTCTGATTGCTGCATTTAGAGCAATATCAGCGTGTTATCTTGTTTCGACTGTAGACATTATTTTTTGCTGCCGACTGGTGTGTTTCTAGTATTAGGGTAACTATAGTATAACCAGCATCTAGAAAATGTTATACTCCTTGCTTTGATTTCAAATTTACATGTGGCAATTCACTGTCAGTCAAGTCAGAACTTAACAACTCCACTAAAGCGCAGTGGCTAGCGAGTAGTTTAAATGTAACTGTCGTCTGTCAAATATACGTCAAAACTGTCATAACATAAACATACATTTTGCTGTCCAAATAATCAGACTTTGGAAAACAAAAGAGTCTTTTCAACATGGTATTTTACAACACGCCAAAGAGTCAACGTGACAGATGGAAGCTCTGTATGTATAAAAGTCTAGTTACCATAGAATTTGCCTCTAAAAGCTAGTGCTCATCAATAGTAAAATATTTACTTGGAATATAGTTTTTTTCAAATTTATTGATTAATAGTCGTAGCGTTGTTTTTATTAATTTGATTTTTTCTTTCTTTATGAGAATGGATGTTATCACACCTAATACATTTGAAACAAAACTTGAGTTTTTTTTCTGAGATTGTACGGTAACATGACTCTAAAGCATTACTTTTTGAGATTTTTTATAATTGGTGGATAAATATTTTTTTTGACCAACGAACATATCAATAAGATATAAGAAGCCAATTACAATTTTTATTTTTTTATTAATTTGTGCTTTTTATATGTTGCACTCTGGCATATTGATGCTCTCAATACAGCTATCTATAATATTAATTATTATAAATAAATTTATAATTTCGGCGTTTCTTCTAGCTTTTTTAAATATTCTTAGTTGTGTTATGGTTAAAATATTCGTCGGTATCACAACTATTGCTATCTACAAAAGCATCGCGTTCAGATGTAGTGTCCTGATCACCTCCGAAACTTTGTCATTATTTTTCTCTTCACATTTTAAAGCACTATTTTTATGTTTAGATTTAGATTCCAAATCTGAAAAGCTCTTTATCTATACTGGTGAATCTTTACTAGATTTTTTATTTTTAATAATATTGATTATTTTGAAAACACTCCCACGACATTAAAATACAAAACCTAATAAATTCAAATGTCACTGGATGGCATTTGCCATCTATGCGCCTGCTTGAGATTTTTAAATTGAGAGATAAGTTTCAAAACAGATATTTGTTTATTAAGAACGCAAAACAGGAGATGACGTCACATCTCCCGGTGTAGAGGTTTAATGTTTTCAAATAAACACAGTAACGTAATTGTAAAAGCAAGTGACAGCAATGACAGTTGCACACTAAGCATTTGTCCAGGTTTTAGTACCTACTGATTTTTGGACACTATTAAAGAAATGTTGTTGTCAACAGTCCTAATGTTTTCATGACTTAGCCTGTCTTTTGTATTTGAAAACGTGTCATCACTTAGTTCTATTGAGAAAAAGTTTTGCTGCACGAAACAATACCGCGGAAATTTCTTAAAATTGGCCATCTCTTTTGCGCTCGCATCACAAACAAGATTTTTTTTTAATTACACATAGCTGGCGCAATAAATCTCTTGTTTTCTAAAAATAAATTTTAAACTTTATTAATTAAATGTATTAGTGTATTGTGCCAAGTGTGATTTTTGAAAAAAGTTACTTTTTTGTTGTCTAAAATGAAAGCGCAAAAATGCTTTCTTTCTCTATCGATTGTAGAAAAAACAGCTTATAACTATGTGCAACACAAATGTTAATACAAAAGCTTATTATATAATTATTTTGCTCACAACAAGTCTTATGGTCGGTTTCACAAAGCGTTGTTAAAATTTGGCTAACAATTGTTAGCTAACATTGTGTTAAAATTAACACGTTGTTAAAACAAGATAGCGGTTGTTAGTTAACAACGTGTTAATTCACAAAATCTGTAATATCGGCAATAAGCATCTATAATTTTATGTCGTTCAACAATACAAAGTTATTAAATTGGGACTATTCTGTGGGGCTGTATCTTTCTCACCGTCTTTTGTCACACTACACTCTATAAATTTATTTGATGTTTCTTTATTTTAATTAAATTATGATTGTTAAAATGGATGATAATTTGTCATCGGGTAATCAGGAAAAAGGGAAAGTTTCATGGAGCAAAAGCGTTGTGTCTTTATGAACTGTCAAGCCAAGTAGGAAAAATAATTACACTTAATACAATATTTATACTTAATACAATATTATTAGATTTGGTAAAATCATATCTTATTTTTGTAGATATTCCATATGATACAGAATAAAAAGACCTACTGGTCTAAACTCGAATAAAAAAGCAATGCCTGGGAGGGAATCTGATATTTTAACGTAGCTACAATAACAAACAGTTAAATTTATATATAATGTTGATGATTTTTCATATTAATAGCTCTGTTTAACGTTTTTTATCGATTTTCTTTCAACTTCACTTGAAAATATTTTTGAAATGTTAATTTAACAACGGTTAGAACAAAAGATTTAACAACGTGTTAAATCGTAACAAAGCTTTGTGAAACCGTTTTTCAAAACCCAAATCAATTTTAACACGATGTTAAATTAAACGCTTTGTGAAACCGGCTATTAGTGTTCAAAAATGTTTTGTGATATTTTAAAAAAAGAAAGAGTACATTGCTTTGCACTATTTGTTAATCTTAGAAAATTTCCTGAAAAAAGACTAAATCTACTAGAAAGATTTAAGATAAATATTAATTGAGATTTTAATTCAATGAATAAAATTATTGCTCTTTACACATTCTCTACTGTATTTTATTTTGTTGATTAATTTTTAACGCGGTTCTGTTGCTGAAAAGTTTAAATTTAAAATAGTTATTGTAAAAACAAAACAATTAGTTTTACTTTTTTTCTTCCATCCCTTTAAAAAAACATGTTTTAGGTAAAAAACCTTCGAGGAGTTTATCTTCTTTATGCCTCTTTTGGATTAAATCGTACAATAACAACAAAACTTTTGTTCCGGAAGCGCTTCTTGCCGTTTCCCTTGTCGCTCACAGGTCGTTATGTTTTAACGAGTCACGTGTTCCTCTGTTTTCGGAAATGAGGCGAATCTCTGAATTAAGTCTGGATTTAGAAATGGGCATAGTTGTTTTTCTTTTGACAGTTTGACAGTTTTAGTTTGAGCTGTTGCTTTGTAATTGTCGGGATTATATTGGAATTGGGTCACAGAAGAGACTTTTTACGTGAAGCGAATACAAAATTATTTGAAACTAAATTTAATATTGTATATGTTGATGCTCGTTTATTATTACACATTATATTGTAATTTTGGTTTATTATTTTATATTATATTGTAATGCTGGCTTGCAGGTGAACAATGAAAATAAAACATAAAAGTTCTTATCTGCATAATATTGATTCTAAATTTTTAGCTTTTGTGTGTTCTTCAACGGAAATTGCTTTAAAAACATACTTGTATCCGTTTAAACATCTTGGAGATGTTTAAACCTAATATGGTTGGACTAGCATACTTTTCGTTGAAGAGGTAAAAATTTTGAAAATTCAAAATGTTTTTCATTTTGTAAGCATTTTCAATAATAATGGAATATTACGTACCACAGCTTAAGTATTTATGATTAAAAATCATCTTGCACTGACAGCTTTTCTAATACGCAGGCACAAATACCGCTGCAATTTCTGCAGTTTGCTTTGTGTTGTTGTTTCTTTAGTTTTTGTCTCCGGTTTTTGTTAAGTACGCATCCGAGATCCGTACTTCTTCTGCCCTTTAACCATATGTATTGTCAAAGAGTTTCCGATAAGCAACCGGTTGCTTTTGCAAGAGTTTTAGCGACGTGGATGTTATATTTAAGATTACTGACTAGAGTTCCCCCAAGATATTTTATTCATTGAAAATCCCTCCAATTGCGGTGCTTCAAGGTTTAGCTTTTTGCGTATGGTAAATAGGACGATGGTCTTTTTAGGGTTAACACAAAGTTTTTCTTTATCACACCATCTTTTGATTGTGTTTAGAGTGTTTTGCATTAGACTGGAGATGCAACACACCCTTATGCTTGCTTCTGACTACAATTGCGAGGTCATTTGCGTATCTTAGTACGCAGTGACCCTTTTGCGTTAACTTACAAGGTAGATCATCTACCACTATTGACCACAGCAGAGACAACACTCTGTCTTGTGGAAAACTTGTAACCGTGATCAGCAAAGTACTTTCTTATTCCAATGGAGCCGTTATAATGCGGCTCACAAACATAGATCCAATCCAGCTTGTTACAGCTCGTTTAATGCAGTGTTTTTCTGCTGCCAGTTTTATAGATTTAAAACAGGTGTTATCAAATACACCTTCTATATCTATAATTGTACCAGCAACTATTTTTTTGCCTTGATTGTTTTCTCTATTATTATAACAATGTGATAAAGTGGGTTTATTAGCTGATTTGCCGAGTTTGTATGCAAATTGTTTGAAGTCTAACTATGCTTTGTGTAAAGCACGTTCCTCTTGCGGTTATTCACAATTTTTTCTTTTGCTTTAATGAAAAGAAGAATAAGCTACTTGCGATATAGTTAGGCCTCGTGTGAAGGCAGTCTGCCTGTCTTTGGTATAAAGTAAAAAGATCATCTTTATTTTTCTCCAGGACTGGAGTATACATATACATATACTCCTGTGCAAAACTTGGCTTGGAGATGGGGCAAGGAGCGATACCGTTCCAGTAAGACTGAAATGCTTCCGGCTGATATGTAGGACTTTAAAAGCTATTTATAGCCCATTTTACTCTTCTAAGAGAAAAGATTTTTTCTCCTAGATGTCTGTTATCTTTGTCAAAATAGTTTATAAAGTTCTATCCTAAAAAACTATAAAATTATTGATTTCTAAAAAAAACGGGAATTATAGTATATAATTTTTTGATGAAAAGTGTTTAGTTTCCGACGCTCCACAAATGTCAACCAATTTGCTCTTTAGTTACGATAATTTTTTAAACAAATTTTTTTATGGCGCGTTACGGAGGTAGCCTAGCCGGCAAAAAGCGTCCTTAAGAATTTTATGTATAGTAGAGGTGGAAGTTTAAAGCCCGGCCTATCGGCCAAGTTCGGGAAAGGCTCGGGTTGAATGACTTGAAAGTTGATACTGGCTGGGCTGAGTTACTGGAAAATTGATACAGGCCGGGCTGAAATTAACAGGCCCGGGTTAGGCTGGGCCTAGTTTTTTTAAATTTTTAAAACTTAATTCTTAAATTACATAAAAAACTGTTTAAGGAAATATTTTCAGCTATATTTTTATTACAAGTGTTTTAGAGTTACTTAGTTGTGGTAATTGTGACTTTTACGTTATTTGTTTAAATTATAAATTTAAATAGTTTTATGATTGTTTAAATTTTGTAGCGTATCATATAATGAAATACACAATAAAATTGTGTGTTTGGTAATTTTTAATTATTGATAAAGTAGTTTGCTTCAATTCATTAATTGAACTTATCGGACTTCGGATTTTTTTTAGTTTTTATCGATAAAAAAATCATAATAAGAACTCAAATAATTATTTTCTTTATACCTCGAATAAAACTTGAAATTAATATTTTTATAATAAGATATTTGGTTTCCCTCTGGTGTACCACGACACCACTCTATCCTGGATAGCAAAAACAAAACCGTCACTCTTACAAAACAGTTGTTTTATTCAATGAATAATGTGTCTATCTATCTTGTTCAATTTAATTTAGTTAAAAATTACGTGTAATGGGCTAGGTGGAATTCTGTTAAACAGATCAAAACAGATGTCATTTAGCGGAATGCCAAAACCACCTTTGTGCAATGTTTTTTGATGACGTTTGAATAAAAACTATTGTCTTGTTCAGCTAACAGCAGGTGAGAATAGAGCAAACAATAAAGCAATCTTTAATGAAATATTGCACATTGAGCCTTTAAACACTACTTTGAGCTTTTATGATTTAGTTGCAAACGCAACTGAACTTGAAGCGCAGATTTATGTAGTTTTCATAATATTATCAAAAATGACAAAGATATTTCAGGTCAATACAACGTTGTAGCAGAAAAAAGCGTTTTTTTTCTGAATCTAACATTTACATGAATAAATTATATATTTATTCCTAAGTGGAAAAATATTTAAATTAGGAGTTTCTGTTTGGTTGAGAATGCCTTAATAGAAAATATTTTCCTTTATTTTTGTCAAATTTAAACGACATCGTCATTTTTGTTCAAGCTGTCATCATTTTTAATCTCCTTGAAGAGCAAGGACGCGCCAAGATCTTGCAAAAACGCGTTCTTAAATTTCAAATAATTTTGAGGAGCATCCGTGACAAAATAAATGTATCTTCTCTATGTCTCTTCTCTTTTACCGTTCTCACTGTATTTATGCAGAACGGTCGACTGTCAGAGTAGAGCTATTAATACTCTGCTTGAGTGATGGTCGACGCTTTCCACCACCATTTTTGAATTATTTTCATTTCACGTATTTTCGCCGACTCTGTAATTTTTGCCACTCATTTCTATCAATTCGTGATTGAAAAATTTTAATAATCACCTTCATTAGCACACATAAACGTATCATTTTGAACCCTTCGTTAAAATTTCGACAGTTTTGCAGTCCACTAATTGCTACAATTCTCTAATTGAATTTTAGCAGAGAAAGAGTTGATTTAGTTGGAAATTATTTTTAAGCAATTAACTAAATCTTTTTATCATTAATTTATTTGATATTTGCATAATAAGCAACTGCTGCTTTCTAAAATGAAAGTGCATTTCTTTGAGAACGTTTTTGTTAATTCGCACATGACAAATAACCAATATTGCTATTGAGCATTGAAACTTTCCGACATAACTATCTGTGGTTATGAAAATTACTAACAGCTAGAGTGAGCAATAAATATCTTGATGATTTTCATATGGGTGAGTACTATATGAGTAATCATGCATCCCCAAAAACATCAATATCAAATAGCGTAAAAGAGTTATTTATTGAAACTAACGCAACAGCGGAATATCAGTTTTGGGCTCGTTAAATCTTGTCAGTTGCACTTAATGACACCTTAGGCTAAATGCCTCATTCTTTTTCTTTGGCACTACAACCAAAACGCGTATAAAACTTAGTGAAATATCATAATTATTAATGAATATTAAAATCTACTCTGCATTTATCCATTAGAGCGTGTAACAAAAACTAGCTCATTATTATAAAAAATAATGCTTACTAATTTCAATCTAAGAAAAATCTATGAGTGCTTACAAAGAAATCTCCAAATGTAAACAGGTTTACAAAAAAACAATTAATTGTTTATCAAAAAAAAAATACATATTTTATTAAAGAAATTAAATGCAAATTTATTTAAACTGAATAGATATAGTTACAGATTGGACAACCAAGTTATCGCGTTAGCCTCTTTTGTCTCAAAAATGTCGCTACAAATTCATTCAAAGCTGAATCTGCTTTAACTTGCCAATAAAAATAAAACATGTCTAAATTTACAGATATATGTAGTTTAAATGAATTTGCATTATTCTTCTTTGTTGAGCCAGTTGGTAGCTAATCAAAGAAGATAGATTACATTGTATATCATTGATATAAATTGTAATAACTTAGTTGTCTCTGATATTCTATCACTTAGATCACTAACTGTTTGCATAAAACCATGTGTAGAAAAATGTTTGGTGTAAAGTAGCTTCTAATAAATGTCGTTCGTTTTACTGCATATTATATTGTGTACTTAAAACTGCAGTTAATCTTTCAATTGTGAGGTATGCGCAAATTGAAGTACAAACTACGTCTTGTAGTCACGTGCTTTTTTAATAAGCTGTGTTGACAAAACAAAAAACATTTTTTTGAATTTGAGTTCTTAATAAGTTTATTAATGTTTTTATTGAAGCTTATAGTATTTTATAAATATTTATAAAAGCACAAGTGGTTTAATAGCTAGTGTTTTTTTTTAAATTGATGTACATGACTGTCGAAATAAATTACATCACATGTCAATGCTATGATTGATTTTTATTTCTTTACTCACGGATTATAACAGTATTGTGAAAAAGAAATACATTATCATTCTCAACCAAAAGTATTTTGAAAAATGTTTTTATGATTCCAATTAGAAGACAAAAAAGTAGCTATAAAGCAAGACTGCAAAACTTTGCTGGCTAAGGAGGCCCCGTTATATTTGGCATGAAATGATAGCAGTTGAATATCTTAAATAAATATTTATCGTAACATTGATCCTAATTGATTACCAGGTTTGTACTTCTGGCACTGCACTTTAAAGTACGCTAAAAGAACATGAGAAATTGTTTTTGATCTCTTTTGGTCAATTCTTTGTTTCCAAATTTTGAGAGAGGTGCATAAATTCGGTACTTGTCTATTATATTTATTTGTTAAAAAATTAAAAAATTATGTCAATCAAAATTAAGATGTTTTTTTGCTGTTACCAATCGTTAAGAACAAAATTACCTAAAGGTTAGAAATTTTTTTTAATATACAAAAAGGGACAAAAAAAGCTTAAAGAACAACACGTTTTATAAGGAGTAATGGCGCTCGTGTTCTATCGAAAACGAGCCACATCGGACTTGTGCGCCAAATCAATCTTTATTAAGCTAGCTCTTTAATATACTATTATTCAAACAAAAATTTGAAAAATTAGAAAAAGCTGGTTTTAGTATCACAAAAAATTGTAAGCTTTTAATTTGTTTTGTATGTATTTTTGTTTTTGTTTTGCTAGTTAATTTTGTTTGTGTAAAAGAATTAGTTTATAAAGAATTATTGTTCAGTTGCTGATGTTATTCTCTTAAATATTATAAAAATGTTTGTATTCAATTTGATATAGTGTGATACAAATCAAGACTAATTACAAGTATCAAGCGGTTATCCAGGGAATTGTTTAAAAAAACGCGTTAATTCATTGTTGTTGTACCATGAACATTATTATGGAAACAATGATCAAATTATTTATTGTCAAAAATTACCCAGATCTATAATCGAAATTGTCTCACAAAATTGATTATTACAATGTATTTTACTAAAAACCAAAAACTTTTTAAAGTGGTACCAGAGCAGCAATATTTTAAGAAGGATGAGGGATTTGCTTTCGGCAAAATATCTAGACCAACCGATTCCATGTATTAGAACAATTCAAACAATCACATTAACCATAGAAAAAGAAACAGAATCAGTCTTGACTTGACTGAAGAAATGAAATTACACATATTGTGATCAAAGGAACAAATTCCGATGCCTTTTGGAGAAATGTTTTGAAATTTTCAGAAGCTTGAATTTTACAACTCTGAAAGAATTTAAGTATAAAGTTCACAAATTTACCAACTATCTACAATTATTCCCTGAAAACAAAGAAAAATAAACAGAATTTTTTTAACCACTGTTCAGTATTTTCAATGAACGTGAAAAAATTTTTAAAGAACTTTTTTTTACAAATGAAGTTAGTTTTACACTAAATGGAGAAGTCAATTCCCAAACATTTTTGGTTGGTGTTGATGAGAACCTTGCTCCACCGATTTATCACCCAATGATTTTTTCTTTGGTGCTTAATATTCTTCATAGAAATTTAAAACATAGATAAATTCAAAGAAGGCATACGCATTTATTGTGTTTACATAAATCTCAATTTTCTCCGTAATACTGTGCGTGGTTTTCAAAATTGTTTATGTTATTTTCTGGAGCTCAAAGGTGGTCACTTTGAATACTTGTTACTATAGTTTAAGTTAACAACGCATGCTTTTGTTACATTTGTGTTGTGGATTATTGTTATTGTTTTCAATAATCTTTTCATTTAACCATTTTTGCAATTTACTTGTTAAAATTGTCTTACAACACTTATTGAACATAATCTCTCAATTGTGCCATTTACATTTACAGTTTGAAACTTTAAAAAGATAGAGAATCTCTCACTAGCCATTTAATGCTGAATTATTGATTGCTTATATATTATAAATTACTACATATTGACCTTTTTTTAAGTAGGAATACAAAGCCTATATGTATACAATTTAGAAAAATTTGCTATATATGTCTTGCGATTATTATTATTATATTAACTGATTATTATGTTTTCCGCTTCAAGTTATGGATTTTAAATTTAAATATAATTTTTATGAGTGAACGCAATGAGCTATAAAAATCCAACTAATACATAAAATGTCTATCCAGCATTTGCTTTTAGACGTTTTTCTATTTTAGAGTTCCGTTCAGGAGTCAAAGCAGAAAGTTTTAATAAGAGAGTTTGGTAGTTGCCCAAAATTTGTTTGGTTTGACATCGTCAACAAATAATCAACAAAATAGCAAACTTTTGTAACTCTCTTGAATATTCAGCAATAATTTATGTATGCCGTCTAATCCATCAAGATCTTCGGCAAATGCGCTAATATGGCATAAACGTCAAAACTAGAGCATTCAGAAACATTACCACTTGAGATGCGTATAATTCAATTATCTAAACTCGCAAAATTAGGAAACGCTTCTGCTTCAAAATTACTAAAATGACCCTCTATTGCCTATAAATCTTAATATAAGATGCACACACATACACCAAATGTCCTAAGAGTGGTCTTATAGTTCTCTAAGAGGGTCTAATCTCTCTTAAATTATTCCTCTAACCACAACGCCGTATACATCTTAGGCAAACCTGTTATGAGATTATTTTGAATAAATAGTTTTAAATATAATTTATATACTTGAACTCTGGTGAAACATTGAAATATTTTTTATTTAATCAATAATAACAGAATAAAAACGACAACATTATTATATTCTCTGATCAATTTTAAATTTCAAAACAGCTATGAATTTTATATCTTACTAGACGCATATTGAATTTTAGCATCAGGCGAGTTATGTTCTACAATTGTCATTAAATTAACAAAATACTAAATTTTGACGTAATCAGATTTGTGTAAGACGCTTACACTCCGTGTCAGCTATAAAAGAACTGATAATTTGTTATTGATAAGCATTTTTTAAATTTTTTTACTTAATTATTTATAGGTACAATTAAACAATTGAAGAAATTTTTCTTTGGCTACACTGTGTTTAAGTTTCTAAAGTGCTTTTTGCTCACGTAAAATAGAATAGTGATATCTATGAGAGGTCCATTACTACATCAAAGACGAAAACCCAATTTTCACGTTTAACTCTTAAAAGTTGCTAATAATAAAAAGCATTTTTTGAGTGTCTTAAAGATGGTTTTTATTTGAATTTTAAATTGAGCGTAGGAAAACATTTGGCATTAAAAAAAACCTTATTACTAGTTTAAAGATCAAAGTTGAACAACGTTGGTAACTATTACAGATTTGAAGATATCCACCCACAACAGAAAATACAAAAAAATTTAAAATGTCAAGATTTATAAGCAAGAGATACAAGCTTCTGACATTAATAAGCGGTTTCAATTTTGTTGCAAATTTTTCTAATTCTGGCAAAAGTATCAATATCTGAACAAAAAGAACATAATAGTTACTCGTTTTAATGTGTCGAGAAATATCATTAAAAGTGAAACCTTTAGCACAGATTTTACTGCACATATGCAGACAAATAACAAATTGTTTTTAAAAACCAATTTACTGAAAACAACTACTGATTGAGCAAAAACTTTATAAACATTAAATTATTTAGATTCTGTTGGTTCTCACCGCACAGTCTACACTCTACAGCATTCGACTTTTCTAAAAATGGTGTTTGGTCTTTTGAACCTCCTAACAAATCTTTTAATTTCGATCATGAAAGATAAACCGCTCCTAAATTAAATACAATATTTAGTCTGTTGGTAATCTTTGGTTCAAAGGGTAATGAAATAAATTTGAATTCTCGTTCAGTTGTTTGAAACTTTGTACAATTTTAGACATTTGCTTTAAACTTTTGTTTATTTATAATTTTATTTACTATTTCTTCATTATTTCTATTAATATTAGCAACTTTTGTAATAAATGCTTTTTTTCATTAGAGTGTTTTTGACATAATGGAAAGGTAAATAATATATTTACTAAAAAATTTAAGCTTACTATTGTATGTTGAAAACAATGATTTCCATGACCTATATATGTTTTGCAATTTATGACCTTCAAAAATTTTTTTAATTAGGTAAATTTAAGCAAATAACTATCCAGTTTTATTTATCTCCAGATGATAACTACTTGGTGTTCGGAACAGCTCTTGAGATCAATGAAACAAATTTTTTGACAAGGGGTAAAACTGTATGAATTGTTAAAATACCGAGTCTATTATGCTGTAAAGTATTCGATTGTTAATTTATCCAATTCCGTGTTCATGTTCTGGCTTTTTTTTTAAAGGGAAAATATTTCATTAACTCTATGTTTACATAATAGTCTTTTTTCGTCGTCGCACAATTTTAAAATCCATAGAAACACTCTCAAGGGATCAGCAGCTTCTCCCCTGTTTACTGCAAAAATTAAGGAAATTACAAAGATTGCTCTAAAACGTCTTGTTTTTTCTTGTTAGAAAATGAAATTTGGTAACGTGGAAGTTGTTAAAACTGCACGGGATTTGTAGATCCGCTTTGAAATAGGCGGCGATATAATATATATCCTACTTCTGAGATAGATATTTTTTTATACGGCGATTTATTTGCCGGTACACGAAAATTTACTGTCAGTTTTTATGACGTGCTCGCCATTTATGTTTGAATCGCATCTTTACCGAAAATGAATGAGAGGAGGTCTTAAGGCACCTAAGTCAAAGAAAGATAATTGGGATTTTATAAGCTTTTGGAAAAGATGCCACTACTGCAGTGCTTGCTAAAATATATTTATAAATAAAAAAATATATGTGTAAAACTGAAGCGTTGACGTAACTTTGTCTTAACAGAGACGTTATTAAAATAATAAACTAGCTTTTAATTTTATACCGCAAAAGCATACATTCTTTTCTAACGACCTTGATACATTAAAAGTATTACAAACTGTTCATACTACTACTGAAACTTTTGCATTTTCTAAATTAAGTTGCGTACAACTACGTGACACAATTAATAACATAAAAAGTAAAAACACGAAAGATATCAATAAGATAAATATAACAATAATAAAATATATTAAAGACCTTATCATCTCGCTCATCACAAAGCTGATTAACTACTGTGTAAAAACTGGTTATTTTCCAATTTGTTCAAAAATATCTAAGGTAGATCTTGTTTTTAAAAAGGAAAACATAGACAAATCTATGACAAAGCTACCCACTAATATCTATTGTACCTATCATAGGTAAAATTATGAAAAAACGTTTTCACATTCAGCTTCTAGACTTTATTGGACAAAATAACATCCTTAACTTGATGCAGTTTGGTGTTCCCGTAAATAAATCTACAACAATACCAATCCAGCAATTAACAATATTTTTTCAATAACAAAATTGATTTGGGTCATTACGCTGCTGCTAGTTTTTGCGACCTGAGTAAGGTTTTTGACTGTGCAATCAATAATACTTATTGATACGCTCTAAAACTATGGCATTACAGGTGTGGTTTTTGACCTATTTCAAAGCTACCTCAAATATAAAAACCAAATTACGTCCTGCAAAGGAGAAATTTCAAGTATAGTTTCAATCATATATAGGGCTTCTTAAGGGTCGGTATTAAGACCACTACTATTCTTAATCTATATTAACGACATGCTTTTGATTTTAAAGAAAGTCAAAAATGTACTTTTTGCAGATGACACTACTATCGCAAACTCTAGTAGCGACTTAATAGACCTTAAACATCAAATTAAAGACTTTGAATCAAAAGCCTTACTCTGGTTCAACGCCAGCAAACTAAAATTAAACAGAAACAAAACTTTACGTCTTAAACTTTCTACCAGAAATGTATTAGACGTCATTAACATGATTGGCGCTGTAGATTTTTTTGGCATCACATTAGAATGACATCTTACATAACAAGCTCATGTAACAAAATTATTAGCTAAGCTTTGCAAAGTTATATATCTCTTGCAAATTCTAAATAAAGAAGTTATGAGTGACTTGCTGCTGATGACTCACTATTCCAAAGCCTAATGTCATACGGTATATTAACATGGGGTCTTAGTTAGCAGCAGACAGCAGTTTGTCAAAACTAGTAATTTGATTTCTCAACCAATTCAAGTTTCTCACAGAATTCTCATTGTGGTCCCAATCTCTTTAATTTTTTATCAATGATATTTGTTTTTGAAGTGATTAGGAACTTTAAAGATTGTTTAATGGTTCAGTTAGACTTTGACAACATGCACCGGTAGTGCATGCGCCTAATGTCATACGGTATATTGACATGGGGTCTTAGTTAGCAGCAGACAGCAGTTTGTCAAAACTAGTAATTTGATTTCTCAACCAATTCAAGTTTCTCACAGAATTCTCATTGTGGTCCCAATCTCTTTAATTTTTCTATCAATGATATTTGTTTTTGAAGTGATTAGGAACTTTAAAGATTGTTTAATGGTTCAGTTAGACTTCGACAACATGCACCGGTAGTGTCTTAATAACAAAATAACTTTAAATGTGGTTATTGTGGTCAAATAACATTTTATAAATCGTTTTCACCAAAAGAGTTCACAATGTTCTCTTAAAAATAGTGACTGAAGTGAAAGATTTAGAAGCTATTTTTTATTTTGAAGTTATGTTTTAATTTTATATTATATTTAATATTATTTTGGTGGCAATATTACATCAACTACGTCAACAATATTGAAAAAGTACACAACAAATTTTTACGTTTATGTGTCTGGAAATTGCCATTAGTAAGAATGATTATGATTACGGTTATATACTCTAAAACGTCGTAGAACAAAGTTAAATTTAAGTTTTTAGTTCAAAATTTTCTATGAGTTTGTTGATAGTAACAAATGTGTAACGTTGTTTCAATTGAATGGCCCTAATAACCATCTTAAGAGCAATCTTATTTTATTTGTGAAATAAAAAATCTTCTGTTAATTTTGAATCTAGTATGGCAAGACAAGCAAATGCCTGCAAGAGTTTTGAAATATTTTGAATTTGTTTTGAATATTTTTAAAGCTAGTTTCATAATCAATTTTAAAAGCTATTTCAAAGTTAAGGTCGTTTTAAACTAAGCAAGTGTGTTCTTGTGCTCCATTATGTTTAAACGCAACTTCAACTTATTAAAGGCATGTTTAACTTTAAATGCTTGTTGGCGACCATTTAGACACACGTAGGCCAGTATATCGCAAGCCAGATGAGCGATATTTACAGTGCATTTTTTCACAAGGTGACAATTGTAGTCTCTGTTTAGAATCTATCATGGTGGAGGGAAATTTCTTTTAACGGGTGAACGAAATTAGTAACTGTCAATGGAGGAGAAATGACAGCACTCATAAAGTATATTCTGTATTTTTATATAGCCCCACACGGCTTTTTTTAAGAGAAAACTTAGTTTATACGCAGACCACACGCAGCCAGAATAGTAAGGGAATACTTACTTTACAAGAAGTAAACATTGCAACCCTCAATTGGCCAGCTCCTAGTCTAAATCCAATTGAGCACGTGTGGGACCACTTAGGTTGGGAAATCCAGCAACGTCAAATTCCATTTCAAAAATTTTTAAATGCTTTTTAAAACGAAAAAGGCGTCATTTGCGAAAATATAAATCAGCAATATTTTCAACAAAATTCTGAAGCCCTTCAAGGGCAAATGATGGTTGTTATCAAAGCCATGGGAAGAAACATCAGATAATAAATAAGTTTTGTAAGGATTTTATAGAAATAATAAATTTTGATTTCAAGTAATAATTTTGTTTCTCTGAATATACCGTTAATATGTGATATACTTATGAAAACTATTTCCTAACTTTATACTTGTCAATATTTTTAACATCCAAAATCATTGAATTGAACGCTTTACATTGTAAATCAATAGTTGGAGGTGATGCGATAATTTTTGTGCGGTGTGTAATTATGATATCAATCAAATAACAAAATGTCAACAAAACAAAGAAATTTGTATAAACGTAACTGTTAATTCTTTGTCTGTGAAAATGATTAAGGACTTTTATAAAATTTTCCTTTTAAGTACAAAATTATTTACTGTCTTTATTTATTCCAAAAAATCACACAATAAAGCAATAGTATGATTTTAAGAACCTGAAGAACGTGTTTGAAAGCGTTATATCAACGTATTTTGGATATGAAATCATAAAATCGCGTGATCATGCAAAAAACTTTACAATAACTTTTCGTGTGAGCTATTGATTGTCAAACCACCCGGACGGTCTGTTTAAATAAATGTTTATAAGCAGAAGCAAGATTTTAAATAATGTTTATAAGATTCTGCATTATAATCTATACAAAAACAATTATTCTAAATTTTAATTTTTTTTTACAAACAATTTATAGAAAAAATTATCTAGATTGCGAGATAATACTTTGGCATTTAAAAATGAAAGTTTTTTTGTTAGCTGTGAGTGCAACGGGCAAAAAAATCATTCGTGAATGTAAAATAATTTAGCAGTCGAGTATCAAACAACTTGAACGAGAACATCTGGCCCGCTGGTGCTTTTTTTGGTCAATTTTACTATCCGACAAGGAGAGCAGAAAATTTTCAGAAACAAGCCTCCCAAGGAGGAACTATTCTAGATTGAATCATCCCGATTTAAATTTCAATAATATATTTAATTTGTACCATTTAAATATTCAAAGTATAAGAAGCAAGTGCTAAGAAATTAATGCTTTTCTACAGGATGAAGGTCCTATAGACATATTTTGCATAAACGAGCACTGGATGTCAGCTGGTGAGTTAGATTATTTCAATATTGATAATCTATCAATTGCAGCGGATTTTAGTAGAACAGGGTCCAGACACGGTGGGGTATGTCTTTTTCTTTCAAATACTATTACTGTTTACTGTAAAATGGATGTGGAACGGTATTGTAGTGAAATACATTGTGTGGTTATATCAGCTTATCGCTTCCCTCAAGGAGATGTAGATATATTTCTAAGCAACTTTGAACAATTACGAAATCGTTTTCTGAACACAAACAATGATATAATAGTCACGGGAGACTTTAACGTCCCGTTAAATATGCCTGCACACAAAACTATTCTTCGTATAAATTTATTCCTTTCATTTGGGCTGCATCAAACGATATTCAATTAAACAAGATTAAACTCTTTCCTTGATAACATTTTTACAAATATTAAAAATTTTCATGCAAAGTCCACAATTCGAAGTTGTCTGATGGCCTGAGCATCTTTATGACTTTTAAATTGTAATCTTTTTTCCAAATACCTAACAAGGGTAAAACAATTTGCTGCAAACGTATAACTGACTTTGGTTTAAATAAATTATATGAAATGACATACTACACTGATTGGAGCTTTATTGATAGTAATAATAGCAATAGTAACGATTTATCA
Organism: Lagria hirta; assembly: GCA_947359425.1. Taxonomy (NCBI): domain Eukaryota; kingdom Metazoa; phylum Arthropoda; class Insecta; order Coleoptera; family Tenebrionidae; genus Lagria; species Lagria hirta. The sequence continues at coordinate 29,950,876 of OX375795.1, read as the reverse complement.
GAGATATTTAACTTCCAGATTGCAAATGCAATAAGGCAATGCTTTCCCGAAAAATTTTGTAAATTAAGAAATGAGCTGGGCGCAAACTGGTACACGAAGGAATTCAAAAACATGCGTGATACTCTTAACCTACTTAACCTTCTTATAAACATAATTATTAACATATAAACATAACTTCTATTTGTAAGAAATACAGGAAGAATTATAGAGCATGCTTAGCTGATGCCGAAAGAAAGAGTAATGAAAACTACATTAATCGTTTACAAAAGAAACATAAAGAGCTCTATGGAGTGTTATCAACTTTCAAAAAAGAAAAGTCCGTGCCATTACAGCCAGAACTGGATGATTTTAATAGTTTCTTTATTAACATTTCACGTGATTTAATTTGTTCATTACTTATTATTAATTACAACTTCCACTTCCTCATCCACTAGCTTTATTAGAACCTATAATACAAGCCGAATCTTTCGTTCCTTCTATCATATCCTGTAATAATGTTAGAGATGTTATATCTGCTTTAAAACACAGTACCTGCAATGATGCCTACGGTATAAATGCCACAATTATAAAAAAAATCAAAAATAATATTGTAATTCTTCTTAATAAACTATACAATTTCTGAATGTAACTTTTCTGAACTATTCAAATTATCTAGAGTGGTCCTAATTCATAAAAAAGGTGACAAATTAGACTTAAATAACTATAGACCTATTTCTATAATACCTTTATTTGGAAAAATATTTGAAATTTTATTAAAAAATAAATTGGTATCTTATATAGAATCTAATAGCATATTGTTCGACAGACAGTTTGGATTTTGAAACAATCAATCTGCCTTAGCAATTTACTCTCTTAATGACACAGTTCTAACTGCCTTTGAAGCAAAATGGCATTCTAACTGCCTTTGAAGCAAAATGGCATTGTTTTGGCTGTTGTTTTGATCTACCAAAGGCCTTCGACTGTGTGTCACATAATTTACTCATAGATAAACTAAAAGATCCTTCATTCAGTAATGCTAGCTGTGATCTCTTCACTTTATACCTGCATGATAGGAAACAGTTTGTTAAAATACAAAATAAAAATTTTAATATTCAATTCATGCATTCAGGAGTAACTCAAGCTCCGTATTGGGGCCAATTTTATTTTTATTATTTATAAATAACCTTTCTAAACATCAGAACGTAAATCCAAACGTAATCCTATTTGCTGATAACACCACAATTGTTGTTGGTGCTTGTGAAAATTTGCTTGAGCTAAATATATTAAAGAATGAAAGTCTTCTAGAGAATACGAATCGGCGCAGAATAATGTCATGAAGTGGTGTGGCTCTAAAAATTTGAAAAAGGTGTTTAAAAATGTGATACTGGCATATCTGGAATACAAAGCTGAGAAGATTCGGCCGCCAGCGCTATGGTCCGTTTATTTCATGCTGCAAAAACAATTAAACGTGAAGCAAAATTCAGACATTGGAAAATTTTCAAAACTTGTGCCTTATTTAAAAAATAAAAATGTAGGCTATTGCTTTTGAATAAGCCACCTAGCAGACGTTTGGCGCACTAAAGGAAAAAAGTCACCCGCGAAGTAATTACACATGTCTATCATATTTAATTTATTTATCACGGCTTATTTTCAATTAGCTTAAAGTTTATTATTAAAGAAGTGAAGAAAAAATGTAAAACATGCTGTTGTGTTGTTAACTGCAGCTCTGTTGCGTACAGAAGACCAAATATAAGTTTTTATTAGTTCCCTAGATAAAATGTTCAGGTTGTTGCTGTAGAACTTGAAGATTGAAGAAAAGAAAAAGTTAAGAGGAGATTTGCGTGGGAATATGCATTAAAAATGGGGAAAAACGTATCAGCTTTAATGAAAGTTAAGACTATTCTATTTTATATCCATATCACAATCGTTACAATATTTACGGTAACACAATTCCTTATCTTTGTTAAAACATCTTGACGATAGGGTGGCTTTCAAATACATAAAATAATATCTCTTGGAGTGTCAAAAACATTTTATAAACAGTTATGAACAGTTATAAACACTAAAAAAAAACCTTTAAACCAAGAACCGACACTTAAAAACCAAACACCTACACGTAAATTCAAATGACAGATGAATCAACTCTTTTGGTGCTTAGCTGATCAAACCGCCGGTGGCGCCCTCATCGCCGAAAAGAATTCTTAATCGTCCAAAAAAATCATAAATTTTGAACAAGAGAGAAATTGAAAAATTCATATAAGTGACCTCAGATCACAGCTTTTTATTACTGAAGGAAAATTCTACATTACTGTTTGTAACAAAATATTAAAATATTAGGCTCTTTAACAAAAATGGAGGTACAAGAACCTACAATTTCGTTAAAGCAGCTATCGTTGTCAAGCGGCTTGAATTTTACAAATTGTGCCATATTAAATTTACATTTAAATATTATTCTTAATAAATTGACACCCTCAAAGTGTAATGTTTTGTTTAATTAAAAATGGCTGAAAGTAAAATTCTTTTTTGTTCTAGATTGTAAGAGTTTTTTTTTTGGGGCGTTCCAAGAATGTTTGATTTTGCGTTCTAAAATCAGAACAAAATTTTCAACATTTTTTGACAGTTTTTGAAAAAAAAAAAAACATTATTTGGCTTAGCTCTTGTTTTAGATTATCGGGGTTAGTAAGCGTTTATTCTGTTATTTAAAGTGTTTTATTAACTATGATACTAAGTAATAATAGATATAAGGTTTTACTCTTCAATATTTTCTTTCGTTGAATAATAGTTTTTTCTCTAGTAAAACAGGACATTATTCTATAACAAACACAAAATGCATAATTATTATAATCAACTTAAATACTGTATAACATGCGTCTATAAATTATGTAGATGTAGTCTTGCAGTGTAAGTTAGCTTGAAAAATTTGTATTGTTTTTGATAGTATGATTGTCGGCAAATGTCAAACAAACGTCAAAGTTTGTCTATAATATCGTACAAATCTGCGCATGATCTTATCAAAAAATAAACTAACGTTTCAAATTTTATGACGATGCTTGATCTTAATAGTTTAATTAATAACACACTTGCGCAATTTATTATTGTAGGTAATAAACAAAAATACAGCATGGCGTTAAAACCATTGCGCAGCGCATGTCAGGTAAGTTAGTACTTTCGTTGTAGTAGGATTCTTTGCTTTACCTTTTGAAGCACACTGACGCTGCAACTTTGATTATACAGTTTTCAACATCTCGTCAACCTTTTGTCACTTAAAGTTACAATAACATCACTAACATTTATTAGTTGTATATTGCAGTGTTTTTTTGCTGTTTATTACTTTTAAACAGGTGTTGTTTCTTTTATGTCTGTATTGGTAGGTAGCCTTCATAGAAATATATCCGTATTTTGTAATATGTTACAAATTCAATTGTTTTTATTTATTTGGTTCAACATGAAGAAGAGTTTGAAGTTCTGTAACAACTATACAAAAATATGCTGCAAATAAAATATTGCTTAAAATATATACGTATACAGTGTGACTCAAATACTACATTATATCAAAAATTTCTTTTTCTGACGTCTCATTTATGTACAATTCTAAAGTGCAATGAAGCAAGAAGACGATGCGCTCTTGCAGCGCTTTTAAAAAGCGTCTCTATAGGTACATACATGTAAACAAAATAATTTGATAATAAAGAAACAAAATAGATGTGGAATGCTATTATGCACAATATTAATACATTTATCTACGACTACTTGGATAAGAACCTGTTATTAAATTTATTTGAGTTAGGTAATTAAGCTCATTACCTCACTAGTTACGTAATGAAATCAAGATCAAACTCATTGTTATAACGATTTATAGCCAAATTATTTATTAACTAATGAACATTGAAAAAAATGATTATTTATAATAATTATGAATATGAACAACAAAATCTTGGCATTTCAACAGATTCATTCCAGTGGACGACAATTCTGACGAAGAAGCATTAATTTTAAATTTTTCTCTGTGGATGCTATTTGAAGCTCCCATCTGCATGTTCCTTTCTCTCACAATTTTTCCAGAAATTTGTTTTTTATTTTCCACTGACGACTCGATGTACCCCTCAACAACTGTGTTACTCTACCAACCTCTATGTCTTTTCACTGTTAACAAGTCTGCCCCTGAGTTTGCAAGCAAGGAAGTTGACGACCTTCGAAAGCAGTGCCCGGTGTAGTCTTTGTCATTTGGTAATTTTAAAAAAGTAGCAATATTCTTGGGCATGCTACCAATGGTGTTGATACCAACAGGCAGTTTTATACATTTGCTACTTCTATAGCCAAGAAAAAACCTTCTGTGATCTGTATTATCTGGACGCAGTGCTATGTACTTTCGACCTATTTCTACTAGGTTGATTCCAACGATGTCTTCAGAAGTTACAACAAATTCACGAGAAATCTTGGTCTTTATCATTGGTATTTTGACGACGAAAATCTCTCCCTGATCTTTCACGTTTTCCATTTCCATGTAAGTCAGTTCCTCTTTCCTGCATCCTCCACAAATCTCCATAATCAGGACCACTTAAGTACGTATAAACTATAGGTATTTTTATCTGACGGTTTGGCATACATGCCTTTGTCAATAACCACTTTTTATCTTAAGCTTCTTGTAAAAACTTGGTAACATCCTGTTTAGTTAAAATGTTCGATTTATTTGGTTTATAACAAAAGCTTGATGGTTTATAACACTTGGATAAAGTTTCAAAATAAGTTAATAACATCTTTTCATTTGCTTCATTTTTAATATTCTTTTCATCGCACCATTTGCATAAACGTTCGTGAGCTTGTTGATATTTTATCCTTGATTTTTCATGTATCAGTTTTGCAGATTCTTCAATGTCCGAGGGAAGACTTTCAGACTCGCTCATGATTATATTTGCTTGCTTTCAACAATATTTTCACAAATTCTCACCATAAAACAAAGAGAAATTGCAAAACAAAAAAAAAATAGTGTTGTTGACATATTACTATGACTTCGAAAGCTTAGACAATTTTGATATTAAATAAAACATTCGTATTAGACTCGTCAAAAAATTCTGACTTATTAAATTTTTTTGATTCTAGGGTAGTCGTAGATAAAATTTTGTACCTTAATTCGTGTGAGGCATATTAACATATTCATGCTCTTACCGACGAGGGCTAACGCCCTCGTCTTGCAACTCTAATTAAAAAAAACTCAATAAGTCGGAATTTTTTGACGAGTCTAATACGAATGTTTCATTTAATATCAAAGTTGTCTAAGCTTTCGAAGTCATGGTAATATGTCAACTACACTGAAAATTTTTGTTTGTTTTGCGATTTCTCTTTGTTTTGTGGTAAAAACTTGTGAAAATATTGTTGAAAGCAAGCAAATAGAATCATGAGCGAGTCTGAAAGTCTTCCCTCGGACATTGAAGAATCTGCAACAAAGGTAATTTCGTCACTGATACCTGAAAAATCAAGCATAAAATATTAACAAGCTTACGAACGTTTATGCAAATGATGCATTTAAAAGAAAATTAAAAATGAAACAAATGAAAAGGTGTTATTAACTTATTTTGAAACTTTATCCAAGTGTTATAAACCATCAAGCCTTTGGGCACATTATTCAATGATACGAGCTATGATATCTATGAGGAAAAATGTGGATATCAGTAAAAACATTCAACTGATTGCATTTCTTAAAAGAAAATCGGAAGGATTTAAACCAAATAAATCGAACATTTCAACTAAACAGGATGTTACCAAGTTTTTACAAGAAGCTGAAGATGAAAAGTGGTTATTGACAAAGGTATGTATGCCAAACTGTGAATTCAGTTAAAAATACCTATAGTTCATATGTGCTTAGGTGGTCCTGATTATGGGGATTTGTGGAGGATGCAGGAAAGAGGAACTGACTTACATGGAAATGGAAAACCTAAAGGATCAGGGAGAGATCTTCCTCGTCAAAATACCAATGACAAAGACCAAGATTTTTCGTAAATTTGTTGTAACTTCTGGAGACATTGTTGGAATCAACCTAGTAGAAATAGTTCGAAAGTACATAGCACTGCGTCCAAATAATACAGATCACAGAAGGTTTTTTCTTGGCTATAGAAGTGGCAAATGCATAAAACTGCCTGTTGGTATCAACACCATTGGTAGCATGCCCAAGAATATTGCTTCTTTTTTAAAACTACCAAATGACAAAGACTACACCGGGCACTACTTTTGAAGGACGTCAACTTCCTTGCTTGCAAACTCAAGGGCCGATTTGTTAACAAAGAAAAGGCATGGAGGTTGGAAGAGTAACACAGTTGCTGAGGGGTACATCGAGTCGTCAGTGAAATATAAAAAACAAATTTCTGGAAAAATTGTGGGAGAAAGGAACATGCAGATGGGAGCTTCAAACAGCAGCCACAGAGGAAAGTTTGAAATTAATGCTTCTTCGTCAGAATTGTCGTCCACTGGAATAAATCGGTTGAAATGCCAAGATTTTGTTGTTCATATTTATAATTATTATAAATAATCATTTTTCTCAATGTTCATTAGTTAATAAATTATCTTGCTATAAATCGTTATAACAATAAGTTTGATCTTGATTTCATTACGTAACTAGTGAGGCAATGAGCTTCATTACCTAACTCAAATAAATTTAATAACAGGTTCTTATCCAAGTAGTCGTAGATAAATAACTATTATTCAACACGTCTTTATTATGACGTTGTAAAAATGATGTTTTTGATTGAATTATGGGGTCTATCAAACACAAGTGGTTTTATGAGTCAATAATACAACTGTTTTTATATAATTCAACAATTTACAAAAAATTGAACAATTTATTGAACATCAAAAGATACAATATATCAAATTACAATTATAAGAAACAGGAATCTCCGATGAAATCATTTGTTGAGATTTAGATTATATTAAAAGATAAATAAAAATAATAACAAAATTGGTCTACCTTTAACATTAAATATTTTTTATTGGGTACTTCTGCTAGAAACTTTTAAATATGTTCTCTTTCAAGAACTTTTGATTTCTTGCACTTGTAATTTTTTTTTATTCGTTCTTTAAAAAAGTGATTAACTTGTCATATATTGTAAAATATCTGTCAATTTTTTGTCAAGTTAGTAAAATCGTATTTTGGTAAAGCTGAAATCTCGATCTTAACATGTTGTATTTCGCCTACATTGAAGAAACTCCAAATTTTTTTTTGGCGTTGAAGAAATAACCCAACAGCTAGCTCTTCACTTACCCTACAAACATCGTTTCCTGTATCCTGTTATTGAACTCACTCAATTTTTTTAAATTCAAGAAAAATTAGGTCATTCTAGCAAGCTCTCGTGGCTAAACATTTCTTTCGTGACTTATTTGTCTCATAAGATACTTGTATAATAAATAGCTCTTATTTACAATACTACGTGCCAAACCGCAAAAAGACAAATTTTTCGTTTAAAAACATGCAATTGTCCCTTAAATCGGTAATACCAGTTTGTATTAACTGCTATTCCGTCGTCTTTTATTTTCCAAAATTTTTTTTTTGTGTGTGAGAAGCTTCATTAAACGCAGTAAAAGACATTTTAGTTCAACGATCATATCAGAGTTGAATTTGTACATTCTCTTGTGTAGACAGCTGTTGTAAGGCAATGTTTTCATTTTCGATACCATGAGCTACTGCCAGAGCAGTTGATTTTCTATATAATATAGTTTAGTCGGACATCTCTACTATAATTTCTTTTGATAACTTTTCCAAAATTAGAAGCTGTTGTGTCTTAACTCTAACCACTGACTGCAATCTTTCTGTAAAATTGTTTCTTTCTAAACTTTTTTTTGTTATTAGTCAATAGCTTTAAACTTTCCGCTACCTGATCTAACGAGTTTGACCTGGAACAATTTTTATGGCTACCGTAGCTGTGGTCTAAAGAGTTAACCATATTTTTGTGCATTTTTTTAAATTTTTTAACTTTTTGCAGTCAACTGCGTATGTTTTAAATGTTTTATTGATTTGACAATAACTCTTCTTATACTCATTATTTTTTGTTGGGCTAAAGTTTTCCGATTTATTGCTTAAACATAATTAATAAAATAATATTTTGTACCAAATAGTGAGTACATCTTCCTATGATTATTAGGTATAATCTGTTGAGTTGAATTTGATAGTTCCCTACCTTGTTTACATGTTCTGAAAATAGATAGTTGACAATAGTTACTGTAAATGAGCAATTGAAAAAATTGACTTTAATTTTATCATATGTTGCTATCTAGCTCTGAAACTACGTTTTCGTGCACGTTTTAAATTTTCTCTTTGGTTTCTCATTATTATATAAGCACTGACTAACAAAAACCAAAACTGAAAGTTTTTGAAAATCAACACCACTCTTGGGTTTCAACACATTGAGTGAAGTATGTATACGGAAGCTTATCTGGCTCGAAAGAGGAGGGTCGCAAGATTTTTATAACCCCGTCTTAGATTCAAGCTAACTGAGAAATATTGACTTAAAATAATAAAAGTTGCAATTTATTCAAAAATGGTCATTGATATCAAAAAAATGCTTCAATAGTCCAAAGTGATTTATTACTAGGACCATTTTGAGCAAATTTCGTTAAAAAACATGCAAAAATAAAAGCGCTAGAACGGATCAAGCTTGCTTGTTGCATAATTTTTGTTAATTTTTTGCTAAGCATTGCAAATGTTTTTAAAATTTTGCTTCAATAGTTCTGTTTAAAAATGTTTAAAAATTCATATATGCTTTTATTCGTTTATTTGCGATTGTAGTTCCATCGGAATATTTTCTCAAAAAACCATGTTTTTGACGTTTGAGAGCAGACTTTGTCTTAATTACTTATCTAAGCAAGCAGTACAACGTTGGATATACGTAACTAGTATTCGACTGCGTAGTTGAACTGGTCGATTGAGTCATTGTCTGAGCCCGATGCGTGACCGAGTTAGTCAGTAAACAAGTTGTGGTGAGTAATGAGGTCAAAATAAGATAAACGCGTTGGGCTGTTTTGAAACCGTAAAATACGGCTTGGAGCAACTGTACATTCTATATGATTCAACATTAAAAAACAAATCAGCAATCAGGATAATATATCTTTTGCACTTTTTTTTTAAATCTTTGAATTTTTATATCTTTGGCGTCAATGCAGATATATATATATATATATATATGTATATCTTTTGGACTTTTTTTAAATCTTTAAAATTTATATCTTTGGCGTCAATTTAGATAATGTTGTAAGCACTCAAAATTGCAGCATCAAACAACCTTAAACAACGGCTGCTACTAAAAGTAACTTATGAAATATATAAAGTAAAGCTTTCCATGCATGAATATCCAAAATTATACACCTAATTTAAAGAAAAAAATTATGTAGAGAAATAACTTATGTGATAAAATTTTTCTCTAATCATGAATATAATTATAACTTTTCTTAAATAATTAAATGCGTGTTAATAAATAGTTTAACTTAGGGGAAATCGGTGGTTTTTCACTAAAAAAACTCAAACTATTCTAGATTTACAAAATTGTTTTTGCTCTGTTTGCTACGCTGACGTCAGAAATCTCGTTTTAATGTCGGTCATTAAACTCAAATGCAAGAAAACCACAGAAAAATAACTTAATTAAATATTATAAAGTCGACAATTTGTTTTGGCTAAATTTTTTTGCATAGATTCTTGCTATACCTTGTTGAAGCATCTGCAAAATATAATGTTTTGTGTAAAACACCTCAAAAAAATAGACATTGATAAAAATTGTTAATAAAAATATTAGATCTATATAAATATATATATTTTCTCAGATTTCCATGATTCTGTTCCTGCTGTCAACTCGGAAGGGTTTGATGTAAAATTTATAACTGAAACATGGCTGAATGACAACGTGGATGATGAAGTTGTTAGTATTTCTGGCTATAACCTAGCTCGCATGGACAGAATAGTTGGCAGAGGAGGTGGTGTTGCAGCGTACATAAAAACTCATTAATTCTTCAAAACATTAAGATTTGACTTTGAAATCAGTCTGCTACAGAAATATTTTTTGTAAAAATTTAGGTAAAGAGTAAAAGGATAATAATTGGTGCATTTTACAGAGCCCTACATACCAGTATCAGTAATTTTGAGAACGATTTTGCTAATATATTTTTTTATACTGTCCTAATGCACATGATATTATATGTCTAGGTGACTTGAACGTTGAGTTTTTAAAACCGAATAATTTAAACGCTTGTCTTGAAACTTATACAATTACTCAAATTTTGAATGAGCTAACTTGTGTGACATTGACTACCAGCACCTTAATTGATCATAAATTATTGTTAGTGACAGTAAACAGATTGTCCTGTGGTACATTGTGTATGAGTAATATCACAGATTCAAAATTAGTTTATTGTAATTTGCAAATTGTTAACGAGAAATTTATGTCTCAGTTTGTTACTTATCGCTGTTTTAGTAATTTTAATCATAGTGTTTTTTGGGACGGTATAGAGACTAGGTTTCTTCTGATCCAGGAACCCAACATTGACAAAAAAGTTGAACTGTTTGGCAATTTTATACTGTTTCTCTTTGGAGAGTCATTTCTTTATTAGGACGGTTAAAATTACTAAATCTAAAACTTGTTCGCTCATTTACACTTTAAAACTTATTTTGAAAAAGAGACAAAGCTCTAAAGAAGTATCATCGAACGCGGTCATCCGATGATTGGAAAATGTATGTAGCTTTGAGAAATTTTGCTCATTCCTCTGTAAATAAACAAAAAAAGTGTATATCAAGTTTTCAAAAATCTTTATTTAAAGTTTGGTCTGCTGTAGAAAACATGAAGATTATGTACAAAAAAAACAGTCTTACCACTAAAGCTTTCAGATCCAGACGACATTAATAATTATTTCGGTTCTTTCTTACAAAATACATCACCCAACTGCGATCACTTAATCGACTTTTACAACAATAATCATCTTGATATTGATTGTAACTTTAGTTTTAACATGACTTCTTGTAAAAATGTTAAAATCATTTTGTCAAATTTGAAATCTAACGCTGCTGAGTTAGATAAAATCGCTTGACGTTGATAAGCTGTTGACCTACTGCAGCTGCTTTATTGACAAATACTATGTTTACCTTATTGATATTTCTATTGAAAATAGTTAGATTGTGGCTAACAAAACTCTTTTAGATCTTTGCATTATTAGTATTCTGTTTATTTTCAAAAAAAAAATTGAAGAAGTCTTATACAATCGTATTGATGTATATGTAATTAATTTTCAATACTTGCCTAATTGTCAATGTGGTTTTAGAAAAGATCTTAGTACCGGTGCTGCCTTTGTTAATGTAACTGATGAAATTCGCTTTGCTTCCGACAAAGGTCTATGTACTGCACTTGTCTTATTAGACTTTTCAAGGATGTTTGACACTATAAGTCACCAGTTGCTATTAGCAAAACTCAAACATATTGGCTTTAACTCTTGTGCTTTTTCTCTTATTGAGTCTTATTTAAGTAGTCGCTTTCAAATGATTTCTTACAAAAACAAACACTCAAACAAAACTTGTAATAAAAAGTGGTGTACTGCAAGGATCTATTTTGAAACCTCTATTAATTATAATATATACGGTTGATATACTAAAACCTATTAATCTCTGTAAATATCAAGCTTGTGTCAATGATATCCAAAGCACTTAAAGTTTTTAACCTAACAATTACTTGACAAGCAGTACCATAATAAATCAGAAATTAAACAACATAAGCAGCTTCTTGACGCAGCACAGTTTAATGCATAACAAAAGAGGTTTAGAAACAAGTACTTTACTTTAAATAACTAATATGCTTTTTAACATCGATGGAGTCAAGGTGCAGTTTTCTTATAGTGCTGGAAATGTCAGACTTGTTATTGACACAAAATTAAGATTTAAAGATTATGTAAAATTATTGACTAAAGTTTGTTATCAAAAATTGAAGTTGCTGTATGCGATTTTTTGATACTCTCCAAGTTTAATCGATTACTGTGATTTCATATCCGGCTCCTGTCTTGACAATAAGTCTTGCAAGCGTATACAAAAAATGCAAAATTTTTGTTGTTGTCAAATTTGGGGTTTACAAAAATCTGATCACAGCACGAATTCACCGTAGCAACTGACACATAAATTTGCCGTCTAGGTTTACAATATGTTGTAATCCTAGGCGGCAAAGTGGTATTTTTCCAGGCCGAGAGAAGATATGGACAGGCGAGCCAAAGGCGAGCCTGGCCACTTCTCAAGGCCTGGAAAATCACTTTGCGGCCGTGGTTTACACATTATTTTTTATCCTACACAAATTACCTTATAATCGAGCATTATTTTAAAATTGATTTGAGGTTATTACCGTCAATCGCCAATTCAAAATGTCAAACTTTGACAGAAGTCAAAAATTTATGGATTATTTTACTGTCGTGATTTACACAATTTATCTTGTACAAAAGTAGTTTTTTAATAAATGTGATTTAAAATTTCAACACCGCTCATGAATAATGGGACGTTTAGAGTGTCCTTGGTGCGTGACGACTGTTCAACCGTTTATTTAGCTTTAATTTTTTTTTATAACAGCGACGCCTGGCGGAGAAAATCAGTTTTTTTTTTCTAGCCAAGAAAGTACATCTTTTCTAGGCTAGCCTGGAAATGATGTACTTTCACGGCTGTCGAGAGACAAGAAAATTTCATTTTGAGTTGGTGTAGGATAAAAACTATTTTTTGCATTTTGCATTAAACTGTTGTAAAACTATGTAGGTACTATGTTTACCAATAAATTCGCTTTTCTTAAAATATTTTTTGAATGGGTAAACTTTAAGTACATGATAATCTCATAGGTTTTTTTCTTATTATATAGTAATCTATTCTATATGGATTACTATAAAATAATTTTACATATAAGCCGCTCTTTTAGAAATACAATTTTTGGTTTCTGGATTACAATTCACGCTTTCTAAGTTGCAACTTACAGTTTTTGAATTACAATTTACTAATCTAAATATTAATTTACGCTTTCTGAATTACATTTTACTAATCAGAATTACATTTAACGCTTTTTGAATAACGATTCATCAATCTGAGTTTTACTTGAAAAAAAATGTAGTATTGCGCAATGACTTTAACTTGATTAATTTGTCCTTTAACTTTCTTGAAATTTCATATGTTGCGTATATTTTTAACAGGTAATGTGAGAGCTGTTTTTATTCAGTTTATTTAGAAATAACAAGAAATTACAATGGACAAATTATTTTGAAATTTTTACCTTAAAATTCATTAAACATTAAGTGTATTTAATTATTTTTTTTATAAGACTATTTGTATAACCTTGCTCAATTGAATAAAATTTTACTTACGATTTAGTGCTGTTAGTTGTGTTACTTAGTTACAAAATTAATGTTTTTTTATATTTTTAATTCTAGAAAAGTTTTTTTTAAAAAGTTTTTTAAAAGTTTTATGTATCTTGCAGATTCTTAAGACAACGTTGTTTTATTCTTATTGTTAACTCATTAGCTCTGTTTTAATTAGATTACTTTTCTTTAATTAGTTTAATCAATACTATAATATAAAACTTTCAAAAAAGTAACTATTGTCAAGAATTGTTGAGTAACTGTACACAAGCAAATCGTGATTTTTTTAGAAACTACTTTGCACATAAAACAGCAATTAATTGTAATCAGAATGTTATTAGATTAACCTAAGACGACGTATAACATAATATACCTATGTTAACATCCAAAAAAACTAGTGTTACTTATTATTATTATTTTTGTAATTGTTTAAGCAAACATTTTTTGTTTTAGAAACTAATAAACACATGAAGAACACTTATATCGAGAACAAAATAATTTTACTTTTGACTTTTAATAACTAGTTTACAAAGTTAGAGATAAAAAATCTATTGTGTTAAAATTGTTAATTAAATTATGTAGGTCAGACCAAACAATATTCAAATAGGTCAAAGCAACAAAAACATATCTTTAATATTATTATAAACTGACAATATCAACAATGTCAAAAAAACTGTTCATTGGTTTGTAGTGGTTTATTTAACACTCACAAATTATTTAAGAAAAATTATAGTTAGTGAATAAAGCTGAAACACTTTCTTTGTAATTATTGTAATTAATTGTTTATGTTTAATCGCTTGATTGTACTTTTTTATAGTATTTTAAGACAGTTCTAGATTTTGAGACATAAAATGATAGTAATGAAATTCAGTTGTGTACATTTGATACCAACAGGTGAATGGCTTGATAGTTTAGTTTATTCTTGACAAAGTGTAATTTAGTAGCTATTTATTCATTAAAGTACAAAACGTTGTGAATAGAGAGTTTTCGAGCATTGTCTCTCAAAATTTGCAGTAAATTTTATGCTCGCACTACACACAAAAATTTTTCTGTAATTTGTATTGAATTTCTACAATATTCTAAAAACTTTTTCTTAGCAAAATCATACATTTGAAAAGCTTGTTTTCAAACAAAAGTTTGTTCACTTATTGTTATAATATGAACTATACTTGATTAGCGCGTATCAATTTTGTTGATAGCATTAGCGACAAAGTTACATTTGTCAGAAACGTTCAGTTTGGCGCTATCATTGAATACAAGCGCAAATGTAAAATTTCTGTATAGATTGTAAAAAAACATTTTTTTTTGTTTTGTATGGTGATTTCATGTAGCATGTCATATTTTTCTATCCATGAATAAGAGGTAATAAACTCAAAACGTTGGCCAAATTTGTTTTATTATATAATTAGCTGGTATTGATTCAAAAAACCTAAACCCTAAAAAAAACAGTCTATAAATTATACAAACGAAAATAAGCATTTTGCAATTTACCAAGAAAAAATGTTTTTGCGTTTATTGAAACCAAAGATATTTTTGTTCTATTAGTTTTCAGCGACAGGTTATACTCAATCAATAATTTTGTTTCTTTTAAATAAAATATCTTCGAGCTAGTGAAACGTCTAGAATACCTACTTTGTGAACTTGTACGACAATGGTTTTGAAATCTGTGTTTGTCTTTGAACACTGGCAAACGGTTGCTTTCACCGTGGTCAAAGGATTTTACTTGACCATAAGTTGTCACTTCTTGTTTCAAATTGTTCTCACAAAGAAATTTCTTGTTGAGTTTAGCAGATTAAGAACCTTAACTTTTACCTAACTTTCAAACTTGCAATACTTCACAAACCTAAGCTTTATTTCAAAATTTAAGTAAAACTTTTATAAATTTCTGTTCTGATTTAAATTTTGACTACCAGAATTTTGGTACTTAATTATTAGTTATTATATATAAAAACTTGTTATGGTTGATGTTTTTGATATAATTGAGGTGGATTAATGCAGAATTCAAGGTTAGCTTTGATATATCGCACTGCTCATATATTATAAATTAGCTACAAACTAACAATGTAAATCATCTAACAACTGCAGAACTCACTTGATTGCTTTATAACAATTGCTTTATTAGAAGACATAAACTCTTACGCAGTAATGAACACTTACGTTTCTTATTAAATATTCATATGCTTGACTTAAAACCTAGTCAATGTCAATCTGTATGCGGTATTTCAATCATTAAGCAGAGTGTGAGTCACAACTTAATCAACAGTAAATTGAGATATTATTTTTATTCAAATTTGTTGTAAGAAACAATTTGTTACTATCAAATGTGCATTAGAAATAAATTATCAATTTAGTTTATTAATATTTGAACAATTTTGGTAATGGCTTATACATATTACAAGATAGATATTATATGCTGTCGCAGCGTTTTTTTTTAAATTATTTAAGATTATGATTTCTATTTTTTATTGAGTACGTGTAATTTTAACGGTTTTAGCTACGTACTTGACACTTATCTTTGTGCTTTTGACAATTAATGTAAAATCCACCTATCTATAATTATATCCACAGATACAAACTTTTGCATTCTTATTAATAATAGTAGGATTTACAAATGAATTTTTTTAGTGTGTTTGTCTTCTTTTTTTATCTGCGTTTTAGGGTTTGTACAGTGTTTATATTAATGATTCTAAGGACGCAGTTGGCGTAGGAAGTATGCCGCCTCTTCCACTTTGTGTATTCTTAATAGATCGTTCAAGAACCCGTATCAGATGTACGACAAACCTGATACAAAAGTGCATAGTTGGTTGCCTAAGAATCAAATGCTTATTTTGGTCATATTGTAAAATGTTACAATCTTTGTTTTTTTTTGCTCTAGTATCTTTATCAGTAGATGGCAATATATCACAGACAGATGCATAGTGGATAATAACAACACCGCTTTGTTTTTCTTTGAGCAATAGTCAGTTTGAGAAATGTCACCCGTTCAAGTATCTTTCAAAACTTTCAAACAAATAAACCACACTATTTACAAACGAATGTTGTAATAAGCCGTTCTCTCAAGTGGTTAAGAACAAACCAATAATAGTTATTAAACTAAAAAGGCCGATCAAACCAACGCTCAAACAAAAGCCGATATCATGAAGAGTCTAAATCCTGTTGACTTACAATTAGGATTTTCTAAAGTTAAAAATGTTAGTCACGGTGGCATTTCAATTGGTTACGTACAACAGCTGAATAATTTTAAGAACTCTAATAAAGAATGATATACGCCAGGTGGACATAGAACATCGATCGAGAATTGAGCAACATTTGAAATCTAGCCTTAAGCGTTTTTGGTCATACATCGATAGTCAAAAAATAGGTCTACCATACCTAAGCCTATGAAATATGACGATGCCACTTTTACCTCTGAGCAGAAGATCTTAGATGCATTTGCTAGTTTTTTTCAATTGTCTTTTAGTAAATCCACTAAGTTTTTTGGGTTCTGGGTTATCAATCTACGTCAAAACATCTAAACTGTCCTTTATTTTCTAAGGAAATAAATGTGCATGCATTAAAAAAAATTTCAGGACGGTATTCCTACGCTCTTCTTAAAAAATTGTGCTCCCATTTTTGCTAGTCCGTTAATTTTTATTTTTAACTTGTCACTCAGGTCTTTAGTATTTACAGCGCGTTGGGAACAATCAAAAGTTAGAACAATTTAAAAAAAAAGTGGCAAAAAAGAAATCTCTAATCATAGACCCGTAAAAATATTGCTCAATTTTAGTAAACTGTTTGAACTTGTGCTTTATAACTATCTTATTCCAACTTTAAATCACAAATATCTCCAAGCCAGCATGGATTCATGACAGGTAGATTAACAGTTACAAATTTAGTATGCTTTGATCAATTTATATGAAAGGTTTTGGTCAGGGGTGGCCAAGTGGATGTCTTATACACAGATATGTCTAAAGTTTTCAAAAGGCTTGATTATGAGAAGTTGTTAAAAAAATTATTTTTTACGGTCTGACACTAAATTTGAAGAATTTTTTCCAATCTTATTTATCCGAGAGAAGACTGCCTGTTGAATATTCTGGCAAGGTTAGGTGTTCCGCAAGGCTCGGTATTAGGACTGCTTCTGTTTAATTTATTTGTGAATGATATCTGAGAGCTAAATCTGAGGGGCAACTACTTAATGTATGCTGATGATTTGAAGCTATACAGATTATTATTATTGATTATTATTGTTATTTACTATTATTGATCGAAATCTTCTAGAGCATTATTTGAATGTGATTATTCGCTGTTCGCTGAGTATCTTTGTAGGAAATTAAGAAAAAAATTAGTTTTCTTGTCAGGTTTTTGATGGATTTATCAAGTTTGTTAAATTTGTTAATAGTTAACTATATAATTCTACTATGGTATATTATCAAAGCTTAAAGAGCTTGAAATATTTTTTATTATTTTAGAAAATTTTAATTTTGCGATCTATGTCATAGTGAAATAATTTGTAACTTGGTTTTTGCTTTACGTTCAAATAATTTCAAATGTCAAATCAATATAAAATCTTATTAAATACTTGTTAAATCTCGCCGATTTTGTCAATTTTATTAAAGTTTTGTCATGAAGTGAAACAATTCATAGAAATGACGTCATTTTGGTGAGAAAAGTTGACGGCGGCAAAACTCATGAAGTGGGTGATTGTGTGTTACCTGTGTAATTAATATATTATAACTGAAAATAAACAATAAAGTTTACCACAGCAATTTTATAACCATTTAAAAGTTTAACAGTAAGAAGTTAGCTCACGAGAGGGATCTGTTGAGACAAATTGTCTTGTAAATCTAAAACTATCTTTAAAGTGTTGTTATTATTATAATAAAATTATATAAGCTTTATAAAAAATAAATATCCAGAGGCGTTTAAAACGATATTAACAATATTGTGAAAGATGCAACTAGGATTTTAAATTGGTTGCAGTCATAGACCCTACCTGTAGGGGGTTTATAATTTTAAAATATTTGCTATATTTTTTCAAATCTTACACAAAAAAAAAATAAAAAAACGTATTTATTTTACTCAAATTAAGCAAACGTAAATATATTACAAAGTTTTTTCCACACAAAGTCAAGTAAATATAATAGGCAACTTAATTTGTTCAATGGTTCAAGACTGTCAATATTTTAAAAATGTTGTTTATTTTTAACTTTCGCTTTTACATCATAGTTTATTAAATTTAAAACAATAAACAAAAAAGGCTTTTTAAAGATTTTATTACGATTTACAAATAAAAACATTTTAAATAAAATACATTTTCAGAAAAAAATATTCTTTTAATTCTTATCAGTTATCATTTTCTTGAATAAACATGATGATGTTTGGAGATTTATTCTATTTTTTTCCAATAGTAAAAGACACGAAAAAGTTTGAAACTCTTTAGTCGTACAAAGCGTACTCTGGATGTTTTTTGAAATACTTGTCAAAAATTTCTCTGTCATCACACCAGCGCGAGCCATTATTATTACGAGTTGTCACACAATTTGTGTGTCCCAATGGCAACTCTAAGGTTTTTCCATCAACAGTACACCGACAAATTGGTGGTTTTTCTTCACTGCAACTAAATGTAAATCCAGTCTTACTGCTAGCACATCGATAAGCTCCACTCTCTTGTTTCACGGGAACATGCTCTTCGAAACATTTGCATTCGTTTTCTGTGTATATTGGAACGTCATTTTCTACATGTGCAGCTGCTAAAAGACAAGCACCTAATACAAACAAAAGCTTCCTAAAACAATCAATACAATAATTTAATTAAACTAGAAAAATAATATTTTTACATAATTGCAATAGATTTTTAACAAATGTGCACAATTTTTTGTTGTTATTGCATTATATATCTTCACTTTGAACGAGAGAAGGGGAATGATACTTTTTAAATTAAAACGACTTGAATGCATGTTTGTACATATATATAAACAAAGATTTGAGCAGATACACTACGGAAAAATTTATTTCTTGTTAATGAATTAATTAGTTTTTTATAATGTTTGGAAAAACCTTTGTTATAACACAATAAGCGCAGTATGTATTTATTTAACAAATGTATCATTTGCAACTTTCGCCAGCTGTGATTGGAATGAACACTGTATTTATCGCTTAATTAAAGATGATTTATTGTTTTTATTTTATGGTTTCATGGCCTTGCAGCACAGGTGTTGTATTTATTTTTAATTATTATTGTCAGTTATTCTGAAACAAACTATATGTATAAATCTGTTGACATGTTTGTTTCTGCTTGGTGTGATAATTATTTTTCATCTCTAATTCATAAAAGCTCAAGAAAATAAAAACTGTTTTATTTTGGTTGTAATTGTAAAAATGAAAGTAATTTTTATATAGAGAGATATATATGTGAGAGTTTTATAATTTTAAATAATTTGAGTTGGTAAAAAAGGTCTATAAGCAAAACTGCATCGCTATTGAATAATGAAAAGTGCACATTTTCCAATTTAGCAAGTATATTATAATTAAAATTCAAAGCAAAATAGTTTTTCATCTTTTTGGAGAAAACATAACGAATTCTTACAATAAAATTAAGTGTTAAATGGGTTTTACAATATCATGAGTAAATACAAAACTACTGATGCATAAATAATATTATAAGGGATAATGAGTTTTAGGCTAAACCCTTCAGAAATTAACAGCTTAAATTATGACACACTTACTTAAAAAAGAAAAATCTTATCAAAAAGACAACAGAGAAGCGATATGAAAAATAGCTGAGGTTAATGCATTTTAATGTATGTCTTATCAAAAATTGTTTACGAAAAAATAATAATAATAAACTTACTTATTAAGTTTTTCAATGTAGAGAATTATTGTAGATATAATATGTATAGTTGATGCACGTCTAGCATATTCTACAGTAACAGTAAAAATTTGAAGCAATATTATTAGTAGCTATATAAGATTACAAAAAAAGTTTGATTTTTAGCTTTGTGATTACATTTTTATAATTGGGGGGATCGAAATGCCAGTATAGTGTATTTTTTGCTTTTGGTATTCATTTTGTTTTGTTTTATCTTTGACATCTAGCGTTCAACATAAATGTGTTTTGTTAAATTTCATGTTTTCTATAATAAAATATTTTGTTCAATAATGATAACTCTATCAGTGAAGAAAAAAAGCTTCCACGACTTGAAGTCATGACCCGAAGTCATTGAAATATTGACAGCTTTCGGAAAAGAACGTGTCGAAAGGATTAATGAAATTGTCGACGTTTCGCACTCCATCGGTAGAGGCGTCATCAAGACAAGGAAATAAAAATTAGAACAAGCACCGTAACTCGACGCGGTAACCACACCAGAGGCGACACTTATTCTGGTTAGACCTCGTTTGGGCTTATATTGGTTAGCGAGCAAGAGAAAGCGGTGGGGGGGGGGACAGAAAAGAAACTGACAAAAGGCTTGGAAGAGAGAGCTGCGGAGAAGGTGGAAGCGCTTTGTGTTGATGGAGAAGGAGTGTTGATGAACGAGGACTTCTAAACCTTTGAGAGATAATAACCTGCTGTCTTTATTCTATCTCTATTAAAGTTGTTTGGGTGTTTTACAATTTCGATTGCTTCTCTAATTTTTCTGTCATAGAAAAATTTTGATTTACAAATCAAGGAAGATTCATTTAGACAAATTTTGTAACCGGTGAACAAATGGAAGATAAGAAGTCCCAGTATTATTTTTCGACTCTCTTGTTTTTGTTCGAGGAAGTCGATGGTGGTTTAAAATACCTTGCATATTTTGTTTTTTATATCCATTATTCATTAGGCTAGTTGTTAACCGGTCTAATTTTGTTTGAAGACTTGATGTTTGACAAACCAAAAAAGCGCGATAGACCAAAGATTTAATGACAGACAATTTTTGGGCAGGATGATGATGAGATGTCGCATAAAGATAGCGATCTGTATGAGTAGGCTTTTGATATTTTGTCTGACCCAAAGACCCGTGAGAAAGACGTGTTACCAAGACATCCAAAAATGGTGATCCATTTAGATGATTTAAAAATCTGGCAAACTGCCGTTAGCGTGAGGCCAAATAATAAACGTGTCATCCAGATATTGGTGCCGTACATTAGGTTTTAAAACCGATGTTTTAAATGCCTTGGTTTCAAATTATTTCATGAAGATATTAGCAATGAGAGGAGACAGAGGAGAGCGCATTGGAATTCCTGTTCATAAAATTTATTATTGAATCGAAAATATGTTGAAGTTAAACTTTTTTCTGTCAGATCTCCTAGGATTTGAGGAAAGTCATCATCACACAGCAATTCTCTGACAATACCTACTGCTTCTAGAACAAGAACTTTTGTAAAGAATGATACTACATCAAAACTAACCAGCAAATCTAAAGGATCCAAAGAAAACGTGGATAACATTTGATTGAAATAAGAAGAATTTTGGACATAAGACAATGTTTTTCCACTGTAACCTTTGAAAAGTGAGGCAAGATAACGGGCCGCTTGAAAAGTGGGAGAATTTATTGTATTGACAATTGGTCGCAGTGGAACGTCTGGTTTATGAATTTTTGAAAGACCGTACAACCTTGGAGAGACAGTATGTTTTGGAATTAATTGATTAATTAATAAATCTATCAATTTTTTTAATATAATCAGATTTATCCTAGATGATTGCGTTTATCCGAAGGTAGGATGACAATGGTAAAATCGGATTTTAAGGATTTGAGAGCATTTCTCTCATCCCTTGAAAGATTGGATTTTGGAGGTTTTGCAGAAGACCATATCTTAGCTGCTTTAACACGAACTGTCTCAGCGCTACTTTTAGGTAGAGCTTTGACAAATGTTTTAACAGCACTAACAATGGCATCTTTTGGAGTTTTGTGTGGAGCAACTGCATAGTTCAAATCTTTTGACAGAATTGAAACTTTAGTTTTGGATAGGGTTTTGAAAGATAGGTAAACTACGGTTTTACCGTTAGAATTCGATGAAGACATTTTAGCAGGACATAATTTGTTGAATTTTTTGAATTTGGATTTGAAAAAATTGTTGACGATAGTTTTGGGATTTTTGGTATGTGATTTGGTCAAAATGAAGCCAGTGAACAGAATCATGACTGTTGGAAAGTTCAAGGTGAATATAATAGAGGTCACGAGCGACAAAATCCTGTTGACGACACATTTGCCGAATTTGCCCCCGAAGGAGCCGAAATCAGAATTTTTGGAAAAGTTTCGGACAGGAAGAAAGCATAAGATGTTTAATAAAAAGAAAATTTGAATCGATGTTGTGATTGCGGCAGCGAAGTAGAAAAGTGAGATCAGGTCAGGTCAGGTCAGGTTTATAACTTTATACAGGTTTATAAACACCTACATAAAGTCAAAAAGTGTTTATAAAATTCCGTGCTCTTGTGGCAAAGTTTACATTGTGGAAACAGGACGTTCAATTAAACTTCGAGTTTTTCAACATAAAAAGTGCACAAATTCGGGTTTATGGTCACAGTCATCACTAGCTGAACATCATCTAGACACCGATCACAAAATTTGTCTAGATGTATCTTCCTTGATTTGTGAATCAAAATTTTTCTATGACAGAAAAATTAGAGAAGCAATCGAAAATGTAAAACACCCAAACAACTTTAATAGAGATGCAGGTTGTTAGCTCACAAACGTTTGGAAGTTCTAGATTATAAACACTCTTTCTCCATCAACACAAAGCGCTTCTGCTTTCTCCGCAGCTCACTCTTTCCAGCCCTCCGCCAGTTTCTCTTCTGCCCCTCGCACCGCTTTGTCTTTATCGCTTACCAATATAAGCCCAAGCAGCAATTAGGTCTATCCAGAACAAGTTTCGTCTCTGGCGTCGTTCACACGGCGAGTTACCGTGCTTGTTACATTTTTATATCTCTGTCCTGGTGACGCCTCCACCGATGGAGGGCGAAACGTCGACAATTTCATTAAGCCATTTATAAGATTTTTCTTCGAGAGGCTTTTTTCTTTTTTCTCCTTCTCAAAAAAATTTCTTGTTTTTAATTATTGTAAAAAACAAATTTATTGCAAATTACAGTCAAACTTATCACATTATTATTCAATTCTAAGAAACTTCTTTATTAATTTGTAATATTAATGCTGAAACTTTTTTTTTTGTTCAAATTCAGAACTCTGACGCTTTAAAAAAGCTATCATCTTGGAAGATTTAATATTGTCTTCTGTGGAAAGAGTCGCTTGCAACGTAAAGTGTTTTGTTCAGTGTAGAGCATTGCAATGATTTTAAAAAGTTTCGAATATGTAAATTTATTTATTTTTTTTTTACGTAATGAATAATTGTTTATATCTCATCAATGTTAAAATAGAATATAAATACATGGAGTTGATCGCTGCGTCACCATCACTTAGTACAATAATAAATCCAGAAGATCATAGAATAGGTGAGATTTTACCATGCACTTACAAGAATCCTAAAATGTTAAAACAACACCTGAATTTGCTATTTCAAATCATCCGTTAATTAACAATTAATTTAATCAAGCGCTCTGTTACAATATTTATACACAAACATTTATGAGTTGACTATTATAGACTAAGAGCTTACCTAATTTTATATTACTACGGCTCCTTCAATTGAATGTACATATTCTGTAATATATTTTCATTTCTTTAATTATTAAACTTCTAAATTCAAACTATTTGATAAATGTCTCAGTAATAATAATAATAATAATAATAATAATAATTTTTATTATGGCAACTAAAATGTCATAAACATTTTAAACCTAATCTGACAAAAATTAATAAATTTCACGTAACATTATGCATCATATTAAATCCTTCCATTATTCTTATTGAACTTCTAAATTTAAACTATTTTTAATAAATGAATGATTAATTAATTTCTGCAAGTACATTATTTTATATGGTATAACATTAATAGTAATAATATGGCAACTAAAATGTCATAAACATTTTAGAACTGATGAGACAATAATTGAAAACTTTCACGTAACGTGTTTTATTAAATTCAGAGGATGTTTCAACACCATGTTTCAATAAACTCAGAGGTTACGCTACTTCAAACAAACACCTTCGCGTAACGTGTTTCACTACAGACCATGTATTAGTAAACTCAGAGGTTACGCTAGTTAGAACCAACAACTTCACGTAGCTTGTTTTAATAAACTCAGAGGATGCCTAAATAAACTCAGAGGTTACGCTACTTTAAACAAATACCATCACGTAATGTGTTTTATTAAACTCAGAGGATGCTTAAACACCGTGTTCTAAGAAACTCAGAGGTTACGCTCCTTTAAACAATTAGTTTCACGTAACGTGTTTTCCTACAGAATTAGTATACTCAGAGGTTACGCTACTTGATATAATTGCAGAACTGATTTTAATTGATTCACATTATAATGTGACAGCAAAAGACTATATTTCATTTTTATGTGTAAATTATTTTAGTTGAAGAATTTCAAACTATGCATAATTTATTTAAAACAAAGTATAACTATTTAAACTTGCTAATCTCAAAACAACAAAACAAACAAGTAAAACTCAATTTATTCGAACAAATACATGTAAATTGAATTTTGTAAAAATGTCAATATTTGACCACTGTCAGATTATAAGGAAGTTGATGCGGTGCAGCGGTTACAAAAACAGAATTATTTACCTATCAATTTTTAATATATTATTAATGGCAATGCAACCAAACATCAGAAATAATTGTAACAACTTTAGATAAATGTTTAGCAAACTTTTGAGTAATTAATTGAATAACTTTATAATTAAATTATTATTTTATTTTGAGCAGCTTGTAAAGGCTAGAAAGAAAATGTAAAACTTCAAGATAATGCTCGAAATTCGACTAATTAAATTCTTGAATCAATAATTAAATTATTCAATTTTATCAACCAAAATTATTGGTTTTACTTTTAATAAAATAATAGACCATAGCATAATACAAATATTAAGTTTGATGAAGTTATTGTCCTACTTTAATTAAACATGTATGTTGCAATACTAATTATTAACTACAATAATTAACTATCCAAATAATTGCCGACAATAACTTGAAATTTAACAAAACTTAATTTGACAATAATAAAATTATTTAAGGAATTGACCCATTTTAAATTCTCAATATAAAACGACTGCTTTAAATTAACAAATTGAGTGAATGACGACTTACAAGGATTCGTTCTTTTATATATAAATTACAAATTCATTCTATATTCAAAATATGAAACGACTATCAGAAATAAACAAATTCAGTGAATTAGGACTCACCCAAATTTAATTGTTGCACAGATGGCACCATAATAATTATTCACAACACTGGCACATCAAATTATACAGAAAAATTATCTAATTTGCTGTGTTCACAAGCATGTGTGTGTTTTTATAAATTGCGTAGCAGGGGTAATCGGGGGTGGTTTCTACCTGTCTTGTTTCTGCTTTTTGGCATCTTTGGCGTGCCTATTTTTTTTCCTCATTGGCGTATCTGCTTAGTCTCATTGTTAGGATCCTAGGTAGTATGCTAATCTTGTCTTTAAAGTATTGGCCCTTTATGATGCCTCTAGATTTATTTGTCTGGTGTCGTGTGAACCTTTATCCTAAAGACATTTACTAAAATATTCAATATTTGGCTCTGCAACTTTTTTATTTTATTTAATCCCTATAACAATTATAATATCTATTTCTAAACTAAATATTTAAAACTAATGAATTAATCATACAAGTGTTACAATTATAATGCTATTTATAAATTATTACTTTTCAAAATTATAATAGTTGCAAAGACATCGTATGTATACATACTCATATTCTATCATTATTTCATATTTTATATCTATGATATGCTTAAAAGATATTCAGCTAGGAGGAATGGCATTATACATTGATCGACCTATGCCATTCTTTTTTCATGTTCTTTGACAAATTTGGTGTTATATCAAAAGCAATATTGGAGATTAATTTTTCTTATTTAAAGTTAGTTCAATTTTCTCATAATTAAGGAAATTTTTTAAATAAAATTTTTTTTTCAAATAAACATTAATTGTAGAAAAGCAAACGGAGAGAGAAACTGTATAAAGCAAACGCGTAAATCAACTTAGATTCAATACAAGAGACACTTGGATCACTTAAAATGCGACAGTTTAAGTGCCAAAACAGCACGAAACTATAGTCATAGGTTAAGAGATGGTTATCACATTTTGGTGATTTTCTGAATTTGAAAATTTTAATATATGACTAATTTTCTTTTCCTAACGGGTTAATTTTGAATAAATTTAATTTTACTGGAAAAACCGTTAATGGAGCTTTTGAGAAAAAGTCATGATCGCTACTTCAAGCTTTCGAAAATGTTTATTTTCTTTTTCCAGGCTATAAATTTTGACATTATATTAATGATAACAATTAAATTACACTATGACATACCTGTTGTGCAATATGAGTTACCCTAACTTGACTAAATTGCAACTCATGATCGCAGAAGAATTATAATTAACTTTTTCATTTAAAACAATCTAAATCGCATAATCTAAGTTTTATCTCTAAATTTTGTGCTTATCATAGCAGCCATAGAAACAATAAAAAACAATAAAAACATTCAGAACTTTGTCGATATACAGAGTGTTTGTGAAATGCAGTAGTTGATAGAGAATGTTGATAGTATATATATATATTCGGGACGCTTGATCCCGAAGCCGAAAATTTTACTTTTTTTGGAAAGAAATTACAAGTATATATATATATATACTATCAACATTCTCTATCAACTACTGCATTTCACAAACACTATAAATCTAAATATATATAGATTTATTCGGTAGTTCTTGACTATTTGCAGTTGTCTAGTTATTTTGTTGCTTGGTTTTTTTTCTTTACATTTCGTGCTTTGCATGTTAATAGGTTTGTATAGAAGTCAACCAGATGTTGAACATCCCTTTTTTTGTTCATTGCATTTGGATTCCCGATAGTTTCAAATGTTTCCAGAAACAATCCCTGTTTGTGATAATTGTCTTTGCAGACCACCTCCACACCCTCCCAGTCAGCCTGATGCTTTTCATTGAGATTGTGTTCCGCCTAAGCACAGGATTGTTTTTTTAATTTAATGTCACTTTTATGTTGAGTAATTCTATCTTTTAGAACTCTTGTGCTTTGGCCATAGTAATCTTTGGAGCATTGTTGACACGGTATGCAGTATACAACTCCTGATTGTTCCAAATTTTCATCCTTGCTTTTGACTTGCGTGTAAATGTTATTTATACTAGATGTGTATTTATATGTAAGTTTTAAGCCGGCATTCTGTCGGAGTACATTGATGATTGACGATGTGACTTCTTTGATGTAGGGTAGAGCACAGTACGTTGCTGGTTTTGTTTGTTCTTGGATCGCATCAGCCATGTTGTCTTCATTTGCATTTGAACTATGAACGTCATAGTTTCTGTTGTTGTTGTTTTCTGGTTTCAAAGTTTCAATGCTGTATATTAAATTTTTTAAAGTTTTGGGTGGGTAGGAAGATGTTGTATAATTTCCTGTAATTACTTATTTGCCATCCCGCAGTGCTGGATGGCAAATGCGTTGTATCCTATTTTTCCTTCCCAGAACAAGATTTGTTGTTATTCTTTCCGAATGGTCTGAAAAATAGTTAAGACATCTACCAGAATTACTCGGTTTTAAATACCAGTCTATCTTCAGAGTTGTCATTGTTTCTGATTACTCTAGTATCAAGACAAGATATACTCCTGTCTGTATCTTGTTCTATTGTAAACTGTAATTTTGAATCATACGAATTGAACACTTTGAGAATGTGTTCATGGGAATCTTGCCTAATGGAACAAATGTCATGCACAAATTTCTTAATGAAAGAAAGTTGAAAGTTTAATTTTGTTATACGTGTCGTCAATAGATCGTCCATTATATATTGTGCTACGATTGGTAAAATAACATCTCCCATAGAAGTGCTCAAAGTTTTTTGTAGTATGTAGATCAACGAATATTTGTCACGCTTTTTTTGAGAAGACTAATGACCTAGTATAGAAAACAAAATAAAACACAAATAAAAAATTTGTAGTTTTTTTTTAATTTTACAAAAACTTGAAATTAATTTGTTAGTATAACACTCTTCTTGTTTTGTTCCAATCTCGCTACTATTAAAAATTCCTGTAGCTTGTATATTGTGTTTTTCACACTAATATTGATCTGATTCATTATATTTTTGTTATTTTTTGGTTTTTTTTATGTAAAAGATTTTACAAACTGAGACAGCGCACAAAGCTTACATAAACATATAATATAACAAGACTTTCCTTTTTTTCGGAAAATTTTGATTATATGACAAAACATTTGTCACTCATTCTGCCTGAAGCGACAAATTTTAAGTATATTATAACAAAATATTCCGTAAAAACAGGTAGAGTTATATTTATCTAGACAAATTCCCAATTCAACTTTTAGATTTGATTTCAAAGTTTTATAATTTATTTTGAATTTGTCCAAATAATAAAATCACAGACGATTGTATTGACATAAAGTCTTCAAAAGTTTAGTTTTAGCATAGCGGTTATTAAAAAATGATTGTACCAATTTACAATTGTGATTTAAAAATAACAATGTTGCTTATTACCAATAAACTTTTAATTTGGAAAATGTATGTGAAAACTATTTGTAACATACAAATATTTATTTGTACCTAGTTGTTATTAGAAATGTCTGAGACGACTACCATTATAAGTTTTTCAACTGCAAGCAACATTAAAAAAATGTAGTAACGTCAATCCCTCTTAAGTTTTTGTTTGAAACGATTTTGTGTTCACAGTTGTACATTATGTTTATTTTATCATAGACAGCTAAACGGAGCGGTTGATAACATATTATCTTTTCTTAATGTTGATTAACTCGTTGCTATAATGTAGTTTTGTGAATTATCTTATCATGTACAACTGCAGTTACTAATGCTTTTACAAAGTGTTAGATCTTGTTCTAACCAACAGGAAAATTCTTTAAAAATTGTTTTCTTCAATTGATACAAAAAGTAGGTGGTTTCGACAAGTGTCATTTTGTCGCTCAAGCCCAAAACGGTTCTTACCAAATCAATCTAGTATACCTACTTTATTCTTTAACAAGAATAATTTTTTGTGTAAACACAAACATTGTGGAGCTATGATTTTATAAACAAAGATTTTAAGATAATTTAACGTTTTGATGATTTTATAAACTGTGAAAGTGTAAAAGAACTATTTCCTATGATGTTAGCGCAAAATTTATTGTCGATTTTAAAAGATATTCTTTTTCAATGAACAATGTATTATTTTGCGCTATAAATTTACAAATTTTTATTGTTTAGTTTTGCTATATTTTGTAGTACACGGTCGCATATTTTTATAAAGAATTTTTCACTAGGTTTTGATCCACAAGTAGACAGAAGTTGTCGTAAATCATGCTGAATTTGTGTTAAGTAAAAGAAAAAATTAAAAACCATTATTGCTTAGCTCAAAAACTTTTTAATTTAGTTTAAATTAATGAAAAAAATACAAAAAAGGAGTTTTAAACCATAAGTATCCTGACTGTTTTGTAAATAGATTGTAGACAAAATTAAATAACATTATTTATATAATAATAAAAATATGTAATACAAAGAACGTGACTAAAACCATTTCAATGAAATAATGTATATTATGTAACAAAAGATCAGTTTTTTTCATAAAATTGCAACATTTATGCAAAACGTTGTTAGTAGGAATTATTTTCAAATTACACCAAAACATACAAAAATCTTAAAAACTAAACTTAATCATATATGGCGTGTTCGGGATGTTTTTTGAAATATTCTAACCATTCATCTTTATTCTGGCACCATCGTCCGTTTTGCAAATCTACGCTCAAACAACTGACTTCTCCCAGATCCAAATTAATTGTTTGTCCATTAACTAAACATTTACATATTGGGGGTTTTTCTTCGCCGCAACTGAAAATTCGGTGGTGTTTTTCTCCTCTACAGTAATACTGACCGTTTTCGCTTTTTTCCGGCTTAAAATCTTCCCAACAAACACAATCGGTAGAAGCAGTACTGATCACAATGAAAGCTGATGCAACAAACCATAACAATAAAAGCTTCCTAAAAATTAGATCAATAAATTTTATTGTTTACTACGGCGCTAGATATAAACGAACTTTTAATGAATCTAAATATGGTTCTATTTGTGTTAGTCTAAGACTCGAATCATTTGCAGAAATCTACGTTTAGCTTTAACAATAATATGTAATAGAAAGTACACACACATTAGTTTCTATATTACTCCCATTAATTTCTTACACAACACGCTTTTCCTATGTGTGACCTTTTAAAGCCAACAATGTGTGCAATTAGACTATAAACACGTGTATAGATCAAAAAGAACTATATCTAAAAAAATAACGACAAATAGAGTAAACAACGTATTGTAATTATAACCTTGTAAAGATAAAGGCTACAACGCTATTTTTTATTTAGTTTTATTTTTATATATTTAACCTTTTGTTAGCTTCTGCAAGTTTTTCACTTTTTCAATCAAAAATCGGTCGATGGACATGACTATCAATGCTTTCTTTACAACAGGCAAATACAAAGCAAGTTTTATTTGAGTCAGAAAACAGGAAAGTGATTATAAAGTTTATTAACCTTAAAAAGTAAATGTTTTTATTGATAAGGAAACAGAATTAGGAACAACTAGATGAATATTTGAATAAAATTTTTAGGCACTCATGTGACTGCTTTATATCTGAATCAAATAAGACAAAACGCCTTTACAGTAACAAACACAAAAAAGCTACAAATGTTTCATGGTACTTTTTTGAAAAATGTCAAAAATCTCTCAACTAAACAAGATTTCTATAAAGGTAAAACTAGCGGAGATGAGATCCAAAAAAAGCGAGATCAGGGGCTCTACCAACTTTTACTTTAACTGAACTACAAAACTGATAGCAAACGGTTGGCAAATTACCTTTTAAATGCAAAAATACTGTTTTACTATATGGCACAAGTGTTCATTGGAATAGCACTATGATTCTAATAGAAATTGAAAAATGAAATTTTGGAATTTGATCGGAGGAACTCTCAAAAACAGTTATATCGTTGTCAGCAAAAACGTTGATATCGCCATTGATTTTTAGACATGAGAAACACCTAAAATTATGCGCTGCTTATTTGAGACAATTTTATCGACTTTAACAATTTATTGACTTTTAAACAAAAATGAACCAAACTACTCTAAACAAAAAGTACGTAAAAAAATCACTGTAAAAATTTTGATTTTACAGAATATAGATAATTATGATCATCGCAATTAAAAGCCTAAAGTAGAATATTTTTAAAAGTGAATAAGAGATTTGATAAGACATAAATATTAAATTTTTTCAACAAGAGATGAACTGAAGGACTTAAAAAACGTATAGATAACCAATACACAATAAAAGAAAAATAAGAAGAGACAAAAAATTGAATAAAATAGTGAAGGAGTGAAAACAGTGATAGAAATGATTGTGAAAAAATGAAATAACATGAAAAAAATTAAATGATGAGAGAAAATGATTGTATGCAAAACTAAAAACAGAATGAAAGAAAGAGTACAAAGCTGTATATCACAGATCATAGAAAAAAGGTTGGTTTGAGATCAAATGTAGAATCAAGATAAAACATATTTTATACTATGCACATTTAAAACATAAAAGCAAAAGAGCATAAAATTGATAATTAAAAAAGTTAAAATTTTAGAAAAAACTAACAATAATGGCTCATTATTATTTTATTTATGTATCAAAATAATATTTTTTGTTTAATCGGCTTAAATTAATTAAACAAATAAACTGATAATTAATTATATTGAAATTGAATTTCCAAATGTTTAATCTCTTACTGGTTTTATAATTAGTTGTAAGTGTCAAAGATCTACATCTAAAACGCATTATTAAGAATAACCTGAAAACTATTATTCCGATCTCAATCAAATTTATATATGAGACCACATGGCAGACATCAGCTCTTAAACAAAAAGAATCATCAAAATTTGTTCACCTAGTCAAAAATTCTGGGGCAACAAACATAAAAAATACAGTAGAATTGAGAACGTCTTTCGTTTCTTGAAACCGATTAAAATTATATGAAAAAGTACAAATGTAAAAAAAAACTAACAGAATAAAACATAAATTATTAAACAAAACCGAATAAATTAGTAAGAAAAAAAATAAAATTGAAAAATATATCTTAGAATTTAACCACCGTTCGGTGGTTTGCACTCACCGTTTTGCAATCATTTGCAATTGGCCATCAAGCTGATAATTATAAAAATTTTGAAACGTGACAAACATGAATGGGAAAATAATTTTAGATATTGAGGAGTTTTGCAAGATAAGAATTTAAGACTTATTGATGAAAAAGGTGGACTGCATGAATAAATTTGTTTTACTGGGATTTTAGCTTAGATCTATTGAGACGTTTTGTTTTTCTGAAAAGTCTTGTTTCAATCTTATTAAATATAGACTACAATATGATTTGTGCTTGAATAGACATGACGTTGTCGCATTTACCTTAAAAAGCTGATTTTTTCTTCATTTTTATGAGTCGAATTATCCTGGAAAAGTAATAAGACAAAAGGCTTATAAACGTGATAATTTTTACGTGAGTTTTTTTATACCAGAAATGTTTTTAAAAACTGTATAGAGCGCGCCAACAAATGTTTTGTTTGTGTGGAGGTCTGACAAAACCATTTTTAATTAAAAGTTGTTTTTTATTAAAGAAAAATAATAATAATTTGATTTTTTTCATTAGTACAAGCTTAAATTTATAATTAAGATTTCATTTTAATGCTATTACTTACATTTTATTTTGAATGTTTAAACACAAAGTAAGCCGCAAGCGATGATGTTAATGTTGAAATAAAATATTATTTGTTAGTAAACAAGAACCAGCTTTATAAATAAAGGTATACTAGTGTCACCTTGACATTAGATTGTCATGGTAATTGTCCTGTTTTTACAATTTACGTCATCGTGAACAAATAAATGTATTCATACATTCAATTAAACAACGTCTATGCAACATTTCTTGACTTGTGAGCCGCACCCAAAAATTTAAAAATCATCACTATACATTTGTTATAAATCTAAAAGTTTGGATTCCGCTTAAATATTTTTTTTACATTTATAGATATACTTAATGTTTATTTCTTTCTTCCTTTATTTAGGATAAAAGATCACTTGAAATTTTAACACATTGTTAAATTTAAAATTCTTTATTTAAAATTAAAGTTACAAATAATGTGGCTGTGTGTTAACTATATGACAGACAGAATAATAATGAATTTATAATAGGAGCCGTTCCTATTTCAATTTACAAAGGTTAAAGTTTACTTAGATTAACAAAATAAATTTACGGATCTAATAATTTAAAAAGATAACGTTAACTTCCAATAATTAATACACAAGATAACTTGGAAGCTATCGTTATCTAGAGGTCAGGGTTTGGACTTAAACTCATATATCGTCTGATTCCTATTAAATATTACGATAAATATTGATTTGAAATATTTGAAATATTTATACAACTACTTATATTAATTATTAAACACTAATATTAATATTACATGCAGAATTTGCTTGCAGACATATATATTACCAAAATCCATTCCGTGCTTATCACTAGGTTTTGCTGAAGATACTTATTTGTTTGTAATAATAGTTAACAACATAATATATTATTTAAAATATTGTTATTTTAACGGGTGTATTATGAAAAATAAAAGATCTTGGTTATTAATAAAACTAAGATAACAAGGTGTTTTTAAAATTTCACATTATAAATCGTCTTTTCAGGTAAACGATAAAACTGACTAGGTAGAGATAATTCGACAAGTCGTTTTTTGTCAATATTTGTACTAACAGGCGTAACAAGCGCTTTTTACTACTACTCTTTAAAAAAGGTCAATATACATAAATTGTTGAGTCATGCTTGATTAACCTTAAGATGTGCGAGAAAAAGAGATAATTTATATAATCTGAAGCTCAACGATTTTAGTTTCCAATTTTGAAGCAATTCAAAATCTCTGTAACTTTTTCACTTGCCTTTTATACCCTTAAATATTTGCATTGTGTGGTTCCCACTTGTGGAGTTAATTTATTGACGCGGTTGTTATTATTTATTGTTGCTTTTTATGTGAGATGTGAAATACTGTAAACCTACACGATAGAACTTGCTCTGTGCTTGAGCCGCTCTTTACTATTGTTATGATATTATTTATTATTAGGCTTTCGACGCCGATTAACACAACGCCTGTTTTTTGGTTGAGATCTAGCTTTTCAGAATTCTTAAAAAGATTGAAGAAATTTTTGAAGCCGGGTTTGGTGCTGCGGCCAAGACTAGTACCTTGTTGCTTAAAAGGGTTGTAGTGTGATCCCAATTGCAGCAATGGAAAGTTGCAGTGTCCTTATATCTTTCAATTATTCTTTCAATTATTCTTTCAATTTTATTTTTATTTTTTTCATGGGAAATACTGTAGCCAATGGCCATCTACGTTTAATTACCTGGGTC
Source organism: Lagria hirta (assembly GCA_947359425.1). NCBI lineage: Eukaryota > Metazoa > Arthropoda > Insecta > Coleoptera > Tenebrionidae > Lagria > Lagria hirta. The sequence continues at coordinate 29,916,013 of OX375795.1, read as the reverse complement.
CAGGCTTAAGAGTGAAGAGAAGGCTTCTATATCTTCTCACATAGGTACCGAAAACCGAAACTAGGTTGAAGAATATAGAAGCAGAAGGAAGACGCTAAAGTCCATGAAGTTTGGTCTATAATATGATAGAAACAGCAAAGCCACTGAAGCAGAAGATGGCCTCCACAAAGCTGGGATGCAAAAAGATTACCTTGCGGGGACAAGCCCTCGGTGAATTACTTGATAAGTATTATTGATAAGAACATCATGTGTTAATGTGTTTCATCTATGGTTAATCTAATCCGTTCAATTTGTTTGAGGCGGTTTCTTAACGGCGGCCACAAAGGGGGTGAGTTGTAGTAGATTGTTGATAACGATGTAGTCTGTTAATCTTGTAATTATGCAGTATTTAAGTTGTATTTATAATCAGTACAAGAATGTGGTAGAACAATCTGACAATTATTTTATTTTAATGAAACTAGGTAATTTAATTATATGATTTTAATTATTCCGGCGCCTTTAACATTATTCTTATGCAAATTGGGTCAAAAAATATCCTTTACAGATTTTCTTAAAACAAATGTAATTATCAAGAAATGAAAATGGCAGTTTAAATAAGTATTTAATTAACAGTTATAAGTTTTGACATGAGTTTTATTTATTGAGATTTTACTGTCAAATAATTTTGATAAACGAGAGAGGTTCTGTAAAATTTATTTTTTTTCATTTTATAGAAGAAGTTGCAGCTTTTCAGTGTTGAGTCGCAAGAACAAAACGACAAAAATGATAATTAAAACAAGAGACGAACGCGTTGCAATTGGCAGATTGTTGTTAAGTTGTTTTTCCTCGGCCGTGTACTACTCTTAAAAGTATATTATTTTGGTGTAAAATCCAGCAGCAAGTATGCACTTCAAGAAAAATAATAGCGATAACTTACGCTTCATCTTTTTTTTTGTGTATCATGGTTACATCAGATAAATTAGACAAATTTAATAATGGTAAAACCAGTCTTTTGTTTTACCATGATCTTTAGTAGCTATTCAATGTGTCCAAAAATGATTTTAAAATGCCTAGAATTTGTGCACCTCATCGATTTTAAATTAAGTATTTTTTTATAAGGTTACATCAATAGTTCAAAGTATAGCGATATGAAAGGAGCGGGTTTCAGTTTAAGCTTGAAGACTTGAAATTAAACCCTCAACAGCTAAGCAAATACAGGGTGTATAATATTAACATTAATTAAAGGTGGCTATGCTTTTTTGGCAGTAGGTTTTAGATCAGTTCAAATTAAAGCTAGTAACGATCTGTAAACATAAAGTTGCTTAGGCAATAGAGCAGAAATTTTTGTGAATTTAAATATATCAATTTAATTAGTCTGCGATATTGTTTTTGAGTGCTGTAATAGTATATTATAAACATAAGTAAACCTATGGACAAGCGATTTACACAATGTATCTTGCACAACTCCACTTTTTTTTGCACAGCAGTAAATGTGATTTCAAATTTTAACACCGCTTATGAGACTGGTGGGACGTTTAGAGTGTCCTTGGTGCGTGACGACTGTTCAACCGTCTATATAGATTTTATTTCTCTTATAGCAGCGACGCCTGACAAAAAAAATCAGATTTTTTGTTCTCAGCCAGCCGAAAAAATACATTATTTTTTGACTAGCCGAGAAATAATGTACAGGCTGTCGAGAGACGAAAAAAATTTATTTTGAGTTTGTGTAGGACAAAAAATAATAAAATACATATATTTATCCTGTTTGAGATATTCCCGTTTTTTTTTAATAATTAAATTTTTTTTTACATTTAGAAAATGGAATGAATGCGGCAGGCAGTGGTGCACACCACTGTGCTCTAAACTGTCAAAGTCAGTTGTGAATAAACACCTGCAATACCGGCTTAGCTTACCGGAAAATTTTAAGCTAACCAACAATTTGTTACAGCCATAGAACGTGTATTTTCTAGACAAACAGTTAATTTTTTCAAAACAAACAAAAAAACAGAGAGTTTTTGTCATGAGTCTCTACAGATACTATCTGTTTTAAGTGCTGCTGTTCAAAGCTCGTCACTTTGAATAGTGTCAAGACAGCTTAAACTGGGATGTAGATTGGAACTTTATGTGCTTTAATGATGAGTTTAGATTCTGTTTATTTTTGTCATTTGATAGAGATTGATTCGGTGTAGGCCTATCTGAGTTAGAAGGCGCTATAACAACTGCAAACGGGTAACACAATATTAACTTTTTGTTGGTAGCTTATGTTTAAGCAAAACTAAATTAAAAAAAATTGAAAACACAACACATAGATAATTAATCTAAAAACATTTGAAACCGGTTTTTTTGTCAATTTTTTTCAATTTGACACTGCTTTCTCTAGAGTTATTAAATTTATTGTTTGAATTATTTGAGAAAACAATTTAAAAGATGTTATATCCTCGTATTTTTAGCTAACATTTTATTAAAAAAATGTTTTAACAAATAACAAGAGTAATGTTTTTTCATAACTAGACAAGTAACAATAGCTCATAAACATTTAAAAAGAAATGTTTAGTACCATACCAACACAGGATTATATATATTTTTAAAATATTTATATAGTTTAAACACTACGGTTTTAAACATTTTGACAACAAATTTGTCTTCTGCACGACACAAACATCGTTATAGATAACTGATTATTGGCCGGTTTCACAAAGCGCTGTTAATTTTTTTTTAATAATTATACTTATTACAATATTAATAAATTTGTTAAAATCATATTTTATTTTTGTAGATATTTTATATAATAGAGAATAAAACAATAGACGGGTGTAACCTCAAATAAAAAAGTTATGCTTTGGAATCTGATATCTTAACGTAGGTACACTAATAAACTGGCTAATTTATATATATATAATTTTGATAATTTTCAATAATAATAAACCATATATTTGTTATTAAAACATGTTTGACTTGAACTATGTAAAGACATACATTAGACAATACCCACTGCTCAAACAAATTCTTATGATATATTTCGAGGACCATAAAAGCTGAATTCTCAATCAAAGTCCAAAAATTGTAAGTTTTGAGCTTTTTTACATTATCTAGATAAACGCAAAAATCTGGAGAAAAAAGAGCAAACTATAATTATTATTTCAATGTGAGCGACAACTAGCGTGATGAAAATTATAATAACAACTGTTGTTAAATTTAAAACATAAAGGCTAGACTTGCAACCGTCAGTTGCTGACCAAAAGATTTGAAAAACGCGAACACTGTTTTTTGGTAAAAGATTACAAATATGATGACAACAATAACAAACTTCTTGTTTTTATGAGTTGTTTTTATTTTAAAAAATATTCCAATCAGTACCCATTCGGAAAATTTTTATGCCAACAAAATTGCTGAATGTTTGGGAAAAATCTACCACATGTCCCTGTATTCAACGCACATAAAATATGTGTCAAATCGGCTTATTGTAAGCAAGCATTAAAGTTTTGCTCTCCAGAAAAAATCTGCGTTTTGTTTATTATTATAATTGATTGTTTTTTCTTTGTTAAGCAATTTAAAATAAAATGCACAAAAATGTTTAATACACAGTTAAACCGAATGTTTTTGTTGAATCGTCGTTGGAAATATTTTAATACACAACACTTTGTTAATTTACACCTGTTGACATGAACATTTGTGCGCGTTAAAAATGTATAATACAGTTAAACAGAAAACTTTTGTTAGACAGCTTGTCTTTGGGAAGATTTTAACACACAGCACCTAGGCAGTGTTAATTTACGCGTTAAGAACTTGCGACGCTAAAATCTTTATATTTATTTGCATATTTACAGTTAGGTACTTTACACTACAAAACGAAAAAAATGATAAAATTCAATAGAAAATGTTTTTGGTTTTGAGTTACTTGGTTCACCGATTATAATGTTAATCATAAATATATTTATCAAATTACTTACTATGTTTTAAATATTTTTTCAACGTTAAACATCGTATCAGACGCAGTATCTATCAGTTTTTGTGGAAAATAATTTAAAAGTGTTTTTATCTATTGAGCTGCTTTAAACGAACACATTAACCTAAAATCATCAGGCTTAGAATAGTTGTTATAAAAATACCCCAAATAAATCAATAAAGTTGAAGAAATCTTTGATCTCGTCAATTATCTAACATAAAACATGAGTCTATTTCTGTTTGATTTGGGTTTTATTGTTTTTTGAAGGAAAATGTTTTGTGACGTATTGGGAATATTATCAAAAGCTTATAAACTTTATTCTTGCGTCACCGACATACTATAATCTTTTGCGTGTACAGTGGGTTCGTCTGGATTTGTAAGTTTTTGTCCGTTGCACATAATGGCCACTCAGATCATTTTTTTTTCTTTATTATTAATGCCATCGGAAGTAGAAGTTTATGAATAATATTTTTAAAAAAGTGCATGAAGATATTTTTAAACGTAAAAAAAGTCACACTAAGAGTCTAACTTTCAGATAAACCTATAAATTTAAAACAATTATTTCTTAACCAAATACTCTTGCCAAACGTTGAATGTTATCAATTTTAAGATTTATAGTACAAAATTAACAAACGGCGGCTTCTGTTACAAGTAAATAACTAGTGTAAAATAACAGGTTACAAAAAATAGTAACAGATTTTAAGGTCTTGCACTAAACGTTGGACTGAAAACCATTTTAAGTTTCTTTTAGTTGTGACCGATTGTTGTTCTCGTTGAAATATTATAGTGATAATTTTTACTACTAAAAATAACCTTTTCAATTATTTTAGATGAACAGGACAAACCTTTTGACATTAAGACCATGTCAAAATGTTTGAAAAAATTGTCGACGTTTTACACTTTATCGATGGAGGCATCTTTAGGACAAAAAAATAAAGATGAGAATAAGCTCGGTAGCTAGCCGCGTAAAACACGATAGAGGCGAAACTTATTCTAACTATAATAGACCTCGTTTCTGTTTGGGCTTATATTGGTCAACGAGAAAGATAAAGCGGATGAGAAAGTGGTGGAAGGATTGGGAGAGAAAGCTGTGGAAAAAGCAAAAGCACTTTGTGTTGTTGACAAAGAAGTGTTTGTAAACTAGGATTTTTAAACAATTGAGAAATAATAAATAACCTGAATCTTTGTTAAAGTGGTTTGAGCATTTTACAATTTTGATTGTTTCTTTGATTTCTCTTTCAAAGACAATCCTTGGTTTACAAATCAAAGAAGATTTATCAAGACAAATTTGGTGACCGGTGTTCAAATACCGGTGGTTAAGCTAGCAAAGAATGTGACCATAAACCTGAGTTTATGCACCTTTTATGTTCAGAAACTCGAAGTTTTAAACGTCCTGTTTTTATAATGTAGTCTTTTCCACAGGAGCACGTAATCTTATAAAAACCTTTAGATAACAGCCAGTCTATTATGTTTTATAAAAATGGTAAAATTTCTAAGATTTTTGTAGGTGGTTTGAAGACCATTCTTAATCCTAGTTTACGAAGAATTTTTCTGATTCTGTCTGCAACCCCATTAACAAATGAAATTTTGACTCTCTCTCGGTTCAATGACTTTTGGCTGTAAAAGCGTTTTTTCTTTAACCATTAAATTTCTTTTGTGAACAATGAAACAAAAAGCACAATTATAAAAAAAAAATATTTTGCTACAATTGCATTTCGAGTTTTTTTAAATTTACTAAAAATAAAATTTGCTCTGAAATCAAAATTATTATGGTTCTCTTTTGATTGTGTAAGCTTTAAAATTGGTTTTTTTAAATGAAAAACGTTAATAAAATAATAGAAGTTTATTAAGTATAAATATCTCTTTTGACATATTACTAATCAGAAATGTTGACTCACATCATGAGTTGTCATTTTATGTTGAAATCCTTAAAACTAATGTTGTTTTTTAAACTTATTTGTAAAATATATATTATGACTATTGTGAGAGTTTATTTTTTATAAAAAATATTTATATATTTATGTCAAAACGACTTTATAATAGTACAATGCAAGGAGGGGGAATTAGTTAAACAGAGATTGCGCAGAGCGTTTAGCTAAAGGATGTTTGCAGTTTGTTATTTTGTATGTATAGTTATACATACAAAAATATTTCAATGATCATAAGTCAAACATTGATTTAAAACATATTTACATACATTATGGAATGAATGATTATATTAAAACAATAACATATAATGATAAGACCTATCTCAAATAGAATTTATGGAATAATGAATCTACATTTTATAAAATGAAACATCTTCAAACAAACTTTGAGAAATTACAACCAACTTTTTGGAAATTTTATTAAGTTTTATAAAGCATAATAAAATAAAATAAAATAAATAGTACTCATCAAGAGGAACGATACGAGTTTGATTAGTGGTTCCTGCCACACATCTCTTTGAGTCAATAACACAATATCCAAAAAAGATTTTGTTTTACACACACAAAAACTACAACCAGGAGTCACGAACAAAATTATCACTCCAAAAAATATGAAGTCACGCCAATCCATCTCCAAAAATCAGCCCCAAAAGCTTTTTCCCGAGTCGCTTTCACCAGTTCTCTATTCTATCCGCTCCCTTGGTTTTCAAGCCTCCTTTTCTTCTTCCTAGATTCTTTGGGTAGGAATTTTCTTCATTTCATTTGTCGTGATGTCAGGCTCTTCATTTATTATTGGCTCACTTTTCTCTCTCATTTGTTGTTTTCATGTGCCTCGTCAGTGAATGTCTTCTTCTCTGTATCGGTTATCAATAAAAGAAAAACGTGTAAGTTTATGCATAGCTAGCTTTATTGTTACATTGTGGGCTTATCTTATTGATTCTACTCAGTATTGAAATTGATAGTCTGGGAACAAATTGCCTCTTTTATTTATTGAGATATAATTAATTGAATTTATTTGATCATTCACAAAAATTACTCTAAACTCAATTAAATGATGTGACATGACAAACATCATGTTACAATATAATTAGTTTTTTATTATAAAATTAAACATAGAAATATTAATTTAGTTTTTTTATCTTTAGATTATGACCACATGATAAACGAAATACTCAAGATTAAATAAAAAAATTTTTGGTAAGTAGTAGTTGGCAAGTAGTCTATCTATTATACAAAAAAAAACATATCTTAAAACCTAAAAAAAATCTATTTGAATATATATCCAAGCTTGCTTTTTGATCGAATTATTGCCATCATTACCCTTCCTGTTGGCTGCAACAATAATAACAATGTGCATAAAGATGTACTCCATGTTTTTTCTAATTGTTCAGGACATGATTGGAGCAAGTCTAGTCAAATCATCAAAAGCTAGTGATGTTAGTGAAGACTTCGTGCAGTATATCAAATTAGACAGTGAAAACATTTTGGAAACTGTATATTAATATTTTGTAGTACATAAATATTTAGGTTTTTTTTAAACTGTATTATTTTTGTAATAACAATATATTTATTTTCTGATCTATTTATAAAATTGTTAATGTAAATTTTATTAATTTTGAATGCGTTTTTTAATTTTTCAGAAGAGTTTTAGGTTTTTTTTGCTTTAACAAAGTCAGCGATTCTATTTTAAATTATATCAATTAAAGTTTTTTTCTAAAACGGTATAACAATGTTTTGTTCCTAATTTCAATTAAACTTTAATGTTTGAAACTTCACAGGTTGAATGACAAAATTGTTTCTTCAGTAACGAAGTTGTACTTTAGTGTGGATTAGTTGGGTGGCCGCTTTATAAACGACTAGGCGTGCTCATTCATTACCACTCACGCGAACCACCCTTAAATATGCAATCAGCTCATTAAGCTGCTTGACAGGCCGTCACTTTGCGTAATATGGAGAGGGGTTTGCACGCGACAAACACGCCACTTGTTGGATGTAATTTCGAAGAATTCTTTTAAAATATGAAAAATATTTTTGCAAGCATGTAACAAATATTCATAAAGAACGATAAAATTGACACTTTTAAACCTAAAAACATATCTAAATTTTTTATTGCTGAAAATAGGTGTTTGTATACCATAATATTATAATGTTATGATTTTCTCTCACAAAGTATTTTAATGATTTAGGCTTTATAAATAGCCTTTATTGTCTTTTCTAATACAGGCCTAATATGCTTACTTTCTATAGATTAAATTGGTTTAATCAATCAATTCTTACTTGCAATCAAATGATCGGCAACGGATTGTTTGTGTGGAACAGATTGTATGTCGACACATATCTCTTCTAAAGATTTCCATGTATTCCTGTCTCTTGCTAAACGAGTCCATACCGGACCAGCTATTTTCTCGAAGACATTTTTCTATCTTCTTGTTTTGTCTGTATCTATTTCTTTTATTTTGATGCCATTCTGTAATCAACTTAGTCCTTTTCTCTCTACTTTCTCTAAACATGTGTTATGTCCAACGCCATTTAAGCTGTTTGTAGATTGTCCATGCATTTTTAAATTTTGTTTTCTTTTCAATTTTTTGTAATTTTACCCTGTCTGATTTTTATACCTAGAATACTTTTTAGTATTGCATTTTGCAGACTTTTAGTCAATTTTTTTGTGGTTCTGTTAACGCTCATGTCTGCCACCTGTATAGTAAGAATGACATGATTAACTTTTTTTTTCCTTTATTGGCATATTTTTATCTTTCATTAACTCCTTAAGAGACCTTAACCGTTTACAAGCATTATTTATTTTTAGTTCTATATCTCGATTTATACAATCATCTGTAGATTCTAGTTTAGCTTGTGCTGTGCTCGCTCTGTCTACGTTTGTAATTATTCGTATGTATTTTGCTTGCACTTTCTGTTTTTTTTTAGAGCAGCGCCTTATATATACTCATGTTCCAATGTATCGAAAGCTTTGTTGAAGACAGCAAATTTTATGTAATACGTTTTATTATAAATATTCTTGATATTTTTGTAAAATCTGTCTTAGAGTGTAAATGTGATCTATAGTTGAGAATTTACTAAAGAAACCAGCTTGTTCCTTATATTGCTTTTCATCGAGTGTAATGGTAATCCTGTTTAGTATGATTTTTAGAAATGTTTTGTGAATATTGGACATTAAACTGATCGGTTTGTTGTTTCCTATATTGCTCTTGCTTCCCTTCTTATGCAGCAGTATGATTGTTGATTTAGTCCAGTTCTTAGGGATGGTTTTCGTTTTGACGATTTCAATGAACAAATCTGTAAGTCTTGGTGCTATCACGGATAACGTATTTTTTAGTAGTTTGTTTGCAACTATATCTGATCCAGGTGCCTTATACAGTTTTCGGGTTTAGACATATTGTTTTTTAATCTTTGCATTATTTACTAAATTATATTTAGGCTTTATCACTTATTAACACAAGACGTAAACATAAATTAATATATGTATATATATATAATTAATTCAATTTGAATTAATTCAATGAGATTACCTTTCAGTAGACTAAAATTGATACAAATAAATATTGTTGTTATTGATCAGTTCAAAATAAAAATATCAATTATTTTATTTAAATTACTAATTAAAGTACTAATTAGTAAAACGTAGTAATTATATTATTAACGTTAATAAATGTTTTATGAAATAGTTCTGAAGTGTACAAAAAACGACGTGTACGTTGTGCCCTTGGGCGTCACAGCAGACCAAGTTTCCGTATTCTGTTCCAGCAGAATAGACACACATCTATTTATATGTAGCTTATACCCTAAACATACGCACTAATTCCTCCGCACTCATTGTATTATAGCAGAATGAGGTTTCTTTTATTTGAGTGTTATATTCAGTCAGTATTCAGTTATATAATACTCAGGTATTATTTAACGTTATGTAAGGTAACAATGCCTCCACGTTTGATGGTTCAATATGCAGGCAAACGAGAAGTGCGTCTACTTACAGCGCACTTAACGTAGTTAGTGCTACAGTGTTACTTACAGTATTTTTGCTTTACAATGTGTTTAAAATAGTTAGAAATAACTATTTTAGCACTTAGCTCTCTTTATAGGTTATCAGGCTTGGCACATAACACACGTTTCTGACTTGAAGTAAAATTTTAATATTTTGGCACATAGGCCGCTTTTCATTTAAACAAGTCTTCAATTTGACAATAATAAAATTATTTAAAGAATTGACTATGAATTGTCACTAGTTAATTTTTTTATATTTTGGCAAATTGAGTGAATGACGACGCACAAGGATTCGTTCTTTTATATTTAGAATACAAATTCATTCTATATTCAAAATATGAAACGACTATCAGAAATAAACAAATTAAGTAAATTAGGACTAAGCCAAATTTAATTGTTGCACTGATGGCACCACAATAATTATTCACAAAACTGGCACGTCAAGTTATACAGAAAAATGATCTAATTTGCTGTGGTCACAAGTTTTATAAATTGCGTAGCAGGGGAATCAGGGGTGGTTTTTACCCTTCTTGTTTCTGCTTTTTGGCATCTTTGGCGAATCTATTTTTTTTTCCTCATTGGCGTATCTGCTTTGTCTCATAGTTAGGATCTTAGGTACTATGCTTATATAATCTTTTAAGAATCGGCCCTTTATGGTGCCTATAGATTTATTTGTTTGGTGTCGTGTGAACCTTTATCTTAAAGACATTAAAATTAATCAAATAATCATACAAGTGTTACAATTATAATGCTATTTATATATTATTACTTTTCAGAATTATAATAGTTGCAAAGACATCGTATGTATAGATACTCATATTCCATCATTATTTTATGTTTTATATCTATGATATTCTTAAAAAATATTCAGCTGGGAGGAATGGCATTATACATTGATCTATGCCATTCTTTTGTCATGTTGTTCGACAAATTGGTTGTTATATCAAAAAAAATATTGAATAATAATTTTTCATTACTTAAAGTAAGTTCAGTTTTCTCAAACTCAAGAAAGTTTTTTAAATAAAAAGTTTTTTTAAATAAACATCAATTGTAGAAAAGTTTGGAGTTTACCGCAAAGGGAGAAATAGCTGTAACAAGTTTTATGTAGAGCAAAGGCGTAAGTCAACTTAGAATGAATACAAGAGACACTTGGATCACTTAAAAGGCGACAGATTAGATAAATCAAACACGCTTTTAATAAAAATCATAATATTAGTATTGACATCTCAACATTATTCAGACAAATAAACAGCTGTAAACATCTGAAAACGGCCGAGTTTATAGAAATCCATAAAGCAAATGCGTTAAACAAAGATGAACTGTTTTTTTTAGCTCTTTATTATGATTAAAGCCAATACCTGCAAAAGGATTTATTCAAACTAAGTAATATTCCATTCTTTGCTGCAGACAAGCACAGTTTATAAAATTAAATATGAAAATAATAATTAGTTTTACTCATTTTCTAGTAATGACTCAGAGCTTTAAAGTTGAGAATTAATCCCAGAAACAAGCATTTTCAATTGAGTTTGTCACTAATTTGAAATCTGGACAATAATAATTAAAACAACCTCTTTTTTTAACACAATACAAACATCTTGCGACCAGTTTCAAGTTTTCTTTGAATTATTAACCGACAACATAGGTTTAATTTTCTTATTAAAATTACATACTGTACGTTAAAAATAATTTAGATCAGCTCCTGAAATTTAACTTGATACATTTATATGGTCGTTGATGGTATGATCGCGCCGTCAAAAGTTAATGCTTATCCAATAATATACGGCACGCATGTATTTGCGGATGAATTAATCAAAAAACGGACATATTATGTTCAAAATTAGATAGCAGAAGTTGATGTAAATGATTTATCAACTGTTTATTTATTTATATTGTAATTTTATTTTATTTTATTCTCATTTGACTAAAAACTTTGTTTTAACAAAGATTGTTTTCAAATTATTTTCAACTATTCTAATACTTTTTATAAGTTTTTAATGTTAATCTTGGTGGCTTCAATCTTTCCTAATATCTTTGACTTTAAAACGCTTTCAATTAACTATTTGTTTGTATGATAGTAGTCCTAGCTGCCAGATTTAGAAATCATTATGCAAAAGCCACATATATATGGAAAATAAAATATTATGTGATAAGAGGAACAAGAGAACGTCATTTGAAATTTACATATAATGATCCATTCTCTTCCAAGTTTTGATGGAACGTAATAAATTTTCAAAGCAAAAAAATATTTGTGCATCGTTTCCAAGACGCCTTTGTCGAATTTTATATTTTTCTTCAAACGAAAAGGGGATATTATGTATAACGCTATTATGTTTGAAGCTGAATCTTGTCACACCACCGCTGTTTACATATATGAAGTATTTGTGTGACGATTGTAGCAATAAAAATAAGCATCTCGTTGTCTAGTCCTGCACTTTAGAATTTGATAAAAATTTAGTCAAATTAAAATGATTAATTTAAACTAAATTTGATTTAAGACAATGAAAAATAATTAATATTTTAGTGTGTTTTCATCGATTAGTGCATTTATTTTTATTCTAACTTATTCAAAATATTTATCAAAATATTATTGTAAACTAGCGACATCTTTTGGGAATTAAAATCAAAATTAAAATTCTGATTGGAGAACTTTTTTATCACGTTAGCGTATTCTGTCTCAAACGTATATCAACTATAATACAATTTTATCTATCCTCTTTGGTTTAGCCACAAATAACGCTAATGTAATAACTTCGTTGTCCAATCAGCGATATAAATTTTTATTTTAATTTGTATCTATTTACCTTGACATTTGTCCATATACCTTGACAGTATAAGTTTGCATAGATCACAATCTTATTCATAAATAATGGGTAAATATTAACCCAAACTTGTTACTGCAAATTTATTGAAATCTGAATCGGTTGCAACATGCTGATTGATGAGTTCTATCTAATAAGAACGAAACAAGTCTTTACTGATGTAGTTTGAATGAATTTGCATTAATCTTTGTACTCTAAAATATTATTGCTACCAACAATAAAATTTATTGATAAAATGACTGTATCATGCTTTATAATCTTAAATAGAATTTACTGTTTTTTGGGCACTCAGACGCGAACGACTATGTTGCATAAATATGCAACCTATTCTGCAAAATCTGATTTCTAGAGGAACTTTCATGAAATCTGATTTTTCAATTTTTGCGATAGTGAGACAATCAAACTAATTACTACTTTTTTATATTTCAACACCCTGAGACTTGATCTTCAATTAGATAAACTAACGTGGAATTTCATTTGATTTGATTATTTCGTATGATCGCGCTCAAAGCATAATAAAGTCCAAAAAAAAATCAATGTTAATCTGGTAGATTACAAAAAAGTAAACATTTATTATTATTATTATTATTATTATTATTTAAAGCTACTGTTTGTTTATTAAATAAAATTAAACATATCATATTTTTTTATTGAATTTTATTAAACATTAATAATCATTATTGAACACTATTAAAAATTATTGTACATTGCTGAACGCTAGTGAATTTTTCGTATTAAGCACTATTAAAAATTATTCAGCTTTAATAGATTTCAATGTACACTAACAACCATTAATTATTACACAATAATGAAAAAGTCTTGTTTTTCACGGTTTTACATGAAAATACAAACATTTCAAAATTTGCAAATCTTCTTGCATATTTAAAGCAAAGAACAGCAAATCATATTCCAAAGAATAGCAAAGTTCTTGAAAAAGAACACATTGCAGTTTTCATATAGCAGGCTCTATAGGAAGCATTTTTGTTAATAAAAGTAACTGTTATATCAATAAATCCATGTATAAATGGACCTCACGGTAATAGTAAACTTTCTAATTATTAGTTTATTATTTAGTAGTTTATTATTTTTGTAAAGGTTACAAATTATTTTTGGTTTTAAATTTATATCACTGTGTAGTGTTTAACAGAAATAAAATATAGAAGATTTTTTTTATGATGGATTTCTTAGACGAAAAAGAAGCTGTCGAAGAATTTCCAGTACTAGCTTCTTAACCTGGTGTTGATCTCATTATAAAAATGATCAACGAACAGTTGAAAACAATGTTTTGCTTTTCAAAAAGATGGTGCAACATCGTTGTGGAATTGGCAATTTTTTTTATGAGACTATTAATTAGAGCCACTGCCATTCTCAATACAAAGCTACTAAGTCATGCCCATACAAAATTATTTCATTATCTTATTATATCATGTGTAGTCGAGAATACCACTCTTAGAAAATCTTGAACTTGTTTTCCTGGTTGATTAATTGCTCCAAATTTTCATTGTTTTATTATTTTATCAAACACTTTTAGTGTTAGTTTTTGTCAAATTAGGTATTAAGGTTTGAATCATCTTTGTTTAAGAAGATTTAACAAAACATTTAAAAGGTAGCACTAATCTTAGAAAAATAGGGATTGCTTTGATTGTACTAACCGTAAAACGTTTCTTGCAGGTCTAACGCATAGTGCTATGCATACTAGAAAGAAAAGTTTTTAACTCATTTTTTATAATTTGGTAGATGAAATAAGTCAAGCTCAAAATTATGAAATTTGTAATTATCACTTTAAGTCGCTCAAACTATAGCATTCAAGTCTATAAAAATTCGAAAAAATAAACCAAAAGTTTTAAACAAAGATAATGTTTTTTTTATCTCTTTGAACGGGTTGTAGAAGCCAAAACTCAAAATTTTTTATGTAAAACTTTATTTGATAGACTTTCTTTTCTTGACTATAATAAAACACATTGTCAAAATTGAAATGCAAAATAGTTTAGTTTCATTTATTTACTGATGATCATTGCATTATAATCGTTTAAAAACGTTTGCCAGGCGGAATAATAAACTTTTTGGTAAGTGTTGATAATAAAACATCAAAAGTCAACGAAATTTATGATTTATCCAAAATAATTGGGTTTTGGAGCTCCGTTTTGGGTTGATATATATGTAGAAATAAAAACTTGGAAAACAAAGAAACGTATCTAGTCTATTCAACGCCTACCAATATTAACTGAAATATTGCATAGTAAATTTGTTAAATACACTAATTTTTTGATGTGGTTTGCTTTTTCGCAGTTTTATGCTAAATTTTTGTGATTGCATGATGTCATAAAAATATATTATATTAGCCTTCTTTATTCTTAAACCACTGAATTAAAATTACTTTTGGATTTTAGTTTTACTTAGATTTACTTTTTTGTAGAACACCGGTCAAAGCTAATTCATCGCTTTGTTGGTCAAATGAATAGCTGGATAAATAGGTTATTAAAATAGAGAAAGTACATTTATTATTATTAGTATGGTCAAATTAGGCCAACAATTGAGGCGTGGTTACAAAAATTCACACTGGTAGGATTGTTTAAAACACTATTTTAAATAAAAATAATATGAAAAGTCCTCATCGATCTGACTTTTGGTAAAAACTTTACTCGGGGTTAAAGGTCACAAAAGCGGGATTTGCGCAATTTTCAGTAAAAAGTAAGGTTTATCATAAAATTAGCTTAGACAAAAATTGTAGATTAAATAATTATGAAAAATGTTCAAATTTTATACTGTTTAAAAAATTGAAAAAAATTAAAAAAAAAATTTTTTTAGTTAAAATTACTTGAGTTTTTTACAAATAAATACTATCTTTTTTACAAAAGAGCTAATACATTATAATTATTTTTTATTAAATTGTGCAAAAAAACCAATATAATGAGATTGCAATTTTTAAATATTTCTTTCTAATTGAAATTATTTAAAATATGTAAATTATTTGTTAATTAATGCAATATTTTTTGTATCTTTAGAAAATTTATATTATCTGAATACGTCTTATTATCGGAGCTTACGATGCCAAATATGTAGCAAGTAAAGCTGTAATTTTGGTTTTGAGAAAAAAGGTTTACAAAGTTTTTCTATTTAGCGGTGGAAAAATGACTTACAGGTCTTACAAAAGTAATAAAAACAGACCGATAGAGTCACGATTAATATACTAAGCTGGCAATTTGAGCCGTGGAAAAATGAATGAACAGCGTATTAAAATATGGACTTTTTATCATGTAATTAACGCGCGCTCACTTAGACTCAGAGTCAATGCTAGATGTAGTTTCTAAGCAAACTTTAAGGAGCTTCTGGATATGTTAATCTGACGCGCTGGAGCGACTTTTCAAATATCTTATAAAGCTCTTCTATTATATTTTATACTTTTGAAAGACTATTAGATTAGAATGATGATCTATTCTAGAAAAATTACGTTTGAGCAAACTAGGTCGTTTTGGGTTTTCTGAGTAAAACATAAATAGACCCTTTAAAATTTCAATTTTTTCATAATACTTTTAATACATAACAGATATTTGAAGTAACTTGCTTGTTTATTTAAATTTAACTTAATAATCATTAGTGTACCTTGCAACTTTAAAAAAAATACGGATTAGACAAATAAACGATTTTGCACAGACTTCGGCTGATTTGCGACTCATTTACAATTCAGTTTAGGAATATTTCTTGGTCTACTAACTTATTTTGGCAAAAGTCTAAAAAAATCTTGCTGCTTGAGAGAAACATTATTTGAATGTAAGAAAGCAGAAGTCAAATAAACACTTTATCAATTTTTAATTGAAATCGTTACTTGAAAAGTGATAAGAAAAACTTTATACTGTTAATTTTTTTTTTGAGTTACGCAAATTAATTACTAAAGTTGCAACGTTTTTATTTACACATATTATTATAGCGACACGATAGCTTTTATGAGTTTTTTTATTTATACGACAGGAAGCACAGTTAGCTATCGAAGAAAATTCACAAATGCCGTGTAATAAAGTTTTTGAAAGTTTACTTAACGCTATCCGAGTCTTGAAACTCTTGGCATATTCAAAACGTCGTATTTCAAAAATAATATTAAAATTTTAAACTAACTATTTCTAGAAGAGCCTTGATGGTTGTAGATTTATTAAAGTTTTGCTCTCAATAAGTTTACTTTTGATCAAAGCTTGTGCCTTGAATGTTTGAGTTTATATAACCAACTTATTGACTTATCTTTCTGGAAAACGTTTCTCTAATATTTCTGTTAAAGATTCTGAATTTTAACTTTATTGAAGACTATACATTTTGCAGAGACAATCAGAATACTATTAAACGGTAATGATTATCTTAATTGAAATTCGTTAGAAAAATATTTAGAAATAGCTTTTTAATTATTTTTCTAAATTCGAGTATCGGCATTAGGGAGGCTTTCACATTTCTATCATCAGCATCATTTTATGTCTATAATGATATAAAACAAGCCCATTCTAATTTTTGATCAGGAATTCTGAAAGGCTCAAAAAGTAAATGCTAAAAAACTTTTTTTTAAATAGTCAAAACGTTGGAGTGCTTTTTCGAAGTTTAATTAATTTGTTTATTGACTTTGCGTTATAAATTAATTTATTATTACATGGGAAGCGGTTTATTAATGAATCGTATTTAAACTCATTATGGTAACATTTGTTTGTTATATTGGTTACAACTAACCTTTATTTTTCTTTTTATATGCCGGTTTTTGATTTTGTGAGCTACAAATTCTTAATATATTACTCTTCTGCAGGATACATAAATAACACTTTTACGAGGCATTTAAGATAAACTGTCCAAGTAGCACTAAAAAATTTGTTTTATGGTTACAAGATTATTCTTCAATTTAAATGCAATGAGCTCATGTTATTACCAAAAGCAAAAGTTTTTAGTCTAGAAAAAAAATCCAAGCAGTCAAAATTTTTAAAATTTTAGGAAAGCAAAAGAGATAAAATAGTTCATTGTACGACACTACCAAGGTTTAATTAATTCTCCGGTGTAAGTGAATTTAACAAATTCAAAAAAAAGTTAAACTGTTTTTAAAGATTTTGAACATTTTCGAATTTGGAAGATGTTGTGTCGGGCAATAAAACGTTGTATTTTACTCGCTCTTTTGTGAATTGCGCGTTTTACTTCACTTGTAAGCCTTAAACGCTTTGTTTTACTAGAGATTTGAAACTCAAGCATTTTAAATTTTCTAGCTTAGAATTTTTTAGTTTTCTTTTTTTTTGGTTAAAAAAATTTAATTATAGGTTTATAAATTGTTTTTTTTTAATTTTTTGTTTAAAAGTTGAATCGTTGCACAGCTGAAAATTTAGTAAATGAGCAATAAATCAATCATTGTCTATTTTTCTCCCTCTAACAACAAAAAGGCTTTTTGTAATTATATGATATTACTATTGAAGTATTGTAAAAACGATTCAGATATACCCGGCAGTACATTTTATTGCACTAATCTATCAGATTGTTTGACACTTATAATCACAATCATAAATCAAAGGAGTTCGTTTTCTATTCAGAGTGATACTCAACTACCTGTCTTGTTTTATTTAAACGCAAAGCACACGACACATTAGATTGTAAGTTTTTTTCACTTTTGTTGTTTATTTCTCTTATAATAAATAATAAAATGTATATATACTGTATATGTAAATATACTGCTGGGTATATCTCGAATGGCGAATTTTAATATATGTTAAAACTATTGATACTAAAAACCTGTATTTACAATTAAATAATAACTGATTAAATAAAACATTTCTAATATTTGAATCTGTTTGCTTTCTGCAGTGATGCATGATTACAGAAATATCTATTTCAAAAGATTAATAATCAATTTCTATCTAATTTTATTTGACAAAATATTGAATCACAATATATTAATTTTGCATAGACTGTTGCTATAATCAATATAATATATATTTGTTATAAAAAAATTTTGAAAGTAAGCATTTTTGAAGCACTTTTGTAGCTCAGACTCAAAACAGACTTGTAGTGATCAAATTAAAACCCAAAATTCTTGTAAGTATATTAGGCTCAATCGATAAGAGATTGGTGGCCGACAATTGAACGAGTTAGTAAAGAAGTATAATTATGTGCATCAAATATACAACAGTTTTTAATTGTAGATTATTTATGTATAAATTTTTAAACTAATACTTAGTAAAAATAATGATAAGTAATAGTATGTCTTAGTTATAAAAATACAAATTTAAATAAACTGCTTTGAAGAGAAGATGAAACTGAAAACGTAATCTACAATGGTTTTTGCATACAATAAAAACATACAGATTAAAAAATGCTAATTAACAAATTGTTCTGCAAAACCTTGCAGAAGTTCAATGTTACCAGAACCGGATCTTCTTTTCAAAAATATAAGATAATTTTAAAGTTTGTGCTAAACATGAAACTTTCTAGGAAAAAATTTTTTTTTCTGAATATAATTTGTTTTGATATTGTGGGGTAAAAATCTGCTTGGCGTGAAACGAATTTGAAGAATATTTCTATTTTTTAAAAAACAAGTAGGCCTTGATAGTAAAGCCAACACTGTTTTTTTTTTCAGGTAAAATACTTTTTTTATAGTACAGCAAAATGTTACTAAAAAGATGTTTATAACAAGAAATTATGACTCTACACAAAATTAGGGAAAAGTTGACCTACTTTGATTAAACAGTAAATATTTAACTAAATAAAATAAATTATTACAATTCAAATTTTTATTTGTACAACATTAAACAAAACAAATTGTATTTATAACAAATTTAACTTACAAAACGTACTTATTTATTGTAGATCATTGATCTACAATGAATTTATTAAAAATAAAAATAAAAACAAGAAGCCTAAGAAAAAGAATCACTGTCTATTCTGTCAACGATTACAATTATTGTCAGATTACAATTTGTAGTTTTGACTAATGTTAGATTATGTTATTGTTCCAAAAGAGAATTTCTGTTGTTACAGTGTTATGGGCTCGGACGAATTGCACTAAGAGAAGTGCTGCCGCAGTTTAACGAGAGATTTCCAAACACCAATCTTACACGTATGACTACCATGCAAATAGTTAAAAAACTTCTTGCAATTGGCGAGAATAAAATAAAATAAGTTTGAGGAAAAATGTGCTAAAAAACGAGATTTTTACATAAACATTGTATTTTTGGACAAAGGGACTTTAACTATAAATGGCGTTGCTTCCTCTGTTTTATTAGACTTTTCTTTAAAGAAGGACGGTTAAATCAGCTCTTGCTACACCTCTTGTAACATCAATTCTAGAACACACTGTATAGTTGTGTAAAACCAATTAGTTTTCATAATTACAGTAATTATTGATGTTTATTAAGCCCTAGACGCACTGAACGTTTCCATAACGTTCAACGTTAGTCGTAGGGCTCCCCAACATGTGAATTTGTACAAACTTTGAAAAATTATTCCTGCGTGTCAACACTTTGCAATTAAAAGTTCTTGTAATACACAGCAAGCACCGTAACAGCTGATATCCGCTAAAATTAAAATAAAAAATACAGTTGTCGTCCAGTTGTGCGTTGTTTGCATATTAATTATGTCAACGCAGACAAACGTCACAGAAATTATTTCAAGCCCGGAAAATAAACATCAGCATTTGTGACTTTACGCTTTGCGATGTCTACTTTAAAAATAAAAATCTTAAAATAGAGCAAACGTTTGAAGTGCTTATTTAAAAATTTTGCAATGTACAATAAAGGGACAATCAAGACTATAAAGTACCTCTTGACAATTGGAACCGCCGCTATCGACTAAAATAAAATAAAACATCTATTTCAGTAAAAATTTTATTTTTTACAGTTAATATTTTATGATTATTATATTGATATGACTATATTTGTAATATTTGAGGCACGATGACAAATTACAATAATTACGATAAAACCACGCTACCTCATTGTTATGAAATTGGTGGTATTAAAGGCCAGATTGTTGAAAAACTTTGGCTTTATTATCTTCAATTTAATTATTATTATTATTATTATTATTATTATTAGTAAAAGATAAGCAGCAGAGGCAAACCTTTAATGCTGCGTTCACATGTGATTACGTTGTTGTATATATGTGATGTTGTTATATTAAGATTGAATTTGTAGTTTTGTGCGTTACTGTAGGCACCGATGTATGACTAACTACTAAATTTATTGGTTTTGCTTAATCTTTGCTTGAACTGATACACGTTTGTGGCGTTTACAATGTTATCATCTAAGGCGTTCCACAGCGAGAAAGAACGATTTGTCAAAAAATGCTGTCTGTGCGAGGCTTTAAATGGTTCTTTTCTTAATTTATATCTATGGCCACGAAGTCTGCTGTCATTATTTAGTTTGCAAAATTCGTTTTGAGCTCCAGGAAACAAATTGTGCGTGATTTTGTACATTTGTATAAGATCGCCTCTATTTTGCCTAGATGTCAGATCGACTATGTTTAAATTTTTTAATCTTAGTTTATAAGAGAGCAAGCCAGCTTTTCTAGGCCACCTTGAAACAGCATGTTGCACACGATCCAATAGCTTTTGGTCTTTGATAAGATGTGGCCGCCAAACCGGGATCGCGTATTCCAAGAACGGCCGTATGTAAGTGGTATACAGTTTACTACATAGGTCAAATGTTGGAGTAGGGAAAGCTTTCTTAAATAAATACAAACGCCGCATAGACTTTTTATATGCTACGTTACATTGTTGGGACCAAGAGAGATCACAGTTAACAGAAACACCTAGATCGTTTTGAGTGGCTGTATGAGACAGCTGTACATTGTTTATTAAATAGTTGTTTTTGGGGTTGCGGTTGCCAATATGCAACACCGTGCACTTTTCTAAATTTAAAGGCAATGACCATGTTTTGCACCACTCAGAGACAAAATTTAGCGATGGTTGAATTACAGTTTGAGAATCTGTAGAAAGACCAAAAATTTTCACATCGTCGGCATAGGCGATGTTTGGACATTTTAAGTTCAAGAGCAAATCAGCCGTGAATAATACAAATAGCAGCGGACCAAGCACTGATCCTTGGGGTACACCGCTCTTGACCGTAACTTTGCTAGATAATGTGTTGCTAACTTTAACCGTCAGCGTTCGATTAGTTAAAAACTGCGATATCCACGTAAGTACTGTGCCCTCAATACCAAATGAAGCCAGTTTATGGATTAAAAGTTTATGAGGTACTTTGTCAAATGCTTTGCTAAAATCAAGGTAAACCACGTCAACAGTCCCGCCTATGTCAAGCAGTTTTGTCCACTGATTCACAGAGGTTAACAGATTTGTGATTGTAGACCGGCCTGGAATAAAGCCATGTTGGCTTCTAGGCACTTGATTGTGCTTGTGCATATGTGCTAGTATTGCTTTAACCAGTAGTTTTTCTAGCAACTTGCAAACAGCAGATGTTAGGCTGATCGGTCTGTAGTTTTGCACATCACACTTGTCCCCTTTTTTGTATATAGGAGTGACAACAGCTGTGAGCCATTCGCATGGCAGCCGGCCTGTGTTCAACGACGATGTGAATATTGTGACCAATGGACAAACTATCGATTTTGCACAGTTTTTTAGCAGTCTTGGAGATATATTGTCGGAACCAGGGGCAGCACCGAGACGCAGTTTACCAATTTCAGAAAGCAAATCCGACTCAGAAAAAGCAATTGTGCTAAGTCTACCGCAGACAACTTGTAAATTAGGCAGACACGTGTTTGAAAAGTCTTGATCATTGAATACCGAAGAAAAAAAGTCAGCAAACATATTGGCAGTTTCAGCGTGATTTTTGCATAAAATTCCAGCATTGTTACGCAAGATAGGGACCCCAACACGACTTGAGGTAAATTTTCGAACATAACTATAAAAGGCTTTTGGTCTCTCGGTTAGGCTCTGCTCAAACTGTTTTTTCGAAGTAGCAATTTGGTCTTTGAGTTGGTTGGAAAATGCACGGTGTCGACAAAAATCAGCAGCACTCTTAGTACGCATAAATTGTTTCCAAAGCCTATGTTTCACTTTAATTTTTTCTATCAGAGTGTCTGAAATCCATGGCTTTCTCACTATTTGTTTTGAGTGATAAATCGAGGTATTTCTGTTAGTATAATCTTTAAGCACAGCCGAAAAATAAGTCCATTGCTCTTGCACGCATGTCATATTCTTTAATACGTCCCAGTTGTGATTTTCCAAGTCTTTTTGCAGCATGTTGTAAGAGACCTTGCTGAAGGTTTTATGTTCAAAGTTGGGAGAACTATACAAAATTACTTGCAGTTTGCAGTGAATTGCGCAATGATCGGAAATTCCAATTGGGCTATTGATCGAGACGTCAGTTATCAAATTTGTTTCCCCGACAAGTAGAAGATCTAAAACCGATGGCGCTTGAAATGATCTGTATCGCGTAGGATGCTCTACAAGTTGACTAACATTGTTAGCGGTAAGTATGTCAAGAAATTCACAATCATTTTCATTGCTCGCAGTGTACATATTTTTTGCCCATTTAATGTTTGGAAAATTAAAATCGCCCAAGATTACAAGATTAGGAAGAGTTTGAAAGCAGTTGTTCAAAGACAGGTATAATTGTTTGTCATTAGCTGGGCTGTTTAACGTAGTGCCCAGAGGGGGTCGGTTAATACTGCGGTGTAATGGATTTGTTGAACATATTTGAACCCTGCTACAAATAACGCAAATATGTTTCTAATTATTAAAAATTAGTCTACATTTTAAAAATTGGCTGTTGATTAAGATACAATTTTTTCTTGATTATTTGATTTAATCGATTCTAGACGTTTTGCGTCACGGTCGGCTTCTTAATTTCTCGACAGAAATGAAACATTTTGTTAAAGTTAGTATACTTTTTCACAATTACTTATAATATTTATTTCTAATTCAATATAATTATTTTAATTTTTACTGTAAACGTGTTCAAATAAATTAAAAAAAAACATGTCAAGTTGCCATAGCCGTAATTGAGAGTTATTAAAAAAATAATTTGTTAGTGTTGTGCTTGTTTTTAAAAACCTGAAAAAACTCATAAACCTATAATAGGGACTCTAGTGACAAAAAATTAACTCTCCCGGAGTTATTGCAGCAGAAGCTACAAACAATCTATTATCATAAAAAAGTTGGGAGTGGTATGAAAAGACTTATGGACTGGATCAAACAACACAAAACAAACCATTTATCCAAAAATGTTTTATTGACATATTTTAAACTTTTTTTCTTTTATTTTTCTTGTAAATTTCTACTGAAATAATAATTTTGTTTTTAAATATATAAATTTTACCTGATATAATTGAATTATACAAGAAATTGTTTTGAAAATCTTTTATCTTTTGTACACACAAGTAGCTGTTTAACTTATTTTTTTACTCAAGATAACAAAAAATAGGGTCTCAAAAATTTATAAATATTTTCAAGCACTCAACATTCACATTCAAAAAGCGTACAGCCTTAATCAATTTGACATATCTCAAAAAATTTAGAATATTTGATCAGATTTTTGCACTGTGAAAACGTAATTAATAAAATGTTATTCCTTCCAATTGATGACAGGTATCGAAAAGCGATTTCAATATAAGAAAATTGTGCATAGAATCTAAAAGAAGAACTAAACGAGGTAGACGGATTTAATTAAAAAACACATTTTTTAATGTTTTTCTTATTATTGTGACACTCTGTATATAGACCAAATATTTTCAAAATCTGCTGGCATACCAAGTAAAAAAAATGGTTTTTTAATAATAAACAAGTTAGGGCACACTATTTTTGGAAGGTTAGAGCACTTTTTATAAATGCATCATGTAACCTTATTAAAACATTAAACAAAATTAAATATTTTTTCTTTCATAAGCCGTTAGGAAACACTGTTTTTGTTATTTTTGAAATAAAGTTTTTCTATCGTTGATGTTGGTTTTTCGCAGGAAAAGTAGCCGCTTACTTGAGTTCGAGCGTCCCCACTGGTTATGCACTGTTTTTGTTTGTTCATATTAAGTGAGAGGAAAAGATATCACCGTCGAAGACATGACTTTTTAACGATGCCCTGCAGATGTTTTAATGCAGGAGACTGCTGAAAGCTACTAACTATGGTTTATAATAATCAGTGGAGGTGAATATCTACCATATAAATCAAAGCCTAGAAAAAATTATACACAATTTTAAGCAGGGTGTGCTACTTTTTAAAAAAGCCTCTCAGATGTTTAGAATTTTGTTTTTATCCAGACGCAAGTGCCAAACCGTTGACACAGCGGAAACTTTGTTTTCCCACAAACTATGCAGAGAAGGGTAGCCTACATCGATAAAAAACCTTAGATTTAGTTTTATTGTTTTTACATAATTTTGCATTTAGTCAATGTTCAGGTTGGCAATAATCAATGTAAGAGTTTTTTGTTTAATTTTCAGAGAAAATGTTAATATATATTTTTTTAATTCAACCCGAGGAGCTATTTATTTTCCACGGCCTGCATCCCGTATTTGATAGATGAGAATGACACTCGATCTCAATTACATAATCCGGTCAATTTAGACATCCGATGGTACTAAAATGTGCATTCAGCTCAAATTTGGTAAGATGGTTTAAAACACGATCATAAATTAAATCTAAAAAATCAAGTCAGTTTAGTCAAAATTTAAGATCAGATAATTATCAATAAAAAATGTCTAAATACTTTTTTTCTTAAAAACTGTTTCTAAGATATAACTATTGAAAATGCTGAAAAAACGGTAATTGTCATAATATGTATAGGTATTAATTGATTGATTCGAAATTTTTGGCACCAAAAACTATTCACACAGTAATACCACTTGCTTAATAGATCCCGACAGCTTTTGCGCAAGTGGTTATTATCAGGAGATGAACCAAACTTTCATCTCTTCTAAAAAGAACTCTTTGGTTGGATAAATACGAGTCTATAACCATCCTAATGAACTCTTATTTCTAATTTCTGTTTCTAAATATTTTGCTAATTTCAACACTACAAGACATTACAAAACGGAATACAATAACAGATCATCTTGTAGGATCATGGTCACTTAAAAACTTATTTCATAAAAAATAAATTTATATTCAAAAAGATGTCGAGCTTAAGTTTTCAAACCAAAACTTGAACTATAAAACGTTGACTGAAAACTTTTATTACACACTTTGTGCATGAATCATTTTGCATCGCTCAGTTTCATGAAAACTTTTGGCTGCAGATTGTAATTCCTCACACTTAATTATTGTAAATAACTATCCTAACATTAAAATGATTCAGTAATTTGAATAGAATGAAAGCAATAAATATTATCATTTGCAAATATAATATATCAAAACTAGTGGATAAACATGACTTCACTTTGTCATTTTCTGTTCTGCATGATATTTTTTCATAAAAAAGGCATTTAAAACTGTTTTGGTCTACTTTGCAGTTTTTGACTCCGTTTAGAAAACAATGGAACTTTTTTTGAAATATTTGTCAATTTTACAATGAAATTGTAAATAAATTTAGTAATCTGTTTGAAGGGGTTGCAAATAAATTTTAGATAATAAATGTTTTGAGAAATATAATTGTGTCAATCAATAATTCAGAACAAATAATTAGCAGAGTTGTTGAAGGAAAAAATATTATGTACAAAACGTTTTATTGTTTATACTGTTGATCATCATTGACCCCCAAATCAGTATTAAAGCCAACCTAAACATTATTACTCAGACTCTCAATTTTTTTGCGTTATTTTTAGAAGAGTTTTTAAGCAGCTGTGTTTTGTTTTCTTGCATGTTATCAACTATTGAAAAAGATTTGATGTTTTAAGTGATATATTATTATTTTATATATATTTTTTTTTATAAAGGCCTATGTTGCAAACATTGTAAAAAAGAAAAATTAAATGCCTTACCTATCTTACAACTGTTTTGGTCTTTGCTCTAATTGCGCAACACGTCATTTTGAATAAACTTTAAAGTCTCTGATTAAAGTGTTGATTGAATAGTATATTGATTTTAACACTATAGTTGTTCTGAACCACCATTACATTATCAACATCAAAGTTGAGAAAAAACATCTCATCCAATAAATATGTCGCCTACAGAAAAACATTTGTATGCTTTACTGTGAAACATGGCAGATTCTCTGTGTGACAAAATTACATTAATTAATTTCGAACATTTGATAAATAGTTAAAAAAATTTTGGTAGGTATATCTAGCTGATAATTTAAAAGAAAAAACAAAGCAGTTGTGCAGTTGAGGTCACGTTATTTTATAAAAAGATATTTAAAAAAAATTTCTGTCAGTATTAACTATTCCTTGATCAGTTTAAATTGTTAATAATAATATAATACTAATGCTTAACCTTAATATTATTGTTTTATTTGTTGATCTAGAAAACTAAATAAAAATTTTATGATTTATTTTAAATAGTTACACGACTTTTGACAAAAAGCTGTAATTTATTCCACGTTCACGGCCGACGTTTTGATTCCTTCTTTCTCAGAGCTATGGACATTAGACAAATATACATATATATGGTCAATATGTAAAAATTAGTCTTGAGAAATAAGAAGTACCCTCCTCGAAACGTTGTTCGTTGACTAAATATACAGATTTTATCTAAAGCCGTGTAATTATTCATATCCTCTACAGTAATGTAGTAAATATCTGGATGCGAACACAATCGAGTTTTATTTTAAAGTTAGTTTAAAAAAAAGAATAAAATAAAGAAACAACAAAGCAAAACTATTTTACAATTGTATTATTAAGGCTTTTATGGTATATATAGTCTGGGAAAACATTTAGTGCTTTAGCAGCATAATTTTATTTCAACTAGTGATATTCATCTTCACATCTGAATCACAAAGTGCTGTAAAGATCGTAAACTAAGCAAACTTTTTCGTTACTTACTCAGGGCCGGATTTGCTGTGGTGTACTCATTAATTAGCTAACTAATATCAAAGTAGCATCACACTATCACCAAAGCAAAAATCAAATTTGCTTATTAAATCATTTTTAGTAAGATCTTTACGTCAAAAAAAAAATTAAATTTTTTTTATACACAAAAGATTTTGTTATTACTATATTAATTTTCACCGGGGTTAATCATTAAAGGTGTAACAAATTGTTTTCAGTATTTTTAATTTTTTTTAATTTTATGTTGCACATTTTTTTTATATTTTTATGTAAAAGTTTCGCCTACGTGCCACATTATGGTGCTGTATTATTTTCTTAAATACCTATTATTATATTTTAGTTGTGTCTAAATTAATTCAATCTGATTGAGTATTTAAGAGTATAGGGGAGTCTTAAAACCAATTATTACTTGAACTTTCAAATGATAATTTTGGTATATCTTTTTCCAAGATAAAATTTGCGTTTTTAGTTAAGGAACTGTTAATAAATCAATTTTTAGAATCTGCGTTTGAAACTATTATATTTTTTTTATAAATAAAAGGGGCATAGATTGGGCGTTTGTTGGTTGTATTACACTTTTTTTTGTTGTGTCGTGACTATCAAACTTGTCGTTTGTGAGTTTTTGAATTATTCAGTGTGTTCAGAACCGATGTGCAAAACTCTTTTTTTTTTCAAATCGGTGTATACATTCTTAATTTTATTGTATTCATAATTGTTGTTTTTTTTTCAAGTGACATTGAGATAAGAAACACTATTTTCTTGATACGTTTAATGAATAAAAGTTTGAATGAAATCAGAATGATAGTTTTCAAGTAATTAACCACTAATTTTCTAATACTTGAAGCTGGAGCCCGCGTCATTTTTTATAGATAGATATATGCTGTATTGTCACTGAAAACTACAAACTTGAAGGACAAAGCTTTGAAACAACCTTTTAACACATTTTATTATAATTAGATAATTTGAAAAAAACACATACAATAAATTACAACAAATAAACCAACAAAAATAATACTTATTATTGGGAGTCGACATGAACAAGTAAAACATAAATAAATTAAGCAAAAAAAGTAGATCAAAAGTGTACCACGTCCAGAGAGCTACATATTATATAGTTATTTATATTTACTATATTATTAAATACATATAAAATGTTTTATTACAGAGTTCGCTAATGGTGTAATAAGATCTCACCAACAAAAACTGTTTTATCATGTATCTGAACTTAGTGTTAATTGGTGTCGTCTTTAAAAAATTTGGTGAATAGTTGTAGATTTTGATAGCTTCATAGAACCCTGAGATTTTTTTTAATTCAAAACTAGGTATTTGCAAATGGATATTCAAATTTGTGTGTCAAGTCATATGCTCACTATGGTTTTTGTTTAGGAAGATCGCCGATATGTTTTCGAATCAGATATACAGTTTGTAGAATGAAAAGTTAAAATAGGGTTTGAAATGGGTTTTTTGTTTCAGTCTGCACATCAATCTGAGTGCTATTCTCTGCAATTTGAAGAATACAAATTCCTTAAAAAGGTAACTGGTAGCAATTATGGGATTCAAATAGAGCAGAATAAGATCGTTTCGTAGCAAAGATAGAGTTTCGATAGAGCAAAATCAGATAATTTAGCAGTATTATAATCGAGATTTTTAAAAACAGATCTGATTGCAAAGCATGCGTAAAATAGTTTTTTTTCTCAAAAAGTTTATCTTAGTTTTCAATCAACGGATAATTCTAAAAATTTGGCAAAATCAACAGCTTTGATTGTGTTGCTGCTTAATGTTGGTTCTAATGAAATTCTATATGACAATATTACGGTTTTTTGAGTATTAAGACAGAGTTTATTTGAATTGAACCAAGCTTTTATTTTAATAAAATCTTTTGAAATAAGCTAATGTAAAGGCTACAGTTAGAATCACTTTACGTAATACTAGTGTCGTCAGCAAACAGACAATTTCTGCCGATTATGTTAACTTTAGTGAAGTTATTAATAAAAAAAATAAATGGAATTGGACCCAAAACTAAGCCTTAAAGTACTCTAATGCTAATTGCCCTGCAGTTTGAATAAGATTTGTCTGCTTTTACTATTTGACGTCTTTGTGACAGGTAAGATTTAAAATATTTAAGCGGAACCTCAGGAATACCGTAGAAATTCAATTTGTTTAAAAGTATGTTATGGCTTACACAGTTAAAAGCTTTAACTTTGTCGCAGAATACTGTTGCTATATGCAAAAGATTATAAAGATTGCTGTAGATGTTGCTGAGTAGTGAATACATCGCATTATTTGTGTTTTTTTTGTTTAAGAGTTTAAATTGACTACAAGATAGTATGTAATGATTAGAGAAAAATCTAGTATTTGAGACGTTTGTGCGTGGTTTGTTTTGCAACTTGTCAATTATATTCCACGTCTTTTTTGAAAAATATTTTTGGCATTTGATAAAAATGCAATGTTAAAAAAATACGATCTGTTTTATGAAGTTTTATGAAATTTTGCTCAAAATTTTTTTCAGAGAAACGCCAACCAACACCGAAACATAAATCTTTAAAATAAATAAAATTCACGTCTGGAAAAATTCTTCCCAATATGATTTCAATTTAATCAAGAACTTGGCTAAAACAGTTTCATGTTCAGAAAGACGAGAATGAATTGTCTCAGCGACAACTTCCGACTGAGGAAAGTCAGAGACGATATAGTCAATAGTGGTTGATAATGTTTTTGTAATTTTTGTTGATGTGTCTATATGCAGTGTTAAGTCAAGAGATTGCAAAAAAAAGATAGCAAAGATTTCTGGACAGGGCAAACGTTTGTATAGTCAAAGTTAAAATCTCCACATAAAATGCTTTTACTTTTTATAGGCAATAGCGCAAGCAAATTAAATTGGTTTTGGAGAAGCAAATGAGTATCTGAGTTAGGCGGTCTATCATATGCAGATAATGTATAGGTCAATAGGTTTCACGATGATTCCGGCTTCCCGGTCTGCATCGGCTCGTTACGCTAAAACTTCAAAAAACTATATTGTCTTTTTAAGTCAAATTGCTTAAACGTCAAATAAAACCAATTGTTAATGAACAGTAACACATATTAAACCGTTTGTTTAGCTTCGATTTGTAGATGTGTTTGTGAGGTAAATGAAATAATAATAATAATTACTAAACTTTCAAAATGTAATTTTTTTAGTATCATCATAATCATTATTAATATTAATAATTTTTCTAATTTTTGTAACATACTTGAAATTGGTATGCGTAGTAGCTTCCTCGTTCAGAGCTTTTACATTTTATATACTAGTCTTAATTTTAAGTACGGTTATATAACGATATTTCACTGGGACTAGTATAGTTTGTCTAACGTTATTTGGCGACTATTGCTTAGACTACTTACAGTTTATGATGGTTCTACTTAAGTTCTAAAATATACACCAAATATTTTGGTTTGCTTCGCGGAATTTCCATAAGGCAAATATTTTGATAACTAGGTAACGACTTTTTAAGAAAAAAGAGCTTGGGTTTCTAAGCGTGTTTAAGCCTGTATTTGTGATATAGTACGGTTCTGTGGTGCAACTGCAGATGGCAGGTAAACCGTTTTATTGCAGACTTAATAAAACTGCGGTTGGGCGTTCATGGGATTTTCTAATTGCTGACTAAAGCAATAATTGCCAAATATTGATAACAGAACTATCAATAGAACTATAGTATACTCAAAACTTTAAGATTATTGAGGGTTAGATTTAGCACATCAGAGTAGTTAAATTTTGAGTTTCTCATTGTAAACACAATCATGCTCATTAAAAAACCGCATTGAACGGACGGTCTGTGTTGTAACAAAACCGGCCTAAAAAAGCTCAGGCTGTTGCATTTATCAAATAGTCACAAACTAAAAGGAATGTAAATGTAAAAGAAAAGTAAATTAACACTATAAGATTAAGGGTTATATTAATCTTTATTAATATAAACCTTGACCTCATCATAAACAGCCATAGGCGCAGGTAATCAAATTTTGACCACGGTCAGATTGTTTCCGTTCGCTTCTGGTTGGTCCCATTTGTGTGTGACACGTGCTTCAAGCTACAACTTTATCAAAACCCAACTCTTTGTTAGTTTATGAGGGTCGACTTTGAAATATTTAAGAAGTCCTAACTGTCAAAACATTAAATGTTTTGCCAAACTATAAATATAAGGTATACGGGTGAAGGTATAGTTAGGAGAACACTAAAATTATCTCAACAATAAAAACCAAAACCAATATTAACGTTATTATTTTGGTGCCACTTCATCTTTTCAGAGACACGAATAAAAAATTGATCTTCACTAAAGTAATCCAACAGAAAGAACAATTGAAATATTGACATTTTTCAGGAAAAACCGTGTCGAAAGGCTTAATAAAATTGTTAACATTCTGCACTTTATCGGTGGAGGCGTCCTCAGGGCAGGAAAAAAAAATGAGAACAAGCACGGTAACTCAAAGTGTGAACCACGCTAGAGGCGAAACTGGCGGAAGGCTTGGAAGAGAGAGCTGCGGAGAAAGCGAAAGCGCTTTGTGTTGATGAAAAAGGGGTGTTTGTGAACAAGGACTTCCAAACGTTTGAGAGATAATAGCCTGAATCTCTATTATAGTTGTTTGGGCGTTTTACAATTTTGATTGCTTCTCTGATTTTCCTGTCATAGGAAAATTTTTATTTACAAATGAAGGAAGATTCATCTAGACAAATTTTGTGACCGGTGTCTAGATTGTGTTCAGCTAGTGATGACTGTGACCATAAACCCGAATGTATGCACCTTTTATGCTCAAAAACTCAAAATTTAATTGAATGTCCGGTTTCCCTAATGTAAACTTTAAATATGTAAGACTCTTTTGTTCTAATCTTACGTTTTGCCAAATTTTAACAATTAAATTGAATTAAATAACAGTTAACTCTTTCTCCATCATAAATTTGTCAGGATGTTTATGTTCTACGATTATTAGCCTCAATTATTCACTCGAAAACAGTGTACAGAATAGCAACAGCCAGCTACATTATCATCAACAATCTACTTCAACTCACCTCTCTATATTCATTGTTAGAGAAACGCTTGAGCAGTCAGACGGATCGATTGGGCGACACATGAAACATATTTACACATAATGTACCTGTCAACAATACCTGTAAAATAACTCACCGGAGGCTTTTCGCTCCCTCGAAGGATTCTCTTCCTCTCGAACTGATAGTACATCACCAGGCTCATTGGACTTTGACAACCACGCCATGGACTCGATTAACTCAATCTTCACCCCTTTTCTTTAGCATCGTGTTCTCAATGATGTCTTCATTGTTCCGGTACCTGGTTTAGGAGCAACGTGGACGGTGTCGCTAGGCCTCAATGACATTACGCGAAATAGACTGGCCAGGAATAATGCGTAATAGGAAAAGGTATAAAATAAAAATTAATAAGTGAAGAACCTAAGGACATTACGCATTACTCTGTCATACCAGCAAAAGGGAAATCCACAACCTTTTTATACACTGATAGGAACATAACTATAGCGGTTAACAGGCTCCAGCTCACCCCTCTACC
The DNA here is from genome assembly GCA_947359425.1 of Lagria hirta. Lineage (NCBI taxonomy): Eukaryota > Metazoa > Arthropoda > Insecta > Coleoptera > Tenebrionidae > Lagria > Lagria hirta. The sequence continues at coordinate 29,882,903 of OX375795.1, read as the reverse complement.
TCTTCGTCTCTGTTCGAGGAAGTAGAGAACCAGGATAGCAATCTGTAAATGTCTACAGACGTCATGGGAGTACCACCTCAGTCTGAAATGAATTATCACATAGACCGTACCCCAGGTATTAAACCAGGTATTATTAAAAGGATAGTTTCTGCCGTGGATCTTTCATATTAACATATTGATGTTTATCAATAAAACTTTACTCATTATTCCTCCGAATTCAGGGAGTCAGCACTGAATTCACAATTTTACCACAAAACAACACATGATCAACAAGACCAACACGTTAACTATCTTTCTCTTTCAATAAACAGTTTAAATATTCATAATACTGCCCGTCCGACCGCTCCGACTTTTTTGATCAACGTTCTCACTCTCGCCCTGCTCAGTTTACTGATACTGACTGTCCTTCACCTTTCCAGGGATGCTAAGCCCATGTTCTCCCTCTTTAACTTAAGATGCTATATGGCCCTCATCGAGATCATTTACTGATACAAGCGATTTAGCGCCTTATTGGCTTATTTTTACTTTAAAAAAATAACTATAAATTTTTACAAAATCAAAAACTCTTACAGATAGAACAAGTATCTGCCGTTAAGTTTTTTTACAATCTAATAGAATATGGGCTTAATTGTGTTAATGTGCAAAAAGGCCTAAGCTTGGCAGAATAGTATATAGTCAGCTTTTTTTATTGTGTTTACATTTATTTGAACTAACAAATCTTTATTTGCTAGTATAACTTTTGTCTTTGATAATTTTTATTTGTTGAAGTGGAAGTATTTTTAATGACGCATCATCAAACAGAAAACCATTATTTTAATTTAAATACTCAAAATATTTCATCTTTTATCTTCTTAGTTTTCAATTTGCCCAATAATTTTTTACACTCATTAAATTTATGAGTGTTTTGTAGGATCTTAATCGCGATTTGTTAGCACACACCTTTTCAAACAAAAGCTATATTAATACAAGCCGTGACAAATCTGTTCTTTTGAAACCGGTAATTAATTATAAAATGAGAATAGACCATTTGAATAATAACGCTTGCTTGGCCCAGTTCCTCTTTGCCTATTCATCTGCAGTTTCTTGTTTGTATGCTTGCTTCTCTCTCTGGGTTTATTGAACGGAAGCACGTGCCAAAGCCGGAACTAAACAGAATAGTGCGCGCGCACTGTTTTCCTGTTTCCTGCTTTAGGCTGTCGAGTTTAATAGGTCTTTGTTCAACCTCAAAACATAGAGAGGATTCGTCAGAGACACACTTTTGAAGTAAAGCTTTGTACTTTACAGAAATAACAGAGGCTAATTGCCGTTGGGATGCTCATTCACGACTTACGGGAATGTAGGGTCTTGGACGAGACTTGTTAATAACTGTAACCGGTAAAGTGGACGTGAACATTAAAGTTGTGATAATGAGAACCACTCGAGAAACTAGCCACAAACAAAATTTAAACGTATCTCTAGAGTTGAGTTAGAAACAATAGATTAGAAATTTTACTGCATTCTGTGAGGAATGATGAGAAATAAAATTTTAATTTTTTGTTTGTTATAAGATATGTATTTTCATGTTCTTAAAAGCTTTTGACGTAATATATCAAAATATTGGCAAATCGTCTTTAATATAATTAATCAATAAATTATGTATTTAATTAATTTAAGCAAACTGTAACTTAAACAAAAATCAGTCTGTAGTAGCTGACATAAAAATGATAAAAGCTTATTAAATACTCATTATTAAACATCATTCAAAAACTACAAGTCATATTCTGATATCTGACCACATACGAAACACCAGCTTCCAATAAAAATTTATTATGGGTTTACTTACAAAATTGTGTGTGTGTTACACAAGAAAAAATACACTTGTTTTTTGATGTCGGCTAAAAACATTGAAAAGCTCATTCTTTTTTGTGTATGTGTTTAAGTTCTGATAAAATTAAAATAACAGTAATATTTTTTTTGCATTTTTGAAACCAGAAGGTACCAACCAACAGTTATCGTTACCAATTAAAATAAAAATATTTTTCTCATTGAGTAAATTATTGTAAGATTCTAGAGAGCCACGGCCAACATTTGAATTAGTCTGCTAGAGTTGCTATTATTGATTGCTAAGTGATTGTCATCAGCATTGCATTGTACATCAAGCTAGTAATACTGTGCATTTTTTAATTATTTAGATCACCTCGAGTTATGACAATTTGAACATATGTTAACATTCAACGACAATTTGATCATTCATATCAAAGACAATAAAAATCTGTCATTTTAAATTGGACACAGCAAGTTGTTAAAAATAATTTATAAACGTACCTACACTATAATTTACGGTTTTAAAAATTATCTGAGTGACATTATTTTGAACTTCAGCTACATCTACAGCAGCTTACCTCCAAGTATAGCTTTTATTATTAGACTGATTAGCTTTAAGGACTCTACTAAAACTTCTTAACGTCAAATACATATTTACAATAATTGAAGTTAAAAAATTCTTACCTTAAGGATAGATAAAAACCCATATTGTCAAAATGTAGAAAATACGTCTTTGTCAACTTGAAATTTATTTTCTATTCTCAACCGATTTTTAGATTGGCATTTTTCTCTTTTTCCTAAATATGTTTACATGCAGCACGGCACGTTGAGTTTGGCGACACAACATTGGGGACACAGCAATAGTGACTTATAGTATTTGTCATCAACTCTTAATCTTGAAAACAAAATTTTGGATACAAGAACTGGGAATTGTTAATTTCTGATACCTTGTTTAAATGTCATACTCAGCACTAAATCAAGTTTTTAGCTATACATGTAATAAAAATTTGCAATTTTAATATTTGAGACACACTTTTAGCAATCAAACCAGAATCTTTTTCCTTGTTTTTGACTTTCAGGTTTAAGTTTTACAGATTATAAACTTATAGATGTTCTTAAATATTTTTATCCAACGCCTCTTTATTATGACGTTATAAAAATGATGTTTTTGATTGAATTATGCAGTCTATAAAACACAAATGGTTTTATGAATCAATGATACAACTGTTTCAACAGTTTACAGAAAATAGAACAATTTATTGAACATCAAAAAATCTAATACATAAAATTACAATTATAAGAAACAGGAATCTCAGATGAAATCTTTTGTTAAGATTTACGTTCACATTTATATTAAAAGATATAACTTTATTTGCTTTATTTTTGTTACTTCAAAGATGTTTCCACATTCATTCGATTTTTGCTTTTCAGTATTTACAATAACATTGCTTTCTGTTTCCGAATTTCCACCCAGTATGTTTTTAGCAATGTCTATTTTGCTTCAATTTGACTCTTCGATATACACTTGTCCCACGGTTGATATTGATTGTTACCAAAAAGTAACGAGTGTTCCCGTCGTGGTACTAGCCTACGTGCGACTTCTTCTCGGCGGCTGTACCCTTGATGCGGGGTTGATAATAATAGTAGGGGTTGTTGGCGATGCCCGCTTTTGCTCGAATGTTATCGACAGCGACATCGTAGAGACTTCGCTCAACTCGTCAACGTCGTCTGAAATAATTTGAAAATGTTTGAAAAAAAAGTCGACGATTGGCATTTCATTGACTGAGGCGTCATCTGTGAAAGTTGTTTGAGTGTTTTACAATTTAGATTGCTTCTCTGACGTTTCTGTTATAGAAAAATTCTGATTTACAAGTCTCAAAAAATTCATCAAGACAATTTTGATGATTGGTGTTCAGCTAGCAATGACTGTGACCATAAACCAAAATTTATGCATGTTTTATGTTCAGAAACTCGAAGTTTAATAGAACGTCTTGTTTCTCTAATATAAACCTTGCTACAGGAGCACAAAATTTTATAAACATATGCAGACAATAGCCAGTTAAATCTGTTTTCTGGAGATGGTAAAATCTAGACTTTAGCAGGTGGTATAGACACCGTTCTTAATTCTTTTTTACGCAGAATTTTTCCGATTTTATCTGTAACAAATGTAAGAAAAGTAGTTTGAGTATTATTTTTATGGAGATTCTGATTATTCAAACCAATTCTGTAAGAGAGTGGTTAGCTTTCTATCTCTCAGCTGACTAATTAGAACTACCAAAGTGGTTATATTTATAACCACGACGCAAGATTTGCGATTCTATAAGCGCTGCAGTGGTTATTTCTTTAACCACTCCCTCTGAAAAAAGTGATTATTCTTAACCACTTGCTTTGCTTGGTGATTAGAAACGTAATCACGGTGGTAAAGAAAAAAAATAAGGTTTGATTTTAGTTTTTGACGGGTAATTGAGTTTATCAATGATCAAATTAGTGCAAATCTGTGAAAATATGACAAATTGGTACATACTAATTTGGTTAATTATGAATAATTTGTGAACATTGTAATTTAAATTGAAGATGGAAGTTGAATGTTTAGAAGCGGACTTTAAGAGACGTACCAGATCCTTTTTTGATTATTTATGAAGATGCTTTTTTTAAGTTGTACCGTATGCAAGGTTAAAAGTAAAAAAAAACAATTGTACTTTAGAAATGTATCTTTTATAATTTGTAGGTTCTCACGACTTTGCACCTGCTCGCGCAAGGTTCATAATGAAGTGCTGGTGTGAAAATTTTTAATGAGGTACCTGTTGCTGTTTTAGAAGACAATTAGTGCAACAAAACTCTATTAAAAAGCATTTTTTGTAGAAAAATAAATGAACAAATGAAACAAATTAATACTCAAATCAAAAAAAATTTTCAAAAATTCAATTAAAATAAAACATCAAAAAAATTATAATAAACAACTATTCGAAACTCTGCCTAAAATTAATTTTCTAGAAATAAATAATATAAAATTTTGAAAAAAAAGTCTTAAATTAATTGTGTTTCTTGTCTCCACATAATCAATATTGACCTGTTGCTCTCTTCCTGGTCCTGGATTTTAATTCGTCAAAATAGCGTTCTCAGTAGTCAGCATTTTTCTTGGAGCACTTGTAAATTATTAATTAGTGCACTTAATTGCTTTGTCGGCCTTCAAAGGATAGGGCTTATTGTCAAAATGAGTTAGCTTTTTGACCGACTTTGAATCAGAATCTGTTCTGATTCTGTTTCTGAATCTGATTTGTAGGGCTCAGGTACAGGCAGTACCCAACCAAACATTGGGTTTTTACTCTGACTTCATGTCCCTGCATAAATTAATAATTGCCAAAGAAAGCAGAAGTGTGATTCGATCCAAGAGCTAGAAAAGGATAACGAAAAAGGTACTGAGAATTTTCAAGGGCGGCAGGCACAAATGTGCTCGACATGTTGGAAAAACTTCTTTATTTTAGGAAGTTTGTTTTTTGAAACAGCAAAATGTAGGGTTATGTTATGACAGATTTGCCATATATTTGACAGGCGACAGTTACATTTGAACTATTTGCTAGCCACTGTGGCAAGCGACTGCGCTTTAGCGGAGTGGTTAAGTTCTGACTTAAAGAATACGAAATCTAGTTGAAGTGATTACGAGAGTTATAAAATTATTGTCGTAGCCACCGTGATTACTCAACCACTGCCTCAACCACGTTCCTACAAAATGGCTATGATTATCTAACAAACGTTTGAAAGTTTTTGTTCACAAACACTCCTTCGTCATCGACACAGAGCGCTTCTGTTTTCTCCAGCGTTTTCTCTTCCGCTTCCTCCACCTCACCTTTTCGCTACCAATAGCAAGTTAGAATAAGTTTTGCTTCTACCAGACCATTCTTTCAAACATTTCGACACAGTCTTTTCTGAGCGGTGTTAATATTTCTATAGCTTTGGGCCGTGAAAGCATTCTTCTTCAAATAGTCATTTCTAAGAAAATGGACAACAATCTGAGAAACTTTTATATTTACGAACTGATGCTGTTTATTTTATTTAAAAGACAAAGATGAGGCGTTTTAGGTTTTTGACTTCAACTGGCTTAAACATATTAATGTTTTTGCAGACAAGCTAAGCAGCAAATATTTACTGCGTAATCTTATTCACAGTGTATCTGCACAACTTCTTAAAGTTCTTATTATGTCTGTTTCCCATCTTGTATTGAATATTGTATCATTTTATGGACCTACATTATATTGGAACAGCAAATATTCAAGCTTCAAGGCAGAGCAATAAGAATCATAACTAAAATTGAATATGGGGATTACTGTTGCAATCTCTATATGCTTACATTTCCATGTTAATACATTCAAAACATTATCAGCAATTTACATAACTATAATAAGTGAAAAAAGTGGATAACTCGTGGAAATGATTAAAGCCTTAACAGCTTAAGTTTAAGCAAGTCAAAGCATGTTATTGATTATTTTTGTATTAAATTTTTCAACAATTACTATGAATAATATTAAAAATCTTAAATTGGGAAAGTTACCAAAATGTGATACATCTATCTACTATAGTATTGTGCTATTTTGGCACTTATTAAATAGGTGTACAATATGTCTTCACATATTGATAATTTTCTCAATTTTGGATCTTGTGTATCTAGCCACCGCTTTAATTTCAATATAAGTGACTTAGTTAAGTGCCAAAATAGCACGAAACTACAGTTATAGGTAATTTTGAAGAATTTAATAATATTACTGTCAAGCAATGGCAATAATCATAAATGCAAAAAACCGACTCAGACTTATCTCTCAGAAAAAACAATTTTATTAGATTCCGAAGATAACCAATTTTATCGACGAGATTAATTGATGAATTAAAAATATTTTGAATGCGAGAAATTAACATATTTCTGTAATAAGTCTAAGCCACTCATTTTATAAAGAATGTTTTCCTCATTTTTATTTTTTAAATATTGGAGGTTTTTGATGTTTAAATAAGGTTAGAGCTAAGAAGACTACTTATCTGACAGTTTTATGGATATAATCATATAAATATATGATTTTGAGTTCAACTTGAGCAAAATCTTTGTATTATTGCATTAATATACATTAGGTATGTTAAATTTTTCCTGTTCCAAAGACACAGCAGTTTTGCAAGATTTAAAAATTAGTACGGTCTTTGACAAGTAATGATAATGTCAATCTTGTTTTTAAAATATTTTTAAAATGAGTGCTAAACATGTTTTTAGTTTTCATCTAGGTTAATAATCAATCCAAGAACTAAATTGAAAACAAAACCACATAGTGCGTTTCAAGGCAAATAGAAAAACTTATGTTGTTTTTTTTAAATTAAGCTAAATTACTATTTTTTTACATTAATATAGATTGATATTAATATTTTATTATTAATGTCAGTTTAATGGTAATTGTGTTTTAAGCATTTGTTTTAAGGCGCTTTTGTTTGCCACTGTACAGAATTGTTTTTTACTGAAAGAAACTGCAGAACTTCCTAACAGCATCTCTTTTGTTTGCTTCACAAATTGAATTGACTTGTTAAACTCGGAATGCAATGAATTGGAATTTCTTTGTGTGTTGACCGTCAAGTCTAACAATAGAACGTGAAAATACTGGACATATTGACGTGTTTATGTTAGAAAACAAAAAGCTTTTTAAAAATTTTCAATTTTTGTGCAAACAAGTGAATTTGAGAGCATTTTATTGTCGCAAAATGTGACTAAACTTTGATGAATGTGAAAATAATGGTGATACGTGTTTATAATTCTAATAGCTGACAAGTCGATACAATCTCTTGAACATTGTGCAATTAAAATATAGCATAATACAGAAAGCTAAAAGTTTTGCTTCTTTTATCAGAGACTGTTTTAGTTTCGAAAATCCGCACCATATCACAGAGCTGTGTAATCAAATCGGAAAGAACCCATGCGAGAAATAGAGGTCAGTTCTCCAGTGACATATTTATCCTGCTTTGGTTTGGAATACGTATACGGCAATGTCACATAAATCTGAACCGAATTTGATTCTCTATTATAACGGATATTGATGGCTGGCTATGCGTTTCTCTTTAAACGATTACCATAGATCTAAATCTAGTTGAAAGCACCCAAAGGATTGAAAGTTTTAACCAAAGTTGTGACGTAACACATACAAATAAACTAAGCTTAACCTAAGCTATTTAGAGATATTTTTTACTTATTACTGACATTTTTCTACTGAACAACAAAAACTTGTTATTTTACTTTTAGGTACGGGTATATCTTCTTCTTTTTAAATGTGGATTATTAACCAAAATTTGCTTCTGTATTTTATTTGCAAAACAACTCGTATTGTTTTTCGTTGGCAGAGGGTTACTTTTCCTTTTTGTTCAAACTGTAACCGACTCCGGCAATATTGATCTCGGTTGACGCATTTTACTTCATTATTTTTTACTATTAAAAGAATCTTTAAATCTCTAAAGCTTTTCGATAAATAAATTTACAACTTTTTTTTGTTTAAAAGAAATAGTTTTTGCGATTGGAGTTTGAGCATAGAGTAATGGCAATAAGTTTACATATTACCTACAACAAAAGTTGTATTTGTTACATTGAATTGTATTACAGCATTAGTGAGTTATACATATTATGACAATTTTTTGAATTCTTACTGTGGCTCTTAGAAAAAAAAATTCAAATATATGTTATAAATAAATATCTGATCTACAATTTTTGTCTGAATAATTTCATAATAAAACATACTATTTGGCTGAAAATTACAAAAAACCGTTTTTATTTATTTTATTTGAATTACAGTTTGATAAAGATATTTTTAATTTCATTTATGGTAGGGCTTTGAACAATTCTACTAACTTTAAAGTGTTTGCAAATTTATGTACCCTCAGATGTGTAAATTGACCGGATTATTGGCCACTTTGAATCCATCACAATGTTTGGTACCTGCCGCCTATCACAAAACTCTTTTGAAAGTTTTTTAAACGTTTAAAACATTTTTCGTAATTTGACTGCAATAATAAAGATTTTATAAATTTTTTATAACTTTTTTTTTTCTTGTCAGCTTGTAATTATTAGTCCTGATAATAATTTCTTAAAAAGTTTAAAACAAAAGTATACTATTTAGCTAAATATGTTATAATTAAAATAGTGAAAAAATGTGAGATAGACTGTCTCCCAATGAGTACTTTTCATTCTAACAAATATGGTAACAAGAAATTAAAAGTGTCATGGGATTTTAGCATTTTTACTGTTTGCAAATTTGCTTATGACAAAACTGTCAACAACGTTTATCAAAATAGAAAAAAAATTATTCGAATTTTAGTTTTGAAAGCTGATGATATGTGCACTGCTGCAATTTCCAAAGTTTAACAATTCTTATGATTGTTCGATAACTTCCACGTAAATATCAAATTTACACACAACTAGAAATTCAAAACCAAAATTATGATGCTCTTGTTTTTAGATGTTCTCTTAACAAAAATATAATTTTTTTACTAAATGGTATCCTAAAGACACAGCAACAGAAAGCAGCAAAACATTTAAAATTATAGAATTGTTACAATTTTCTGTGATAAAGAATCAAAATGATAACCATATCTTTAACAACTAAACGTAACAATTACAACAAATTTTTACCACTCGCTTTTCCATGAAAAAATATAAATTATTTATAAACACTTTTTTTGTATTAACTAAATACAAAATAAATAATTGTAATTATTCTATAAATAAACAATAAGCATGTACACAATTGATAATTCTTTACAATCAATCTATCTATTCATTGCTACATAATCCTTTCAATGTTTGACAGCCATTTAAATTGAAATATTATTTTCTTGCCAGTACGGGCAGCCAAAGAAACTAAGCTAAAATATTCCAACTAACATTGCTTCAATTAATTAGCATTTTATAAGTATCGAATTATTTCTTTAGGCATATAATATAATTTTGTGTTATTGCCTTGTAATAAAAACAACTTGTAAATTTTTGAAAAGGGTTTTGAAATTTTGGAAAAACAACAAGTAGCCAAACTATTTAGTCAACAAAACAAACTAATTTTGGTGTTTTTAATTTATTAAAATTGTTGAATATTCAAACGAAAGAAAACAAATGTTTTAGAATTGCGGATAGGTAACTGAATTCTTTTTAATTGAAAAGTTTTTCTTTAAAAGATGTTCACTTTTTAAATTTTATATAAAAATTGAATTGAAATGTTAAATTTTAATAAAGTTGTTGGTTTTGAAAGTAATTTTAAATACATTCACAGTAAGTAAGTTATTTAATAATGAGAAAAATTTTCTACATTATTTTTAATAATTATATTTTTATGAAATAATGTCGTCATAACGTTTTCAAAATATCAAATATCGGTAATTGTTATGTATCAACTTTTTAATATTATTAATTTATTTCTGAAATTGTCCGTAAAGTTTGACGTTAGAGTCTGGAAAGTATGACAGATAAATTTTTGTATAATGCATAAAAGATTATATCTTTGAGTATCTCATGAACGTGTAATGTATCCTGCAAATCCTGAAGACAGCGTGTTTTCTTTAAATGTTTTATTGTAAATGGTCATTTTTACTTTTTCACGTTTCAAATTGAATATAGACAAAAAAAAATGCATTTTAAAAGACTTTTAAACATTAGCTTACTATCACAGTTTACATTATTTTTTTTTAGTCGTTGCTAAACAATAAAAAATTGCCATAAGAAAATGACAACAGCTGCACTGTAAAGAAATGTTCATTTCCTTACAGTAATTAGCACATTAATTAAAGCACCGGTAAGCTTACTCGTAATTTTACGCAGTTTCCTTGAAAATAAATTAAAAGTAGCTGTACTGCTGCTCTTGCAATTTCTGGTGAAATTTCCGGAATAGATTTCTTAATGTGTTTATTAAAAAGCGGCGAATAGTGTCTTATGATAATCTAACCATAAGTGTTGATACTTTTACAAAAATACCAACGTTTGTTTCTATAAAGCTTGAATTTTTTTTTTTTTTTTAATTATTTTGAAAATTTTAAGTTTTTCAGTTTATTTCTCAACGATTTTCATAAAAATAGTGTAAGAAAAGCAGCATTTCTCAACTGGGATTAGATGAACCCATGTTTAACAAAATTTACAAAAATTATAAATTTTTTAATACTTAGTAAAAAATTTGCTGTCAAAACTAGGAAAAAGTTTTAAATTTTAAAAATCAGATAATTGGCAAGGGCAACGCTACCAACCGAAAACTAAGTAAAACACTAAGTCATGTATTATTAAAAATTTAGAGTTACTTATTACTAGAAAAATAAAAAAACTATGCTTAACTTTTTCGATAGAAATTTCTCCTATTTGCAGTAACGCAGCACTTTCAATTGTGCGCTAAACAAAGTGCTCATCTGAGAAATATGATTTTCCAAACTCGATAGGTAAATAACTATTACATCGCTTAGCAATATTGCGCTTTTTTTACGAGATCTACAATGTAGTATTTATTATTAACCAAGAATTTGACTTAAAGTTAAACAAATTAATAAAGTAAAATTCGGTTATGTGAGTGATTGTTTCTAATGTTTTATTTTGTTGGCAGTTTTTCTGTTTATCAAAAATGCATAGTTTATATGTATGCATACTGTAGACTGCCATTTTAGTCTTTTACGGTTACAATTTTACCATTTTTTTTAAAAGTTATTTGTGGCTAGCGGTAATTATTTTTGTATTTCTTTCTATGTTTTCAACAAGCTTTAAGTACAATGCTTTAAGCTAGATGCTCGTCCATTTTGTTAAAAAGTTCAAACAGTTGCATAGAACTCAAAAAGTAGTAGTGTAATAGCACAAAAATAATTAAAATTGTGTTGAAATTGTTAGATTTGATATTTAATATAACATCATCTACAGCACAACCATTATATATACAACCGTTAGATTCGAAAAAAGTATTCAGAAAACAACTCTGGAAAAATTTACAGTGGATTATTCTAAAAAGACTAAAAACAAAGTAGGTGGTAAAGTCGAATACGAATATGCAACGAGAGTTTTTTGAGCAGATTCTCGGCATATCTCTAGATTACAAAAGAGATATGAAAAAAACTCTATCATATCTTATTTTACTCCAATACCATTATCTATGTGCTATATTGATAGGGCAATTTGTAAAACCCAGAAGTCAACTTTGTTGAAATCATCGGAGAAAAATTTAGAGCACGACTCACCTGATCAAATAAATACCTTAATAATTGATGGATTCTTTTTGCTTCACACTATAAAAAATATGCCAAAAACTTTTAGAGCAATCTCAAAAAAAAAATTCTAATGGTTAACAGCTCAAAGCGACAATATACCACGTTATTTTTGATCAAAATTTCTTTCCTTCGATCAAAGACTATGAAAGAGATATACGCAGAGAGTTTACGCAACTAGATTTCAACATCACAGGCCCGATCAAGTTCGACCGTCAGATTTTTTAAAAGAATTTAAAATATTAGTTTTTAAAAAGCTTTTGTTGATTTTTTTATTCAACACTGAACATCTGATACCTTTTTTTAAAAATAAACAAATATTAATTAATTTTATTCAATGTTATTCTTACAACGTTGAGAATAATAAAATTGTATCAAACCTGGATGATAGTTTATCGTGTCCAGAAACATATGCAAATCTTGAAAAATGATGATTCTAATGAATGGTTAAACACAGGCACCGGAAATAACCAAAGATATATTAATTTGACAAAGGTTTACGAGAATTTAGGAACACCTTTGTTTAGAAGTTTACCAGGATTTTATGCATTGACTGAATGTGAGTTCAATCCCGCTTTTTTTAAGAAAGGGAGACAAAGAACATTTAATTTATTAATGAAGAAACATGAATATCAGCGGGTTTTTATGCAGTTTCGAAATGCAGAGTTGTTTACTCATGAGCATATACAGGAAGATATTTTCCAACAAATTCAGAAAATCATCTGCAGAATTTTTAGTATTCCTGATGTACGTACTCGATGTTGATGCTGCCCGACTTTACCTGTTTCTAAGTAATTACAGCGTAAATAATATTAAAGAAGAATTCAATCAAAAAAATTAACAAAATGTTGATGATAACAATTTACCACCATGTAAAAGTGAATGATTTTAACAATTTCTTCGAGCTAACTACATTTTCAGTAATTGGAATAATGCAAATAAAAAACTACCAACTATTTTTACTCCTGAACATAATGGATGGAGGTTAATTCAGGTACTAAACTTTGACTTGAAGTTTTAAATTTATTGTATTTATAATTTTATGTTTTAGAATTCTTTAAACTGGGTTTGCAGAAGACGCCGCCAGCAACGACAACATCACTGATGACAACGAGAATAACTTAAATAAACAATATCATAATTTGATGAACGATGAAACTTCAAATGACTTTGTCGATGATTAAGAGATTAATCATGGTTATAGATAATTTTACGTAAAATAATTTTTTTTTAATTTTTCTTACAATAAAAACAGTTTTTTTATAAAACAAAATGGCTTCTTATATATTCACAATCACAAATTGCTCAAATACATGCACGAAATAGATTTAAGGTATCATTGATTAATTAATAACTAAGTAGTGAAACTCATCCTATTAAAATAAGGATGCAAAAATCTTGAATAGAAATTAGTACCCAAGTAATTTCAATATAATTATTTTTTTTACTCTGAGAGGCATGCGCATAGTAGTCTCGTGCTTGCACTCTCGGCTGAATAATTTTGGTGTTTTAAGGATTTTTGGTCACTTGAATTTGTCTGACTGATAAAATATAACTTTGTCATAGTCAGTTTAATAACATATTTAAAAATCAGACATGTAAAAATAAGAAAAGTTTGTTAATTTTTTATCGAGCTTTAAAGCGTCTGACAAAAGCTCTGGTCTATGGAAAGTGTCTGACACTTTATGATACGAGTTTAAAATAATATTCTACAAAATATATATAAAGATCAGCCATATACAAATTTAAGTTATATAACTCTTATTTTTAGCTACCTTTCTCACCTGGTACCTGCTCAGATGTCACAGAGCAAGCTTCACAAGCACGCAGGTATTCAAAGTACAGTAGACACTACTGCGTAATTTAGGTTTTCTCCATGTGAAAATAAGTTATGTCTGTTAACTCTGGGATCTTATTCTATTAGCGCTATACTGTCGCATACTTTAAAATCTGCAAATTAAAATTGATTAATAAACAAAATTATTTCACATTAAAACAAACAAACTTCCTTATTTTTGAGCATTACTAGCTAATGATGTTAGTTGATTCAATTTTTTTTCTAATTCTTGTCAAGCAACTGTATTTTTATTGCATACGGCTCATCTTTTTAATGTTGCTTAAACCACCTGTAGTTGGAGTTAATTCTAAGAAATCAAACAAAAATAATGATCTGAAAATTGTGAATATGATGTCTTGCTAATTAGAATAAATGATAGACGACGGATAAGCCCAAAGCATTGGCCAAACATAAATTTCAATTAAAACACAGGTAATAAGGCAATGCATAAAATACAGCAATGAAAACCATGGTTAATAAAGCTGCAGTACTGACCCGAGGCAAGAACATTTCAATATTCCAGTTCAATTAAACACAAACATACGAGCCGTAATCTAATTTTAACCCAACGAAATGCCACGGCTATAAAACACAATTCACTATACAACACCGAGACCATGGTTACGTGACTGAAACTCCCCTGATTATTGTTTTTGTTAATTGCGAAAAGCAATTCCAACCGAGGAAACTGCTGTAAATCTCTAAACTTGTCCCAATTTTTTGGTGCCACTGATGATTCAAACGGAAATTGAGAAAATTGAATCGAGACGGTCAACTTTTACACAAATTTGTATTGATAGGTTCAGTTTCATTTATTTAATCAATCACCTATTGTCAAAAGCAAGAGTTTTGATTAAATTTGAAAAATAACTTTAAATAGGTACCTTAGGTCAACAATTGAATTTTTCAATAAACCCCAACATCAAACATGGCTCTACTTTTTTATTTTTGGTAAAAAGAAATACTAGCAATAAAAATGAAAAAATAACTTATTAAATTGTTATTCATTCATAAGTAAAGTTAAGTGTAATATACTTCATAAAACATAATTAAAGTAAAAATTTCAAACATCATCTGTTTGTAGATGATATAAAATAAGTAATAACTTTGCCCAAACTAAAAAATCTACAGTGTGAGTACATTAAATTAATGTTTTGTTCTCTAGGGTGGGCAATTCTAGATAGTGTTGTCAAAGACAACGTTTTCTTTGTGCTTATTTTACCAACTTTTACCTCAAAACTAATATTTAGAACAACTGGAACAAAGCAAGACTTTAAACTCTATAAGAAATTTTTTGTTGCACGTGTGGATTAAGAGTAAAAACACCGTATATTAAAAGAAATTTAATACTGCTTGACAGAAATCAATTGACACTATATAAACATTCAGCCAACTCTTAACGAAATAAAGCGTCAAATGTCCATCACAAAAGATGAATATCAATTGAGATTTGTCACGCCAACCAATTGTCATATGACTCATAGGTTTTTGACAAGAAATGCACAAGATGTTGCCAAGTATCAAACATCTCAGTCAAAAACATCTGTAACTATTCAACTGAGAAGACTGAAACTGAAGCAGCATTTTGTACATCGCGTATTCAGACAATAGGCTGATCTAAAAAATCTCAACGGGGCTTGTGCTAACTACTCTACCAACTTTTGTATCGAAACTTATTTATTATTGACATCTTTCAGAAAAGACCGTGTCGAAAAGTTGAATGAAATTGTCGACGTTTTGCACTCCATCGGTAGGGGCGCCATCAGGACAGGAAAATAAAGGTGAGAACAAGCACGGTAACTCGACGCGTGTGAACCACGCTAGAAGCGAAACTTATTCTGGCTAGACCTCCTTGCTGCTTGGGTTTATATGGTAAGCTAGGAAGAGAAAGCGGTGGGAGAAGCAAAAGAGAAACTGGCGGAGGGCTCGGAAGACAGAGCTGCGGAGAAAGCGGAAGCGCTTTGTGATGATGGCGAAGGAGTGTTTACGAACAGGGATTTCAAAACGTTTGAGAGATAATAACCTGAATCTCTATTAAAGTTGTTTGGGTGTTTTACAATTTCGATTGCTTCTCTAATTTTTCTGTCGTAGAAAAATTTTGATTCACAAATCAAGGAAGATTCATCTAGACAAATTTTGTGACCGGTGTCTATATGGTGTTAGCTAGTGATGACTGCGACCATAAACCCGAATTTATGCACCTTTTATGTTCAGAAACTCGAAGTTTGATTGAACGGTCTGTTTTCTCAATGTAAACTTTGCCACAAGAGCATGGAATTTTATAAACACCTTTTGGCAAAAGCAAGTCAAATCTGTTTTTTGGAGATGGTACAATTTCCAAGATTTTTGTAGGTGGTTTGAAAACCGTTCTCAATCCTTGTTTACGAAGAATTTTTCCGATTTTGTCTGTAACTCCATGAACAAATGGAAGAAAAGCAGTTCCAGTATTATTTTTTGACTCCCTCGTTTTTTGCGAAGATGTCGATGGTAGTTCATAGTATGTTGAATATCCTGTTTCTTATATCCATTATTCATTAGGCAAGTTGTTAACCGGTCTAATTCTGTTTGAAGACTTGATGTTTGACAAACCGAAAAAGCGCGATGTACCAAAGATTTATTGACAGACAATTTATGGGCAGGATGATGATGAGATGTCGCATGAAGATAGCGATCTGTATGAGTAGGCTTTCGATATATTGTATGACCCAAAGACCCGGTAGGAAGACGTGTTACCAAGACATCCAAAAATGGAAGAGAGTAATGATTCTGAATTTCCATTGTAAATTGAATATCTTTATTTAAACCATTTAGATGATTTTAAAAGTCTGGCAAACTGTCTTTACCGTGAGGCCAAATAATAAACGTGTCATCCACATATCGAAGCCATACTTTAAGTTTCAAAACTGATGTTTTAAGTGCCTTGGTTTCAAAGGACTCTATGAAGATATTAGCAATGACAGGAGACAGAGGAGAATCTATTAGAGTTTTTGTGACTTGTTTATAAAATTTATTATTGAATCGAAAATATGTTGAAGTAAAACCTTTTTCTGTCAGATCTCCTAGGATTTGAGGAAAGTCATCATCACATAGCAACTCTCTGACAATAGCCACTGCTTCTGGAACAGGAACTTTTGTAAAGAATGATACTACATCAAAACTAACCAGAAAATCTGATGGATTTAAAGAAAACGTGGATAACATTTGAACGAAATGAGAAGAATTTAGGACATGAGACGAAGTTTTTCCACTGTAACCTTCACATTCGCACTAATGCAGAACTCCTTGCTGACTCGTACTCCAAACAATGTGCTCATGTAAAAAATTTTACTTTCCGAGCTTTTAGATAAATAACTATTGTGGATTATAATTACTGACAATAATGTCAGAACATTATTGCCTTACTTCAAAATTGAAAATAAGCTTTGTATATTTTCAAAAGTTAGATACAGTCTTTTTTGCAACAAATAATTAATTATAATAATTAATTTTTAAAAACAATTTAGTTTTTTTTTAATTTTTAGTTGGTAAAAAACATTGATTTCAACATTTTGTCTTTGTTTCGGTTTCAAAGTAAAAAACACCGCGTTGCGGAAAAATTGATGGATTGGGAACGATCGGAAACTACCGATCTTTGAGCGATGCAAAATAGTTATTCACCTAACGAGTGGAATAATTATCCCACATGAGCACTATCCCACATGTTTGCATTAGTACGAATGAGGTAAGTTTCGTGCCGAAAAAGTTAGATACAATTTTTTTTGAAACAAATAACTTTTGTAATAATAAATTACTTTAATTTTTTAATAACAAATAATATAGTTTTTCACTTATTTTTTGGTTAGTAGCGTTGCCCTTGTCAATTGTCTAATTTTTTATAATTTGAAAATGGTTTTATTCTTTGGTTGCTATTGCTTTATTTAAAGATATTCCCTTACATTCAATTGCAAAATATAAAACACCGCGGTGCAAAAAAATTGTTTTTTGATGCATTAGGAACGAGAAACTCCCGATCTTTAAGCGAGAAGTGCAAAAATTTATGTTACAGGATTGTCCCACCTAAGTGTAATATTTCTATAAGCAAATATATATATGGCAACGATTTATTTGGGTAGTTAGCCAACAAACCTACAAAATATAACATTTGCAAAATAGAAGTGTAGAAAATCATTAGGATAGAAAATTCCTTTACAAGCGTTCTGAAAACTAGTTACACAAATTTTCGAACTCAAAGCAGCTGCAGAGAGAGTCAACAGATACAATTTGCTGTAGCTTTTAGAAGCTTATGATCTTAGTAAAATATCTCATCAGCGTTTCCAACGTTCATACATCAAAGCGGCGCTGAAACCGTCAAACTTTTTAGAAACGCTATTTATAGTACGGGTTTAAACACAAAGTCATGTACATAATATACGAAAATAATTATTATAAAAAATTACATTTAACGATCATTTGCTTATTGATTATTGCACAATTTAATCAGAAATTGAAATATTAACATCTTTCTGAAAAGACAGTGTCGAAATGTTATCGAGTTCGGGTTGTGAAAGCTTGTCTTCATCAAATAATAATACATTTTCAAACAGATATAATTTTTACAAGTTTTGTTTAGTTTTGTTTGTGTCATATGATGTCATTATATTGACTGTTAAGCTACAAGTTAACATTATGCCAAGCATAAATTTTGGATTCATATGTGGGTTAACTAGCAACACGTTATTATATGTGGTATTATGATAATAGAGTAGGAGTGCTATTCTAAAATATACGTGAAAGATTGAGATGCTAAGATTATTCCGCCTGGGTGTAGCTTGTTTGTGAAATTATGACACTTTATTCCGAATGACTTTTGGCACACAAATAAAAAAACAAAATTAATTTTTTTAAGATTTAGAATGTTTTAGTTTTATTAAACAAATTAATTAAAACGACTGAACGCCAGAACAAAAAAAATAATACGTTTTGATTAGAAGTGCCAAAAAATATATAGTCAGACAAGCGGCATTAATAAGTCAACCAAGCTAAAAGTGATTAAAAAGTTTTGATTGAAATTAAAGTGTACAAAGTAAATCTTAAGTGTAAAAGTACAGTTTTGGTCCCAACTTTAAAAGTGGTTCCTGAAATCAGGGTTCTATGAGTTTACTCTAAAAAGAGTAATTAATTATTATTCAAATAATTAGAGTTCTTTTCTTCTTGGAGAAATTTAATTTATAGAAGACAATCAAAAACTTATCCAACGTTCACCTTGGTTACAAAATGGTTAAAATGTTAATCTTCAAAAAACAAGTTAGGTGCCCTACAACATCCAACGCTATAGGTAAACCTTTTTCAATAAACCACAGAGCGAGCAACCTACCAGAATCTCAAGAAATCCAAGAGATCCGATTAGATCACTAAGTTTCATAGTTTATTAATTAATTATTAGTTAAATTTTTTAGAAAATTTAGAAACTAACTTGGCATCTGATTTGTACTTGTGCAATTCTGTTAGAATTCATCTTTGATTTATTTAATTGTATTAATTCATTAAAGATTGTTATTTTGATAGTAATTAATTTAATAAGTTAACACTTCTAATTTTTTTATAAAAAAGTTGTGAATAATTTTTATTGTTTATTTAATAAAAGTTGTTACAGCACCTTAAATAAACATTAATTTAAGGTTGAAAACAAATTATTGCAAAAAACCATATTATACAGAATAGTTAAGTCATTAGCGTGAGATTAGTCTTTTTTGTATTTGCTAATGATTTATTGTAAATTCTGTTAACAAGTTTACACAGCACGAACTTTATTTTCTAAAAGTATTAGCGCTTACATCAAGTTACCTAATTTCCCACGACCAGACTTATTAGATGTATTAACAGTCTTAATTTTGTTCTATTATTGTGTTTGTTGTAACAAATTTCTATACAACTGTATAATTGTTTTTGTATTAGCTGTAAAAAAATTATAATTTTGATTTATATTTAATCTTTGAAAAATTGAGTTTTTAAAATTTTTGCTATTATCTCAAAATTAAAATACTAACAAAAAAGTTAATTTTTAAAATATTTTGAAGTAAATTCTGTAGTTTTTGATCATTTAAATCTTTATTGAAATTTTTTAAGGTTTTGTCAATCTACAACTAAGCCTACAGGATAATTATGCTTTATTGAATTTTTCTGAAAATTTTTTTTTTACTTTTGAACCTTTAGTCCTTTACCTAGTTGCTGCTGGTGTGTTGTATAATCAAAAATGTAAAAGACATAAAAGATAGTGGAGTATAAGTGTCTATTAATAATTATTGAGATAACTTGTTTTTTTATAAATGTTTTGGAGCTGTACTAAGACAGTGGAGTATAAGTGTCTATTAATAATTATTGAGATAATTTGTTTTTTTATAAATGTTTTGAAGCTGTACTATGACACACCGCCTTTGCACTACAGCTAAAATGATTGAAGACTATTGAACAAACAATTTAGCAAATCAAAGGAAGGAAAACTAGCAACTACCATCTAGATTTGCCGACTTAAAAAAACTCAACTTTTTTTTGTAGCGTTATATAAAAAAATTTAGTCTACTAAAACCAAAACAACATAAAAGTAAGAATTGATTAAGCAGTTAATTCAGTCACCAACAACATGGCTTAACTCATCCATTAAAAAATAGAAAGAACATAAAAGCTACTTTAAACATATTTTTTTTAAATATTTTATACCTTTATTTATTTGCTCTTTACTTATAATTTTTTTTAAATTTTCGCTAATTTTTTACTATCTTTTATGTTAACAATTTTAATCTCACAGCGCATTATTTACGGCTAAATACTTATAAAGCCAATTTCCATAATCTATTTTAAAAAAAAAATTGAATAACTTTACATTCCATATACTTTAATAAAAAAAATAAAGTTTTTAGTAATTTTGCTAACTCAAAACAATTATCCAGTTCTATCCAATTATTAACAATTGTATAGTAATGAACACGGCCAACAATACGCAAAGAAATTGAAAAGGAAATGTTTTGTTTAAAAAAGAAAAGTAGACTTTGTCTCTGGAAAATTAAGTTTAAACTAACTCTAAAGAAACAAAATTACTAGTAAGTTAATAGCAAAGACATAAGAGATCAATAATTTCCACACCCTGAATATGCAAATCCATTTCTCAATTTCATTTGATGGATAAACATGTATGCACAATAATAATATCAATTTCAAAATTAACAATATTCAAAATAGTTAAATATCATTTTTTGACAAATGCTTTTTATTTTACATCCTGATTTGAATTTCCAGATATCAAACACATTAAACATTAATATCCAAAAATGTTGATGACACTTAAGCGCAGCAACGATTTTTGCTAAAAAGAGAAAACTTTCTCTCATCGAAAACTCGTTAGACAATCGAATTAGAACAAGGCGCAGCATAACATTTTGCGTTTTATTTACATAAACATTTCATTTCCATTTCCGAGTATTAATTAACGTAAAGCCCTGTGTTCTATAAAATATGCGTCGACGAGAGGCAAAAACAACAAGCAGCAGTCAGTCGTTCATCTTTCAACATTTGGTGAAAACTTTATTTCTACTCGCAATGAACAACAGAAAACACAATTTCTCTGGATGTAGACAAATGTTTGCATAAAATGTTTTTAAGTTGAAGTTTGCGATAATGTTACTCACCCGTACCTCTATTAATCTTATTGCCAATCTGTTGTTTAAACAATATATATTGTTTAATAAATAATTCTTGGTCTTTCTTATAGGTAACAATAAAAACCATAAAAAATATTGTTGTGGTTAACAGCAGTTTGCAAGTTAATTACCACTGTTCGAATATTAAAAATTAGATATTGTACAGGATTTCTATAGCTTTTTAAATTTTCACGATGACTGTTCACATTAAAACCCAAATATTTTGAATATAAGAAACAATGTGTAGCATATTGTGCCATCATTAAAACTAATCGTTTTGCCTATAGGTTAGAAGCCAATTATAATTTTATTAACCAGTTTATTTTAGATACTTCGAAATTAAACCAAAATCATAAAAACTGTTTTTTTCTCAAGCGGTTATAAATGTAAACAATGTGTACCTCATTTTCGGTACGAAAGTGAAGCTTTTTTACCTTAGTGTGAAAGCAAATCACAAAATTTAAAAATCAATAAAAAAACGCAATTACGTGATTTTTAAGGGAGTTCAGTACAGTGTCATCATAAAATGTGCGTGATTCACGTTATTGTACCTCAACTGAGTAATTACGCATTGTTAACACTTTTAACCAATTAGACATAAAAAAAAAAATTTATAACGAAGTTGTGCCGGCAGGAAAACAATAGTATTCAAACCATCGTAAAAAACTACTCTTGCAGACCGCGGTCAAAGTTTATAGACCAAAGTTTGTAAACTTGTCCTGCCGTCTGCAAGAAAGCACTTTTTTATATGTCAAACCATGCCATATAAAATCGTCACTTTCATAATAGTTACTTGTTAATGCCCATACGCCCTATAATAGCTTTTCACAATATTATCTCAAACTATGTGGTTCAGTAACTTCGTTGGAATGTAGTGAAAAGGTAATGAAGTATGTGTTCAAAGTGTCTTAGGGTATGACAGACCTCATCTTAACATTGCTGTAAGATTTGTGAACAAAAAGTGAGTTTTTATATTCTTGTCATCATAGCATTGATAAATAATAATTCATTCAAGTGGTTTTTCTATTCTATTTTAACTAGGTCTGAAACTAACAAACATAAAGTTTACGCCGAAAAATGACTGTTATTTGAAACAAAAACCAAGAACCACGTAGTTTTTTTTATGTGTATAACCTCATAACTTTTTTCTCGGTGAACCGATTTTGATGATCAGTTTTTTGTTGTAAAGCTGTTGCTTTACATTTGGTTCCATTTAAATTTGATCAAGATATGATCAGAAGTTTTCAAATTATTCTCATTATTGCTTTTTTTGACATATATTTTTAACACTTACTTTATTGCTTAACCTTACTTATTGATTATAAAAATTTGAGAAAAATTAAAAAAATATATTTCAATTACAATTTATGTGTTTGATAATGCACTACAATATTAAGAAAAATGTGTCCTTGGTAAATTTTACTTATATAAGCGCAAATCATAAACAAAATTTATATACAGTAGTATCAATTAATTGAATATTAAGCAAACAGTAGATTTTCTATTTTGAGATAAATGTTTCTCTCTTTCTTCGTATTTAACAAAATAAAAGAACCCAGTTTAAAAAATAAAGAAATGCACTAAAAAGTATAAAATAATGCTTAAAAAACAATCAAATTATTTGGACACTATAATGTACAATTATTGTTATTGTTGATGTCAGTCAGGGTAGGTTTGTATGAGGTTGTATATATTATGATTAGTATATATCATATACATATTGATCATAATATATTATAATATACTAATCATAATATTAGCATACACAATTTTTAAATTAACGGCTGATTCTACCTTGATAATAAAATTAATTGTACATTATAGTATCTAAATAAATTGATTGCTTTTTAAGCATACAAGTTTACGCAATTATTTTATACTTTTTAGTGCATCTTTTAATTTTCTGAAGATGGCGCTTTCTTTTTTTTTGGTTAAACATTTTTTTTTTATTATTTATACATTCATTCATGTATTTTTTTTTACACAAGTAGGATGTGTAAAATATTTGCTATTATTTTAATAACAAAATAAATTTTATTATTTTTTCTTCTTTAATTTGTTAGTGTATTAGTTGGTTACTACTTTTTTATCTTAATAAAAATCAAGTAAATAAATGGTTACTATTTTTGTTAATTTTTTTATGTTGGGAAATGCCAGGCCCCACCTTACCACTGCCGCCAAAATTGTTCTCTTTACCAACGCCAGGTTAATTAAGAATACCCTATTACAAATAAAAAAACACTTATATGAAACTTTATAATAATAACTAGGTAGCATTCAATGCTGAAACGACATGCTTTGGAATGTTATAAAAAATCACTCATTTACACAGATTTGTTTATTAAAATGGTAAATGTAAGCAATCAAATTATTTAACGTGACATTGGAAAAAGTTGAACATCAGAACTTGAATCGTAGAAACACTGAGAAAAAAACTTATAATCTCATACCAAATATGTTAACAATGATTTTACAATAAACTTCTACATAATCAATTAATTTATTATAGATGAAAAAACTAAATAAAATTAATAATCATAATCAGTAAATCATAAGTATAAATACAATATTGATTTTTCAACCAAATTTAACATTTTTATTTAAAAGAGATTACTAGATTTAAAACATGCATGGTCGGTTTTACAAAGCGTTGTCAAATTTTAGCATTGTGTTGAATATTGTTAAACAATGTAAATATTGTTGAACAATGTTAAAATAGATTTGGGTGTGATAAAACTTTGATTCTGATGTTAATGTTGAATTCAACACAATTTAAGCTAACACGTTGTCAAATCCGTTGTTAAAGTAAAAATTGGTTTCACAAAGCTTTGTTACGATTTAACACGTTGTTAAATGTCTTGGTAAACTAATTAAAGCTCTGGCCGTTGTTAAATTAACATTCCAAAAAAATGTCCAAGTAAAGTTGAAAGAAAATTGACGAAAAACGTTAAATAGGTCTATTTATATTAAAAATTGTTGACATTATATATAAATTTGCCTGTTCATTAGTGTACCTAATGAACAATATCAGATTCTCAGACATTGCTTTTTTATTTGAAGTTAGACCTGTCTTTTTTATTTTTCTTATTATTATAGGTCTTTTTATTCTTTATTATATAATATATAGAATCTCTACAAAAATAAAATATGATTTCAACAAATCTATTAATATTGTTATGAGTATAATTATTTTTCCCACTTGGCCACAGAGTTCATAAAGACACAACGGTCTTGCTCTGTGAAATTTTTCCGTTTACCCGCTTGCGAATTATTATCCTTCTTCACAATTACGATTTAATTAAAATAAATAATCAACAAATAATTTTTTAGAGTTAGGTGTGACAAAAGACGACGACGAAAGATAGAGCCCCACAGTATAGCCCCAAATTAATAACTTTTAATTTTTGTATTTGACATTGTCAGGGAAGAAAAACTTCAAAGATAAGGAAAAACTTTTATTCAATTTATTTATGTATTTAGTAAAGTGGGCAGCGTTCAACTAACTGGAATTTACGAAGCTGGCCTAATTATACATGCTTTGCATAATGCTGTTCTTCCCCGTTCTTCCTATATGAGAACAGTCTAGACCCTGTGGCGCCAGATAAGACAATCACACAGATAAAATTGTTTTATTATTTCGTATATATTCCAACAGACATTTGATTTTACAGATGACAGGTATTTTTGTTAAATGACATAAGGTTCTAGAAGTTTATTTTCAACATTACAGATTTTGTGAGATAACACGTTGTTAGTAAACAACGTGTGAAATTCTTTGTGGAACCAGTTCTTATTTTAACAACGTGTTAAAGTTAACACAATGTTAGCTAGAAACGTGTTAGCAAAATTTCAACAACGCTTTGTGAAACCGGCGTTCAAGGTTTAAATTGAATAAACTGTTTAATTTTATTACTTAACAAAAAGGTTGTAGTTTTTTTGTATTTTTATTTAAGAGCTATCATAGTTATAAACTGTACAAACAAGCAATAGTTATGGGTAATTATAAAATTTATATTTTTTCTGCATGATTTACAAAATGTTTAATAACATGAGAATATATTTTGTGATTGTTATCACTATTATTAACCGGTATTGTAAACAACAACATTTTCCGCTATAAGTTGAAAATAGAAAAATGTAAATAAATTTTAAGCTTTCTGTACCAAACTTAAATTGAGCCACGTAAAACTTTTCACATTCTATGTAATATACTCGTATTTCAATTTTTTTAAGGTCTGCTGGTTTGATTTTTAAGAGTTTTGACTCAAATAAATAATAAATGTCTTAATATTTAAAGAGTTTGAGTACATTTTCAAATCACTTGCCTAAGTTTGATTCAAAAAGTATTAGGGTCATATTAAATTATTGTAACCTTGCAAAAAAAAAGGTGTCTTTCTTTTAGAAACATACCTAAAATTTTCGTTTTTTATCATTTCGCTAAGTTCTTCGTCATTAAACTTGTTAATTTTAATTTTTAAATAGTTTTCTAGTAATGCTCCTCAAGTCTGAGGAGCATTACAATAAAGAATACAAGGTATTTAATGAATGGCGGCGGCAACATGAAGTGAAAATAATTGATGAGGAAGCTATGAGTTCCGTAAAAATTCTACCGTACCGTAATAATGTGTTTTACTATCGACTACACCATACCGTAAAACCCAATATTACAGTACAGTATGAAATAAACAACATTTTCCTGCTTATTTACGCGCAGGAAAATTAAGTTTTCCGGACTAGTACTGTAAAAACTTTACAAGACGCAAAATAAAAAAGATACCCTAGTAACTATAGTTGCCAACAAAATTGACAAGCTTGATTTTTGTGGAATTCGTCAAAAAAAATTCTAAAATTTGTAAATTTCGTCTTTTTTTACGATTTACGGAAAAATTTAATACAAAATACGTCAGTAAAACCTCTTACTTGACTCGGAGCATTAAAATACTCGGCTCAAAGTGCCTCGTATTTCAATTTAGCTCCTCTTCAGTAATGTGAAAATTTCATGACTTTTATGTAAATAACTATAAAATTAATGTAATACTACGCAAAGTAATATTACGTCTTATATCATTTGTCAATATTACCTATTATATTAAAAACGTGCTTATTGGTATAAATAAAAAAGTTTTGTTAATATCCCATTGCCTGGAATAGTCCTATATGCATGCATCTGTAATAGGCAGAAAATTTGTAAAATATTAATTTTTTTCGTAAAATAAGAAAACAATTTCAACAATTTTTTATTATCTTCATAAGTTAAATTTAGACGTAGAACAATATTTGTCAAATAATTTTGATTCTATTGCTACTAAGGATTGTTTTTTTGAAATTTAATTTACCAAGGTTACAAAATAAGTATTGCAAAAAGTAAAGAATTTGCATAATTGTACAATTACTTATTATTTTTATGTTTGAAATGTTTTTGCTTGTTGTTGTTGTGCGCTTGTAATGATTGATTTAGTAAGATTCATATGTGATGAACCATTGAATAATGGAGCGCACAAACGTAACACATCTTGGCAAATTTATCTTTAAATGTGTTAATCCCTTGTTCAAATTACATATTCTGTTTAATATTAAAAAAAATTTCAGATTAGCATTATTAAATTTTTAATTATTTTTTTAGATATTTTTAAAATACGCAAATTGCTTACTAACATTAAAAAATTAGTAAATTCAATCGGTACACCACCCTGTGGCGATTGTTTTTGTCGGTTTATTACCTATCCAAACAAGCCAATGAAACGAGTCCCAAGACGTAACCGAGTTAGTTAGTTATCAAATTGTGATGAGTAATGTGGTCGATATAAAATAAACCAGCTAGCTATTGTAAAGCTGTAAAAATGAGAACATTTGCCAATATTATACTTAAAAGCGTCAATATTACAAGGAAAATAAAATAAAGTAGAAATTAAAATTGAACATTGACAAAAAAATGCTTAGTGCAAGAAAAATGTAGTCATCTCAATTCTTGCAGATTTGCATGGCAAGCAGATCTTTGCAGGTTTATCGATAAATCAATCTAATGTAAACACAAAAAACAGTATTTAATTGATATTAATATTAGTTCATAATTAAATTGTCAGTTTAAAAGAGTAAATGTTAAAGCATCCGCCTTGCAACGGTCACAATTGATATATGTCTTTGCAGATTGAGATCACAATGTTTTTCTTTTTCACTAAGTCGGTTTTTGTAGCAATTTTTGTTGTTGGTTCTGTTTTCGTTTAAATACAAATACGTTTATAAGTTTATTTGCAACATGACCTTCTTTTAATTTTTACTAAAGCGTCATGTAAATCATCGCGCTAACAATATTATAAACTAAGCACTAGAATGAATTTTAATATAAATAAAAAATCTATGCCTAAAAAAAATTTAAATGTTATAAAAAAATTTCAATAAAGACAATATACAAGTAATAAGACACTTTCCGAAAGATGTCAATATTTCAATTATATAAGTAACTAGCTGACCTAACTAGCTGAGCTAACTTCGTACCGCCTTAGCGTAATTTTGATGCACTACTTTATTTTGTATAGCTGACCTATACGCATCCTTATGTATGCGTACCTATTCAATTTGAACTGGAACCTATAATATCCTTAATATAAAAATGAATACCTATTTCCCTGGTCTCGTCATACCCGAGAAGGACTTTACTAATTTTATTAAATATTGGCCCCCCAGTGCTCCCTCCACCCCGCCCGCCGCGATGCCCGGCGTGCTTTTCAGACTGCATCGCAAACAACGGCCACGGCGCTATGGCGGTTTTGTTTACTGTTTGAATTTTTTAATTCGTAATATCTTTTGAATGGAAAGTCCAATTTAAATAATTTAAAAACTATTTTATAGGTGGTTAAATGGTCTTGACCATAAAATAATTTATTTGAATAAGGATTAATATAAACACATAAATAGCATGGTTTAAATTTGGTTAGCATTTTCATTAATGTTTAGAATGAAAAAACTTGTTGTAGTGACATAACTACAATAGTTGGACATATGCTACCGCGGAGTTTTTTGTAGACATTATGATGTTCTTCAATATTGTTGTACATTATTTTGTTATCGCTAATAGTTTCGGCAGCGCATTCAACGAAAGACATTTTAAGACTCATTTTTCTACACCTTCGGTTACATTGTTCAAATTTTACCAAGGATCCCTAATTTTTTTCAAAATGAAATGTAGCCTATGTCAAATAGGAAGAATGTAGCATTCTATTGGTGAAAGAATTTCTTAAATCGGCCCAGTACTTTTTGAGCCTATTCATTACAAACATACAAATCTTTCCTCTTTATAATATTAGTGTAGATTTAATATTCATCTTAGTTTCCTAAATATTATTAATAAATGCCTGCTTTTTAATTTTAAAACAAAACAAACTCTTTTTAAGGTTTAATACATACTTTATTATCATAAAATGTGTTTGGTTTTTATTGCTAAAATAACAATCTAAACGTATTTAAAAGCCGAAGCGTGATGAAATATAATAATGCCTTTTGAATGGAAAGCGACGTTCAAATTAATTCTATATTAGCACGTCTTCAGCGGAACACGTCTTTCTGCAAAACCGCATGTATCTTCTATTTAGACATTTCACTAGTTTAAAATACTGACTGTTTTTTTGAATTATTTATTTAAGTATATAAAAAAATCACATATATTATTAATAAACAATTGATTTACTTTACTTTTGTCTTTACACAGATTAATCCTGCCTAATTGAGATATAAAATATAACAATGTATTTTAAATTTCAAACCACATAAACGGTAAACGTACTGAAAACTCCAAAAAAGTAGATATAATAATTATGATTTCCGCTTTTTAAGCATGTTTTCAAAACTTCTATGATTTCAAATTATAATTTGATCGTATTACTTGTCGGCGTGTCTCTATAGAATGTTAGATACTTACCGTGAACCCGCTAACAGAATTTCAATTAAGACTAACCACAAGTTTTTGAAGTTCGATTTTCTTTTTAGAATTTTTCTAGAAGCCATACTAATGACTGCAAATTCTATTTAATTCTAGAG
Source organism: Lagria hirta (assembly GCA_947359425.1). Classification (NCBI taxonomy): domain Eukaryota; kingdom Metazoa; phylum Arthropoda; class Insecta; order Coleoptera; family Tenebrionidae; genus Lagria; species Lagria hirta. The sequence continues at coordinate 29,853,314 of OX375795.1, read as the reverse complement.
ATATCATTGCTAGTCGTATCGCAACAAGTTAATGATTTAAAGAATTAAACTTTTATCTAAAAAGATCGCCAGCATTAACCAGGTTAGATATACTTGTAGCAACATGTAATGTGTATTAAATCAGTTAAATCTGTATTTATCAAAAAACACGACTCTATTCATTGAATGCACCGTTTTAGAAACAAAATGGTATAAATTTGGTTACTCATCAAAGTCAGTCTTAAGCATGCGCAGTTTGATAACTCCAGTTGAACATTTTTTTATTAATTTTGTGACATACCTATCTTGAGTTAACAAACCCTACTTAGAATATTCAAATAATTTTCTGAACTATAAGTTTATTTGAGATTTACTTTATTTTTCAAGTGTACATACTGAATTACAAACTTGCATTCTAGATTAGCTTAAAAATGTTTTAATGTATGCACTTGAATCTAAACAAAATGCACTTAAATCTAAACAAATCAAATCATTGGTTCCTGAAGTTTCAATTTCTAGAATTAATATATATTTTTTTAAAACAATCATTAAAAATTGACATTAAATAATTTTTTGTGCAAACTTTTGCTACCGCGTTTTTAAGAGACCACAAATTAACACTAATTAATCAGTCGTCTGAAATTTTTTGTAAATAATGAATTGTGGCATGTGCACGGTGTAGAGTCGCACCATCCTGCGGAACCAGCCTTCAGATGATTATCTGTCATCGAGCTGATTTATGAATTGTTCTAAAAAATTTCCATTTCGTTCACCATTTATTGTTGTGTCAAAAAATATGAAAGATATCAATCGTCTTCGAGAAATGCCACTCAAATACCAATCTTTTGGGAGTGTAAACCTCTTTCTACAAATTCATGTAAATTTTGGTAACACTATATTCTTGTATTTTGTGAATTTACAAAACCATCCAATTGAATCCAAGCTTCACCACTGAAAAAAATTACATCTATTTGTCATTTGTCAATGATTAGTGCGCTCAAACTATTGACAATACTCCATTCGTTATCAAGGGGCTGTAGCTGTTGCAAAATTTTAACTTTGTAGAGGTACATTCTAATGTTTCTAATCACATGTACCCAAGCTTATGTCAACTTGCTTATTTAACCGCCTCAAAAAAATTAAAGAATTCGCTTTGATAATTTACTTACTTTCTGAATAGTAAACTAAAGAATGAACTAATTTTAGACTTCCTAGTTAGACTTTAACAACGCATCGTAAATCTTTAAAATAATTAACTTGAATACATTTATACACTTTGTGTTAATCAAGATTATTGCGCTGTGAATACTTAGCCTGCATTTCTTGAAGACATAGATTAATCAAATACTCCCAGTATTTGATTAATCCATGATTAATCCCTTCATTATATTTCGAAAATAACAGAGACCATTATTATCTGTTGAGAATGTCTATACGGAGATAACTGACTTTATCATTCTTAGGTTAAATATTAGCAATCTTAAGATTGGAATATTTTTTATTCCGTTTGGAAATGAACAAAATTTTTATAATTTGCATAATACTGCATAAAATTGCATAAATTGTCTTCATCAATAAGATTTTACGTTTGGTAAAATCACCCACCAAATTTATTATGAAATCTTTTTTTTGCTGATGTTACAAATAAGCAGATCTATTAGATAGAAACATTTGAATGTATTAAAAAATGGCAAAAAAATTTTAGTTAAACAAGTATAAGCTTAATCAAGATTTATTACTACTGGCTTCCCAGTGAAAATTTAATCATACTAAACTGGCTTATACAAAAATGTTAAAAAAAAATGTTTATTTCTGAAAGCAATTAGATAGCAAAAATGTTATAAAAGGTGTGCAACAACGTACAATTGTACATATTAGTTGGAATACGTTTAATATAGAAAATAGATTATTGTTTAATATTTGAAGGTAACTGTAGAGTTATCTTCTAATATTTGAAGGTAACTGTAGAGTTGGTATTATTAATGCTTACAAAAAAGCAAAATTAAGCAAAAAATTGAATAGTTATGCAACGTGCCGACATTTCTTGTCCTTGTTTTTCTGAGGTTTACTCGCAAAAAAACAAAATAGTGATTTTTTTAGAGTTATTTAATAATAGTAAATTCTAAATAGATCTAGTAATTCACACATTTTCCATATTCACTGCTGTTAGAAGTCTGCTGCCAATGTAAAATAAAAAATTATAAAACTAAAAAACGTCAATTCAACATTTGTGCAAGTTCGTTAAAATAAGGACTAATGTCTTATACGAAAAAGAAATTTTTACACAATATTTTATTAGGTGATGAATGCATGGTAAAAACATTAGACGGTACAAGATGGTTTTTTTTCTGTAATAATTGTATGCGTTGCTTTAAAAATGCATGTTCAGACCTGCCCTATGATGAATCAAGCACCGTATTTATACATATTAAATTTGGTCTTTACTAGCTTCTCTATTTATTCTAGATAAACACTGGTAATGCACTATATCTACTGCATCTAATGATGGAAATTAGATTTGCGCGCTGTACATCTGGAGTGTAAGATTATTTTATCTTTACGTGTTACGCTTAATGTGAAAAAACTTAAAAAGAAAAAAACCGATCATTTGCAATTAGTAAAAAAGAATTCCATTAAGTCATCAACAGACCTTTGATAATAGGGTGAAGAGTACAGTGATTGGAGCTGATACAGATATTGGCACTTCAATTTTTAAACTAAAATAATAAGAAATTATTAATTCTATAATATGTTCACGTTAAAGATGAAGCCAGAATAAACACTATCACGTGCGGTTTACGTGATTTCCCACCACAACAAGCGTGTCTGTTTTTAAAGGGCTGTCTTCAAGGAGTGCATGTTCTTCATGTTATACGTTTCTCACATCATAACCGAACTATAACTTCAAAATACTTACTCAGGCCCTGTCTCGTCACTTAAGCTACGCCTTTATCTGATTCTTCTATCCAATAATTTCTATACCATCCCACCATGAGACACCAAACACGAGGTGATCATGCAGTGTTGTTTGTTTATTCCAGCTTCATCTTTAACGTAAATATACACTAGGGACATCCCTTTTTATACAATTTGTAGCCTCATATTTAGATGTTAGATTTCAGAAATTTGTAATTTTTGATGATGGCAGCAAAATGTTTTACAGCCACTTTCGTGAATGACAGAAGTGAATTTGTAAAATCCTAGTTCTTACGGGTTTCATAAGAAAGTGAATAATTTTTGCTATTAATCATTGACTTAAACCTAATTATCAAAACATAACATCATTAGTTTATGTTTTATCACTCATAAAATCCAAATATGTACTATTTTTTTTAATTGTCAGTGTGCCAATAACTATCCCCTTTAACTTTAAAAAAACAATAGTTGGCGTTGGATGCCAACAACTGTAATTTTGTTTGTAATACAGAATTATAGTGATGTTTGTATTCCTATCTTTGTTTTATACATTGTGAGTAGTAATACCTAGAATATAAGATAAAAAAAACTCTAGTAAACAGTAGTAGACACGGTGCCAAGTAAAGCTATTACTGCCATTCAAAATTATATGTCAAAAAAGCGGCAGCTCGTCAGTTTGGTGATCCAAGATTGACTTTACAATTTAGAGTTAGTAACTGAATCACCAGTAACACCAGTAAGAAAAGATAAAAGACAAATTGAAAGAATACGATAGCGGTTTGAGAAGAAGATAAGAAAAAAAACAGCAGACCGAAAAAGAAACAAAAAGCGATCAAAATTTTTAAGTGAAAAATAAATAAAAAACTAAGTAAATTGATGTGTGGAAAAAAAAACAAACTCTAAAAAAAAGTGCTCAAAGCCAGCAAAATAGTCAAAAATTAATGAAGAGACAAACGATCACTGAAGAGAAATGATAAAATTAATACTTTTTTGTGCGTTAGTTTTAAAATTTTTGAAGAAATACAGCAGCCAAACAATTTGCGACATCACAAATAAATAATACAGGCAATTCAAGCTCAGAAGACAATAAAAAATTTTTATCAAATTTATGACATTAACCTCACAATAACTGGACTTTGTTGCACATGTGTAAATGATCTAACAAAAACAATGGTAGGTGTTAAATGTTGTTTTTTTGTGTTAGATGTTACCGGAATAATTGTTTGAAAAAATATTAATCAGCGGCTTCTGAGTCTAATATGTTTGTTTGTAATTCATGTCAAATTGAATATAAAAAATAATTAAAACCATGTTTATAATCGTATTTTGTTTTTTTTATACCACTAAGTTGATATTATGTTATTTATGAAAAGTACTGTTTCTAGTATTCTAAAAAAGACCTAGATAATTCTTTGTAAGCGTTAATTATATTCAAACGCGCACTGCCAATAACTATAAAATAAGAGTGTCTAAGAAATAATAGGTATTATTAAGAAATTGCGATGATAGCGCTCTAAAAGTGCTAATTTTCAACTACACCGGATACTGCCGCCGACAAACGTGTATCATATTAAGTAGTTGTAGAACAAATGCAATCAAAAACTTACATCACCTGAAAAAATCTCAAAAATTGATGCGTTTGATAACAAAAAAGAGTTGTAAGTAGTTGTAGCAAAGAGAGAAAGCAAACAAAAGTTCAGTTACCTCAACAAATGAAAAAAATCTTAATCAAAATACAAAATTGAACAAAAATTTTAAATCGAAACTATCAACCGGATTCGAATAAAACCCCAACTGCTCTTCATTTTACAAGGTTTTTAAAACTAACACAAAAGTAGAAGTAATAAGCAAATTCGCTGAATTTGCGTGTTTACTGTTAATGGTGTCTTTAAATGGAATTTACATCTTGTGCCAGTACTGACATAAGCCCTTCCAATGTTTTTTCATATACAGTGAGAACGCGTGGGTTAAAACAAATTTATATAAAATTCAGGTGTTGGTTTTTTGAAAGAACTCTCGAACACCTGTGGCTGGATTTTTTGTATTTTGGCCCTAATTCTATTTTTTCCTTTCTCTATATTTTCCGGCTTTTTGAAATTGACTTTAGATTTCACAAAACTCCAAAGATAAAAATTTAGGGGGGGGGCTAGACCTGAAGACCTAGCTGGTCATTCGATATTACCTCTCCTTCCAACCTATCTATTTGAGAAAACATAGTCAAGATAATCCTGCACCGCAAATAGTGCGGAGGCGCTCCATCCTGTTGAAACCTTATCGAATCTGGCCCAAAATTGGAATGCTCACAAGTTGGGTAAAGATTTGTTAAGCTAGGTATTATGTCATTTTGTAACAGGTTTAAACACTTTTTTGAGATAAGTGTAACCTTAATAAAAAAAAACCGACAAGTGAAGTACTCACAACTCTGGCCCATACGTTTACTTTCTGTAGAATTATTTAGAAAAATTCTACTCTACGGTCCATTTATCTTCAATACGTTCCTGAACTAAATGAACTTTGTATGAGTGCCACTTATTTCTATTCAAGCGATTTAGAACAGAAGATTTACTTATTGACTGTTCTGCGGCTTTTTGCTTAGTGGATTTGAGAATATTTTATTGTAAATTGAATTACGTATAATTTACTTATTGTACATTCAATTATGTGTCTTCTGCAAGTGGTAGAAAGTTGGTTTTGTAATTGACTCTTAAGTGGTCATTGAACAACCGATCGTATAATAGGTCGTTTTGGGTAGTTATTTACTAAATTTTAGAAAAAAAACACAATTTATAATTAAAGTAATTGAATTCCTGGGGAGTGATTCATTATAAAAACGCAAACTTTAGCTTGTGTTGGAGTTCTGTTCAAACCATTATCAAAATTTTTATTTGCTGCTTTTTAGTTAAACACGCGATACTTTGAAACTTTGCAACTGCACTTGACAATTATTTATTTGCAGTTAAATTATCGTATTGTTTTTATGGAAATACACAAGAGTCAATCCATGCGACTAAAAGCCGCTATCAATCAAAATACCAAACGTAAATAAATAGGTCCAAACAAACAAAATACATTGTACATGGAAATTTCTTAGAATTTAATGCAGAACTTTAAAATAAAATAAAAAACAAATGTTTTTATATGAAAAAATAAAGTTGATGGTCGCAATTTATTTCTGGCTTACATAAAATCGACGTGTCTGAGGAGCATTTTTCCACAAAAAACTTACACCTGAATTTTATATAAATTTGTTCCAACCCTCGCGTCCTCACTCTATAATATAAAAAAATTTCTAAAGATTTCTCTCTTATTTGGAAAATCTTGATCATATGACAAAAGGTTTGTTGCTTGGCAACAATCATGAGACCCGAAAGGTTTTTCAAGCAACAAACTTTGCGTCTATTATGATTAAAATTTTTTGTAAAAGTAAGAAGTTGAGCTGTTTTTATCTAGACAAATTTCCAAATCGAACATTTAGGAGAAGCAAGAAAACAAATTTGTTAGGTAAGTAATTAATTAAGGAAAAGTACAATTTTTTATCACACAATTCGCAAGCTTGAAACTAGAGTCAGAAGAACAGACAATGTTAGAAGCTGCAGGTGCATGAATCATTGATGCTTACTGACGATGGTGACCTAATTTTGTTTACAATATTTAAATGAACTTCCATCGCTTGCCATCTCTTGTTTAAAATATTGTGTCAAACATAATACTTCTTTGTTGTCTCGCCAAGCAAGTTCTAAATTTGCAACCAGAAAGAACTTTATCTGCAGCTCTTCCAGAGTTTCTTCGTCTTAGTTTTTTATTATTTTGTTAAGATAGTTAAGTTTCTCGATACTCAAAGCAGCCGCAGTCTTCTTACGTTTTCTAGGTTGATGCTGAAGGAGCTTCTCTTTGCATTTTTTGCATTCTTTGTGGTTTGGAATTCAACATCAGTCAACGGATTGAAAGTTTAATTGTACTCACTATAATATTTCTATTGTATTCCAAATTGTTTTTACGCTGTAGTCTTTATATTCTTCTATGTTCATTTTTTGCATAGTTACTGTCCAGATTCTTGAAATATTCGTCAACTCTTGCGTAGAAGCATCTTTTTCTAATTTGTAATTTATAACTTTGCAAAACTAATTTCAAATAGATTTTTGAAGATTGATGGTATTTTGAGGTTTCTGTTTATTGATTAATTCAGCAATTTCATCTTCAGATTTGATTTCAAACCGATTTTCTCGATTTATTTTGAGATACTTTTGTAAAACGTCAGTTTCTTTGTGTTTTAAATCAGATATTTATTTCACATAAGAACATAAACAAATGCGTTACTAACGCAATTTTTTGCCGGAAGGATACGCTTTTTTCACAGGAAGACGCAGTTTTGACAACGACGTATTATTTTTGCGAGATTTGTAACGCTATTGGCTGGTATCTACGGTTTTTATAATGTGCGGGAGTATATCTTTAAAACACAATAGTTTCAGATTAATATTCAGATTAATAATAACTAAAAATAGTCGGGTAAAGTAAAATACATTGCCGCACATTCACTAAGAAATTTAAAATTGCAACAATCATGCACTTAGTTGGGTTAAATATTTAGTATCTAAGAAATAAAACGAAGTTAATTATTGGAGATGCTGGAATGTCTTCAGTTAGTTGCAATTACAGAACACTGGCTTTATTCCAATAAGCCTATATTTCTTATAAATACAGTGTAATTAATCACGTAGTATTCTTACAAAACTTAATTTCCACACAGAGGTGCCCTTTTTTGTACATAATCTCTATATTATTTACATTCATAAATCTTTGTAGCCAAAGTCAAGAGTGAAAGACTGAAATCATTATAAATTTCTTCAATTTACATATTTATGCATGTTTGTTCGCTTGCTAGAATAACCAATAATTCACTCATGTCTCATGTTCATTCATCGAACACTCAGTTACTGATTTCACTCTATTGGATGAATTTGCCACTGTCTTTAATTTGTGTCTGTCTGATCATAAGTTCATATTTTCTGAAGTTTTGTTGAGGTTTAATTTTTTTAATTTGATATATAGACTTGTTAAGAGAGATCAAGTGAAGTATTTTTGTTTGAGAAATCAAAATCGGTTTGGTTGAATGTGTATTATAGTGATTAGAGTTTTTCAAGAGATAATGTTGACTGTAATTTTTTACGGTGAAAGAAGTTGCTAATACATTTTTCCTAACAAGTAGTTTTTTTAATTATCTTGTTCAGTTATAGTTATTCTGCTTTATAAAAAAAGTAAAAGTAGTATTTTATACACTAATTGCTAAAAAATAAAAAAAATTGAAAAATCAATTTAGGTCAGACTAAAAGCAGTATTTCTAAATTCCATATTTATTTTTCTGTATGTAAAATAAACACAATAACGTCATTTCTTCTTGATAATTTTCATTCATTAACAACAAGCTATTTACAGTCTTTGCTTTTTGCGACTTTGTAATGGCTTTTACGACCGGTTTTGTTTGCCATGATATCCATCAAACACTTTTTTGAATTGTCTACTAACTCTTACTTCCATTACCTACTAGAAACGGAGCTGTAAATATCTATTTTAGTTCAAAATTTAGTTAACTAAAATTTGGTGTTTGGTAGCTTAAAATTATTGTGTACTTTGTAGAACTCTATGCTATGCAATTGTGTGATTGTCGTGAGTTTACATTACCTACAAAACAAAAAACAACTGTTTTTTCATATTTAAAATTATATGTTTAGAGAATGTTATAGGAATTTTGCTTTTAGCAACAAAATTAAATTTTTTTGTGAATAGCATAATTAAGGTAAGTTATAGTGAAATATTAACATCTTTCGAAAAAAACCGTGTCGAAACGTTTGATAAAATTGTCGACGTTTTACACTCCATCGGTGGAGGCGTTCTCGGTTCTTCGCTTTTAGCGCCTCTACAATAAGTTTTGCCTCTAGCGTGGTTCAGACGTTGAGTTACCGTGCTTATTTCCACTTTTATTTTCCTGTCCTGATAACGCCTCTACCGATAAAATGCGAAACGTCGACAATGTTATCAAACTTTTCGACACGGTCTTTTTCGAAAAATGTCATTATGAATCCGGGCCGTGAAAGTATTTTTTTTTAAATGGTTATTTTATGGTTTTGAGATACCGACAAAGAGGTTTTTTTATAATTTGGTTAAAAACTCATAAAAATGCAGTGAGATTCAAATGTTTATAATCTCATTATTTTCCTACTCTTGCAATTGAAGGGATGTAACGTATGTTGTAACATTTTGAAGACAGAATCTCAAGGCTATGTCTCAGAAAGAGACGTACCTAAAAATTAGTCTTTTATTGACGGTAATAATCTAAACAAAACGATATTGAGTTAAACACTTTTTTGTTTACACAAGTTGAAATATAAAGGCACAAAAGATAAAAAACCGTTTTTTTAGCTTTTAGAAGCTTTAATTTTGACAAAATTATCAAAATCGTACTAAACCTACGTATTTCTTCTAAAACTTTACATAAAGCTCTTACTCTGTATTCTATACATACCTAGTAACAAGGCTTCAGTCTTTGTATATATCTTATTTATTTTACTCTCATTCAAGGCCTTTTCGGTTTTGAACAATAATTTTTATAAACCATGATCTCGTATTTGATAAACTATTACGTGATTATTGAAAACGGTTTATTATACGGTGGGATCAAAAAGTCTTTCTATCAAGCTGGCGTTGGAATTAGAATAATATGACAACGGAACACCGGTGGAAAGTTTTTAAATATTATAATGTCCAAAAAAATATTTTAAAATACTTTTAAGTGATGAATTATTTCAATGACTATTAAACTGCGGAGAAACATACGTTTTTAACTAAAACGCCTACTTGATAAAAAGACTTTTTGATTGCACCGAATTAGAAAAATGACTTCTTAGTACATACATAAAATTTAAGGATATCTGATTTTTTCACAGATTATTTTATCTCATGAAAAAATTAAAATATACACATTAAGTAATTTAATTATAATCAAACTTGTTTCTCGATTGTCATAAAATGTTTTCTTGTAAACATTAAAAATGCAAATAAAAATATTTAAACCCATAGTTGGAAAGATAAAATTTATTGCGGTTCCATTCTTCTCAAGGTTTTTGTGTGTCAACTTTAGAGAAAAATTTGCTTTAACCCGGATTTAAACAGATTGATGATATGATGTCAATTGGGGCGATAGAAAAAATTCTGTCAGCATGTATTCTTTATAAAATTTTACTAAAGCAAACAAACTGTATTACCGCAAATTTAATAAATTATTTAGGTATAAAAGAGTCTGAACACACTATACATTAGTACTCACTCAATGTCTGAAGACAAAATACTAATTGAAATCTTATTTCTTTTTTAAAGGCAGACAAAGAGCAAAACTAATATATAAATGTGCATTCTTTCAATTAAGAAGTATTTTATAATCCAAAAAACGCGGAAAACCAGCAGTCGAAACTAGTCAACAAGACAAACAATCCTTAATGTTTTTAATTTATTAGGCCTTTGCCAAACTGAAATTTAAAAATAAATTGTTATTTTAAAGCATGTTGAATTGGTTTTATAATAAAAAGAAATAATTTGTAGTTTTTGTTTTGTTAATTTATGATAGTTAATAATTATTTATAGCACTTCTAAGCAGGACTTTAAACAAAAATGCTCAACGACAGACCACGATGCTAAACTCAAGTTAAAATTTGTGCTAATTTTTTATTGCGTTGTTATCTAAAGCTAATAACACTTGATTAAATCTATAAGCAAACTTAAACATTGTTTTTACAGCTGTTTATTGGCTGTTTTACTTAAACAGCCTAGAATGTACCTATTTTTATTTGTAATTTTGCAAGGCTGTAATTGAGTAAATGCTGGAACTTTGCAGTTTTTTTATGCAAACTTTTTTTTTATTTGTAATCACAAAAAATTAAAACAAAACATATAGCACATTAATAATATGTATTATCTTCTATTAATTTTATAAATATTAAATACTTTTAATAAATAAGTTTTCTACAATACTTAAAATTTTTGTTTTTTGATTTGGACATTTTGTTTATAGTGTATAAACTGTCAATACAATGTTACCATTTGCCAAAAAGTTTTTTATTTAATCTCAAATATTTTTTCGACTATCGCGTAGTGATTATCAAAAGATGGCAAATCTTAATTTTTTTTATTTTTTAGGGAGTTCATGAGTTGGCCGGAGTCCGTCTACCTCTTCAGCCGTACTCTGGGGGACATGCGGTTTTTATGTACAGTACCGCTGCCGACGGAAATGTCACCCTTCAGCTTAAAGAATCAGATGACTTGGATAGATCAAGTTTGGCCGCAATGTTGGCGCGGCTGCAGGACGATGCTACTTTTTCAATATCCTATCAAGATACAGATATTCTTTCTGATGGTAGCATAGACGTACTCCTGGGAACTGGAACAGCAAATTCAGGTAAGCGCTTTTTCGTGTAGAATTTTGAATTGGTGTTAAAATTTGATTTGCAATATTGTGTCGCAGCCCTACTATATTTAAATTTCAATTTATATCTAAATGTATTGAAAATTTATTTTTAATTATATTACAACTTGCAATGTCTATTTTTTTTAACGATCGTTTGCCTAAGCGATGAAGCGTGTACGCAAATTTGTAAGTCTTGCTTTACATTGTAAAGTACGCTTGAACAAGTTTTGTTTAGCTTTTGTTTGTTGTTTTAATGATTAAACAGAAACTCTATGAACTTCTTATTGCGCTTTATATAAACATCTAAGAGCTTTCTGAATTTGATCAACAACTCAACTTTTGGAAATTTTGTGGTAAAACTTAGTTTAATAGGATTATTTAAAAACGGTTTTTTCTTTTTGTAAAATTGTATGTCTTGTACTTATTGTTATTAAATGAAACAAATTTGAAAAAATTGTATTTTAATTCAAGAATAAGTTATTTTGTGGTTTTGAATAAGCACATCTCACTTTTCTGTGTTAGATTTTTATATTATAATAAACGCGTCAACGCTTTAGCTTGCTTTGATTTAGTTATTTCCTATCTGTTGAAAAAACATTTTCTTACAATATTTTGAATGGTTTTAATGCAAAAAGCAATAAGTCGGTTGGAGTACTTGATATAAGAAATATTCTAGTTTAGATTTTGCTTGATAAAAATTTATCAATGAAAATTGTTGATTCGAATTACATTATTATTTTGCATTTGGCATTGATCTAAATTTTTGGTAACATCGTCTATAAAATTACTAGGCGAACGAGCGTTTGTAGCAATCCTTAAATTTTTCTGCAAAATAAGATTATATATGAAAATAAGTCACTCACAGTTCTAAAGCTATCATTAACATAAAACAAGATTATCATTGAAATAGTATTATTTTTTGTATTAACAAGCGACAAAAATTTTTTGTTTAAATTTTCTGCTTTGTTTTCTTTTTATTATTTTGTTATTATTATTACTATACTTTATTACTAGTATTTATCAGTTTTAATTGATTTTACATTTGTTTTTGATAACCAACTATTAACCTCAAGTATTAAAATTTTAAAAATAATCAAAATAAATTTTAATAATTTTGAAGCCGTGTTTACAGTACAGTCAAACACATTAATTTCAAATAATGTCAGTTTTCTACAATTTTTATTTTGTGATTAGATATTGTTATCTACAAGTCAAAAGATAATTGTAGCTTTAAGTGTTTTTTATTATTATTGTACATTATAGCTCAAATTTCAAAATAAAAAAATATATGTTCTTTTGGGAACGGGATTATCCAAAACTCCAGTAGGTATAGGCAAAACAATGATCAATTGTTTTTTAAGCAGTACTTAGAGAGAAATAATACAGAAATGTAGTATTCGAAAGAGAGCAAATTTTAACAGAAAAAAAAGTAACTTTGTAAAGAGCAGTGCGAAAAAAGTCTTTTGTTGTCTGCAGTTAATGCAGTAAATTCTTTGTCAGATTATCTTGCATCCGCGAACAGTGCTTGCCGCCGAATTTGGCATGAAAACAATTTGAAATGTTATATTGCTGTTCGTATAATTAGATTAATAACTAAGCTAAAAAATAATTTTGTTATGCAATACCAAGACAACGGCCGTGTTCATATCGTTTGTATAGTGTGGAAAATAAGTAAGGAATAAATTCAATATATCATTAGTAGTTGCGTTACAGATAAAACTAAAAAAGCATGTGGTAGGGTTAATTATAGCACATACGGGGAACGTTTCTTGAGTTCTTTTCATCAATTTTTTGGACAGCTATGACTTCATCAATATTTTTTTTAAATGGCAATCTATGTTTTTTATTCTACATGTGGGTAGAGTTTTTCATTCTGATTTCAATAGTATAAAACACTTACATAAGAAAAAAACTGAAAAAACAGCTCTACAGTTTAAATTAGTAAAATTTAAAAAAAAAAACGAGTAGTCTACTTTATCGGAATTTAAACAAAAAAGGTAAGAGATTGAAATAAAACAAAGTTGAGAAAAGCAAACAATGTGAAACATAACTAAAATATCCCTAAATTTGAAAGTAGCATTAACAAATTAGCAAAATTAACAACATGTAGTTGTTTGAATTACAAGGCCGGGAAATGGCATTTTGCAAGGCAAGTGATTTTGGGGGCCAAGGCCCTCAATAAATTTAAACTACAAGCCCTTGCAAAAGCGTTTTCGTAGGTGTGATTTACAATATTTTTTGTGCCGCTGTAAAAAAGTTATATTCATTTTTTATTGAAAAAAAATGTTTGTATATGTTGGCAGCGCTAGTAACGTTAAAAAATTTTCAATTTAAAAAATCAAGATCTTTTGCTTATTATAAAAAAATATTTTGCTTTGAAATTTCAAAAATTATTTGCGTTCTGATAAACTGAAATTGCTTACCCCAGCACACATAAACGGGTAATAGTATTACCATTGTGTATTATTATTTCATGTTTTAAAAGTAAAGAAATCATGCGACTATAGGTTATGTCTTTAGAGCATATATAATTACTTCAATGATTGTTTATAAAAAAATAACTTCTACAATTTATTCCAAAAGAAATTCATGGTAAACTGTTTGAAACTATGTAATATGTTTGGTAGTTGGGTTTATACATACTAGAATGATTAACGAGAGAACGGATCCTGAAAGCCCGTCAGGAAGCCCCGGACCCGGGCTCTTCGTAGGGCACACCAACGAATTGTTACTCACGGTGTCTTTTCCGAAAGATGTCAATATTTCAATAGATGGAATGCTATAGATCTTTGATTTATTTGATAGTTTAAAAATTAGCCAAATTATGATATTTTGATAGCAATTTATGAATAATTTTTATAATTCATAAATTGGTTTCAATAGCTTCTAATAGATGCCGCTTGTTCAAATTCTATGTTTTACTTTCTTTTAAACTCGCGGAAGGGTCTTGGGAATTTCTACTCGAATACCATTATTGTGCATATACATATTATTTCCCGTAAGTTTTTCTTGTAAATTTTAAAAACAGATAACTTGCCTTTTGCTTAGACTGGTTAATATGTTTTTGAAATGCACGAAAAAATTATGTAATATATTATTATGCACTTACGGTATTCAATGTGACAGTAATTTTGGATATAATTATGGTACCATTTGTTCCTATAGAACACTTTTCAAATAACTAAAAAAAGTATAAAAATATTTAAAAATCCCTTGAATTATGAAAAATTTCTTACTTTGGTTATCGTATTACCTTTTGTATTTTCTTACTTTATCGGATTAAAAATTTGTATAGTGAGTATTAAACATGTTTCATGATAGAAAAAAATTATATAAACTTATATCAAAGTTTTTTTATTATTTTTATGTTTTTAGACTACAATTTTAAAACGTGCAACTTTCTACTAATTGTAAAAATGCATGATGCTCAAATCTAACAAGAAACGTTGCTTTTGTTGTCGTTCTATGACTTAATTATACGAAAATGCTCCAAGATGAAATTTTTCTGCAAAGATTTTTTGAGACTATCATGTAACGCTCCACGTAATTCAAAGATCAAAATGTGAGATTTGGTTCACGCATCAAATGGCACGCAGCGTTGCAATCGATTAGTGCTTGCACCCACCTATCCAACTCTACAGGCACCCTAAAACGAAAGACAATTTAGAATTCACCAACGAAAACTAAATATTCCAGGCGGTCGAGCATAAACTTAAATAGCTAGAGTGAAGCCGTGAGTTGCGTTAAAACGCGATTTAATAACTATTGCACGGTTTCCCTTGTATATATTTTTTAGAAAGACTGCCATGAAAAGAAATTTATGGTGCTTTTCGTATGGTTTTACTGTTATTCAGAGGATAACTTTGTTATCTCCTTCAAGTTTCTTGTAACTTAATTTATTGAGCGGGATGATTCAGATAATACAATCTTTAAATCTTTAAAAAAAAAACTTTATGAATTTATTAGAAACATATTTTTTAATAAATTTGACATAAATACTTATGATGCAATAGTAATACATCATAATATGCAAAATTTTCTTATTATTATAGCTGCGTTTACTCATATTGACATTTTAACAAAGTTTTTATAAGTCAAAAAAGTATACTTTGCAGTATTTTTCATTGAAACTACACTGCCACTTGTTCTTTTTCCAAAAATTATTGACGGTATAATCAATTTATATTTTTCAATACGTGTCTGCGATGTCAATAATTACACAACAAGACACGCAAACCATCTATACATTTCGTCTTTTAAATCATCTAAAGTAGGCAATATGGTAACAACTTACCGAGCGAAATCAAAGATATAAGCAGATTCAAACCTTTCAAAAGTGCGGTGCTTAAATTTTTGCAGATAAAACCTTATTGTTCTAATAAGGAGTTCCTTGACAAGGATCATTAGTTGTTATTAAAAGATATCTGGTTATTTGTGCTTTTTTGTTGGTATACATATATATGTGAGTATTTATATGTATTTCATTGATATGTTTATATAGGTGTGATATTGATATGTTCTTCATTATTCTGTATATATATATATATATATACATATATATATATATATACATATATAGATTATATACATATATGTATATAGATATATATATATATATATATAGATATATATATATATATATATATCTATATTATTAGATCAACAAACAACATTCTAACAACAGAATGGTACAGAAAACCGGCCGACAGCAACAGATTTATCAATTACCGGTCGCATCATCCATTAAAAGTTAAAATTAATTTAATCATGGGAATGAAAATAATAATAATAATAATACCGTTTATTACCTTCAGTAGCTACATTATATAACTTAATCCTAACACAGCTCTTTAACACTAATTTAAATTTACTCTACTCTGCTGTTCTTCTTTCCTTCGTTACTATATATCTTGCCAAAGCTCTTTTAAACCTTTGAATTCTACTCTCACTCTTTACTGCCGATGGTAATTCATTAAACATTTTGAGACCATCGTACAGTAACATTTTTTGTTCTTCCCTTGTCCTACATCTTTCTAAATGTATATCCCCTATTTGTCTAGTGCCTACCCCTTCATGCCGTACTAATTTTATTTTATTTTCTAAATATTGAGGACACATCCCCTGCATAATCTTATAAACTATTACACAAACATTAAATTCTATTCTTTCTTTAATTGACATGAAGTGTAAAGCTTCTAGCATATCTATAATTCTCTCTCTTCTGCTGCACCTAAGAATTATTCTCATTCCTTGATTTTGAAGTTTTTGCAAGTGCTCCACATTGGTTTTATTTAAACTTATCAAAACAGACCCACAGTAGTCAAATAACGGCACAATGATAGTTTTATACACAACACATCTCATATACGCCGTCATGTCTACACCAATTCTACGCATAACACCTAGCTTCGCACCTACTTTTTCACTTACATAATCAACATGCTTAGAAAAATTTAAGTTTTTATCAATAACTATTCCTAAGTACTTAATTTCCGACACTACTTCTAATTCTTTTGACCTCAACTTGACTTTTATATTTTCTTCATTTACACTTTTCCTTACTCTTCTCACCACCATAACTTTTGTTTTTCCACGTTAACACAAAGCTTATTTATCCTAATCCATTTATCAACTCTCTCCATTTGTTCGTTCACTTTGTGTCAACACTCACTGCTTGAATTTCCGGTTGCATAAATCAATGCATCGTCTGCAAACAGTCTGATTACACACTTTTCACTAACTGACTCTACTATATCATTGATATAGAGTAAAAATAATATTGGTCCTAGTACTGATCCCTGCGGAACTCCTAGTCCAACATCAACAGGAGCTGACAACAGTCCATTAAACTTTACTCTTTGGCTCCGATCTTCCAAATAACTTTGAAACCACTTTAGCACTATGCCATTTATACGAAAAAACTGCAACTTCTCAATCATAATTGTTCTATCAACCACTTCAAAAGCTCTTTTCAAGTCCAAGAACACCACTAATTTCACTTTTCCTTCTCCTATATATCTTTTCCAATCCGATAATACCCATTGTAACGCACTCTCACACGAATGTTTTTTTCTAAAACCTGATTGACAATTTGTAAACAAGTGATTATCTTCCAAGTATTCTAATCATTGTCTCTGCACCAGCATCTCCAACACTTTTTCATATACCGGTAATTTATTTATTGGTCGAAAAAACCAGAGCAATACAACTATCACCTAGCACTAAAGTTAATTCCAGTCCAACAAAACTCAAGAACATATTACTAGAAAACAGCTATCCAATAAAACTAATCAGCAAGCTATTATTTAGTTCAAATCATGTCTACACACACACCAACAATGAAATAACCACAGAAAACAACCACGACAACCAAAACACAAGTTCCATCTACTACAGCTCACTACCCTACGTCGAAAAACTCACACCAAAACTTATAAGCACAATAAAAAAGAACAATCCAAATATCATGATAGCTAAAAAGAACATCTTAACTACAAACCGACTTTTTAGTCACACTAAAACGAAAATCAATCCGTTGAATAACAAAAATGTGGTTTATAGAATTCCATGCGGGAACTGTGAAGCGGTCTATGTAGGACAAACATCAAGAAGCCTCAAAGGCCGTATCACAACCCAAGAGAGCGTTCGACCGATTCGTTGATGGTGTTTTCTTTATCCGTATAGGATTGAGCAACGGTGTTTTGAATTAAATTTTCTAATTGCTAAAAGCGTGAATCGATATTAGTTTTAAGTTCATTTACTAATTGTTTAACCTCATTGGCGGCAGTAACTGCAACATTGCAGAAATTACAAAATAATTTTAAATTACTAGACTGCAATCGTGGAATCAGTCGTTTCTAGTCTTTGGTCAGATCAAGGCAGTCAAGATGAATATTAAATTTGCAATCATGACATTTTGAAGCTGTATCGGGTAACAAGATATTTTCAAAACAATGACAGCATTTTTTGTTCATAGTGAGATAGGTGAATGATTCCTAATATAGATAAGTGAAATGAACGAAATATGACGATCAAGTTGTGGACAGGTGATAGGAACCGATAAACAAATCCGCAAAAAACCTGTTCGATTAGAGGCAAAAGAAAAAGAAAAACACACGTTTTTATTTGTTAAGGTTTAGTTATTGTTACCTAAAGTATGAAATTATTAATTTTAGTTTGATTATTGATGTAAAAGACTAAATTTTAGACTAAAGAAAATCTATGATCTATTGTTAGGAGAGAAAAAAAAAAGAAAAGAAATTGCAAATGCTCAGTATTAACTTGAATATAATTAGAAGCAGGTATCCGGTGCGATACAATCCGCAAATTAATAGAATAAGATATTATTGGAGTTGTACTCACCTGGAATGAACCAAATTTTAAAATCTGGTTATTTATCGAGAAGTTAGGCAAACAGGATGTGAATCACAAAATTCTGGTAGAAATAACAAGAATAGTTAGTAATTAATCGCGAGCACTCATAAACACGTCTATTTCGTACGGCGACCAATAAATTATTCGCCGACCTTAATAATTTTAAATATTGTATTAAGCATACATAATTTCAATTTTGGCATTTTTTTAAAAGATAACTATTACATAATTTAATAAACTTATCCAACACCCTTTTATTATAACGTTATTTTTAATTTTTTAATACGTTTTATTTTATTACTGGTCTTATGAATGAATAATACCAATGCTTTTACATAATTCAACAGTTTGCAGAAAATAGAATAATTTATTGAACATCAAAAAATACAATACATAAAATTAAAATTAACAGGAATCTCAAACGAAATCATTTGTTGAGATTTACGTTAACATTTATATTAAAAGATATAACTTTATTTGCTTTATTTTTGTCACTTCAATGTTGTTTCCACATTCATTTGATTTTTGCTTCTCAGTATTCACAATAACATTGTCTTCTGTTTCCAAATTACCACCCAGTATTTTCTTAGCAATGTATAAATTGCTCCAATTTGATTCTTTGACATACGCTTGTGTGTGACATACGGTTGTCGATTCCCATTCACCATGACGTTGCACCATACCAAGATCGGCTCCAGCGTTGAACAATTAACTCGCTCATATTGTGTCTCATACTGTGTCCTGTGCAATACTCTGATTATGGTAATTATAAAAAATCAGCTACTACTGATGGTGGTTTGGATAGACTTATTATTCCCACTGTCTGTACTGTGCATTTCTCATTTCTATAGCACAAAAACAACCTGTTATAAGAAATATTCTAAGGTCGGAGAGACATGTATTTTCTACAAATATCCAGCACATTAACTGCATATTGAGAGACATGTATTATCTACAAATATCCAGCACATTAACTGCATATTCAAAAAACTGCAAAAAAACATAATCGTAAAGCTACGTGTAACATAATTATGCTGGTACAGATACTATCTTATAGTATCTTTTATCGCTTAATAATTTACATCGACATCCACCTAACACCCCAAAAATTAGTGCGACCTGTTATGTACAAAAAATAGATTTCATTCTCTAATAACAAAATCGAGTTACCTTCAACATCAGATATTTTTTATTGAGTACTTCTGCTCGAAACTGTTGAATATGCCTTGAGTAGCAAACTCAATGTAACTTCTTCAACATCTTCAACTTTTAAGGAAGAGAATTATATCTTTTTATTTTCAACAATGTTAAAGGCACCGAAACAGTTTCTTTTGCAAAATATTTTTCAAACAATAAATTTGTTGTCAACAACAACATGGGAACCTAATTATAAATTACTACTATTCTTTGCAGATATAAAACTTTTGGGTTTTGATGATTTTTTGAAAACATTTTTAAAGATGTTAGATAAAACTGTGTATTATACTGTGTCTCAAGAGCAAATAAGTCACTCAAAAAAAATTAGGCCACTCAAACAAGGTCTCGTGGCTAAACATTTCTTTTGTGACTTAAAGCATAAAATGCTTTTTTTGACTTACGGTAATCTAGCAGTGTCTACTCAATGTAAAGAAACAACTATTTTATGCCTATGATAGTAGGCAAGGTTCAATTAGTTCGCTGAAATTTCCGCTGACAAAGCCAAGACGAAATTACAAACTTAAAAAAAAACGATCATTGAAAATGGAAAACTTTAGAATTTTTTTTATTAATAGGTACTAAAAACTACAAAAAAAGTAATCAAGGTGTTGGAACATTTTTATTTTTTTTTTAAATAAATTTTTAAATGTGCTTAACACTTTTTAATCATATAAAGCAATTTTTTTAATAGATAAATTTATATAACAATTGAGCCAATAGTTTTCAGATTACAAAGACACTAAAAATATTTTTTTCCGGAAGTCGTCTTGGAAACAACATTTTCCTGCTTATTTACGCGCAGGAAGTTTGAGTTTTCCGGACTAGTACTGTAAAAACTTTACAAGACGCGAAATAAAAAGGATACTCTAGTAACTATAGTTGCCAACAAAATTAACAAACTTGCTTTTTGTGGAATTTGTAAAAAAAATTCTAAAATTTGTAAATTTTGTCTTTTTTTCCATTTCCGGAAAAATTTAATACAAAACACGTCAGGAAAATCTCTTACTTGACTCGGAGCTTTAAAATACTCGGCACAAAGTGCCTCGTAGTTCAATTTTGCTCCTCTTCAGTAATGTGAAATTTTCCTGACTATTATATGTAAATAACTATTGCCCCTATTGCTTAAAGATCGGTAGTTTCCGATTGATCCTATTGCATAGAAAAACAATTTCCTTGGGTTTTTTACTTTGCAATCTAGGGAAAAATGTTCGATACAATGTTCTTTTATTTTAATAATAAACATAGCAATTAAACAATGAGACCATTTCAAATTAGAGAAAAGGTAATCGGCGGCGGCAAGCAAAAAATTAGTAGATGACCAAACCATTTACTATTAAAAAATTACGAGTTTGTTACACCAAAAATTGTATCTATC
Source organism: Lagria hirta (assembly GCA_947359425.1). NCBI lineage: Eukaryota > Metazoa > Arthropoda > Insecta > Coleoptera > Tenebrionidae > Lagria > Lagria hirta. The sequence continues at coordinate 29,832,015 of OX375795.1, read as the reverse complement.
TTTTTCGGAAAGAATTACCCCCATTTGCACTAGTGCAGCACTTCTTTCAGTCGTGCTGCAAAACAAAGTGCTCATCTGAAATAATTTTTTTATTTGTTTGTTTTTGATTAAACCATTTAACAAATTCAAAGTCACAAAATTTGTACATTTTAAAATTTAAACGAAAAATTTTTATTTATACACAAGTTCAACACTATTGTAATTCTAGAAAAAAAATCTTTTATAGTTGAAGCGCATTTTCGTTATACATAAAAAATAAATGACGAATAGACTTATTTGATTGCCGATTGCCGATGGCTTGAAATAATTTTGAAATAAATTTTTGCTATCAAGTGTTCAATACAAAATTTTTTTCAATCTGCTGATTACAGCTGAGGATTTACTCACTGCTTCTTTTACTTATTCAACATAAATACTCAGTGAGACTATTTTGCAAAACAGGCAAAGATACAACAAGCAGACTCCAAAAAACCTAATTGAAAGTGTTTCTCAAATTATGCTCAAAACTTTCAAAACATCTAACAAAACACAATTGTATCGTAATATGCCGAGCTTTAAAAACATGAAATAGATTTTTTTTTTGACAGGTGACGTTTGAAATTTTCTTGTTTTAATGTTCAATCAAATCTATGCAAATCAAAATTTTGTTAGTTTTGTTAAAGATTCTTACTATTTCTTTATTACGTTGTCTGCTTTGCTAATTATGTATTGTATTTCTGCTTATGTTAATTTATTTAAAAAAATTTCTTACATATTATTTTCATCGAGGATTGAGAGTTGTGAATAGATCTAAAGTTTTTAAACATTCTTTATTGCATTAGTAGGCGACGTTCAAATACTAAATAACTGGGTAGCTAAAGTATGTAGGCTTTTTGTTGATCTGCAAAAAGCGTTTGACTCAGTCACGCATTGAAAATTATGGTGAGATTTTAAGCACATGTGAAGTTAAAGTTGGTTTACTTCAAGATGAATCTTTAAGTTCGGTTCTCTCTCTTCAATTTCTCTACAAGAGGATTTTTTTTATCTTTGATATCGATGGCATCACATACTTCTTTTATTACTGTTTGCCGACAACACGACTATACTTGCTAATTTCCGTATCGACTTGCAGCAAAATATCAAGATTCTGGAAAAGTATTTCAATTAGAAGGGCTCAGAGTCAATGATGAAAAGATCCAAATACTCATTTTTAAGGTAGCATACTTCTTTTATTTCTGTTTGTCGACAACACGACTATACTTGCTAATTTCCGTATTGACTTGCAGCAAAATATCAAGATACTGGAAAAGTATTGTGATTAGAAGAACTCAGAGTCAATGGTGAAAAGATCTAAATACTCATTTTTAAGGTAGCAGGACGCGCTACCTAGGCTTGTTCTGAGGAATACAGGTCCTATAGAGATAACAGACTGAGGTTAGTTAGATCTTATCTATATTTAGGAGTCATCGTCTTGTTACCGTTCATGAGCTTTACAGCTCTACTAACAATTACCATTTCAATAAGGCCAAATCTGTTACAGGTGCTTTTCTTTGGTACCGGAACTCACTTAATACGGTACAAACGCACTTCTTCAAAAAAATATTTAATTCCAATATCCTAGAATGCAATGCACATGATTTTGAACTAGACAAAGAAAACGCGGAAGAGTCTTCTCTAAACAAGATTTGTTTTCTGAGACTCTTGCTGGCTCTCAACGCATTCCACTGAGTTGGGTTACGCACTTAAGAGAATTTTTTATGGATTGTGATGCTGTGGACTTCACGAATACACTTCATTCAGTTTGATAAGGAGCAAGAGCTGAAGCTGCCTTTTAAAGGTATCGTGCTAATTTTTTGAATAAAGACACTAAAACAGCGAGGTCATTAAAATTCTTACAGTTCCATATATTTAGACTATGCCAATCGAGCCTTGTCAAGACTTTGAAAATTTTCTTCAAGATTGAACGCATCTACGCCCAATTGAAACTTGCAAATGTATACTACTGCTGTCTCGATTCCTTTGTTAGCAGTCGGTGCGAACGGTTGTTGTCACGGTGCAAAATCTAATTGCGAAACATTGCAAATTGTAACGATAAGTGCCAAGTGAGGAATTTTTGCCCGTGACCTACTTAGATTACTTAGATTAGTGCTGAGTGTGTTCCGGGGGGATTGAACAATTAGGCCTCCGAGGGGTTGACCCGGGCTTCAGAAGCTAAAACAATCTTTGGCGAGGGAGGCTGATGCACAAGGCAAGGCAGAGGTCGCATAGTTTGGGAGAAGAAGCGCAAGGGCAAAGGAAAGAGGAAGAGGAAAAAAAGAAAAGGAAAAGGAAAGAAGAAGAAGAGATGCTAGAAGAAACAGAAGTATTCGCGATCAGCAAAAAAGTATTAAGATCCCCAAGAGAAAGAAAAATCATAGAAGAGACAGAAATGGACCTAGTGGTAAGGAAATTAGACCGATTAATAGAAGAGATCAAATTGTTAAGGCAAGAGAACAGAGAAGTTAGAAAGGAAATAGAAGAAATAAAAGATGAGTTTAAAAAGAAAGAGAAGAAATGGGAGGAAGAAAAGGGTACAATGCTAGAGAGGATAGAAACTTTAGAAAAAAAAACAGAGATAACAGATAAGAAAAATAGGAAAAACAACATAATAATAAGTGGAATTGACGGAGGAAGAGAAGGAAAAGAAGACATTGAAAAAGAAATGAAAAAAGTGGTAAAAACGGGAATAAAAGAGTGGCACAAAATTGGGAAGGGAAAAGTACTAGTAGAATTCCAAGACTGGGAAGCGAAGAAAAGAATTATGAAAAATAAAAAAGAGTTAAGAAAAGAAGAAACAACGAAGAATATTTACATAGATGATGATTTAACAAAGAGGGAGAGAGAGGTTCAGAAAAAATTGAGAGAAATCTCAAAAGAAAAGAGAGGACAGGAAATAAAAGCAATGGTGGGATATGGAAAGATATTTATGAAGGGAAAAACTTTTAAATGGAATGAGAAAGACCTGAAACTGCAGGTTTTTTAGGGGGAAAAGAGAGAGTTAAAAGAAACAATGAAGAAGACACAGGCAAATGTACAATGGAAACTGAGAAGACTAATGAAACAAATAAAGATATAAGCAACGGTAAAAAAAAGATATTATTTTGGAATGTAGCGGGATTAGCAAAAAAAGAAGATAATTTCTGGCAGTATGTAAAACTTTTTGACATAGTAGGTTTAGTAGAAACATGGATAGAAGAAAAAAGCTGGGAAAAAATAAAGAGAAGGTTACCAGCAGAATTTAATTGGGAGTGTCAAGGGGCAAAGAAAGAAAAAAAGAAAGGAAGGGAAAGGTGAGAAAAGGAATAAGAGAAAAAAACTAGGAGAAAAAAGAAATAGAGGGACTTATGAAGAGAAATATCGAAATAGACAAACGATGGTGGAAAATAATGACGATATACAGCAGAGAGATGAAAAAGACAATAAAAAACATAGATAAAACAGTGAAAGACAACACAGAAGAATGCATACTTATAGGTGGAGATTTTAACGGGAGAATTGGGGAAAGAGGAACGAGAAACTGGGAGGAAGAAAAAGAAGATGGGAAAAGAAAAACCAAAGATAAAAAAGAAAATGTGGAGGGAAAAAAGTTGATGGAATGGTTAGAAGAAAAGGGATGGGAAATACTGAATGGTAATAAACAAGCGGATGAAGAAGGAGAGTGGACGTATGTAGACACTGGATGTATGGGACGAAAGGTGTGATAGACAGATTGGTAGAGGTTATGAATGGAGTGTGGAGAGGAGAGGGATTCCCGACAGGTTGGAGAGAAGGCATAATCTGCTCTATCCACAAAAAAGGAGATAAAAATAGAGTAGAAAACTACAGAGGAATAACTCTCCTTAACACAGGGTATAAATTGTATGCGTCAGTACTGAATGAAAGGCTGAGAAAAGAGATAGAGGAAAAGAAGGCAATACCAGACAACCAAGCGAGATTTAGAGAAGGAAGGGGAACTATGGATAATGTATACATCCTAGACCACTTAGCGAATAACGAGATGAAAAAAAAGGGAGGAAGGCTGTATACACTTTTCATAGATTTTAGAGCAGCGTTTGATAAGGTCGATAGAAAGAAAATGTGTGAGAGTATGAGAAAAAGAGGAGTAAGCGAGTGGCTGATGAGAAAGGTAGAAGAAATCTATGTAAAAACAAAAAGCAAAGTGAGAGCAGGGGAGAAAGAGAGTGAGTGGTTTGTAACGTCTAAAGGGGTGAGACAAGGGTGTCCTCTTAGCCCCTTGTTGTTTACAACCTACATGGCGGATATGGAAGAAATGTTTAGAAAGGTGCAAGCTGGGGGATGTGTGATTGGAAGAGAAAAAGTGTGGAGTCTAGCGTTTGCAGATGATGTGGTATTAATAGCAAAAAGCGAAAAAGAGATGAGAGAAATGATGACGAACCTAAAAAAGTATGTGAGGAAAAAAAAGCTAGAAGTGAATGTAAATAAAACAAAGATGCTGGCATTCAACAAAAAGAATAGGAAAGAAGAAAAGAATGATTGGGAATGGGAGGGAGAGAAAATAGAGAGAGTAAAAGAGTTCAAGTATTTAGGGTATACGTTTAATGAAAGAGCTACGAACAAAGCGCATGTCAGAGAGTTGGCAAGGAAAGCAAACAAGATAGTGGGACGTGTATGGGGAATAGGAGAGAGGAAGTGGGAAGGGGATTTTAAAAGGAGAATAATGATGTTTGAGAGCTTGGTAGAGAGCGTATTGATGTATGGGGCAGAAATTTGGGGGTGAAAAGAACAAGAGGAAATAGAGAGAGTACAAGAGAAGTATTTGAGGTGGGTCCTAGGGATGGACAGAGAAACCCCTGGGTATATAGTAAGAAAAGAATGTAAGCGAAACAAGCTGAGAGTGAAAGCGGGGAAAAGAGCGACTAAGTTTGAGGATAGAATGAATGGAAGGCAAGAATGTAGAATATTGAACGAATGTTGGAGAGAAAAGAAGAAAAAATTGGAGTTAAACGAGAGAGAAAAATATTACAGAAAAAATAAGTATGCAAGTAAAGAAGTGGAAAGATTAAGAACAGAAGGCAAGTGGATAAACGCAGAAACGAGCGAAAGAGACAGGGATGTAGATAAGCAAGAAAGAAGAGAAAAAATCAAAGAATCCAGGTACAACAGGAATTATGAGAAATGTATGACAGAGGAGATCCCAGTGTACCTGGGAAGAGAAAGTGCGAAAGAGAGGAAAAGAATGGCAAGGTTCAGGTGCGGAAATGAGGAGAGAGAGAATAGGTATTGGATGGAAAAGGAAGAGAGACTGTGCAGAATCTGTTATGAGGAAAGGGAGACAATAGAGCACATGTGGAATGAATGCATTGAGATGAGAGAGAGAGAGAAAGAGCAGAAAGAAAAGAAATACTGAAAGAAAATGGAGTGGAGATAAAGTGGATGAAAGAAGTATGGGAGAAAAGGAAAATAAAAGACAAAGGAAGAACAGGGAGGGTAGAATAGAAAATGATATAAAATGAATTGTTAGAGTATTTAAGCCGGTATAGGCAATAATAAATTTATTAGTAGTACTACTGCTGTCTAAACTTTAACAATTAAAGAATTCAGTTTACGCCAGATGCAAACTACAACTATGACAACATAGAACATATTCTATTTGAGATCTTGTTACTAAATTTTTTGCGGAGTCACTTTCTCAAAAATATTTAAAAAGACCGCGACTCCTCTACGGATATATTATCGTCGAATAAAATTACACTTTATGCTATTGTCATCTCTACAGAAACAGCTGGACAACTGAGGGCATAGGCTCTCAAGCAATGAGTAGCTGCTTTTCCTGCACAAGTTTAAAACCTGTAGACCCTTTTTATTCACCTTAGTTTTACTGGCCCCTTCGTGCAATCACAATAATAATAATAATGTTTTATAATGTTGTACTTTGATTTTTGATTCGTATTTTATTTAATTTTTGTAATGTGTACCAAGGTCATAATATATAACTAATTCTCTAAGACGCTAATTACTTGAATTTTTTATAACTTTTTTTTTAAAAACATGTTTATGGTATAAAATCATGATTCATTCTGTTGGATTGAAAGCTACAACTTCAATAAGCTATTTGTTATCTCAATATTGAATTTTAATGACCCATTAATTAATTTTTTTAGGATTTTTAACAATTTTTTGTTATTTATTATTTACATATATTTATAATACAAATAGAAAAATGTTATAGCGTATTATTGATTGGTGTTGAAGATGAACGTTAATACTGTTATCTTTAGTTTTTATTTTGCTGTTGCAGTATTGAATGGTTGTTAAAAGCTAAGAATAGTGCCAAACGCAGAAGTTCTGTACTAGCAGTGTCCACACTCCACACTTTAAACAGACAAAGTGACAATATCGACAATAACAACTTAGGGGGTAAATCTTGTCCAATTTGCGAAAATCGTTTTCAAACAGGCTTGATGCTACCCGGGGGTATCGTTATCTGCATTGCGTAGGGGTGGTTTCATTAGGTGACACTTGATGTCCGTTTTGGCTTAACTGCCTAAAGGTTGAGTGCCGTTTGTCGCGAGAATAATTCAATGAAATATTTGCTAATGTTGTTGGATAGAGCTTTTCCCAACTCAAACGATCATTAAACGAAATGATCGAGAAATTTAGCAGTTTCTGTAATCAACAGGCTCGTGAGTTGAAAACTTTTCGAATATTTTATTTTATGATTCTTTTGTAGTGTGCTTGAAACGTTACAACTTTACCCACTTCAATTAAACTTGCCCCTATAAACGCAGTTTCTATATACGGGTATATTGTTTTTTTCGCACACTTCAATCTAAGATAAAATTGACGGCTGTTTGACTTTTTCGTCGAATAGAAACCGTTCTCTGGAAAACACCACCTGATTTCCAATTTTCTGAAGAAACCAATTTAGAATGATAAACACACTTATGACATGTACATAAGACGGATGTGTATGACATGTATGTGACGGATAAAATTACTTGCGGACAATATGTTCAAAATTAAAACACTTAAAATAAATATTTACAAATTTTTTTCTCTAGGATTTTATGATTAGGTTTTTGTTTGAAAAAATACACAAGCGCAATTAAGTTATTAATATATGCAACTAAACAATTTAAAAGATTGTTCTAAAAGCAACACTTGTTTAAAGAATTAAATTTTTCAAAAATCGTTAATTACTTAATATAGGCAACAAATAATCAAATAAAATGTAAAACACAAAACTAGTATTTACTGTACGTTATAAACATATACTTTATATATTTATAAGTTAAATCATTATTATTTTGACGCTAGGATAAGAGTTATAAAAAATAGACACAAGGACGTTTGTCGAGAAGCCAAAGTGATTGACATTTTCGAGAAAATATTCAACGTTAAACGGTCTTGGGCAGGACACTAAGCCGGACCGCCAGAGGAAAGATGATTACTATGTTGGAAACATCGCATAATAAAACGCTCAGTTGGTCGACCTCTTAAAAAATGGACCGACAACATCCGAGTCATAGTCGGTACAAGCTTTATGAAGAAAGCACAAAACTGGTACAACAGCAAGAATTTGAAAAAGACCTACATCTTGCAGTAGATAGATCACGGCTTATGAAAAACGTTCTGAAGTGAAAAAACGACATCAAAATCTGAAGAAAATTTTGTCACATTGTAAATTATTTTTCGGCAAAATTTATTTCAACACTAATTTTTTTCTGGCAATTGACGAATTTGTAAGGATGGTATATTTTTGTGACAAATGAAATTTCTAAATGAACCACAGTTTAGGCGTAAAATATTGGTCTTCGTATAAAGCTTGTGAGAATGACCAGCTATTTCAATCAAGTTGCCGCTGTAATTGCATTCTGCAGCTATCAGGTAGGTAGAAAAAATTTGTAGAGAAATCACAGTTTTTAGCCTTTAAAACTGTATCTGCAGCTAGATCAAGAACATCATAGAAAAATAATTGGTTTCACTTGTACTACCATTCAGGAAACAATTACTACCATCACTCAAAATACGAGCATGCAGCAAACTAATATTCTGTGAAAAGACAAAAAGGTTTAGAAAATCGAGTTGTCTATGCAAATTGTGTTTTTATCACTTTCAGTTGAATTAAATAAACCAATTTATACCCTATTTATCAATTTACATATTCATTGAATTATTTATTGAATTGCTTTACCAAATTACTCTGAAGTTTTTTTTGGGTCTCAGTAAACTTGACATCAAATTTATATTTTAAGTGTTTTTGCTTTTGCGCAACAGTCAGAAAAAATTTCTCGTCTTACAGAGTCGTAAGACGAGAGTTTTTTCAGTGGCAGTGTTTTTGTTGAACTGTCAAGCAACAAAATTTTAATTGAAATCGAAAGTTAACTTTACTCAAAAAAGTGATAAGAATTTAGAAACTGAAAGTGACAAGTTTTTCTTTTAATTTTAAATGTCTTTTTAGAATAAAATAAATTTAAAATACAATTTGATTTGTCATTGTTTTCCAAACAATTGATGCTACAAATATGTTTTATTTTAAATATGTTGCACACGGTTCTGTTTCCCGAATAAAATTACTAAAAAAAATAAATGCTGTTTTGCATTTGAACATAGGAACAATGTTGATTTTATATTTCAAATAATCTGTACACTATTGACGCTTTCATATTGTTAATTTCTGCAAATTTTGAAACATTAATTGAAACAGTGCAGGTATTGTATTGATTTTGGTTTTCATGTGAACTACTAATTATTTATTATAGTTTGGAACAAAAAATAAGTAAATAGAAGTTTAACATCAGCATAATCATTAAAAGTTTGTTGTATGTTTGCTAAAATTAATGCTTTTTGGCAAAAGCTTATTTGTATATTTAAATAAAAGACTATCATTTTGCACGTCAAATTATAATTACAATCAACACAAGCCTGTCACAGGTGTACGGCTACAATATAATACTAACATTACAAAAGCCTGAATATATATTGCTTTGTTGTTATTGTAATAATTAGAACCAGGAAATTTACGCAATAGCTATAGATTGAAACTGATTAGAAGATGTGGAAAAAATAAAAAATAATAATCTAGACAAGGCACAATATAGTTTTCGTCCGTTTAGTCTAAGATCCCGCTATAGAACCACCTTCACCGAGCTGGTTAATGGATGAAAAGTATTTTATATTCAATTAAATATGTTAATAAATGTATTGCAATTGGGTTGTCAAACAAATTTTATTCCAGAATATGATTAATTTACAATTAAATTTTTTTTTCCATTTATTGCACCTGTTTGGTCATTAGACAAACTCCATACCTATCGAAAGTATAAGAATAGAATATGCAAACGTTAAGTTGATTTTTTTTTCCCGTCACAACTCTTGAGTAGGCAGGTATAAACAGGTAACTCGAAACAGTAATTTGCACCGGTCTGGTTAATGAATGAAAGTTATATAAAAATAAAGATTATTTTATTCCAAACACGATGGTATAAGGTTGACTGCAAAAAATCAGTCCAGAATTCCGGATGTCAAGTTTTAGAAAATTAAATAATGCTGCGAGTAAATACGTGCGACTGAAAGCTCCAAGCAAGCTACCTCATGCAATAGAAGTATTTATTGTCGCTACAGTTACAACAATAGCGTGCTACTAGTTATTAATTGTTGTGAAAAAGACCAAAAAGTGTTTCTTGTATAGTTTGGATAATGTGTAATTGATGTTAGTGATGAAACTATTAAAATTGTTTATTGAAAATAGCTTTTCAAAAAATAAAGAACTTTAAATACAATGTTGTTAAACTAACTAGTGCGTCATTCAAATTTGTAGGTTATCATACTACATGTTATAATAAAATGACTATTTGTAATCTGCAGTAAGCCCATGCCAAAATTGAAAAAAATTTGGAAGTACTAACATTTTAAGCAAACTAATAAACTAAAATTAGCTTTTAGTATCAGCTTGAGAACTTAGACCGCAAAAGTGTGTCGAATAACATTTCTTGCTTTGTTGTCTTTAACGCTTGAAAATATTAAATTACCTGTCCTCCAGACGCTGACCGTGTCTGTTGTCAAAATAAAATTTGTAACTGGAAAATTTATATTTGTAGTTACATACTTCTTTTCGTTCATGTTTCAATGAAAACCATGTCAAATACTATTTCTTTGTCAAATACCACACTGAATAATGAATTATATCAGTTCTATAAGTTTTAACTGCATAGCGCTAAACCGTACAAAAATGCAATAAAAAGCAAAAGAACAAAAATCTAGACAATTAGAATATCGCAAACCCATCCATCAATAGGTTTATTAATTTTGGTCAGTTACACTTAAGGGCAACTTTAACCGAATAAACCATTTGAAAATGTTGTCGAAGGATGGCATTCTTGAGCATACGTACTGATATGAGATTTAAAATTAATACTTTTCCATAAATCAAAAAACTTTCTGACAGCGCTGGGTTATCTATAATTTTTTTTAACGTATTCTGGGATGTGCTGCGCTTTTGAGAGAAAAGCAACAACAAACTTAACAGAGGTGGGAGAGAGATAAGCATCACCTGAAAGTGTTAGATGGTGCTAAAACACCAAACGTTTTCAATAATTTAGAAAACAAGCAATTTTTCAGAATTTCAAAAGTCTATCTGATGAAAACAGACATCTGAAATGGTTAATTTATCAAGTAATTATTTTAAATAATTGTTAATTAGTATTCTGACCAGTTGTAAAATATTTTGGCGTTTGATTTATATAAGTGCCCTTCTGTTAGAATTGACGTCTTGTACTTATTTGATTTTAATAATTTAATAAATATTGTTTTGTATTTATTAAATAAGTACCTATTGACATCTTGTACTTATTTAATTTTAATAATTTATTAAATATTGTTTTGTATTTATTAAATAAGTATCTATGAAATAATTATTACATAAAGTTTTGGTGCAGAATGGCTGCTCTGCTAGTTTGATAAGAGTTGTTCTAGTACCTGGCCAGTGTTGTCACTTTGACATAGTATTTAAGTATTTAGTTTATTAATATTGATTATTACGTGCAAATGACGACTTATGATTATTTGTAGTAGTTGCTCTTAAACTGCGGCTATTTAACAAAATAATCTAGAGTAATCTTATTTTGACAGCTAAGGAGTTTTTTAGATAAAATATGTGAAGCTAATAAATCCTATTATAAAAAAATTTTGTAGTCACAGTTTATCAACAATTAAAACATAAAACACTCAATAAAGTATAATATTTTATCGAATTTTTTTTTACATAGTTGCTAATTCACTTGCAAAGGGTATAAAACCTACATATAAGTATGCACTTAACGAATTTTATATTAAAAAAAAAATTCTATAAAAATCTGTTGTAAAAACTTTGCTAGACAAATTATTTTGTGTTAAGTATATCTTAATTCATATTTCTGTGAGTCTAGATAATGTAGATAATTTGGTGTGGTAAAAAAGTTGCTTCTGCTAATAAAGCATTTAATTTCATGATTGTGGATTGGACAAAGCTATTGCGCTGCTAAAGCGGCTGATAAATTATCAATAATAAATACTTAAAATTATTGTTTATTGTTAAAATTGGTACTTAGATCGATAACTGAAAATCATGCAAATTGGAAATCAGAGAAAATCAATTTAGTAAATTTATTACACGTTTCAACTGCAGATTTGTGTATAATCCACATATTAATCATTTGTATTATTTGCTTTGTTTATAAACAATCGAGGAAAACTAATAAATTAGAGAAAATGGGCAAATCGACGCTGATTAGTCCGTAAAAACTTATTAGTTACTGACTATGGACAACGGTAATAACCTAGAATTTATTAGATTCAAAAGCCAACAATTAATTTTTTATGTTGACTACTGCTATTTTGACATTTCAATTAAAACCGATCGATTTTTGATATTTCTAAATAGCAAAAACGACATTTTAATAAATCAAGTTGGAAACGTCGAACAAGTATGATTATTTCAAAAAGTTAGTTAAAATTAAATTTTATTTTTGATTATGTGGAACAATAAAATCTATCATTTGCATAACAACTATAATAAAATCAACTAATAAAATGCGTAGTAAAGTAAAGTACGTACGTCACTATTTCTATCAAATTAAATAGATAAATATTACCTTTGTATCGTACAAAATAATAACGTTTAAAAATGCTTTTATTGAAATTTTTTTAAATATAGTTTTTAGTACTAATTACATATTATAGGTAAGTCGTAAATTTATTTTTTATAGTTGATTTTACGTCTTGAGACAAGGCGTTTAATAAAATAAGTTGAGAAGCTGATAAAAACATTTTCTACCGCGGTTTATATAAGTACTACTTTTTTCCAATTGCACTTTAATAGCTATTTTTAACGCTAGTGGGCAAAGTAGTGCATTCCATGACGAGTTCAGAAGTTGGGCGTCCGACCTGCAAAAGAGGGCCCCAACTTGATGAGTGATTCAATTAATGCACGTTTGCTCACGAGTGTAAAATCGGATTTTTTCTACAATCAAAATACAAAACATTATCAAACCAAATTTTTATCCATTTTCAAAATTTATTAAACATTTTTTGTTTGGGTGGATACAAATTGATCGTACAGTTATTCAGTGTACCAAATTGTACGTGAGGAATATTTATTTTTATAATGCTTGTTTTCCGGCATATTTATTTCCGACACAGTTGAATTTTATTTCTGAGTTGAACAGCATTTACACTTACAGAACTTGCATTATTTTTTATTTCAAATATAGTTTTACAATACTTTTTCTTCATACCTCGGTCGAAAGTACGTACTTTCGTCCCTAATAACAGAGACGAAAGTTTAACTTTTAGTCCCTGTAAGATGAAATTCTTTCTTCCCTATAATAGCGGGAAGAAAGAATTCATCGTGTTTATTTATAATCGTAACTATGTTATATGACCAGCAACACTCGCTTCGCTCGTGCCGCAAATGTCGCGGCAGGCATCAAAAACTATCAGCATTTAAAGTTAAAAAAATAAAATTATAAATAAAAGTACGTACTTTCGACCGAGGTATGAAGAAAAATCGTATACACGACGCGGGACAGAAGTTGAAATCTCGGTCCTGCGCGCCATGATGCCCTCGGCTTCACCTCGGGCATTATGGCGCGCAAGGCCGAAAATTCAACTTTTGTCCCTTGTAGTGTAATATACTATTTTCATCTTCTTTATTGAACTTAATATTATTTGCATGTGTAGAAGTTGAACTGATAGACTTTTGTTCATTCAATGAAATGAAAAGTATTGTTTTAAGAATTTTGTTGGCATCACATATTTTGTTAGATATAGCATCATCAACAAAACCTTCAGCGACGGCAGTTGAGCGCCATCCTCCATGGCGTATAAGGGACATACTAAGTAGATCTTTCATTTACCAAAATTGAAGCTGATGATTGCTGAAAGCTATGTCCAGCGAATAGTTTTACTTCAGGCAAGAAAAGATATTTGGCAATCAAGCTGGGTATCTTTGAAAATGTGTTTAGACTTACGGCTTAAGTTGTACATTTGCCTGATTTGAAGTTTACAAATAAACTATTATGTGGAGTTGAAAGTGGCCGTAATTTCAAACATTTTTGGTAGATAACAATATTATTTGTGCTTCGATTGGTAATTGTAAAGATCTTTCCGTTTTTTGTTTTTGTGTCAAGAAGTGTAACAATCATTACAGAATGTTTATCTTCAATGTCACCAAGTGTCGTTTTACATAGTTCTAAACATTGTAACAAACAATAATTGAAGAAGTATCATTTCTCATTATTTTAACCATTATATTTTTCATCAAGCGCATTCAGAAGAATTTTTTTTTACTTAATTTTTTGTTAACGTCTTTGACTTTTTCGATGTGAACCTTGCAGATTTTTTTTTCAACAAGGTTATTAATTTTCAAACGTGTTAATAGGAATTTTATTTTTTTTTGTTAAAGTAGCCTTGAGCATAAAAAGTTTTAAAGACTTAGTTTTTTCTGCGAAAAATGCAAATAGAACATTTTTGCTAATTTTAACAGCTTTGTAGCTTTTCAACCACTGCATAAAAACGATGTATTGTTTTTCATATTGCACTCTGGACTTGCTGCCTAAGAGATCCAAAGTTGCATTTTTTGCAGTTTTTGTCAGTTGATCAGTTTATCAGGTAGAGTATTTTGTTTATAATTAGAGTGGATATCACTATTTCCCATCACTATTAAAGTCATCAGAACAATAATCTGTAACAAATTAACTCAACAAGAAGGAAACCACACATGTTAGCCGTTTTTAGCAAAGCCAGAAAGGTCAAACGTTAACTGTTAAACACCCTACAAACTATTGACATGTGACATTGCATATTTCATGTGATAAATGTTTTTTTGTTAAATAATTTGAAAAAAAGTTTTATCAACAGATTTTTTTTTCTCAAATTTTAATGGATTTTCGCTTATAACTTTTTTATTTATGATTCTACGACTAAAAGTGATTGAACAAAAGTTTTATTTGCAACAAAAAATGTTATATAATATTTTTGTTAGACTTGTAGTTTCGCAGATATACCATAAAAAACATTTAAACTTTAAGATGGCGGCTATGAGATAAGGATTGCAACCTCATAAAATTGGATGTAACTTTACACTAACCACTTCTTCATATCTAAAAAATAAAATTGCGTTTTCTGACAATCGCACGCTAAGCCCAAAAAAATTTAACATTTCAATGCACTATTATTGATTTTTTTGTAGGTTTTCTCTATTTTGTGGGTATTTTTTAGTAAACCGACTAATTAATAATAAATTTCAATGAGTCAGCATCGTCTGTAATAATAATAATAATATTATTATTATTATTATTTATATTATTACAAAAGCAACTCAACAGGCCGAACCCAATGGCAGTGTTACTATAAATACATACATAAAAAATAGAGCAGAGAGACAAAATTTCACAAACTTACTGCACAGATGTTTAAGAATGAGAAGCAGTATTGAAAAAAAAGTTGTTTCAAGATTAATGGGCTACAACTAAAAATGTCGACTTTGTCCTCAATCAACCGATAGTTCACCACAGCTTGATATAATGGCGCTGATCTTAATAAATTAGTTCTAGGAGTCGAAGTATAAAAAACACTGCTTTTTCTCAAAGATCTCAAAGAGGGAACACGGAGCAAAACTTGACTCAATAACTCAGCGCAGTCAATATGTGAATGAATTATTTGAAACAACATAAGAACAAAATCAAAAGATCTTCTCGACTCAAGAGATTGAAACATAAACTTGTTCAGTAGAATATCGTACGGAAAACCCCTACCCTCCGTACGGTAACTTGCATATTTTAGAAAGCGTCTCTGAACCTTTTCAATGCTGTCAATATATGTTTGATAAAGAGGATTCCAAATTCTAGAAGCATATTCTAACCGAGATCTCACAAATGAAAAGTACAAGACTTTCAAAGCATGCATATCGTTTATGTCTTTCGAATGACGAATAACAAAACTCAAGGACTTGAAAGCAGCTGAGATCATCTTGTTAATATGGTGATTGAAACTGAACTTTTTGTCAAAAGTAACACCTAGATCTTTAACCAATTCAGGTCGACTCAAAATACAATCATTCAGTGAATAATTGTAGTTCACAATCTTAAATCTTCTAGAAAATGAAATCACGTTCCACTTGTCAGTATTAAGCGGTAGACAATTTTTTGAGCACTAGTTGTTAATAATATCTAGGTTGGTTTGAAGCATGATACGATCATTTACAGAGTCGACACGCGCAAAGATTTTTATGTCATCTGCAAACAACAAGTTTTTGACACTAAGGTTAAAAGTAATGTCGTCAATAAAAATATTGAAAAACAGAGGTTCCAAGACCGTACCTTGAGGAACTCCAGATATCTGCTGGTAATGTTTAGAGTAACAACCATTACAGTAAATAAACTGGCTTCTTTGTAGTAAGTATTTATATGCATTTAGGAGGGATATAGATAATGATTAAGTACACTGACATAGTAGTATTTAAATTTCATCGAACCATAAGAAAATCTATCGATTTTATATGCTCAAAACCTAGGCACTTTGCCTTCAGGTCAACTTGCGTTATCTTCAAATCTTTGCGAGTAGCAAACAAGACACCATCACCCCTTGAAGTAGATGTTTCTGCGAAGTTACGGTCAGATGTAAATACATTGAATTCATTAGCATCAAAGAGTTCTCCACTACCTATATCAGAGTTAAGCCATGTTTCCGTAAACGCATAAATATCATAATCTAAGCATGATGTAGTTGAATAAATTTGACCAACTTTACTATTAAAGCCTCTTACATTTTGATAGTAGCACGAGATTGCCAAAGAATTCTGTGTAAGTGTAGAACTGTTTAAATTTAGAGGAGAAGCCTGTTTGGCGTGAACCTTCTGTAATTGATATTCGGCGTTAAGAATTAACGATTTAAATTTTTCCAAATGTGATTTGTAAACAGGACATTTGTTTATATCCCAAGCCGCATGATCACTACTTATTTCAGGATGATTAGTGCTTAACGGATGACAATGTACACACGTTAAAGTTTTCGAACTGCAGTCCTTTACTGAATGACTGCCGGAGCACCTTGGGCAAATGGGTGCGGCTACTTGACACTGACTTGACAAATGAGAAAATCCACAGCAATTAGAACATCTACGTACATCAATGGCATCCCATACTGAACACTAATTATAACCAACCAGTACCTTGCCAATTTTCATAAAGTTTCTGTATGTCAAGAGATCAATCTCTAAAACAGCTTGATTTAATTTATCATTATTACGAAGATGCTTCATCATTTTCAACTAACAAACATATTCAGCACTGAAAAGAGATTTGTTTTGAGAGATTACGTAATCGACTAGTGTTGTTTCAGTTATTGCTTTATCGATGCCCGCAATTCTGATTCTGGGGTTCAGATGAGGTAATTGTTTAATAATATAGTTAGGAAGATTTTCAGATACAACATCTTTGATTTTGTTAGAATCATCAGTATTTTCGCAAGTTATAATAACACTTCCATTGCGCCCTGGCTTAACTTTATACAGATTAATGTTAGCTTTAACAGGATCAACCTTTATCATAAGTTCACGCTTAGTGTCAGACACCGACTGATTGTCACCTTTAGGTTGAACAACTATTGAAGATTTTTTTTTGATCACTGCAGCATACGTAGGAGACTCATGTTTTTTATCCACATTTAGATTTGGTAAACTTCTATCAATTAAATTATTCAAATTATTTGTTTGAAGAGTTATAGTTTTATTTTGCTGTTCAATCATTGAAACGCATCGATCAACTGTGTCTTTTAGAGCATCTAATCTAGAGGAACCCTCCAGTAGCAGACAATCATCACATACAAATTCGAAGTTTTTAAACTTACTTATGACTTTTACGTCAGCTTTCTCAAAGAAAAGTCGGTTTCACAGAGTTTACACAACGGCATTTTTAAAAAATAGATGATTAAAAGAAGAAAAAAAAGAGATAAAAATCGGTAGCAGAGGAAAAAAAAACTTATCAACCACTACACCGAGCAGTAATTTATATCTTGTAGTTATTGGTATATAAAATAAAAGGGCTTAATCACACTATTCTTGTTTAAGAAAGCAATATATATATATATATATATATATATATATATATATATATATATATATATATTTGTAACTACATTTAAAAAAATACACGACACTCGCACTATGAAGCAATAATTTTAATTTATACTATAATAGCTATCGTCTACAAACACGTCTGCTCGGCTTGAAAGTCGGGCTGTTCTCCTTAGTTAAGAACATAATCATTAAAAACATGATGTTTGTTGTATTAGATCATAGTTAGATGTAAACATTTTTTTTATGTAAGTATCAATAGCGTGTGTTGATCAAAAAAAAGTTTATTTTGGACAACATTTTTTTCAAGTGTAATTTAGAAAGTGTAACATGTAATTCAGACTAGCAAAATTTAGTTTAGAAGCGTAAATTGATATTCAGATTAGTATAAATTGTAATTGAGAAAGTATAAATTGATAGGTCAATAAATATATTTCTTTGCATTTTAAAATAAACTATTGGAAAACTATGTACTATGTTCACCAATGAATTCGCTTTTCTTAATTTATATTTTTATTATTATTTGGATGGGTAAACTACTTTAGGTACATGATAATCCCATAGGCTTCCTTCTATGGACTGGATTACTACATAATAATTTAACATAAAAGCCGCTCCTCGGTAAGTAACTCCATATTAAAAAATATAGAATTTTTTCTTAAACGTATTATGGACGCATTCGAAAAAATCTGCTCTTCTATTGTTGATCAAGATCTGACCTAGTTATAAAGTTATTCTTATTAATGCTTTTTTTGACATATATTTTTGATACTTATATTTAATTGTCTATAGAAACAAGTCAAAAAATAAAAATTTAATTAGTTTATAAGCAATTTGAGTCAATTAAATAAATAAAAAAAATAATTAAGTTATTATTTATTCGACAGTAAAAAAAAGATATAAATTTCTCTCTGAGAAGTTTTGCAAAAAAGTCTTTTGGAATCAAAAATGATAATATTGTAGATAAAAATTTAAAAATTGTTATTTGGTTGTAAACGCAGTAGCCCTATCAAAATATAAATTCATAAAAATTTCTAATAATAATGTTTGAGAAAGTAACTACTTTGACAAGAGAAACCAAACTGTTTTGCTAAATTTATGACAATCGCGTATCTTTAGCATAATAAAAATTTACTTATTCTTATACTTTTCATTTTTATTTTTTTTTAGTATTTATGAATATCAATGTGATATCTTTTTGTTGAGCTGCTATGTCTCACACACTCTAAAGTGGTAATTGGATTTTTACTTAAATTAGTTTGAGTAGAAATAAATCAAATAAACTTGGTTGAAAATGCATGTGGGCAAAAATAATACATTCCTCTTAACAGTACCATTGACGTATTCCGTAGCGGTAATGTTTGGACCGTCCACCCTTTTTCGTGACAACATAAATCATTAATTAAATCCGCCTCGAAACCGTTGGCTTCAATACCATTTCCGTTGCTTTATCAATTATTCATGTAGCACAAAAGTAACGGCAAATCTTGTTCACTAAGGGTGTAAGATTTCAAATGCAGATGTTCTCCGCATGGCAAATTCTGATTTACGTTTGTGTATATTTCTGACCGCTGTTGTTGTGTAAACAGTGTCGTGTTCTATTATTTGGAGTGTAACGCAAACAATAGCGTTGTGCTGTGTGGAACAGAGACATCGTCGTTTTCAGCTAATTTAGTGCACTGAAAGTTACTTTCCTCCTGTTCAGAATAGTGAAATGTTACTGTTAGCTTCCATGACTTGTTTAGACAAGATATTATGTAGATACAAAAACAATATATTTTTTAAAGCAGAAATTCTTAATCCTAGCAACTTCTTGTAGTCTGTTACTTGTAGAACATAAAACAAGAAGAAACATTTTTTACGCTTATCCCTAAATGCAAATTATTGCAAAAATGTTCTATTAGCTTTAACATTGGAATGTCATGTTCTAACTCTACAACGCTTTTAATTAGCATTTTAGGAATTAACAAACTTTCTCAAACACAACTATTTTAGCATTTTAGTACCCCCATAACTGTAATTGAGATGATATCCAATCAACATTTTAGAAAAAAATGAACATTTAAACTTGCTGTCAAAATCAAAACAAACACTACACATGTTTACTAAAAAGTAATTGTTTGTTTAAAATTTAAACATTTAGGTTTAATGTAATCATCAAAGAAACACTTCTAACTACTTAACTTACTTCACACATTGCTTTTACATTTAGGTAACCTACAATGTCTCGCTTTTGTTGGCTTTAGCTCGCTTAAGAAATGACAATGTTTCACGCTTTTATTCATAAATAGAAATCACGGTTTCTTATTTCACAAAATTATGGTATTAAAAGAATTATATCAATTAGAAATCTTCAGTGTTTTCTTTTCAATAAATGACTAAACCTTCTGTACAACGGCTGGCAGGCTACTTTTATTGCTAGCTGAACATTGTTATAAATAATTGATTACGACGATCAATCGATCCGTAAACTTAACCATGGTTGGTTCTTATTGGAGCTTCTAATAGACGTTGCTTGTTTTACAATGTTGTCATAGATAATATAATAATATATTGTCGTATACAGAATCGAAAGTCACTCTATATAAAATTTATGAGCTTAGACTCAAATGTAAAAATGTCACTTGCGGGGTTTCTATGGGGTATTTAAAGAAACATCACAATTGACATTTTTACATTTGGGGGACTAAGCTCTTAAAACACATAAATTTTGAATACAGTAAAATTGCAATTTTTTGTCTAGTACTTACAAAAATGACGTTTGCCAAAAGATTACTAGAAGTGGAGTAGTAGCATTATTTTAATTTTCTAAATGTCAACGAGCTTGGCAACTTTGGCATAAACGAAAAATAAAAATCAAGCATTGCATAAATAAACAAAAAAATCTCGGGGAGTAAGCAATTTTTTCAGATTATCTTCATGCTGATTTAATCTTGTAATGTCAATTTTTTTTCAGGATAGGTGTGGCATATAAAAATGTTTAATTGTAAAATGATTTACAATTGTTGGCTCGAAAAATTTTGTGTATATTACGTTCAAAAAATGTTTAGCAAGTGCTGGTGTTGTTACGCTTTGGCTTAACGCCGCGGCTACGCAATATACCACTCACACTTGAAAAATATTATTTTCTGAACTAGTGATCCAAATAACCAGTATTATCTATAAATGTTGATGACAGATAAATTTCATTGATCTGTCATTGAATGTTCATTAACCAATAGAACTAATTTTATTTTAGACATTTTTATGGTTACAAATATTGTACCAGTACAAATTGCATCGAATATTTTATTAGTTTTGGAATTGCATTTTTTAAATAAATAAAAGCATTTATTAAAACAGTTTTGTTACAATTCTGTTTTTTTGTAATATTTTCAACACTATTATTTTTAAATAAAACTTTGGTACTGCTGTTGCTAGCAGCTACAATGGATCTCATCTTTTCCACTTTTTATTCATGATGTCCCTTGTCTAGCTGTAAATAAGACTTAATCGAATTACTGTTTTTGTGTCCAGTTATTTTTATTAATTATTGCTTTCAATTTCAACATCAGCGTTTGCAAAAACCGACACAGCACTAGATCTGATTGAATGATTTGATATTTTTTGTTTTTTTGTATCTAATTCAGATTTTTCTGTTTTAAATGTTACTTATTTAAAATTTTTATAAATTCCTACTAGCAGGTTTTGATACCAGGGATTAGATGCGCTCACATCCCAATATAGATTGAGGTCACAAAAAAATTTGGCCGTTACTTTTATACCTTACTGTGGGCATATATCAATATTTTTTTGATTGGCTATAAGCCATTTACTGTCGGATAGCTTTTTTACACCTCCTTGTGCGGTCTTTGAAAAACTCAGGTTGTATTCGATGCCTCCAGTTTCAAATCCCTAATTGTTCAATTCTTCTTTAAAAAAAGTTGTTTTGCATTGTGCACCTTTCTTACCTCGCCAGGTCATGCTCTCACCTCGCCCTCACAATGCTAATACAAAAAAATTTGGGGATTTTCCGTAGTGCACTTTTTCAATTATTTTTGCACAATTTTCTTCAGTCAGGGCAGCTGCACTAGTAGTTTTTTTTTTGGAAAAAGCTTGCAGTTTCTTTTTCATGGTATCTCTGGTTTTTCTTGCAGATTTAAAAATCATATCAATTAATGGATTAATATTCCAAGTGGTAAAATATTTGACCTGAATCATTTTTGCTGTTGAATTTCGTATACTCTCTCCTTCTAATCTGTGCCGTCTTTTTTTTATATTACATAAACATCTTTTTAGAATAGTATTTAACTCAACAGAAGACGAAGATGTTTCAAGTTTATATATTTTCTTTTTAATAAGTGTGGAAATTACCGTCAACTTGATTTCTGAGAAATCTGATTTTTTTTTTGTACTTTTGAGTAATTTTTATCAAATATTATTAATTGTTGTTACAGTAACGCAATCAAGAATGGCTCGACTGATAAATTATTTCATTTGCGGGTTTTTAACGGGATTGGAGGTTTCGATTCATTGAATAGTCTTCTAAATATAATTCGTAGTCAAGATAATACAGATAATTTTTGCGGTGAGGTTACTTATCTCAACAACGCTTTCAAATTCGACTTCTGCATGTACTCGTCAACTTCATATCTTAACGCCGTTGGCATTTGTAGCACCATCACAAAAATATTTGGTATATCATTGACTACTCATTGTATTGTGACTAATTATTTATTCTCTCTTCAAGTATTTATCTTGCAATTATTTTTATAGTGTATAGAAATATAGATTTACGTAAACTTGACGTCTTATGTATTTTATTTTTATTCTAGAGGCCGAAGACAAATCAGGTTTCATGATCCAGCAATACGAAATTGCAATCACATGTTTAATAAGCACTTGGTACACTCGCCAGCAAATTATAATTCACTAGGGCATTTTATAAGGAACTCTTTTTACTAAAAATACCAATTGCATGGCACAACTGTGTTTGGTTGGTTGCAAATTTAAATTTTTCTTAGCTTTTGACAACTGTCAATCATCGGATTAAGCAATAAAATCTTCATCCTACCCTTCTCTTATTATCATAAAGATTTGGTCATTTTACCGGCTTCTACAAGAAGTAGCTAAATATTCAAAAATACATTTCTGCATTTCCAAACTGCACTTTATAAATGCTTTTCCAATTTAGGTATAATAAACTGTATTATACAAACACTACCATTATTATTTTTGAACAATTTTGCTTAACTCAAACCAATTTAACAATTAAATTGAAAACAAAAACCACAAAGTGTGTTTAAAGCTAAATAGAATATATAAGTCTGTTTTTAAAAGAATCAAACTAATTCAGTATCTCCTCACTAATTTGCGCTCATCTTATCTGAATTTGTTCAGTCGCATTTATAATTTTATATATTTTTAAATTTATATTTTTATTATATTTTAAAATAATTATTTTTGTCTAGACTTTAGAGTTAAATTCATTTGTTTAAAATTATAATTTAAATTCATGCTTTTTAAAAGCACTTAAATTTTATTGCACTCAAGTTTATCTGTTTATTGTAGTCTTAGGCTTAAAAATTATATTAGTTTGTCGGCAAGCAAGCTGGGTTTTTTCCGGTCATTAAGATATTATATGTTAGAAAATATTAAATTATTTGCAGCTGAGGAGATGGGTATTCCGGCTTATCCCCTTATAACCATAAATTATTGTACAGTTGGATATTCTTGGTAAAGATTGCCATTAGGGCTCAGCCCAACCGTTAGCTTAATTATCCTCAGGTATGTCTTTGGACCCAATGACGTCAGACCTTCCACCTGGCCTCTCTCGCCGCCTACCCTTCCCAAAAAACTTCCCTTGTTAATTACTCCTCCCTCTGGTCATCTGACCTACTTGCCATTCGTTGCCAATTTTCCTCTTCCTATTTCTCGATTCCCACTCTTAAATATTGTAAATATTGTAAAGTTATTGTAAGATCACTTACTTTAGAATTCTTCCAGCGAACAGTCGCATAAAATAAAATACTTGTTCACTTAAATCTTGAATATATTTTTTGGTGCAAAACTTATTGCAAGTCTTGCACGTAACAACAATCGCTTACGGTAAACCAACCGCGAGTCTAAACAGAATTATTATAAAAAATAATTATAAACTTTTTAATAATATGTTTAACAAGTTTCAATAATTTTTAAATTTTTTTTGTTTAAAATTTGTAAGACTGTTGTGGTCACAAGTTACAAATTAAACCAATTAAGAATCTGGTTAGTTGAAACACTCACACAGATGGCTTTTTAACAATGATGTTTTATTCAATTATCAAATATTTAAAGTTGGTTTTATAATTATACTGGGTGTTACGTTAATTATTATACCGTGCAAGATACGGACAAATACGAACTTAAGCTTATACTAAGAACACTAGGGTATAATTAGTCAATGATTTAAGCCAAACCTGTGCCCTTTGTTTAAAGGCTAAAAGCTGGCGATTTAGTAGTTTTGGTAGTAATTCAATCTCTGAAGACAGAGAGATTTTAAGATAAGGATTATTATTATAAAAATTATTAATTAAACCTATCCTCGATTAATTCGTACGAACGTTTCCCCTGGAATATCGATAACAAAAGTCTGGACTATATTCGTCAGCACACCTGAGCAAGGGATCTTCTACTCTGAGAAATTGAATTCAGTTGCAATTTTTTCAACTAATTAACTTTTATTTAATATTTAGTTAGTTATCTGTACGAGTAACATGAAACCGTACAAATTAACATTAGTCCAAAAAAACCTTCAATAATAAATTTGCTAGAAAAATTCTAACATTATAACATGCACATAATAATGGTGCATTCTGTATTTCCGCGAAGATTTTTAATATAATTTTCAATTTTTTAATAATAATTTCTCAATTTTTATAACTTCTTTTTTAGCTCAAAAGATTGTTCAAAACACTATCATAATTGGCGTCAAAATGATTAATTATGATTTAATTTTATTATATGATTCAAATTGCTTTTTGTTAAATTTGATTAAATTCATTAAATAAATAAACTACTATTTAAATATATCAAAAGCAATTTTTTGTGTTTCTCACATATTTTTATAAAAAATTGTAAGGGTCAAAAATATATGACAAAATAAAGCATTAATAAGAATATCTGAAAAACTACTATTCAGATCCTGGTCAAGTTGATATGGGACTACATCAGCTTTTAATTGAAAAAAAAAAACATTAAAATTGATTTTCCCAGTCAAAAATTCTATGTGAATAACTATTATACAAATTACATTAATTTCCATATACGTAATTTTCAGCTAAATTTGTTGAAAACTAAAGACGAAAAGTTTACAAAACGTTTTAGATGGTGCAAAACAAAACACGCCTCAAAACCAGTTCAATGTTTAAATACCTAAGAATTAAAATAAAAGTTCTATGACCCTTTAGTCCCTATAAACATTTAGAGTTTTGAATCATTATCGTTGAGAAGCCATCTCAAAGTTCAATGCATCCAACCAAACACAATTGTGCCATACAAGTTGTATTTTTAGTAAAAACAGTTGCTTGTAAAATGCCCTAGTGAATTATAATTTGCTGGCCACTGTACATAGAGTTGTATACGAAGGGTTGCTACTTTGTAATGTTTGGCGTTTCTGTAGGTATATTTGAGACTAGCCGGGCAGATTTTTTTAAGCAATTTCAAAAAAAAGAAGGTTCTCAGTTTGACTATATATTTTTTTTATTTTTTTTTTGCTTGTTATCGTAGAAATTTTGATTGGGTAAACCGACGCTTATAATTTTTTTATTGAAAAAGCTGGTGCTTTTACTGTGGTCCGATTTAAATTTAATGAAGATCTGCTGATGAGTAGTTTTTAAGTTATTTTTGTTATTGCGGATTTTTGACACTTTGACAACTGATTATAAAAACAAATGAGAAATTAAACTTTAAAGTTTTATTTCAATATTATTAATTATTAGTTTTATTATTCAATTAATTCCAACAAATTCAACAAAAAATCAAGGAAATTATATAAATAAATAAAATAATAAATAATCATATTGGACTCGGTTGTTTTCGAAATTTTTTATTGTTTTAACTATTATAAAAACGCTATTATGAAAGATTGTAAGTGTATCTTTCTGTGTGAAATAAATATATTCAAAAGATTTATAAACTTAGCATCTGTTGAGCAAGTAATTTGTCAACTCTCAAGCTCAAAAATATCTCAAACATTTGGTGAAGTTTATGTAGATCTATTATTAAATGATTAATAGTGTTTTGGAGTATTTCAAAAACGCACTTAATACAAATTATTTTTTTATATTAATTTGTAATTGTAAATGATCAAAACTTTTGTTTACAAAAATTTACATTCTACATTGCAATGATTAAAACTATTTAAAAAAAAAGAAATTAGATTTTAATGCTATTTTTTTGTGATCTATTTGCTCCATAATGTGCTAAAAAATAAGATAAAAAACGTTACAGAAACGTTTAATAACTAGCTATCAGTTAGATAAGTAAACTTTGCATTAGTAAAAAAGCAATTGAAACAGTTTAAAATTTATATAATATTTTATTAATTTATCATAACCTTAGATATCGCTACACTTTATAGTACTCTAAAGTTGAGTGTTAAAAATGTCTGATATTAGACAAATGTAAAATTATTGTTCCACTTATTCTTTCTTTCTTTCTTTCTTTCTTAACAAACTGAAACTTTAATTTTTTGCGAAAAATTTGATATATATTCTGTTCAAATCTGTGGCAGATGAATTTGGACAACTATACATTCTGAAATTACAGTTCAGATTAGATTTCAAATATAGTGTAAAATTTTTTTTTGTACAAGGTTTTTTTATTTACGGAAAAACAAAGATGGCGCAAACGAAATAATTTCCGGTATTTTTAGAAGAGCAGACGTTTTATTTAATTAAGTTTGAAATTATCAACGAGTGGCAAATTTAATGTAACTATGTTTTAAAAAACATCTTTTTTTTGATTGGGCTACGTGAATCACTCTGTATACGACAAACACTATTTTTCGGATAGCGATTTTTTACGTTAACAATTTTCTAATTTATTTGTGTCGTTAGGTCACATCAGCTGCTATTTAATTTAGAACTCAACAAGTTTATTATTATTCAACATAAAAGTGTGTAATTTTTTTAAGATTAACGCGTGATATTATAGAATAGAAATGTTAGTGAACAAACTATTTTCTTATATCTTTGCCAAAAAGATGGTTGCCAAATAGAACATGGCCTAGTAATGCCTCTGTGAAATTTATCTAAGCAGTTGTGATCAAAAATATCTTTTTTTATTTCAGCACGAATAAAATGAATATACTTAAAACCTGGACGGTTTAGGTGTAAGTTGCAGTTCTAGTTGCTTACATGAAGTTATTCGTAACGTCATTATTTAATAAAAACAATTTAACAAACGAAAAACACAAAACCAAATATTAATAAACTCTCTACTACATTTTAAAATATTTTAGCACGATGGGTATTACAGACGGAATTATAACATTTTGCAAAAGCGGTTTTGGTTTTCCTATGACTTGTGCGAGGTCGGCGTGCACACCGAGTTTGTCTGGCAAGTTTTGTTGAAGGTGGTGCTACTCTATGTTCTTCTACTATACCTAGAATAGTTCTTAATGAACAAAACAGTATTATGGACAGATTTTTGAAGTCTTTGAAGACTTTTGAAAAAGTCTTTGAAGTCTATAGTCAGTTTGAGGCTGGAGTAATGCTCAGGATGTTTCGAATTTAATTTTTCAACTTCTGTAGAATCTAGCTTCGGTTGTAAAAATTGTTTCAATTTCTCCGTTGTGGTATCAGGAATCAGACGATCGGAATGAAAATAGACTCTTTTTGGAACAGATTGTAGCATGTTCGACGGTGTAGACTGAGAACCTACTATAACAATATTTTGACTAGGCTTCTTACGTTGAGTTGGCGTTGGTTGTTTAGATATATCAACAATACAGTCGTTTTTCGTCATAGGATTAATCCCAACGTTCGGAACAATATTAATTTGAATATTGAAGGTTGAAGTACTGTTTTTGTTAATTACAGTAATTCTTTTTTGTGTGGATTCGATGATCGACTGTTCATTTTCAAAGTAGCAACTTTTTGTAGTATCTGATGATAAGAAATTGGTCATGTTATCATCAGGTCGACATAAGAGGGTTAATTGTTTTCTCAATAAAACGATTTGTTTTTTTGTTCTTCAATCATTATATCCTCTTGTTTAATTATATAGGCAAATTTCTACGTCTACTGTAGAAGTAGAATGTTCTATAAATAATTCTTCTAGAGCATTCTAAAATGGACCTTCGGTTGTAGATAGATCTAATTTTTCATTCGTATCGCAACACACAAACACATTTCCACAGTCCAGGAATTTTCCGCATAGCTTTGCACATCTGGAGTGATAATTACAAGTACAGTTTTGACACTTTACACAATTCACAACTTTTTTTGTGCATTTATAACATGTAGCGTTAGTTTCGCTGTCGTTACTCGTTGGCGCCATTTTTAACTCAGCCTTTTGGACTACGTCCAACTAAATTTTGCTTAGGTGTTCGACTACGAAAAGGGGGATCAGAGCACCTTTGATGTTCATATTTACTTTGATAGAAGCGCTTAAACTTTGATCTGCATCTATATTTTTATCGTCTAAAACTGTAATTTTAGCTTCAACTTCAGATTGCTAAGATATATAGTCTTCAAATTTGTGGTCACTACTGGTAGAATCATTCTCTGATTCTGCTTCATCGTACCACCGTAAAACACTTTTTTTAAACTTAGGATCATTTGGTCTTACTGCCATCTAATTTATGAAAGCTGCCTTGTAAATGTAAAAAATAATTTGAACATTAATGCTTATCTAGGGTTACACGTCACCCCAATAACTTTATCATATAAAATTTTTTTGTCATTAGAACCCAACCTTAAATGAACATAGCTAGCCTTGCCATATTGCAATCTGCATAGCAACAAAGTTACTAACTTTTTAATTTTGGGTGGGGCTACCAACAACCCCACTAAGCCCTCCTAGGTTTTAAAATTAACACAACATAAGAAAAATCTTTTCATACTTAGTTTTGTTTGACTGACAGCAAAACAAATTTGAATTTGTATAAAACAATCATGTGTTTTGTTTTAATATATTTAAATGTTATAGTAAAATAAAGATTTTATGTATTAAAGAATCATATTATTTTCAATGCTGTTGGTGACTATTGTAGCAAAATTAATAGATATATTCTACATTATATTGTATTTAACCGCGTTATTTATAAAACTATTTTATATGTTTCGAGTCATGGTTTACCAAACTTCCATTTGAATTGTTAATTTGAAATTAATTAATCAATAAATGATGTTATTGAAAATAGTTTTTAGCTGTAGATAAAATATTATTGTTTCACGATTTCAAAAAAACTGGAATGTTTGTTAAAATCAGTTAAATTTTTGCGAGCTATTATAACAGTCTATTATTTTATTATTGTCTCTTCTTTTCAAAAACCGCTAAGCTACCAACTTATAAAATTAAACTTTTTAATTGACCTAATTTTATACACGTTGTGAAAATATGTCAAGTGTTTAGTCGCCAAAAAAAACAGAATTTAAATAACGGTTGTATTAGGAAAGCAATTTAAGCTTTTAAGAGGCAAATTTCAGCGGATAATTTTTTTTTTATTTTACGGAGTATTAAAAAGCATTTCTCTGCTGTTATATTACTTTTCAGAAAAAAAGTTTTTCCCAACTTTTTGCTTTCTAAAAGTTTTATCATTAGGTATTTAAATGCACTTAGCATGAATTACATCTGATGAAAAAATTAATATACTTACGATTTTTTTAGAAAAAAGGTACAACTATTGGATGATATTATTCGATTAGACTAATAATATATTATTATTATATTCAACCCTCTCTGTTCCAGAGGCAATTTTGCTGGATTTAAAAATCATTACAGTCTTTGACAATTGATGATAATGACAATAATACTTTTTCAACTATATGAAAATTGTTGAAAAACAAGCTCTTAGTTTTCAATTAGTTTAAAAACCTATTTAAAAATTGAATTTAAAACCAAAACCACAAATTGTGTTTTAAGCCAAAGCATAAACGCTAGTTTGTTTTTTGAAAAATCAAGCTAAGTTACTATCTTTCTACGCATCTGCGATATTATTTGAATTGCTGAATTTAACATTTAAAACATCATAATCATATGACATATATACTTTATTATATATAATTAACCCTCCCTGTCCCTGAGCCACAGCAACTTTGCTGGATTCAAAAATTATTGCGGGTTTTGACAAGTAATGATAATGACGGTATTACTTTTTCAATAATATAAAAACTGTTGACAAACAAGTCTTAAGTTATCAATTAGTTTAAAAACCAATTTAATAATAATATGATCTGCGATTAGATTATTTGAAATGTTAATTCTAACAATATCTAGCTATTTTTATTTAAATGTGGTAAGACACTCTTTACAGGACGACAACTTTGTTTAACTCGCGACTATGGGCTCGCCCTATGAACACGAGCTCATGGAGCGAGTGCCTTATTAGTTGGTGTCTTGTAAAGTGGCTTAACGCATGAGATTTGTATATAATTTTTTGAACGATAAATTTGTTTGAAAATAATATTATTAAAAAATAAAAAATCAAGACATACATATAATAGTGTGCCCTAACCGCCATGTTTGGGATTTTGACATTTGACATTTATTTTAACTTTTTTAAATGGACGCTAGGTGGCGAGGTGGCAATTTACATTCATAAATTTTAATTTTATCTATTAAAGCGAAGTATTTGCAATAACAAGTATTTTATCACATAAACTTAATTATCATAAAAATAATTGGTTTCTCAATTATCTCTAAATGCCCAGTGTTTATCTGATATTCAACCGCATTTGCTTGTTATTTTACAGCATCATGCGTAAACATGAAGTTACAGTAGATGCAATGAGAAGTGAAACAATCACTTTAAAATACATGGGGCCAAAAATATATTTTGTTATATTTTTGAGTTTTTGAATAATGCACGAAAAGTTATATCTCTGAGCTTCTTATGAATGTTTAATGGTTCTGTAAGCCCTGAGGACAACGGCTTCGTTCTTATTAGAAACTCATCAGCCTAAACCAGTACATTTTTATAAGCTCGATCTTTACTATATGAAAGTTTCTGACAACGAGCATAATGGGTGAGTTGACTTTATCTTTTCGATGATGTGTATCGAAAGCATTAAAAGCATATTTGTACCCAATCAATTTTGTTTTGATCAGATGATACTACCCACAAATCATAATTATGTTTTAAGACAGTTTTTACGTTATTTTAATACTTTTCGATTTGGTTTATTGGTTTTGATAATTAATATTGATAGTTTTACAAAAATGCAAGAATATTTATGAAAACTCTTCTATTATATGCCGGTTAAAACATTATATAAAAAAAATGTAAGTATTTTGCACTTGTTAACGTTCCTTTTTCTGTAGAAAATAGTTCCAAAATTTGATCTCCAGCAATTTCTGACTAACTACTGGCAACTTTTTGTAGAAACTGTAAACATCTATTATCTATCATCTAGACAGTTAAGCCAATTTACATCTTATCATTAAGGCAAAGCTTGGATTCGTGCAAAAATATTACTCAGTTAAAAAATTTGGAGTCTGCTGTGCCTCAAGCCGTCAATTCCCGCTAAATTGTAAACGGCGATTCGGATTGTTTGCATCAAGTTCATGCACTATAACTTGTTTTCAGGGATGTCATTTATTATATTTTTAACCGACTTTTAAAAAAAAGGAGGAGGTTCTCAATTCAAGTATATTTTTTTAATGTGTTTTACATCATAACTTTTTTCTGGGAGAACAAATTTTGATGATTTTTTTTTTATTTAGAAGCTAGTGGTCCCATTTAAATTTAATCTAAATCTGATCAGTAGTTTTTAAGTTATTCTTATTATTGTTTTTTTTGACATATATTTTTAACACATTTGATTATAAAAATTTTTGAAAATTTTTTAAGAAATTATTTAAAGTTTATTTGTCTAATTAATTTAAGCAATTCGAAAATTATTAATTATGACTACCTTATCCTATCTTGACTGAAACAGACTCCGAAAACAACAATAATTGTATATTATAGTAACTA
Source organism: Lagria hirta (assembly GCA_947359425.1). Lineage (NCBI taxonomy): Eukaryota > Metazoa > Arthropoda > Insecta > Coleoptera > Tenebrionidae > Lagria > Lagria hirta. Next base: position 29,800,264 of record OX375795.1, on the reverse strand, counting down.
AATAATTTGATTGTTTTTTAAGCATACAAGTCTACTCTTCTATTTCAATGTCCTCCAGACTGAACATTTACGGATTTTATCATTTGTAGCCTCCTTTTGTGGGGATGTAGATTTTCTTGCAGTTTTAGTAGCACATGTAAGAAAATGATTTACATGCTGAACTCTTTAAACTTTCATAAAATCTTAAATATAGCTGTTTCTTCTGTAAGTATTGATTCCTGCTCTGGATATTTATTGTTCAAGAGCTTTGTTAACAACAAATATTTAAAATAATCTTTATGTTGTATTTTTTGTATGTTTCCATATCACTTTATAAGAAAATTTTCAAATTTGCACTAAATTCTTCCCAATTCGCTTTAACCTCATTCCATATTATGTAAGGCTTTGCATTCCTTACTGAATGTGTGAGTCTTATTTATTGTAATTTTAAGAGAGGGGTGATCAGAGCCTAGTAAAGAATTTAGAACTTCCCATGATATCTTTGTAGCTAATTGTGACGTCATCAACGTCAAATCGAGTTCATTAGCTCTTTGGCCATAGTGTTATATTTTAGTCGCAGTCACCCCTTCATTACTGGTGGTGGGACATCTCAACATTTGGTGATGTAAGTTGAAGTCACCATCTATTATGGTAGCTACAGATGTTTTTTGAAAGAGTGAATTCTACTCTGGTTGCAAAACTTTTTATTAGGTGCACGATAAACTGAGAAAATATTTAGATTGGTTTCTAAGATATTTATCCCAACAGCTTCAGTTACACTTGGAAAAGATATAGAGATGTGTATGTGTATTTTTTTTGAGAAAAGTATCAGGCGTTCTATTGGAAAATTTTTAAAGTTTGTTATTTTTTCTGGTTTATTAAGTTTTGCAAAAATCTCTTCAATAACTGATTAAATTGCACAATTTAATTTGGCTTGCTACTTTTTTCTAAAAAGTTACTTGATTTGTTTCAGTAAAAAGCTGCGACATTGCCGCGGAGAATTTATTTTTGATTTTTTTTATTTCTGACACTGCAAAGGGATTTATTGTAATGGGAGGTCAGCAGAATCTTTGTTCTCTGGCCGTTGTTTGCGATATTTTATTAAATGAACTAGGTTTTTTTTTAGGTGGATGTAAAGGATAATTTTGTAAGACTCCCTAAGATGTGGACTCGAGTTTTTTTCATTGGGTTGGTACATACGATTTCCGTTGCGAGGTCGACGCCAGCAGGGATTGAAAATTATTTTTATAGAGTATTTTATTTATTTTCTCGTTGTCTGCTAGAACCAGGTCTGTTAGGAACGAGAAACGATTTGTAGTTTTAACCATATTTGTAAAAGAAGGTTGCTCTAAAAGCTGTTTAGCTTCTGCTAATAATTGCTTTTGATAATAAGGACATTTAAAACTAGTGGAGCAGTGATCGTCAATTTTTATGCAGTATTTTGTATTTTTGTCGCAAGCATGATCGTTTTTTTTATTTTGCGCACAATTATTAAAACGCTCGGTGTTTCTGTTACACTATTTGAAAACGTAACCAAAAATTAAGCATTTTTTATATTGAATCGGTTTTTTGATACAATTTTGAGTTTTACATCTATTATAATTTATGATAACACATTTAGAAATAATTGAACCTGCAAAAGTTACTAAAATTTTTGCTGTGAGACTTTAACTTTTTGTCCCTCACGTTCTATTATCTTTTCAAACCTTTTGACCTCAAGAATAGGTACAACCAATTCAATAATACCTACATTTAGATTCAAATGTTCGAGAAGTATAACGTATGGTCTAATATCATTGGGACGATATCGCAAAACAGTGATGTAGTGTAGATTATTTGTTTTATGAATTAAACCATCAAATTTTTTATCTGTGTCACCACCACCTTCCGCATCATTTGTCATGGCGAGGGCAGAGAGTATTTTAAAATTGGGTGTATATATTCAGAGTGAAATCATTTACATTTACAAGATTTAAAAAATAATTTAAAAATACTTTCTTATAAATTAAATAATTTGAAACCACTTATTTTTTGTCGAAAAAATTTGCTGGTATCTTCGAACACCCAAAACCGGACAAATAATCTTTAAACTAAGATAGAAATGTTTAAAAATTGACAACTTCTATTACATCAATCATGACATCATTTTAAATTAAAAACCAGTAGTACACATTTTTTTTAGTTACATGTTTTTCTGACCATTTGGTTAATAGAAGATTAACTGAAATAATAAAAGACAATTTTTTTCTAAAGATTTTTATAACAAAACCTACGCCGGCTATATCTCAAAAACCTGTCAACGTAAAGTTTTGATAAAAATTTTGTATTATTAAAAAAAGCTACAGAGAGTTACTAAAAATAAATTTTAAGCTTCTATTTTTACTACAAAAAGTAAAAATGTTGAGAACATTGTTTGCGAAAATCATTCTGTATAAATTCTAGTCGTCGTATTCAAACCATTTTTTATATCGTATATGCTCTTTCACACCTCTACAGTGAATCGTAGCTAGCAGGCGTTGTATGTAAACTTTGTTTCATAAATTTTAAACAAATTGAGAAGCCTTTATATGACCTGAAAACTTAACAGCTTATTGGAAAGGGCAGACTGTTTATCATTGATCTGTTTTATATTGTATTATGATTACTTAAGTTTGTAGTAGCATAATTATTATAAGCATGTGTTAAATTATGGAAAAAAACTGTGTTTTCTTGTATAAACGACTGCTGAAAGAAACACTGTTAAAATGTAATAAGGTATACATATAAAAAGATTTTCTAAGCGGCAATTGTAGCAAGGTGTAAGAAAATAACTAAATAGATTTTACAAGTCTGGTTCTTTCTATTTTATTTGCCAGCAACTACTTTTTCTATTGCACGCTTAAGTACCAGTAATCGGCTCAATATTATTTATCTCAGTACTTTAACTCTTATCATAGGTTTGTTATAAAAAACTCTCTAAAAAATATATCTTTTAAAAGTTTTGTTTTTCATATCTAAGAAGGAAAGCTCAATATTTCGGAAAAATTTGATCTTCTGACGAAAAGTTTCTCGCTTGGTCTAAAGCAACAAACTTTGAGTCAATTATAATCAAAATTTTCTGTAAAAAAAAGAAAGTTGAGTAATATCTTCAATACATCTAGACATATTCCCAATCTCACCTTCAGATTTGGTTTCAAAGCGCTGTTCTAGTATTTTTTTACCATATTAGTAACTTTTTGTCACGTCAGATACGCCTATTAGCCACAGCCTTCAGCAGACGGTTATGCAGAGAATTATTATTTCAAAGAATCAAGTAGGTAGATAAATAAATAACTATTTTGAACGACTGTTTATGTAACAGACAATGTCAGCACTACAGGTTATGTACGAAAGTTGCGAATATTATATTAGTAATTTTTTATCATATTATTAACTTTTTAATTTTATTACAAAAATCACTATTATAGAAATTGATGAAACATCTTAATAAAAATTAAAAAAAAAACTTAATTTCACATTTCAAAAAATAAAAGTAGCTCTTTTGCTCATGCTTATTCTTGTTTTATTCTTTATATAGAACCTTCAAAAACTTTTTTTCCAATTGACATCAACTGCTGATTGTATTCAAAATTTAATGAACCATCGATTGATAGCGCTGCAATAAATCAAATCAAAATACTTCAGCTTAGTTAATGTAAAGTTAATAAAAATGTAGATTGCTTTGCAAATTTCAGGTTAGGTTTCTAGTATTAGTTACGGTTACACAGATTTTTTATATCATACAATAAATTTAAGCCTAAATTATGACCTGTAAGAGATGCATCAACTCTTTAACAACAAAGAAATGATAATTTTTCAACGGTTGAATTGACGGCTGATTACCTCGGATTTAAAAAAAATAGAGTAAATATGGTTAAACCGTTAGTGGCTATAGGACCGAAGACAGACAAACAGATACAACATCACAAACTATACAATTTTTTCTTTGTTGAAGGTTAAAAAAAAGTAGCTAAAATTTAATTTTTTTCTACCTAGTAAGAAATATCATTTGATACGCCTTTTGTTAACGCCTCTAGGCTTTTGTTAGTCTATTAAATAATTTGATATAGTACTGTAAACAGGATACCGCTCTGTGATGAAATAGTTATTTTTACACTTCCCACCTGTAAAACGTTCAAATTAGAATGCTTACCGACATAGTGTAAGCATTGTAGCAAACCTTCCGTTTTGGAAACATTTTTTCGAGTGTGCAAAAAACCGACTAAAAAAACTAGATTATTGAGACACTCTGCTCACTTATATCAAAATAAAGTTAAGTTTGTGAGAAGCAATTTACCTGATCTATTATTGTAAAATTCGCTCAAAACACCTAAAAATCTTTAATTAAAGATGAGCCGTGACAGTACTGTCATTTGAAAAAGCGTGTATACCTAACTTTTATTGCTGAGTAGGCGCACTTATGGCTGCATTTTACCTACTTAATTTTCCATTCACATTCGACTAGGTAGTTCAAATGCAACTAAATTGAATGCATATATATATGATAATTTACAGAGATCAGCCGTGTAATATATGTTGAAGGATAACTTAAGGGTTTAATCTACGGCAATTTATGGAGCTAAAGTATACTTTTTTTTACAATGTCGACGTTTCGGCTTGGATCCAAGCCTTCTTCGGGACTCTACACTTTATTAATAAAAACTCAATTACAAACACAAGAACACTACTCACAGAAAGTTGAGATTAAATTTAAATTAACATCCATGAAAAATATTTTTTTTAAAGTTTTTAGTTCGTTTTTCTGATGGCCGTTGTTTTTCCACCTATTACTCATAACCTTAAATTCTCTTATTCTATGGTTGAAATGTCAGCTGTCCCTTCTTCGTTTACGAAATTAAATAATTGTTGTCAAAGAATTTTTATTCCTGTAGAAGATTATTCTGTTGCATGTTCTTCAAAACCTAGATTTGCCGTTTGTTTTTTCCATCATAATGGATAAGTAAGGAGTAAATATTGCTGATTCCTTGAATATCAGATCTTGTATTCATACTTTGTTGTTCATTTTTTATGTGTACCAATTCTAAAAAGCATCTCTTTTCTTGATCGCTCTCAATGTCCAAAATCTTGACGCTGTCATAATCTATATGGTGATCTTTTTTTCTCACATGCTCGGTAAGAGCACACTTTTTTGACGGGTTCTTAATATCGCTTTTGTGTTGGATTACTCGTCTTTTCAGTTGTTGTGACGTCTGCCCAATATAAACCAGGTTACAGCCTGTGCATGAAATGCTGTACACTACGTCCTTCTGGTTGTCTTTTGGAATCTTGTCTTTTACCATGCTAAATAGTTTTTTTAACGTAAAGGAGTTCTTCTGTGCAATTCGTGTATTTTCATTTTTTAGAATTTTTATCAACCTTGAAGTTAATCCATCAATAGTTTGCAGCGATGTATTAATTGTAATTTCCGGGTTTCTTACTGCATTGTCTAGCGCTATTGAAGCCAGCGATGTTTGGTTGTATCTGTTGACGTTTGTATTATATATGAGTCTATTTAAGAAAACATTAGGATATCCGTTGTCTAGCATAATTTTCTTTAATTTTGACAACCTTTCCTTCACTGTTGATGGTTGGTGAACGATGTTCTCAATCCTCTTCTTCATCGCTAGCACCACATTCACTTTTTGGTGGAGTGAGTGGTTGGACGCATAATGTATATACCTCATTGAGCTCATTGACCCTCGTTTGCTGCCGCACACTCGGGTCGCAAAATTGGCACTCATATGTAAAATATCTGTTAGCGCAGACACGTAAATAACTGCTACATGATAAGTGTGGGAACAAACAGCATATAACAAAGTGCTTAATAGACACACCAATCAAACAATATTTACTCGTGAAAATATTAATTTTTTATTTATAACATAGTTTTTCCATTGAACATTCATATTATAGACAGTGTGAGTTATTGGCATTTCTGGAGCATGCCGACGAGAAGAGCTCTACAAAATGTTGATAACGGATAGTTTTTTAAACATAATATTGTTATAGTTTTTATTCCTGAAACAAAAACTTATCTTAAAAAACAATTTGCTATAACGAGGAAAGAATAGATTAAAATTATTACTGTTTTAAAAAGTACGGTTGTTAATTAATAATAAATACTATTTTTTTCTTACACACCGTTGCAAATTTCCTATTGGTATAAATAGTATTAGAAAAATACCATCTGCTATTGCTACTTACTTAAAATTGCAAAAACCTTAAGAATACACAGGGCACTGCTTATGCCCTAGCAGTGCAACATTATTGGTAAACCAAGAAAGTGACTTTCTGTCAATTAAACAACCTGGCAGTTGAAAGTTTACTGCTGTTGCAGAAGGCTTTATCTAAAAATGTCTAGTCAACAAAGTTCAAGTTCTCTAAACCTTATACAAGCGAAAACGTTTAGGATCAAATTCGGGCAGCGTCTCTAATCCGTTTATAAGTAATGTCTTTACAAACAAAAGCAATCTTTACCTATATGTTTTCCCAGTAATTCTTTCTTCACCTGCAATAATTGCACATTTAACATAAATAGTTACAACAGTGACAAAAAATATATAATTGATATAATATATTTTCAATAAATGCCCTGTACATTTTTCATGTTCTTCTTGCTTGGCATTTTGTATTAAAACATTTTTCCCGCTGCCAATCATGTAAGTGGGTTCTACATTCGTAGCAACATACCATGTAAGTTGACAATTATATTTGTTTATATTATTGTCCTTGACGACGCAACTTAATATTAAATTCCTTGGAAAATAATAATTTTGAAAACAAAGTGAAGGCTCGAAAATGGGGTTACCCTAATTAGAAGATACGTTACATCTTCTGCTTGTGCTAGAAACTTCAAGATATTTTCTCTTTCCAATACTTGCGACTTTTTCGGTATATAGATAGCCTTTGTTTCTATTTTTAAGAAAGCCTATCAGTTGTAAAAATTTAAAGATGTCAATATTCTCCTTGCTCTCCTTGGTGGCTTTAAGCACGGAGTATTCGCACCATAAACTTGTCGGTGATTTTAGTTGCTGCGTTCTTTCCAGCATATAAGCAAGCATTACCTTTTCGGTAACCGACGTCACATTTTTCCTACAGCACCACTTTTTGAATACTCCATACGTAAACTCGTATCTGTCTCTCGATTTTTGCGGCAATAAACTTGAGGAGGCAATCTTTGCCGCTTCTTCTATCTCATCACCATCCATATTTATTAATATTTACTAATTACACAAATTAACTAATTACACAAACGACCACAAATTAATTTCGAGAACTTTGTTTATAATTTCGTTATTTATGTGACATGGCAACACACGGCCAACGCAACTCACAACGTTAATTGTAACAAAATTAATTGCGATGTCAGGTGTCGAATCAAAACGATTTCTTAATAAATTTAGATAAATTTGGTTCTGGCAGCGGGAAAAATCTAATAAGTACTACGGAATGTATCGACAATTAACATTTTCGTCAGGCCACAAACCGCGGCTTCGCCTTGGCTTGTACCTGCCTCCCTCAAATGTTAATACGTCCTTACATTCCTTGTTACTTAAATAACTATTTATAAAACATTTTCATCTATACTTAATTTTGGTTTCTTATTCATTTGTAGTTTGGAATCAACCCTCTAAACAGACACATGTCTAGGTAAAAAAAACATAAATGCTTACAGTTAATTTATGAATTTCCAACTGTTTACTGACTTGCTGCACAAATTGTTTTTTGTTTTGTTTTTCGTGATGCATATCATCATTCCTACAATTGAATTTAACAGCAATAATGTTTCCTTGTAAGACTATGATATTCGCTTTTTGGATTTAGAAGTTACAAGTCTATAGGTAAAAATATAAAACTCCAAATACATTTGAGAATAGTAGCATGAAAGTTATAGCAGGAACAGCGAGCTAAGCTATTTAAGAAGGGCATCAAAAATAAAAGGTTAATTGTCAGAGAGCTTGGGTCAATAATATAATTCAATAACCAGATTTACTTGATGGATTTGGGTGTTCTGTATCTGTATCACTACCTTCAGGATTGTCTGGGCAATGTAGTTCTGCGGTTATACTTTCAAAGCTGTTACCTTTTGAGTGCAAATAACGATTAGTACAAATTGCAACATGGTTTTAATTTTCCTTCATTGCAGTGTCACAAGCAGCTTTAAAGTCTTCTTTGTTGTGAGCTTGTTGTAACAATTTTAAAGTCATATCTACTTTTACAATATAAATACAACAATTTAGTCATTTGTTGTCTTCTACATTATGTTACTACTATTTTCAGTAATATGTGCACTTCTTCTGAGTCGCATTTTAAATATTTTTTTATTTATGTCCGCATTATATAACTGTGACAATTGTGGTAGCATGTTGGTTATTTATTACAAGACAAACATAAAATCAACTATAGTTAAAGTTATGTGTCAAAATAAAAGTATTACATATTAACATAATAAAATTTGACATTTTATTTCTACAGCAATATCACAGAAAATTTTCAGTAATTTTATTAATGATTTAAACAATTTTTGGCAATATTTTTTAATAAAAGTGGTAAAGTGTATTGTTATATCATAAACTTGGGTGTTGATACAATATTCTAATTTTAAACCGTTTATAAACAAAAAAATTTTTTGTGGTCTTTGCACGCACGCATTTGATTTTTAATAAAGAAGTGCAAAAACATGTTTTTTAGTTTCGTCAATTGTAACGCGTATATTTACGTTTTGTTAACTGCTATGGTATCCAGATTTTTCTACATCCAGCTCCCATCTGTCACTTTGACTCACTGGCGTGATGTAAAATACTGTGAAAATTATGTGCTTTTAGAGACCTCAAAAAAAGTGTTGATTAGTCATAATAATAGTTTGTTTATACCAGGACAACATACCGCAGTCAATAAGACCTATAGATTTCAAAAATAAAGACTACTGAAAATTTTTGATGCAACATTTAAAACGCCATTTTGTGGTGTGGTACGTCAACGGTCACTTCCGTCAATTCAAGTTTCGGATCTTTTAAAACAGACAAAATTGATTTCTTGTTATTCTCTCTTATTAAGGCACTCTGCAAAGCGTTGTGTTTTAAAATCAAAATATTGCGCTGTAAAATTAAACTTACCGCAGTAATAGCATAAATAAGTATTTCCCACTCTCGATACTGTAAGTCAATGATGCAGTCCTAGCAGCAATACGTGTAAGCCGACGATTATGTTTCCACCTTAACAACGGAACTTAATTATGCAAATAAAGGTCCTAGGAAAATAATAATTTACATAAGAACATAAAATGCACTTTGAAATATTATATAAGAATTTGATAAATTCAAGGAAAAAATTTTTAATAAAAAAAAACCGTACAATGCTTTTTGTAACAAATATATCACAAAAATCTTAAATAAAAATTTATTATTATTCAACTTTTTTTACTGATCGAATGGTAACGCTGCTCGTTATGTTATAACTGGCAAGTAAATATTTGAGAATATAAATAGATGTAATTTTTGCAGATGTTAATAATTAATAATAAATACTATCTATATAATATTTGAAAATCCTAAAAATTAGAGAATTAGTAAAATATAGTAGTCGTTCACTGATAGTTGTAAAAAACAAGAGTACAGAATTGCTATTGGTTAGTGTAGTTTATGCTACAACCATGCTTAATACTTGAACTAATCTGAACTAAAGATAACGTCGATTTACTCAATAATTGTATTATACCAGGGCCAGCATAGTGAATCTGTTCTAGGACTATAAATGTTAGTAATTGCTCTGTGAATGTCTAAATTTTGACAAATTGCACTTTTTCTCTGCTTTTAATAAAAAAGAATAATAATAGTTAGAATTTATTCGATTACTTGTGTTAATTATTTTTTTATTGATGCATAAAAGAAGAAAAAAAGATGTTTGGTTTTAACATTTAACTGACTCGATTGTGACAGATTATCAAGCTACTGCTATGATAACCTTAATAAGCAAATTATCTGTTTCTATTGCAAATAAAAAATTTTTGGGTGTGAAGAATGCAATTTTTAAATCGTTGAGAAAAATTGAAGAAAAAAGTGATACAAAAGAACAAAAATACATATTGATTGGGAGTGGAAAAAATATTACAAAATAAGACAGATTGTATTAACTATTAGTGTTTTCGGCAGACAACAAACAAGCCTTGACCGTGGTTTGTACAAGTCTGTCTCAAACTTAACTTTAGAGGTCTTCGGCTGGAAAGTAATCTTTGCAAGACTATGACGGCAAACAATATTATTTGATAATAATTGTAGGTCACAAATATCCAATCGATTAAGTATTTCAATTTAAAGTATTTTTAATAACAAAAAAAGTATGTAAAAATAAAATTGATTGTGTAAAAAAAATTATTAGGTGCATCTTTTAGCTTGTGTTTTAAATTTGATTGTGTTTATTTTGAAGACATAGATTTTATTTTTTAATAAATTGTCAACGTACAAATGGACTAAGAAATGTTTCACATTCAAAACTAAATTAAACAAGTGATGATTTTTTGAATAGCTATATACTGATAGAAGTGTGCAGTATGTGTAGATTAGAAACGTTTTTTTTAAAGGTTTTTTGTTTATAAAACATTTTTCAGCTGTTTGTTGGAGTGATAATCAAACGGTTTTAGGCTGCCACGTTTAATGTAGAATTTTATATTAAAAAACACGGTCAGACAATTTATTTTCTCGAAAACCAGTTGGACTGTTTTTTGTTTTTAATTTAATTTTTTTATCAGTTTTCTTGCTTTCAGATATAAAAAAAACTAATATAAATTGATACAAAGAATGTATCAATTATATCATTGAATTTATTGTTTATTGTTCTATAACTAACACAACGTGAGCTTGCTGAAACCAATTGCTTGCTGAAATTTAAAAAAAAAAACCCATTTGCAGTGTGTTAAATGATAAGCTGCAATGTAAAAAAACATTCACTAACTTGTATTGGTTTTGAAGGTTTTGTGATTTTAGCTGCAGACTAAACAAGATAAACAACATAAAATATGTACGTATATTCCGCTTGTTTACGATAATCCTTAAGAGTTTAAAGAAAAACACTTTTATAAACTTCTTTAAGTTTATTATCTCCAAACAAGTTTAACTTGCGTGAAAACACAAAACAAAACTAGACTGAGATTGAATCTTGTGGTTGTAGGTTTTGCTTAACAATAGTTTTGCTAATAATCTTTCTACCATCGGGTCGACCTATATGTGGATTCAGCCATCAGACCGACATCGAGCAGTTTTGTCTCGGGCGAGATTTCTCACTAAAATAACTCTCATTTTAGTGAGAAGCTTACTAATATTGATAGTAGGCTGCTCACTGAAATGACGTTATTCTAGTGAGAAAACTTTTCGATGATAAAACTTATCGATTTTGGGAGTAGGCCCTCTGAACCACTAACGAGAACGCAATTAATTGTGTTTCTCCGGCCTGTCCTCGTTAGCTGGTTACGAGAATGGAAAAAGACTTTCAAACAGGCGTTTCCTGAAGAGTTGTATACATTTTACAAAATAGCAGAATCACCTCTAGCTACAAATCTAATCTTGTGTTGCAGTCGGCTAGTGAAAGCAAATCTAATTATTCTTTGTTGTTTACTGGTTCTAACAGCAAACATTGCATGTTGCACTTAATTATCCATGTTTTATTTAATGGAGCAATTTAATACAACTGATTGAGAGTTTTTAATAAAATATTTGTAAATATATTGTGGTTTTTTAAACAAACTTGGTATATTGTTGCAGACGATAGTACCTCGTAAAGACAAAAAACATTTTACCTTATTATGTGATATTATTTATTAACTTTAGTCATACATAAGTAGCATGTGTTTCTATTTCGTACCTTACTAAGTTTGTCTTGTAAATATTTTAATTTGTTGTTGGACTATTATGCTTATTTTATAGTTTAAACCAAATATTTGTTTAGGCGCTTGCATATTCGGTTTCTCACTGTAAAACTAATTTAATTTTTTTATCTTCATCAATTTTTCTTTAAATCACTGACGCGTCATAAATTTATAGCTATATTGTTAATGACATTGACATTGTCACTAAACTGCTTTTTGCCTAGAACCTTGTATAGACAATCACATCGGGACTTTCCAAAAAAATGCTGCACAGTTTTCAACATTCACGCAAAAGTGTATTTAGAAGCATTGCTTATTGGATTGGATGACACATTCTCTATTTGCAGATTACTTTGGGATATGTACTGCGACTTTTTTTTTGTTAAAGTACTATTGTACTCCCACATATACAGACATTAATACATTCACACACCTATAAGCCAGACCAAAGCAATTGTCTCTTTAGAAAAATGTCTGAGTGTCCAACGTACTATCCCTTCACCAACTGGTCTACCAAGGTCTCTTAACACCGGCTTAAGAGATGAGTATACCGGTCTTTGAGAAATGCAAGCTGAGTATTCTTCACAGTGCATCATTTTGATTACCTAAAAAGTTTCAGTGTTTTTAAGTTACATCATCTTTTTCCATATTCCACAATTTTGTCATTTTTAGTTTTTTTTTTGTTCAATGCTACAGAACATAATTTCCTTTTCTCTGGAATAGCTTGTAATTTTTTCTTATTATTTTTATTACAGACATACTGTATATAAAATGTTATTAAATTTATTTTATTTAAAAAGCTTATTTTATTTGAATACTGAAATAACTATTTTATAAATCAGATAATCAAATCATTTTTTTCTGGTAAAGATTTAGAGAAGTTCAACTATGTATTTTTTTGGGATTGACGTCTGTGTGCTATAAACAATATTTACGTCAATTTCCTGACATTAAAACGTTCAGTTGTGGCTGTGCTTTTTTTAAATAAGAAATTTCGTCTAATTTAATTGTTCAAAATTTTTTATTTTTTTTTATAACAGATATAAATAATACGTAGAAAAAATTCTGTTATCTCATTCAATAAAACCATAAATTAAATCAATAAGAAACACAAAAATTTATTCAAACTAATGTGCACCCTTGGGTGGCAGCGACTGTACAACATGTTTATCGTCACAGATGATTTTCAATCTGCAATAAATTGTTAGTTATAATAAAACATAAATCAATGACGGTAAACAATAAAATATATTAGTTTTAGCTTTTTGCGGCAGTGCATCATAGATTATTTAATAATGAATTGATACTACTTGTGTAAAATGTTAAATTGTCTCTACTATTTAGAATTTTGTTTAAATTGCTTATCTAAAGCCTACAGCGCTGTTTTAATTTATTTGAACTTATCAGCTATATGTACCGAAAAACATACGATTTATTTTGGAATTTACCTTGAATTATTGTCACTTTTTGATTTAGGTAAAATAATCGTTTTTTCTATAAAAAAAAACAGTTTACAGAACTAAATGCTTTACGATTCATCCAGCTGATAAAGAGCAATAAAATTAAACAGCGCTGTACTGAATTATCCTTAGGTGTTTTTAAAAAAATAACATTATTCACAAACTTGAAATTATTCAGTTTTTATTTTTATGCATAATTCAGAACAATGGGTTTGAATAAATTTCTTAATGTGCCTAAGAACCTATCATTAATTTGTAATTTGTTTTTTGTAGATTAAGAGAAACTCGGATAAATAAAAAATTAAGTAGTTAAAGTGTTCAAGTAACCACAATGTAGCTACTTAACGTAAATAACCGTGGTATGATATTTATTTAAATGTATATGACATGATAGGGTAAATTACAACCCCACACCGTACGTTGGCACTAGCGTACTCACTCATACAAACTATCGATCTTATAAACGTATAGTGATTCCTACATTAGCCTGAGCTGATGAGTTTTCCAACCAAGACAAAACATCGCTGTCTTTAGGATTTACAAAAAGCATTACATTGTAATAAGATCTTTAGAAGTAAAGCCCTTAGGGTGCGTTTCATCAACGATAATTAAATCTACAGTTATCCATTGATTAAATTTAACGTCTATGTTAAAGATAAATTTGTTTCACCAGAATGTTTACGGAGTCATTTAGTTATTCGTCAAATAGTTTCTTTTGTTAATAAAAGGAAAAAATAATTTTTTGTTTTTTAAAAAATAGTTTACTGTTAGTAACAATTCTAATAAGTCAAATGTTTTAAAAATGGAATTTGAAAGAGAATCCTAAAAAAATGCAGGTTTGACCGCTTTCCCTTTCTTGCTTACCAATTTAAGCCCAAGCAGCAACGGTGTCTAGCCAGAATAAGTTTCGCCTCTAGCGTGGTTGACACGTCAAGCTACCGCACTTATTCTTACTTTTACTTACCTGTCCTGATGACGCTTCCACCGATGGAGTGCAAAACGTCGAAGGTTGTGAATTAACGTGTTATTTCAGAAAAACGAAAAGAATCGCGGCGGTCAAAAATGTGGCCTCTAATTTTTTCTATTTATTGTGTATCTCGACTGGACTAAATGGCTCAGGTTATGAAAGGTCTCTTATAATTTTTTGATAAATGCAATTTTTTAAAAGTTATCCGAGTTGAAGTTTGACACTAATTAAAACTTTAAGGTTTTTTTTACAAAATCTAATATTCAAAATTCTTGCAAATGCATTAAAAAAAATCTTTTTTTTGAATACTTGTCATTGACATAAAGATTTTAAGTTTAGTTTTTTTTATCTAGTATTTATTTAATGTATATTATTTTTTTATACATAATACCCAAATTTTCTAATTTACAACTGGCTGTTCGTCCTTAAAAACTTTTTTTATTTATGTCAATATTTGTATAATGCATGAAAGGTTATATCTCAAAGCTTCTCATGAAAGTGTAATGTTTCCTGCAAATCCCGAGGACAGCGCGGTTTCGTTCTTATTGGAAACTCATCAGCCCCGAAGCAAAAACCAGTACACTTTCATGAGCTCGATATTTACTATAGGCACGTATCTGACTAAGCACATCTTGGGTGAGTTGGTTTTAACCTTTCATGCATTAAGATGTGTATTGTGAGCATTAAGGCCGTATTTGTACCAACAGCTAATCAAAGTCATGTGTTACATGCACTAATTGATCAGATAGGACTTCCCACTAATCTTAATTATATTTAAGCCTCTACACTTTTTATCGAAGAAATGCCGATAAAAATGTATTTGTAACATACAATAACAGTTCATGTGTAAAGCTGTCAAGTCTGCATAAAAGTCATGTTTACAAGTTATAGAAGGAAAAACCAAATTAGAAAGTTTTACTCCATTTTAATCATCTAAATAAGATAAAATTTCTCTTTAGTAGAAAAAATTATTTTGCAATACAATTTAATTTTCATGAAATTGATGTGCAGTTTTCATTTCATATTGGAAAGCAATCCTTTTCAACCCCTTTTCTTTATGTCTAGATTTTTTTAATTTTTAGTACAATAAAATCAAGTTTTCTTTTTATACCTGGTCTCAAGTGTATGGACTTATTTCAAATAAAATGTCCACTAGTCGAGCACAATAATCTAAGTTGTTGACAAGCATATATTTACTTCATTTTTGCTTGTGCTTGAATTCTATCTAATTTGTTTTGCTCTAAATACACAATAGTTGTAATATTTATTATTTCTTTCTCATAGAATTAGAAGAAAAAATTAGATTTTTTTTTGTCAAAAGGATCAGAATTAATTGTAAACTTACAAAACAATTTAAATTTAGTTAGACACGTAATTTTAAAAGCACTTTTTCTTGCAATTGCAATGAAATATTGCAATTTGGGAATATATGTTTCGGTTGAGATATACCAGTTGTTTCACGTTTAATGAATGGAATGATAAAACAAGGCGAAATGTTCTATTAAATCACACCTGTGGCAAGAAAGAGGAAACATTAATTCAAGATGTCTAGATTTCAAGCATGTAGAAATGTGCGCGATTGCTTTGCAGCATAATAGAAAAATTCGAAAACGTCTTGAGTGAGTCGAGGCGTCGAAAGCACCATCTGTTCCCGATGGCCATAAAGCGTAACACGTACCCTCTGTACGTCACATAACGTCGGTATGCCGACTTGATAAAGCCACAGGACCATAAACGAGAAAATACGCCGTATCCAGACCTGGCCGTGAGGAAATTTAATATGCCGAATCTTCTTGCTGTACGACTGTAATATCCAATTTGGACCATTTGTTTTCCGCATGGCGATCTCAACTTATTGAGTTTTTTTCGATTTGTTTTCTCGTCTTAGATTAATTCAATTTTTTGTCGAGGCCGAATCCAGAGAAGGTAAAGGGGTCCAATGACGTTCTTTTGTCTTCAAAAATTAGATTTCCGGATTTCATTTTTCAGGAAGCTGCTGCCTCTCTACCAATTTGCATTCTTAACTTTCTCTTCTTGTTTTAGGTGATTTCATTGAATTCTGATCAAAAACTTTAATAAAATGTTTCTCATTACACAAGTTTAAATTGGAAACAAACTCAGCGACAAGAGCAACTTTGCCTCGTTTCCTGAAGGCGCAATTAGAGTCGTCTTTTGCGATTTAAAAATGTTTTTGTACTGTCATGGTAACTAACAAAACCAGGCATAATCTTCACTTGAAATTCTACAAAACTTTGATCAACTTTTTTATTTTTAATTTTTTATTGCTTTTACAAGTAATTTAAGATTGAGTTTAAGTTATTTATTGTAAAGCTAAAAAATTATACAATTTATTTGTATATTTTCGTTACTAATCAACAGATTCCATTTAGCTTCAAGCGGCTCTATTAACGGCGGAAATATTTCACAAAATCCAATTAGTAGCAATATGTAACAAAGGATAAATTACATTTAACATACAGGGTGTATGTAATAGGTCTGTACTAAAGTCGGTAACAATCTCTCTCTGTAAACATAAAGTTGCTCACGCAATCAATTGAATGTTGCGTTTACTTTGCATTAATCGTTTTGAGCGTTGTAAAATAAAAAGTGCATATTTTATCCTGTTTGAGGATTTCTCGTTTTTTATGTAAATATTTAAAAACTTATTTCACATTCAGAACATGAAGCAAATGCTCGAAGCACTGTGCTCAGAAGGCAATTCAAATAAGACACGAAAATGGACAATGGGAATATTTAATTAATCTGTGTCTTCAAGAAATGCAGGCTGAGTATCGATTTTGATTACCAAAAAGTTTTAGTGTATTCAAGTTATTTTACCTAATTTTAGTACCAACAGATCTAAGACCTGCTGCCAAAAAAGCACAGCAGTACTTGCTTCATACACCTAGTATTTAACAATTAACACAGTTTTTCTGATTGCCGAAAATGTTTGGCAATCTTAAATCAAACTATACTATTTTCTGATTGTCAAACATATTTAGCAATCTTAAATCAAACTATTTTAAAAATCAGATTAAATAAAACTAAAAACATATTTCAATGCTAACTTAACCGAATTTAGTCGCAATGAGGGCCTCAATTTAAACAAAAAGCTTTACTCATATGTAGTTTGATTTTTATATAAATGGTTAATAAATCAGAATAACTCTCATCATAGACTAAATGAAAAGATAATGTAAAACGATCGAACCGTTTAGTAGATAATTTGAATTACTTATTAATAGTTTTGTCCACCTATAACTCCAATAAATTTGATAAATAGCATAAAAATAATAAGTAAGGTTTTTTAAAGTGTTTTTCTAGAGTATTACAAACAATTTGTTAAAAAAGTTATCACAGACATAAAGCATTTTAATCAAAATGAATTTCTTATCAAAAGTATAGCTGTAAAGTTCAAAATTGTTGGTTTTGTATCACTATGGGGGCATTAGGGCAATGTATAAATATAACTGTGGTTTGATGAAATAGTTTCAAATTTTTTTTTGCTTTTTGGTTATACAATAGCGCAAATGCGCACAACTTAGTACGCGGGACAAAGTTTCCATGTTCCCTTTTCACATGTTATGCAAAAAAGCGTATCCTACGTTCATAAAATAACTTGACTTTATGTATATTTTTTTTATGATGCAATTTTAAAGTAGATAATTTTTAGCCAATATTCTGGATAACAAAAATCAATATATACCTACAAATATAGTTTACAGTTATAATTAGTTTTTTAATATTTTTTTGGGTTAAACACTACACAGTAATGTCAATAATAAACAAAAAATAATTTGTAAGTTTTATAAAGTTGTATTTAACTTAGTAAGTTGTAGCATTATTACGAGTTACGAGGATGCAACAACGTGTACTTTAAGGTTAAGTCAAAACAGCAGCACGCGGAAACGATAAACGAAGAAAAACATATCTATAGAAAATTAAGAATGACACCAATGTTAAGAGTGAGTTGAGCTTGAACTACAAATTTTTAGCGCTGAGAAAAAAAATCTAAACAAAAAACCAACTTTAAATTTTACTATTACGACATTTAGCCAAAAATTCCAGCTTGTTAAAAAGTTTTAAAAATTAATTCAGTGTCTTATTCCTTAAAATTTAAGACAAAAAAAGCATAATGCTTTTTTGCAATCTTCCGTGGTACATCGTCGGCATTATTACGAATTAAATTAAATTAAATTAATATTTCAAAAAATTTAATACATTTTCCAAATATCTTAACATAAAAGTATATTTTTGTGTTTTTTAAGATTCTAATTGCGAACATAAATTTATAAAAAAAGAATAAAAAGGTGTCGTCTTGTAAAACTTTATGATTTGCTTAGACATCAAAAAAATTGAAATTTAAAGTTATTTCTTTGATTGCACTATTTATTTCCAAAATAAAGCAACAATTTTTGATTTGAACACAATTTTTGTTTTTGTTTTTTTGGTAATGTTTTGCTGCAAATTACAAAGGACATTATGCACTTATTCCTTGTTTTAATGCTACTTATGTCAGTTTGTTGCCAAAAGAATATAGGTTATGTAGGAGCTTTCATTATGAGCAACCTAAGAAGCTCTCTCTCTATCTTCAAAATACAAGCTAAAATAAAAATATTCAGTATTAAACTAGCTCTACGTTCTACATCTATAAATAAGTTGAATAAACTGTTTTACGTACCTATCTAATTAAATATCTGTCTTATTATTTTCTTTCTAAAACGACAAATATCATTTCATCACAAAAGAATTATTGGTACAAATGTGATGTTATCTACAAATTTGACATTATGTTGGTTTCTATGTAACCTTAACTAAAGCTAATTTAATCGAGTTGATATTAATCCAATTTAAATGGTTAAATATGAAAATTCAAAATTTTTTCAAATAAATTAAAACAATTTACATATTAGGTAAATAAATAATTCAAAAAGTTGTATAGTTAAAGTTTGAAATGGTTGTTCTTTGTTGTGTTATTTCCCTACTTGTAGTAGAAAAGCAACTCGCCAAATGAGCTCACACAAGTAGTAAAATTTGTTATTCTGTTTATGCTGTCGCTCTTCAAAGCGCATGTTATCTCAAATTCATGGCAGACAATGGCGGCTATATAATGGATGGTTGTCTAATTCAAGAGCATTCAAAACGGAATTGTTGGTTGCCTGACTTTAAATTAATTGCGCAATTAAAGTCAAGTAAAAAGCGACCGCAGAATCTAAAGACAATTACGAGAGAATTTATTCTCACACGCTTTTTATTTTTAAGTGGCGCACAACTATAAATGTGTCTACATCATTTGCTTATTGACCAGACTGCTTATAAAGAAAAATTCTATTTAGATTTCTACGTTGTTAATAATTATTGTCTTCTTTGTTAGTATTACAAGCAGTTGGTGCAACTTGTTTTAAGGTATAAGAACAATAAAAAGTTTGTTTACACATCAAAATTTTTAGTTTTAAGATATGGTATTTATGCTATAAACGTCTGCACTACGTAAGATACTTGACCATGCGCATTTTAATATTTAAGTTTGTCATCATCATCATCAATCAGCAATTCTGGTCCATTACTGGACGTAGATCTCTCGTAGAATTCTCTATTTTGTTCTGTCTTGCGCTGCTTGTATCCAGTTGCTGGCGATACGCTTAATGTCATCGGACCATATTGTCGGTGGTCGACCTCTGCTACGAAACGCATCTTCTCTGGGTCTCTATTCGAGAATTCTTTTGGTCCTTTGTCCATCAGATGTTTTGATAATGTCTCCAGTCTAGTTTTACTTCAAGCATAGACTAAGTAAACCTAGACTAGCCACGCTTATGGGAGAAATGTAACACATTTTGGTTGTGGGTAAGACGGGCGGGAGGATGAAAGGGGGGGCTTGACAGCCGCTGGTACCTATGGGCAAAAAGCTGAATCTTCAAAGTGTGTGAATAGTTGTAAAGAAATCTGTTATATTATGGAAACGGTCTTGACTCATACATGGAAATAGATAAGGTTTTAATGGGTATGAAACCTGAAACCGAATAGATTTAAAGTGTCTGTTTTTTCGGGCTCGGTTGCGAGACTCGTAATAAATAAATGTGTAGTATTATGAGTAGAGTTCAAAAATCTTCCCAAGTCGTCTAGAATCGATTGTGGTTTGCAATGTGTTGATAAAGGCTACAATTGTTTTTAGAGATTCCTCATCGAAAAAGAAAAAGATTTGGCTTGGTCGTGCAAAAATCGTATTATGCAAGGGTTGATTAAAGATGGTTTTATAAAAAAAATATTTTTTTTGCATTTTTTAAATTTCTAGTACGCTACCTTTATGGTCATTTAATATTATGCATAACCGTCAATCGGAAATGCCTTATATTAATTATTTATTATTGCCTCCGCAATGCTTTCTTATGGAGTGCTTTATCGAATAAACGCTCGCCCTGAAACGCATAAATCGTAAATTAGTAAAATCACCATAATTCGAAAACGCGGCAATTTATCAAAAAATACATTAAAACAAACGTTGTAGATCTGAGATTGTAGATTGCTTAAAGTTGTTGAGATTTTCTGTAGGATGAGCCGTTTAGCTTGTACTATTTTTTTCGTGTGCTATTGCTAAAATTTACAGCGAGGAAGGCTTATAATATCACGGCCGAAGCCAAGCTATTCGACCTTATGCTATGAAGCTTCAACACGGGTAATTATCGCTTGTTTCAATACTTTTTCTTCCTATTTTTTATTCAGCCGATGTTGAATCTATGTACAAATGTTATTTATAAATTATGATTTATGTGCTCTGACTTTTTTACAAATAAATATAAAATAACATTAACATATAAAATTTTTAAAATGAGATTTTGTAGTTTAATGATAATACAAATAATTAATAATAATTAATAATTGATAATTAATAATAATCTAATTAATACGCACAACATTTTCTTATCAGCAATTTGATGCTCTACAAAATTAAGTTTTTATCGGATAAATTATTCTATACATTTTATTCTAAATAAGAAAAACGGCAATTTTTTCGAATTTAGTATAAAGTATATCCATTATTCTAAGTACAAAAAAATTATCCTGTCTATGAGACACCTCGGTGTTGTATAAGTGATTTAAAATTTCAACTTTTTTGTTTATAAAATATTCTCATCGGAAAACCATTGTCTAATTTTTTTTGTGCAGTAATTTAAAAAGAAAATCAAAAACATGAATTTTACCAACTTAAAGTTGTCAAAATATAAAATTTTTGTTTTTACTATACCACTAAAGCTGCTTGCTCGCTTTAGTGCAATTATGACATTGTCCTCGTTAAAACTTTACAACGGATTATTTAACTTTCACTAATATTTATGAGGGTTTACCGCACAACTTTTTGTAGAGACATTGTTTTTGTCTCAAACAAAATTCTAAAAAGTCATAGATTCAATAAAGTTTGGTGCATCTGATTATTCTTAAAGCGATAAAGGTATAGTAGAAATGCTGCCTCACAACTAACACCGGAGCCAGGCTGTTTTAAAAAAATAAATACATTATTTTAGAAAATCGCGGACAGTCTTTAAAAAAATCATAATTATTATTATCAAGCTCAGAGCCAGCTGGCAGTATTGCTATTTTCTAGTTTAGTATGATCCTTGAAAAAATTAATACCTTATTCTTTCTAGAAATACATATTCAGTATTATAATTCTGTCTAAATGCAAAATCTTTGCAAAAATTGAAAAATCGTATTTTTGTTACTTTTTAAATAGGGCAAATATAAAGTCAGTTTTAGTGAAAACTCTAGATTCTATATTGCCAAATTTTATTCGACCGGCGCTTCTAATGGTTTATCTTGTATTAGTATTTAATTTTTCCAAAGTGAACTTAATGAGAATTTTTGGAAAAAGACCGTAGCAATGTTAAGCAAACTTTATTTAGATGCCATGTTGCCGGAATTTATAGCAAATAGATAATATATTAAAATGTAAACTTTTTCAGTCACGTTGGACAATATTTAGATGAGAAAAATGCGGCGTTACCAAAATGCGTTGCCAATATGTCCGCATCAAATACAATTAGAAAACAAATATTAATATATTTTTTACATCAAAAACATTTTTGGCGAAACAGTTATTCTAAATTTATTTTTGTGTTTTTCGCAGAATGTAGCTAGTAAGTTTAATGAGATTGGCTAAGTAGTGAGGACGTGACTGAGTAAATTAGAAGATAAATGATTTTAATATCTTATGTTTTTGAATATTCTCTAAAAAAAGATGTTTAACTTCTACTAACTTTTATGAGAATTGATTATACTTGTGTATCTCTAAGATTTTTGTTTGAGGCAATGTCAAGAATTTCACTAAAATGAAGTATGCGAATGTCACTACAAACTCTTATAAAAAAAAAATCTTTGTAACCGCACAGGATAGATAGCCACACCATACCTAGGGAACAAACAAAATTACATTTGCATCCAAGACTTGATTAATTAGAAAAGTCAAATTTGGCGGAAAATAATTAAGTATGTGCAAACTTATATAAATACAAATAATTTGTATAAATAACATAAAAGATTATTGTATCAATGGTCTTGTATTTATTATTGTTCTGTACTAGTTGAGCATTATATTTGAGGTTTTGATAAATAAAATAACAAATAAAAAAATCAAATTAGTACCAGTGAAATAACGTATGTTTAAAGTTAGGCTTTTATAATCTATTACTGGACAATGCATCTAATCTCTCAAAAACTCGTTCAAAAGAATGTTATAATTACTCTTCACATAAGATGAGCTGTTTGAAGAGATTTTATCGCACCGTTTTAGCATTACTTAAACACATAATTAGTTTTTTTTATTCATTTATAGCGTTATTCTCTTTAAACTACTAAATAGTGTTGCTCTGAGAGCCGGAAGAAGATGTTAAAATTAGGATGACGCTAACAAATTTTAATATTTAATCTACAGCGTACGCCAGAGAAACTTACTTAAATGAAAGGTCAATAAAAACCAAAGTTTAGTTCTTTTTTTAGTTGAAAATACAATATTTCAAGTTTTTTTTTCGTAAAGTTTAAAAATAACATCGTTTAAATGCCAACTTTTATTGTGCTCACATTGATTAAGTCGATATCTGAAGTTATTAATCACATTTTTTCTTCATTTTATTGTTATTAGAGTTCTTCATTCTTCATTTCAATCATTGAGCACATACAAGATGAGACCTGAGACCACCATTTTTCTTCTCATTTCAATTATTCATGTTTATTATCATTATTTCTTGATAAATTAAAGAAAAGTGCAAAACAACGATTTATCTTATCATTTATTACTACCATACACAAACAAGGTGCAAGAGCACTTGCACAAAACCAAACGTTATTTGTTATTTCTGTTTTGTTCTACTTGAAAAATTTGTATTTATAATTTCCATTTGAAAAGGTTCAAAGAAATGATACTTTTTTTCTACAACAAAATGCAGTCGAAACGTTATAATTTTTATTTTAATTATTTTTTGCCTCATACTATCACCTTGTATCCATAGTATTCTAATAATAATAATTATTATTATATTTTAATATAACAATTATATTTGTGTAAACATTATTTTGTAAACAATTGTATTCTATAAAATCAAATCAGTCTAAATTTCTGTATAGTGCTCACAAACGCATCACTTATTATTTCTTTTTTGGAACAAAATGAACTACTATATAATAAATGCGTTAGCTTTATATTTCACAATAATAACATCAGCAGTCCCCATTAAGATAACACAAAAAAGAGTATCAAATGTCCATGCATGACCTTGCGACATGCCTATGCTAGTGACAACACTGACAACGCGATGGCCTTCCTATCTAGCTACTCAATTAGTTGTTGCACCGCATCCTAGATGGATTTTCCAGCGCCGCTCTGTTATCGGGTGTCTTTAATGAGCTTCAAAATTTACTGTACGGTGGGAAGTCTAGGTATATTTAGTCAATGCTTCAAGCAAGCGATCTTCTCAACGACATTGGTGACGCGCGTTCTCAAGCGGATGGTGTTATTTTGAACCCCGATTATCTCAACGATAATCCGAACATGGATCTTTCCATAGCTCGCCACGTTACTTGAACTTTTTCAATGAATTTTATTGTCAGAGTCAGGGTTTCTGCTCCATATGTCACGACATGGAGTATACATGGAGAGAGTCTAATATAATTTTATGCGCCTAAAGATCTCATAGGTTTGGTTGTCTCTACCTGATCATTTTATAGTTCAACCTCCCTGCTCTTGTCAAACTGACAAAATTTGTCATAAATTTTGTCTTGTCGATACTGATCTTTAAGCTGACTTGATTTGAAGCATCAGCAGAAGTATCTCAACATTTTGTTTGTCTCATCTACGCGATTCGTGAATAGGACAATGTTGTCTGCAAATCTTAGGCGGTTGAGTTTTTCTCTATTGATATTTATACCCATCTGTTCCCAATATATTTCTTTGACCATATACTCTAAAAGAGTAGCGAGCAATTTGAGGAATATTATATTACCTTCGCGGACCCCTTTTTCTATTTTAAACTTATTAGTGTTTTTGTGAATTTTGACACATACTGTAGTTTTAGAAAATACATTTTGCATAATTATAGAATATATGTGGTCTATACGACACTCTGTCAAAGCCTTCAGCATTCTGTGTTTATCTACCGAATTAAAAGCTTTCTTGTAATCTACAAATATGATAAATAATGACTCATTGTATTCTACAGCTTTACTCACTAGCTTCATCCCCCCTCAACACAAATTTCGTCTTTCTCAGATAAATTGTAGTTTTTTATTTGGAAGAGTGCCGCTATAATTTGGTCTTTTGTTACACATGGGACATCTTCTGATCTTTGGTTTTAAATTTCTGGGTTTTTGAAAGCAGCTTAATAATAATAATAATAATGGTACGCTTTATTGTCTTTAAAAATTACACAATTAATTTTGTTGACAAAGCATAAAACCTTAAAATAGACAAGAGAAGTAAGAAAACAATACATCACAACATGTTCAATTTACATTGAGTCAATAAAACAAAGAAATAAAATAAAAATAAAAAGTAAAACGTAAAAGATGTACATTTACAATTGTAGGTATATAATTATATACAAAATACAATATACAGAGTATACAAAGTCTAAATGAAAAGAAAATTTATATATATAGATATTAATACATATATGAAAAGTATAGAAAAATAAAGAAAATACCAATTTTTGTGCACTACCCATACCTGCAATTTATTTTATAAAAATTCCATTATAGAATAATAAAGTTTTTCAAGTAAATACTGCTTCACTGATTTTCGAAACATGAAGTAGGTTGGTTTTGATTTTAATTGGGATGAAAGATTATTGTATATATTTTTTGCATTATAAAAAATAGAATTTTTTGTTAACTCTGAATGTGATAGTGGTAAGTAGATATCAGAATCCAGCTTTCTTGTGGCATAGTTATGCTGCGGCGGTTTAGGAAATTTGTGAATATGTTTGCGCACAAGACATACAGTTTCTAGAATAAATAACGCAGAAAGGGTTAGAATCCTGTGCTTAATAAAGTAAGGGCGGCAATGTGTATTGTTCTTAAGTCTAAAAGTATATCGTAAAGCTCTTTTTTGAAGTTTAAAGATAGTTTGAAATTGTAAAGATGTGCAGCTACCCCAGAAGGGTAAACCATATCGTAGATGAGACTCAAAAAGAGCATAGTATGTTTTTCTAGCTATTGACGAATCCAGTTCTCTAGAAACAGATCTTAAGGCGTAGCAAGAAGCAGCTAATTTGCTGATTAACATATCAGTATGGGTAGCCCATTTCAGAGACTTTTCAATGTGTAGACCTAAAAATTTAACCGACTCAACAGATTTGATTTCGTTGTTGTTTAAAAGTATTGGTTGTAATTTACCTTTGAAAGAAAGCGCAACTGTTTTTTGAGTATTTAAAGAAAGAAAATTTGAGTCACACCATGTTTTTATCATTGAAAGATCAACAGAAATGACGTGATGCAGAGATGTTATGTCCGCGTGGCTCCATGTAATAGTTGTGTCGTCGGCAAATAGATAAATCTTACCATTAATGTTTAAATTTGCGATGTCATTGATATAGACTAAAAAAAGAACAGGGCCAAGAACAGAACCTTGAGGAACACCAAATTCTATTTTTTCACAATTTGATAGAGAATCGTTAACTTTTACAGTTTGGTGCCTGCAAGATAAAAAAGATTCAAACCAATTTAAAGGTGTTCCGCGTATACCATAAACTTCCATCTTTCTAAGTAGTACACTATGGCTAACACAGTCGAATGCTTTTGCAAAGTCACAAAAGACTGTAGCCGTATATAAGTTCTCATTAATCATTGAATAGATTTGGTTTAATACAGAAAAAATCGCATCATTTGTGTTTTTATTTGGTAGAAATCCAAACTGTTGCTTCGATAACAGATTTAAGCCAGAAAATAATATCATTAAGCGGGATTTTACTAATTTTTCAATAATTTTGGACAACACAGGCAAAAGAGCTATTGGTCTATAGTTATTAACACAGTTTTTGTCTCCACCTTTGTGTAAAGGAATAATTATAGCTGTTTTAAGGCAATGTGGAAAAATGCCTTTTTCAAAAGAGTTGTTAATGAGATAGACAAGAGTGTTAAACGCTTGTTCTGGAAGATGTAGAAACAGTTTTATTGGCAGTCCGTCGCTTGTGTTTGATGAGCTTTTCTTAATGCTGTTTATCACTTGTTGGATTTCTGATTTGTTTACAGGCATAAGAAAAAAGGAACAAGAATTTATCTTCGAAGGACAGCAGTACGCAAGTGGATCATCTGACGGAGTAATTTTGTTTACGAGGTTTTTAGTTACATTTACAAAGTAGTAATTCAAATCATTTGCATCAGGACCCACATGAGAAGAAGAATGAGACTTGTTACGCAATTCATTTACTATGGACCAAGTCTCTTTGGATTTATTTTTAGCCAATTCAATGCGTTGTCCAAAATAGTTTGCTTTTGACAATTTAATAAGAGATCGGTAAATTTGTTTATAAGCAGCAATATAATTTAAAACATGTATATTTACCGTAAATTTTTTAATATACAAGAGTGAACGCATATTCTTGGCGGAAATTTTTAGCCCTTTAGAGATCCATGATTTACCTTGCTTTATTTTGACTTTTCTAATTGGAAAGGCAGTGTGATAAGCACGAGTAATTGTATTAATAAACTTAAGAAAGCTACAATCGACATCAGCCTCATCAAAATCCCAATCAGCTAGATTGCACAGAGTTGTAAAAGTTCTAAAATTTTTGGGAGAAAATATTCTACCTAATTTTTGCGGTGGCTTCAGACGTTTATGTGATGTTATAAAAGTAGAAAAAATGAGCTCATGATCTGAGATACCTGAATTTACTACTGTAGTGCTAACCCCCGACGGATCAAAATTGGAAAGAACGTAGTCGATTAGTGAAGATGAATTCTTAGTAATTCTGGTAGATGAAGTAACATGCATTTTTAAATTGAACAATTCAAATACTGACATCAGCAGCTTTTGGGTAGTGCACACATTGGTATAGTCAATGTTAAAATAGCCGCATATAATTAATTTACAGTTTATAGGCACGAGATCCAGTAAACTTAGCAACCTGTTTATAAATAGATTTGAATCTGATTTTGGAGATCTGTATAAGCAAATTATAAAAAGATTCAACAAGTTGCTATAAACAACGGAAAATTCAAAAATTTTGTCTGTTAGCAAATGGTCAAATTTGTTAAGAGAGGAAAAGTCATTTCTAGTAGAAAGAATTAAAGTTCCTCCATGGGCCGACGCTATTCTATTGTACCTTGAAATTATATTATAATTTTTTAGAAACAATGGCTCTTGTTAAATGTCTTTTTTTTAAAGTTGTTTATAAAACTTTTCCACCAGCTCAGTTATCTAATCTTTGTTTGTGGTAGTTTCACCTTTTTCGATTGAATGTTTGCAGATCAAGTTTGTTTATACAGTCATCTTTCTTCGCATGACCATTAGGTTCTTATTTTCTTTAATAACTTTGTTATTTTTTCTATGTTAAAATTTCTTATATCTTTTCCAATGGCTCTCCATATACTTTTATTTAGTTTATTAGGGTGTTATATATCAGTGAACTTGTTAAGCAATTTATTCTATATTTCAGGAGTCGTTTTGTTTTTTCGGTTAGTTTTTTATAATGTTTTGCTTTTTTTGCTCTGCACTTTTCCTCGGCTGATTTTATTGCCTTGACTATTTGGTTGTTTAAAGCCTCGATGTCACTGACACATTCGTCTGTTAGATTTGATGATATTATAAATTCATATTTTTTAAGATTTTTCATAAAAACACAACTTGATGTTTTAGATTTTGAAATCATTTTTCTTTTTTTTGACGATGTCTATAACTATCTTTGCTCTAACCATTTTGTTATCACTATCTCTTATTACAAACTCGATCTCGTTCTATGTAAAAACATTAGGGCTTATTCATGTACATTTGCGTCTGGGTCTTTTTTTGAAAAAGTGTTTATTGCTTAGCTCATGATGCGACAGAAAATCCAAGAGCATAGCGCCTCTCCTTTCTTTGTCCATATCCATTATTTCCTATTGCCGTTTTCCTATCGTCTTCCTTCAGCCCGATTTTAACATTGAAGTCTCCAGTAAGAAGGGTGTAGTGCTTTTTGGTTTGTCTTATTCTTTGGCAAACTTCGTCAAGTAAAGAGATTCCCGATTAAGTAGAATCTCAAAAAGTCCAAATCCTTGAATTTACTTTTGTTTTGTAAATAAAATAGAACTTTTCTAAAAGATTTAACCGATTGTGATAAGACAATAAACCGGTTTGTTTAAAAATCAAAAATTTCTCTGAAACTTTATATTATAGAACACCGATGTTGAGACAAAGCACAGCAATTAGAGAAAAAAATGTTCATCTTATGGAAAAGAATCAATTGGTTAACGAAATTAATAGAAAAAAATTCAAAGTGTTTTAGAAAGTTTTAAAGCCACGTGTACAACTAATCAAATTCAGTTCCAGAAAGTGCAAACAACAATAACCCCAGAGATTTATTTATTTAGGATCAAATACCTAATTCTATGTTATAAAATAATTTTGAGAATGTGCGTTATTATTTAACGTTTTTGTAACTTCTTCCTCATTCATATCCTTTGAAGGATATGAATGACATTTTAAACCACACACTTTGCGGTTTCACCTTAAAAAATAATTGCTTTTCCAGACAATACACATATTTAGTGTAACAGACATAATCAGACAAAGCTCACAAACTGATAACTATAAGTTGAAGAATGTTTAGTGTCGATTATCTTCAACAAAATGACTATAAAAGAACGTATGTTTTACAGTAAGTTAAAAGATGAATTTTATGAGCTTAAAAATGCTGTTAAAGTAGAGGTAAAGTAGAGCTATTTTCTCTATCCTCCAATAGTTTAGAATACACTCAGTTTAACAATCAAACTATTCTTAAGCACATTTGTTGCTTTTTTAAGTCTCTTATGATACTTTCCACTAATTATTTGGATCTTTTGTAATTCTGTCTAAATCTAGCGATTGTTGACCACAATCACAGTTTAAAATTGGGTCAACTAGTATAATGGTGACTTCAACTACAGCACAAACTAACACCACACATTCACACTATCACAAACCATATTAGCTGCAAAATGGTATTTATTTAATTATCAATTTTTTTATTGTTTTTCTTGTAAATATCGATGTGATTTATTTATGATATTTAGATAACTACTGCAATTTATGTTTTATTACTTTCTTAGATTTCTGATTACTGATTACGTGTGAGATGATTTTGAAGAATTAAAAATTTACTTTATTGCTCACAGTGTTAAAGTTTAACCAATAAAAATTAACTGATTTTGATTGGCAATCGAAAATATAGTTGTTAAAGAAAATCAAATCGCGCGCTAAAAGAGCTAACTAAAAACTTTATAATATTATTTAACTGTTTGTTATCCTTCATTAAAACCTAACAGCAAATATGTAAATTGGCTGCTGTGTTTTTTTATTGTAAGCAGGTAGTTTGGCAAATATTGCATTTATGTGAGAGTTTTTTTTTCAATTGCAAGGGGTATTTTTTTGACGCAATTTGCATAAGAATAATAGCAAAGGCGCCGGGATAATTAAATTCATATAATTAAATTACATAGTTTTATTAAAATACAATAATTGTCAGATTGTTTTACCACATTCTTTTTCTGATTATGAATACAACTTAAATACTGCATAAATACAAGATTAACAGACTACATTATTATCAACGATTTACTACAACTTACCCCCTTTGTGGCCGCCGTCAAGAAACCGCCTCGAACGAATTGAACGGATTAGATTAACCATACATGAAACACATTCCCACATAATGTATATGTCAATAATACTTATCAAGGAACTCACCGGGGGCTTGTCCCCGCCAAGCAATCTTCCTCCATTCCAGCCTTGTGGAGGACATCCTCTGCTACGGTGGCTTCGCTGTTTCTATCATATGGACCGGATACCATGGACTTTGGCGGCTTCCCTCTGCTTCTCCATTCTTCAACCTATTTATCATTTTCGGTACCAATGTGAGAAGTCAATAGAGGCCTTCTCACGAGTGCCTGCACCCAGGTAATTAAACCTAGATGGCCATTGGCTACAGTGTTCCCGGCGAGGAGAATAAAAACAAGATTAAAGGTATAATTGAAAGGTATTTGAACACTGCAACCTTCCATTGCCACAATAGGGAATGCACCTACAACCCTTTTCAGCGACAACGCACCAGCCTTGGCGGCAGCACCAAACCCGGCTTCAAAGATCTCGCCAATCTTTTTAAGAACTCTGAGAAGCTAGATCTCAACCGAAAAACAGGAATTGTTAATCGGCGTCGAAAGCCCAATAATAAATAATAATTGTAGTATTAAAGACCGGCTCAAGAACAGAACAAGTTCTCTGCTGTAGGTTTTCATTCTTAATCATTTCACATGAAGAGCAATAATAAACAATAACAACCGTGTCAACTCTGATACAAATAATCTGCATGCTCTTTCATAAAAACACGAATGCGAATAATGACATAGATGTATCTGCATGCATTATAATAATCAATATAATGTAATAAGATCTTACATGTGCTCTTTCCTAAGATTAGAGCAAGTCGTTTCAGTACTCAAACCGAGCTGCCATAGCCACACCAACCACATTGTTAGAAGAAGGTAGGATCTGTCACCTGGCTAGGTTACTGGAATAGAAATGTTAAGACACCACATTCGCATTTAATTT
Organism: Lagria hirta; assembly: GCA_947359425.1. Lineage (NCBI taxonomy): Eukaryota > Metazoa > Arthropoda > Insecta > Coleoptera > Tenebrionidae > Lagria > Lagria hirta. The sequence continues at coordinate 29,768,714 of OX375795.1, read as the reverse complement.
GCACACAAGTAACAAGTTATATTCGTTCGAGTGTAGAGATAACTATCACTCTCGTTCTCTCAACTTGACTTAACTATGCACGAGTACCGCACTCGACACTCCTACTAGTACTACCCGCTGACCGCTGTCTACTGCCCTTACGGCAATAGTATCATCCCTCAGCTAAGCGCTCTGCGCAATCTCCACTTAGCTATCCCTTCTTTTTGCAATATTATATTAAAACCGTTTTGACTTAAATAATTTATATTAATAAATGTATAAAAGTAAACTCTCACACAATATTGCATGGTTTAATGCAGGTATTTAAGGTGTTATTTTTAAGCATACGTAAGGGAATGAGATAAAAGGAAATTATTTTATATTAGCGTAGCTTGTCTGTAAAATTTTATTCCAAATGACATCTGAGATATAAATAAAAAAAGTTTTTTTTATTTTTCTTTATTATTGTGAAAAACACCAACTTGTGATAAGTTTTTGGGTAGTTACCTCAACTATTTCAATATTTTGAAGAATAAATTTTTTTATATGCTCAGGCGTACTATGGATCTAATATAACCTACAAATCGTCATAAATTGTCGCTATCGTATAAGGTGCCAATTGATTTCTTACCAAGTATTTTTTGTAACTATTAATGTTATTTTCACAAGATTATTAATTATTGCGTAGTTAGTATATCACAGACAAAAAAAAATGCATATGCTTGTTATGTGGGATTTTTAAGACAACAAATAAGTTACTGAATGTTGTTATAAATGTGAACAAGATACAATGTAAAACAATGGTTTGACTCTTTAGAGATTTACATTACAGACTTCGGTAACTCATCTTCAGTGTTAGCTGGAACACTGCAATGAATAGATTCAAACCAACATCCATTTGACAACTCCTTGAAGCAAAAAACGTGATATTCTCAAAACCTAGAAATGATACGTAAGAATAATAAAATATTTTAAAACCAAGTCATTGCATACAATAACTTTCATCTTATACGTCGGTTACGGTTTATGACAATTTGTAGGTTATGTTGGATCTATAGATAGCCTAAGCGCATAAAAAATATATATTTTTAACATTTCTAAGCAATTAAAGTAAGCGCTCAAAAATTTTTGTTTTAGCAAAAACTTCAAAAAACAGGGTCTTATTTTTTTATTTGTTCTTCAAATGCCATTCGGAATAAAACTTTATTGACAAACCACGCTCATACGGAATAATTTTACATCTCATTCTATTACGTATCCTCGAGAATAGTACCCTTAGTTGGTATTGGTTCAGTGGTGAAACAGAGTGTAATTTAAAAATCTGATGAGTAAGCCTTGGCAGTCATAAAAATAATTATATAATTTTGTCGTTATTTTCTACCGGGCTCAGTACTGCCAGAAACAGCCTACTTACGAGATTTTATTTATAACTGAATTAGTTATTTTATAGGTCAGCTTATTTTCATTGATACATTTGCTATTTGTTAGTCATTGCGGTAGTTAAAAATCTTGTAAAACGTAGATATCGTATTGAAATGTCGGTTTTCACCGTTCAAAGTCATTATATTGATAAAAAGCCACAAAAAAAACATCAAAATACCAAATATGGTTTCAATAAAACTATTGTGGCTTGTTTCTAAATAACCTAAACAGTGCCAAGTTGACATGTAATAATAAAGCATCTGTATTTTTAACCGACTTCAAAAAATAAGAGAAGGTTTTCAATTCCACCGTAGTTTTTTTTATGTGTGTTACCTTATAACTATTTTCTGGGATAGCCGAATTTAATGTTTCCTTTTTTATTTGGAAGCTGGTGCTTTCCATTTGGTCTCATTTAAATTTGATCAAGATCTAAACAAAAGTTTTCAAATTATTCTTATTAATTTTTTTTGTGACATATATTTTTGACAATTATATTTAATTGATTATAAAATACAAGTATAAAATTAAAAATTTAAAAAAATGCTCTCAATATAATTAAATATTAGTTTATAAGCAATTTGAGTCAAGTAAATGAATAATAGTTGAATAATCACAATAAAGTCGGTTTTCTAAATTTTAAATTTGTTCAATTATTAAATAAATGTATCTAGAAGTCGGACTCCATAATTAACCCTACAGGAGGCTTACTGTTGCAAATACATACTAACAAATTTTGATTAATTGAATATTGGGTTTTCTCAACGTTTCGGAACATTATTTGTACATGATTATTATTTCAGAAATCTGTGTTTTTTTTGGAGCAAGACTATATTAAAATTATGCTTCAAAAAAATTAATTTGATACAAATTATTTTCTAATATGGACACATATATTCTTTTGAGTTTTGTTGGTTTAGAAACTAAGTTTTCAATCTTTCTAAGTTGTATGATGTTCAATATCTAAACGTGTCAAATAATAAGAAATTGCAATATAGTTAAATAGGTATATGACAGGTTTGATCGAAATTTAAAATACGAATTATTGACATCGTCGGTTCTCTCGAAATTGCTCAAGAATTCGTGCTTGTCGATCAATCCACCAAAAAATATGGTACCTTCCCCCGCTCGATATCGATTTAATTTGAAACATAAAAATAAAATACATATATACAAAAATTTTTTAAGAATATTTAAAAAGAAAAACTTATTTATAACGTAACGCGATTTAGGCACTAACTATTCAAGGATTTCTGGTTAGAATAATGAGATCGTTATGTCGACTGACGTTGATAAATATTGTTTTGTAATCTCATTCAGAATACCATTGTCTGTAGCCTTTATCGCTGTTTGCACAGTCAGTTTATTTGCGATAATAGTAACAATTAGGTATGTATTTCAACATAGATCAGACAGAATATTCATTACATTGAATGAATGAAGATCAATTTAAGTATATGTTAATGGAGTCTGTACAGCGGGTGGCTTCAGATAGCATTAATTCATTTTCAGTGCACAAAAATTATATTTACGTACCTACTTACACCTGCTGGGTCAAATAAATTATTTGAACCTCCGACTTACGCTTATTTGTTTTCGAACATTTAAACATTTGTTTGTTATTTGATTTAGGGAAAATTCTATATTAATTTATGTTACAGCTGTTACAAACGCAAACAACAAATGTTTTTTTATTTTTAGCACAATATCGTGGTTTATCTTTTTGTTTATAATGAATTGTTTTAAACTGTTTCCGATTAAATTATCCTATATACGATCACTTACGCTATTACAAATATTTGTAATTATTAGATTTGTACGAAAAAATGCTTTTGTTTTGCAAATCTAGTAAGGTTGATATGAACTATTTACAACACCTTATTATCAATTTATTATTATTTACAGAATTAGTACATCATTTAGTACATCATTACATAATACCGGACTACAGGCCTTTGGAGGCCCATGCCTTTAGACTGATTGTCTTGTTTTTATTCCTTATTCCTCTTCTATCGATTTCGCTAGTGACTCCCATCTACTTCTTCTACCATTCTTCCACCATTTTTCTACAATTTTCTATTACTTTCAGCTTTAGACCCGTTGTATATGTGCTTAACCATTTTTTTCTCGGTATGCCTCTTATTTGCTTTTCTTTTGATCCTCCAGATAGTACCTTTCTAGGATGTCTGGACTTTGTCAGTATGCTTACATGTTCTAACCACCTAGTCTTTGTGCCTTTATATGACGTTATTATAATATTTGGACGTCCATATACATTCTTTAGTTTTTTATTAGTATAATCTACTTTCTAACCTTTTCTTCCCCAGTATCTATCTTCCTTAGAGTTTTTCTATTCCATATCTCAATCTTTCCTTTATTCTGCTGTGTCAAGATCTACGTTTCACATCCATAGAGTACTAGTGGTCAGATGATTGTTCTATACATCCTTATTCTTGCTGTTCTTGATACTTCTTTTACCTTCAATACATTGTTAAGACTTCCAACTGCTTTGCTTCTTTTTGCTAATCTGTTCTCTATTCACATCGTTTTGTCTGCTTTATTATTGATTATTTCTCTCAGGTATTGAAAATTATCAATTTTTTCAAAAGAGTATATTTCGTTGCCTGCCCAAAACAATGTATGTTTATTTCTTCATTTTGGTCTTGTTCCAATATCATATATTTGTTTTTTTGTGAGTATATGATGAGCCCAGCTCTCTTTTGGAGCTAGTCACCATGTGATGTCATTCGCGTATACATCTATCTGATGACTACAATGATATATAATTCCTTTGGTTTAAAGTTGAGCTTTTTTTGCTCAATTCATTCGAGTACGAGCTTCTTGACAATTTTTCTTTCATTTGTACTTTCATTGATTTCTTTTCCAAGGTTAGTCTTATTAGGTTTATTAGCTCGTGCGAGGCTTTTAAATGCCCTAAAGTTTCATACATTTTTCTTCTTGGTATTAAGTCGTATGTCTGTCGGAAATCTATAAATAGTAAGTTTAGTCTGAGGTTTTGTTTGTGGCTGTTGTTTTGTACAATTTTTAGTGTTCAGATCTGGTCAGCTGTTCCTCATCCTTGTTTGAAACCCCCTTGGTATTCCCCGACTTCTTTATTATACATTTCTGTCATAGTACTAGCTAAACTTTTGTAGGTAAGATATGATAATAGTATTCCTCTGTAGTTTTTGCAATGACTTCTATTCCCTGTTTTATTTATTGGGCAAATGATGGTTTTGTTTCATTGGTCAGGTTGTTGTTTTTTTGTCAATATTTTTTGACTAGATTTTTAACCCTTTGCTGTAATTCAGTCCTGCCTATTTTTAGGACTTCAGTCATTTTTTTATTTCCACCTCCATTCTTGATATTTTTTAATTTTATTATTTCTTTTATAATTTCGGACCTTGACGGAATTTCTATTTCATTGTTTTCATCATATTCTGCTATATTGTCCGTTGTCTCTGTTAACTTCTTTGTATTATACAGCAACTCATTAAAGTACTTTGCCCATCTGTCCTAGGGCAAAGTACTTTAAAAAGAATATTACAATTTTGTTTTAACTAAATTTGCTTGTTTTAAAGCAAATTGTAGAGTATAAATAAAGAAGTACCTAGTATACTCTAAAAGGTTTTTGGACTAATAATTAAGCCTGTTAAATCTAATATAGTTTTTTATTAAATAGTAGTTACATCTTGAAATTCTTCACGACTACGATTTGAAAACAAAAAAAATACTTTTTTGTGTAGAAATACGACATGATTGTTCAATTTAATTCTTTTATGTCATTCTTTTAACTCTAGTGTCACACGTTGCTTTCTGTGAAACCAAAAGTTATTGTACAATAAACAATAATTGATTATTATTAAAACCTTTGGTTCTATGTTTCGATTTCAAACCTCTTGGGTAAAACATGAGTATTTTAATCACTACACCATAGCAAATTTTTTAAATTCAAAAGAAAGCGACATATAATAATTATTTTTTTTTACAAAAAAAACTACTAGACCTCTTGATTTTATCAAAAACAAAATTTGTAGTCTGACACCTGTGAAAAATATTAGGTGTGGACGTTATCATTCCTTGCACTGTCGTCATCAGATCTCAAAATATGTAAACATGAGGTTTTTTGTACCCTACAAAAAATCCTAAAATATCAATTGCATTAATCAAAAAAATTTGTTTATTGCTAGCCCTCTGGTTCACAAGGAATTTTTCTCTCCAAACTAAAACTGTCGATTGTGACTCCTCACAAGTAGAAAACTACAAACCAATAAGACTTTTTCTATGTTATAACAAGGTTTATGAAATAATCGTGCTTGAAATGATATGCTGTACTATGAAATAATAATAATACTGTTTTGACACCAAAAAAATGTTGGCTATGTTTCAGCCTGGATGCCGGCAAAAATTGTTAGCAAATACAGTATCCTCATTGTTAAGATGGCGGAAAAACTACTTTAGTATTGTTTATAGATCTGTCAAAATTTTGCGATCCCAAATGATGCAACCCCCAGAGTCGTCCTAGATTTTGACAAAGGGAGAAATCAATAACCCAGTCAATAATTAAAAAGAATATAACTCCATTGTTGTTTAACCAGACAGAAAGTGGTTATCGCAGCGTTAGTTTGGCAGCTCTTTTTGCTTACTAACAAAAAAAGTTGGGTTCTGTGGTTCACTCGTATTTAAAGCGAACAAAAAGACACTGAGCACTTTTTGCAGATGATCACCAAACTGGAAAACTACGATATCTAATCGTGTTGGAAGTCGATAACGAAATCAATCTTATTCTGCTCACTCTCGTCTGCTTTAAGAGATTGTCCTCTGCCTTCAATATTTTTTGATGTTTAAAAAAAAAATTTTTTTTATTTTATAATAACTTTATAAACTATTTTAAAAATTAAATAAATAAGATAAGCCAGCTTAGGGGATTTTTGAAAACAGTTTGAATAATTTGCATATTTTATTTGATATTTTAATTGTATGTGACTACTACAGTGAAATATTGACATGAGTGATAATAACCTTAATCTCTATCAAAGTTGTTTGGGTGGTCTACAATTTCGAGCACCTCTCTGATTTTACTGTCATAGAAAAATCTTGAATTACAAGTCAAAGAAGATGTTTATCATGACAAAATGTGTCTTTGCGATCAGCAAATCTACATTTTGTGTCTCACCTCTCTGATTTTACTATCATAGAAGAATCTCGATTTACAAATCAAAGACGATTTATCAAGACAAAATGTGTCTCTGCGATCCAATTGTTAAAAAAAATCTAACAACGCGACCCATCATGTATTAAAAATCTTACATTATTCTTAACATAGGATGCATAACACTGATACAGATCAGTCTGAGTATAATACTAGTAATATTATTGTTGCTCAATCGGTTGCTACGGTCACAACTGAACAGTGTGACAAGAATTGTACTGTCAATGTTACCTACTGCTTTTCAACCTAGTAATGCTGTATCACAACCGTTAAAGCAAAAATGGGGAGAACCTATTTTTGTAGATAAAAATCTTACAGAGTGGCTGAAGCAAACCAGAGACACTCAAAGCATCAAAAATCTAATCTAACATATCTACCTGGAGTAAAATCCGTCGCCAAAAAAGCATCAACAACTTTGGATTGTTGGAAATTATTTTTTCCTGAGGAAGAAATCAACAAAATTGTAGAATTCACGATCAAAAAATTAGCTGACATGCGAGAAATATATTCACGTTCTAGAAATTGTACATCAGCCGATTTTGAGAAAAATTACGCTTTTTTGGAGCATTTGTACATGGCGGGAGTCAAAAAAAGCCCAGCATCTTGAAGTGTGAAGTTCTGATGGTACGGCTCCTGAATACTTTGCAGTTGTTATGTCGGAACGAAGATTTTACATGTTTATGCGGATAAGATTTGACGATTTCAATACCAGAAATGAAAAAACTCTACTCTCTTATTGGCAGAGGCGGATGAGCGCGCATTGGAAAAAACCTTACATACAATATAGCAACTTTGGCAACAGAAAACTGCTGCCAATTTATCTGTCAATAGAATTTGTGTTAATAAATTGTTTAGGTTTACATAACCTCACACAAGCACCGGAATCTCTAAAGACTTGCAATAGTGGAGAAAAATGTGACATCAGTTGCCATGGAAACTAAGCTTAGTGCTCTAAACGATACAGGATTGGCACGCCGCTAAAAAAAACTTTTTTTGACAGACAAAAGTGAGGTTAGGATACATTTACAAGTCTGGTTTACAGTGCTGACACAGCTTATTTATAAAATTGTGCTTTGTAAACGAAACATTGCTTTAACCAATAGGGGGTATTTTAAATGCGATTTCGAAGATGCCCGATTCGTCTTGCCAATAGCCAAAGAATATAGTATACATACAATAATTTGACATCAATTTGTAGTATATTTAAAAGCTTAGTAAAAGCATGTTTTTTAAATTACACTGTTGAAGAATATGTGACAATCAACAAAATAGTTAAAAATTCTTAAGAAAAATATTGCTTCAAGCAGTATTTTGCTAATAAGCCTGCTAAATATGGTATTAAAGTCTTGAAGACGCAAAAACATTTTACACTCATAACCAGATAATCTGTGCTGGAAAGCAGTCTGAAGGCTCCTATCAGTTGTCGAATGATGCTTTGAGTGTTCTAAACCGTCTACTTAATATCCACCATTGATATATTTGGAAAACATGTCACAATGGACAATTACTGCACTTTTATACCACTAGCAAATGATTTGCTAGTGAATCACTATCTGTATATGATTGATACACTACAACAGAATAAAATGGAAATACCACCCGAGCTTCTTAAAGTGAAATTTCGACCAGTGTGCAGTAGTATGTTTGCTTACAAAAAAAATTACAACTGTATTCTCATTTCCTTCACCTCAAAGAAAAATAAGAGTTTCTTGATACTATCGACCCTACATGATGATGATGCTACAGATTTATCTACTCATCAGGCAAAGAAACCCGATATTTTAACGTTTTAAAATTACATAGAAGGTGGGGTAAACGCAGTAGATTGATTGAAATTTGATTATTCCGTCGCAAGAGTTAACAATCGTTGGCCACGTGCTTTATTCACTATTGAACATTGCTATAGTAAAATCACTAATAATTCAAAAATGAAACATGGGAGAAGTAAAAACGAGAAGAGAATATAAATTGCTGTCAAAACAGCTTGCACTACCACATGTAAACAGACGTTTTTCTATATCAAACTTGTAGGTTCCGCTTTGCCAAAAATGCCAACGGTATCGGCCAAAAACTAACTCCGCAAATACACAGTTGCAAAACATGCAACAGCAGCAAAATATAAGGTGTAAATACCTATTGTCCAATTAGAGATCAAATTAGAAAGAACCGCTTTACACAACATCGGTGTGCTATTTGTGTTTTACCGATTTGTAAGGATCACACTGAAACAAATGTGTCTGTGGTAAATCGAGTGAAGAATCTTTGTGACTTTAATTTTTTTCCTGAAAACATTTAATTGTTATAGTCTAGTTCTATATGTTAAATTTAAAACAGAAATACAATTGTTCTTTAAAACAACTACAATTTTACTTGGTAAACATAATAAAGGGTTTAAGTATCAATTTTTATTTATTTCTTATTGTTCGATTAAACCTAACACGCGACCGATCATGGTAGAGCTAGCAATCGCTCCATGGTTAATGGTAAAAAATGTTTATAAATCTTAATAATAACTAACACAGAATTTAAAAACCGTTATTAAATATATCTTGATGCGCCAAGCTATTACATAAACCAAATCAGGAAGAAGGTAAATGGATCTGCTCGTTTGGTTTGAAAGTATAACATTTTCAAGTAAAATAGCATGTCACGAGATGCAATGTTTTTTCCGGTATTATTCACAACGGTTTAAATAAAGTCCAAACAAAAAGTGTTCAAATAGTTTCAACTAAACTTTAGTCACACTTGTTTCAGCATTTATAGATGTGCTAATGAGTTCCATGAACAATGGTACAGAAGTTTGAGTTTGAAACATTTGCTAAGCCTATTGTTTGCTTTAAAAGTTAACAAACTTGCAATCAGTTAGAAATTAGAAACATTTGTAATTTCAGACATCCTGCTGGAGCTTTTTTAAAAGAAACGTCTCGGGAGCTTTGTAGCGTTTTATAGTAATGACACTAGTTCGGGAACTCGCATAAAACAAGCAAACAGCTAAGAAACAATGTAAATTATTACAGTTGGGAGTTGTAAGGTTTTACAGTGCTACGTCACAGAAAACATCGCCAGTTGAACAAATAGCTTCTACTTAAAGCATCGTTTATCATTGTGGCACTTATCTGGTCTAGACAATGAAAGCTAATCATTGGTCACATTACCTGACCACTAAGAAAGAAAATGGACAAAAAGAAAAATTAATTTTTATTTGAGTTTTGAAGTTATTCTCTAAGGAAAAGCCGCATTTCATTGTTAAGTTAGGCATTCACTTATACTAATGTTTCAAGAAGAGAGATGTCTCTGGGCACGTTTCTTGGCGAGAGCGATATCTTTCCATTACTTTAAGAGGATACGATCGATTTCAAAGAGTTTTTTTATTGGCAAAGCACCTCTTTTTGGGTCTTTTTTAGTATTTTACATTTTCAACTAAATAAAGATTTACCAAGCAGGAAGTGCATTAGTGTATTTGAATGTAAGAAATATTGGTAAAGTTACAACATATGCAAACATGATGTATATATAATCTATATTATGTAAAATATTTTATGTTAAACTTTTTACAAACGCTGAAACTATTTTATTGATTCATAATGAGCGACACAATAAAAGTATGTTAACAAAAATTACGTTATTGCGTAAGCCAATTGACAGACGTACCCGATATAACTAACTTTATAAACCTGATTAGCCATTCAAACAAATTATGTGGAATCAATCTCAATTAATGTATTAAATAGATGTCAGACATGTAAGGTGCGCTCACACTCAGTGCAAACTAAACTATTTTACGTTTTTATAAATAGCTCCTACAGACGACAACGCGGTTTAACCTGTGTACCACAATAATTCACGTGCATAATTGCGATATTTCTTTGAAAAAATTTACTTTTTTTCACATTTCAAACAAATTTATTGTTAGTACTTTGGTAAGATGAACGTTGTAATGTTTTTTTTTTATATATTTGAATTTTTGCGCTCTCAATTGACACGTGACATTTAGTTCACAGTTGAAATTTGGTTTGACAGTGGAAATTTAGTTTGACAAAAAAAATTAGTGTTTGCTCAATCTATACGTTGCAATAACCGCAATTCTAAATATAGTGTGAGCTCGTTTGCAGTACTATGGAAAACATTAAACAGATATTTCAATATATTCTATAATACAAATATATTCTACAAGTTTCAATAAAATACAAGCAGATCTTGAAAGAATCAGACAAAGAAATTATGAATACATAACCAGCAATAGCATAACAAAATTTACACACATAAAAATTACAACATTTGAAAGACCGAAGTTACTCAAGACAGTATTACTTTAATTAGTACATTATAAATAAATGAATTACATCAGCATACACATAAATAAATTAGAATCAGATAATCAACACAGCAAATCAAGTGAACAAACACATAAAACAACATCAATACACAAACATCAAAAATCAAACAATTATAAACAAACGAGAACTGAATGGCAATGTGGTTGTCAGATTTTTACTGCAACTAAATGACTGGCAACGGTTATCAAATAACAACTTACTAGCTGAGACAGTTTTGCGAAACCGAGTGGCGGAGAATCTCCTTGTTATTAGTATTTTTAAGTCGTTCTGGCAAAACACAAAGTCTGTGAACTCTCCTATACATGATCAGCTAAATATGTACAAATCCCTGTGTCACTCTGGTGAGGGTCACTGACAAGGTTGAGAAAACACAGAGAGCATCACGTGATGCAAGTAGCTAGGTTAATAATAATGAGATGTTGGAGATATAAATAAATCAGAAATGCTCGATGGTCGAAAATCCCTACGCAACCTACTTGACAAAGACTCAAGAATGGACGATGTCAAGTCAGCTACTGTCCAGAAACGTGCAAGTACCTCAATTACCCGATGTTCTACTATTTAATTAACCAGTCGATCTATTAAATCCCAAACAATGATCCATTACCCAATGAACAGTTGGTTGGTCAACGAGATATTGTCAGCTGAACTCTTGTACAACTGATCTTTCCCTAGCTAGCTTAAAACCCTAGTGCGGGCACAAGAATTTCTTCAGTTAATTCTGGGTAAGAATAGCCGAAAAAGTCCATTCAAACCAAAGAACGGTCTGAGCCCTATTCGCGCCTACAACAATCCTAGTCAGATAGCTCTTCCCGGGTTCCCGAAAAGCTAAATATTTGTGCCTACTTGTGACCTCATAAGTAAGGCACAGCCCAAGCCACCTTACTTGTGCGGGGTTGTTATAGCCCGCAAATCAAAGGCAATATTATATTATTTTGAAAATAATGCTTAGACATATACAGACTGTCTCTAACAAAAAAAGCGATTCCAAAGCTCACTTATCTATTGACTGATAATTCATCAAATTAAATGATTATAAATAAGCCACAAAATGGTCTAATAAATAGGGATACGAATTTTTATTCTAAAAACCACAATGTATTACAACTATAGGCTTACATAAGAAAAAAATTAATAAAAAATTATAGTCTATGCTTAAACTGCGTTCCATTTTGAGCTAGACAGTGTCAGCATCTTTGCGGTCATATATTTATTATATATTTTTTATTGTTTTATTATTTATTTATCATTTTATGTCATTAATTTTTTATAATTTTAAGTTTGTCGGTCATTTTTTCCCAAAGCTAGGGTTATTTTGGTTTCACAATGCTAAACAGTATTTTTTGCAATTGGCTTCTATTATGATACTCTAATAGAGAACTCTAAGATACTCTAACTCATTAAAGAACGTTATGTCATAGGTTTCGGTGCGGTTATAAGCAATTAGAGTACCAAACTTTTTTTTCTAAAAAGTTTTTAGGTTGGCAAATTATAGCTTGATTCGTGATTTTCCCCTATCATCCGTTTTGTATATGTCAATCATATTATCAATTGAAATTGCAATTTTAAAATAAAATGAACAATTAATGGAAAGTATGTTTATGTGTAGTATGGCATATAATAGAGTGAATAATAAGTTCACTGGTCTGGAAAAAGCAACAAATTCGAATAAAAAAAATCACAGTTTATCTGTCAATAAATAGTATATCTATTATGTCATCTGTATACCTAAAAAGGTAGTTATATATTTTACAATAATAATAATAAAAACCAAATACCAAATATAAACCAATAATTTTGATAATCCACACATTTTATCAATGTAAGAGGAGGGTAGGGCTTATTAACACATATTTTTTTGCAGAAATTAGATCACTGAAGCGAATATATGTAATTTCCGATTAAGTAGACTTCGTGCGAGGAAGAGACATATTTTTTACTAGAGCTTATTTTTTTGCTATTTCACAAATTTTTGTTTATTTTCGTATTTTCTGTTCGTGGCGAGACTGACAGGATTAGGATTTTTGGATAAAACAAAAGAAAAGACAACTAAACTACTTTAGTGGAAATAAAGTTTTCACTTTTAATATTAAGATATTGCCAACCTACTACAAAAATTCCTAAATTGACCAAATTTCAAAAAAAAATGCTTAAAAACGGCATAAAAGGGCTTATTACAAAAAATAGTATAAAAAACTTGTTTCGTAAGACCTTAAAGCTCTTATTCTTTAAAAAAACTCGTGGTTTTGCCACTCGTTTTTTAAACTTGAATACGTCTTTTAAGACATGTCTCAGGAAATTTTTTTTTGATATACGATTTTCCCTTTTTTTCCAATTTTTCTTTTATGTTAGCCTATAGTTGTCATAAATTGTTGTTTTCAGAATAAAAACCCATGTCAAAATTACCAAAGAATTGTTGTTGTAATTTGAAAACATATTTTTTGACAGTTTAGCCTTAAAGCCTTTAAGGCCATAAGTGATCTTATTAGGTCATTTTGTAGCCTATTCATAACCGTTTAATTGAGTGTACCTATAAATATATAATTAAAATCGGACAATAGATAAGCGAGTTATGGACTCGGCTTTTTCTTTAGAAACAGGTTTTATATAATTATTATTAAAAAAAAATTAGTTTTTTTTATTGTGGCTAGATGACAACATCAAAAATTTTGGATTATATATCTTCTGTCATCTTTATCTTATATCTTTTTTTCAATATTAGTACGTTGAAAAAATAAACAGCCGCATAATTATTGTTTACATCTATCTATTAAGTGAAGTGTATCGGAAAAAAATCCTTCAAATGTGAGTCGGCTACCGTTTTTACCATCGAATAAATTTCTAAAACATTTTTATGTCAGGCAATTTGATTAGTGCAAATTTATATTTAAAGATATTTTTAATTTAGAATTTAGGTCCTAAAGTTTCATCACAATGATTTTTCGTTAACTTCAAAAACTTATTTGATAAAAAATTATTTTACTAATGACACATTTGAAATAAACTCACACAGCTAGAAAAAAGATTTGTTAAGGTAACCTATTTTTATTTATGTTTAATATATTTGTTTTATTTATTGTGACAAGTTCCCTTTTTTGTTTTTATATCAGGTATCACAAGCAATTTATTCTTACAATCTAAAAGTCCGATTAAAATGCAGAAAAAGCTAACAATTAATGCTGTAATGTATTGGCAATAAAAATTTTATAATATGCATTATCTACCTTGTGCTTGTATAATATTATACTACCTATTGCCTATCACTTATATTGCAATTAACGCTTTATCGAGCGTCAAGTTTAATTGAACTGTCACATGATCTTTATGTGAGCAACATCAACGATCGGGGGCAACAGTCTAACGCGAAAATCAACACAGATCAACTTACATCCTGTCAAAATGTAATCTAATACCTACATGTAGCAAGATTCCCTCCGGGAGCTTTATACGACAATTTCCGCAGCATTCATCACGTTAAGCTCACGTTTTTCTTAAACTGCTTACAGTTGCTATGTTATGATCTTCGAAAATGGAACAGATACTGTCGAATTTATACGTCTGTGATATTAAAAAAGTAATAATCTATGAGCCATGTTTTTGTTATTAAAAATGCACGTCATTTGAAATGCAAGGAGATGATTGAAAGTAATTTTAGGTTACGTGGTTTAATTTGAAAGATCTCTATTAACAATTATATTTTAAGAGTTTTTCACTAGATTTCAGGATTTACCTAGCGCTGAGATTGAGTTGATCCGGGTATATCTTTCTTCGTCACTGCTTTGTTACCTACACATAACAAAAATAATGGTGAGCGTCTTGCCTTAATACATCAATGCCAATCATTAAATTAATGTCACCATATTTGAATATCTCTCGTCATTAAAACTGTCGTTCTTAGAGATGGGCGTGTAATGTTGCATGATGTGATGGTGCTCTTAAAGCAGTCTCACACTCGCACTACTTTGTCTCTCTTTAAAATAAAGAGTATATGTGTATCAAAGCATGCATCCTCCAGATAACTGTGTTTCACATTAATCGTATTAATCTCATTAATTATTAATCTCTCAATTCAACAAAACATCACATTAATGATCATATCAATCTTATTACTCTCATTACTGACATTAATGGTCATTACTTTCATTACTCATATAAATCTCATAAATTTCATTACTTCCAGTAATGGGTCTTTTCCGCAATGTTTTATCTCTCTTGATAGCGAGTTGTTCTAAACTACCATTCAAAACCCAAGGCACAAATCCATCATGCGTCATAATTACATGAAAATAATTTAACAATATAATATCATTTAATACCTGCCACATCTTCATGAATTTAACTTCATTTTCAATACTTTTTCAATCAATATAATTAAGCCAATAATCTTAGCATGTGTTATAAGTAAGGCAATTGCTTAATGAGATAAACTCACTAAATATATTAACATGCACTGTAATTATAAGGTAACCGCTCAATGAGAATAACTCACCTCATTATTTACAAAACAGGGAAACAAACACAGTTTCCTTCGAACTCGACAAATGAATAAGTAAATGAACATTGATATACGATATGCAGACGGTATGTTTATGTTATAGAGATAAGAATATTCCATAAACTATTTTTAAAAACCACAACGATTCCTGTTATTCTTACAAAAAGAACTACACAATTTGAAACAATAAATAAAAGGTTACTATAACGCATAAGTGCTAAATAAAAGTTTACACGTAATAAAAAGTATGTAATTTGTATAAATCAAAGTCATGCAAATATAAGTGTAACAAGTATGGTATAGAATAGAGTTTATACTTGTCCGACAATAATAATTATTGCAGTTAGGCAATGTTCAGCGCGGTGTGTACAGGAATGGGTGACCAATTAAACTAGTCACATTTCTACGGCTTGGTGGCTTAAATGGCTCGCACCCCTCACCTGTAAATGCCAGTAAGTTGATGATCTATGATCATATTATTATGTGCTTAATTTTTAAAACGTGTGTTTTATTTATTTGATAAGTGCGATTTTTTTTATGAAAGTTCATAAAACTTTTTTTTTTTAAATAATTATAATTGAATTTAGTTTTTCATTTATAGTTTAAAGCAGTTTGGTCTTGAAAAATTAAATTCAGCTTTCGGCGCGTTTTGTTTTTTTTTTATTTGGTCTAGCACCCCAACAGTATTCTACAAAGTTGGTTCCTATGTATCTTTATATGTTTTGGAAGGCCTATATAAATGTTTGTATTGGGCTCTAAATTTTAAACTTACGCTATTGTACTATGTTATTATAATTATTATTATTCAAAAGCTCCGGCCGTCTCAAGCCAAAATCGTAATTACGACGCTGGATTGTAAGCCCATAATCATCCACGTCAATTGCACGTCAAAAAAAAGTTATAATTATTTTATTCATTCATTATAAATAATTATAATGAAAATCAACACCATATAAAAAAATGTCCTATATTAACGACCTTAAACTGTATGCTGCAAACTTAAACAAATTGCAAAGTGTGCTTGAAGTTGTGAAGCATTTTGACCAAAGAATGGAAATAGAGTTTGTGCTTGAAAAATGTCCGTTTATCCATATCAAACAAATGTTATTTCAACCATCTAAACAGATAGAACTTTTGGACAACACTATTGCATCTGCTTGGTCTTTAGAAGATTTCTGCAAATATCTTCGAGCAAGTAAATACTAAACATAGACTAAAAAAAAATTAAGGAAAAAGTAGAGAGCAATTTTTGAAAGAATTAGAGCAATGATGAAAACATGTTTATACGCGAAGAGTAAGATCTTAGCTATCAGTACTTGAGCAATTTTATGTCTCACCCTTACATTTGAAGTATTAAAATGGTCTAACTTCAAATAGTAAGTCATGAATAGAAAACTTAGAACAGCGCTAACAAAAATCTCATTTTATCATCTTAAGTCTTCAACGTGTAGGCTATATTTACCGCGCAAACAGATCAGCAAGGGACTCACAAAAATTTGCCACGCATTCATCACAGCAATCCACAAGCTTTGTTTAGATTTTGTGTTTCCTGATATAAATGTTTATAGAACAATAACTGCAATTGATTCAAATTTTTTTCTGATAAATCTACAGAGTGCTGGAAATGTGAAACACTTGAATCACGAAAACAGTTATTTAGAATCTTGAGAGAAAAATGTTAAGGGGAAGCTTTATTTGGTGGGTACGCAGCCGGGTTAAATAATCCTAATGTTTTCCACATTGTATCTCACAAATAAAACTATTATGGCAGACACAAAAAGATGTCTTGCAGCTATACCGGATGAGGTAATACCAACAAAAGCATGTATTAAAACTAAAATTTGAAACAGATAAATGCCGTATGTGTGCAGTTGAGGTTGAATCTATCTAAACACCTTATCTGGGCTTCTACAAACTTGGCTCCACGCAATTATTTGGAACGCCAAAACAATGTATGTAAAGATTTTTATCTAAACATCTGTAAAAATAAAATTGATAAATGAAGCGGTGTACTAGAAACACAAAACTGTGGGTTACTAAATGATATTTTGAAATACTTATGACTTTTCTTATAAAATGCATCATATATTTTCTTATGAAATGCATCATATAAACAAACAGAATAAAATCAGAATTCTACCTGTTGTGATCAGCGTGATTGGTAAATTTCAGAAGAAACCTAGAAAAGCCTTGGAGAAGTTTTGTCTTCTAAATAATCATCAGGATGTATTAGAGAGTTGTAAGAAGGAATTCTTACTAGCACAGCGGCGACTAATTCTGAATAAATATATTTAGAAGCTCACTTCTTAGAATTTAAATTTTCGGTAGTAGCTAAGAAACCACTACCAGCGCAAAGCTGTGCCGTGGCAAAAAAAAACTAACTTCATATTCATAAGACTTTAAATGAAACGTAGAATACTGCCACATCATTAACATTTTAAACATCAAGATAATAATAACAAGACAATACATTTTTAAAACAATTTATATTAGAGAGGTAGAGAAAATTTAAATACTTACTGATTGAATAAAAATTGTCGGGTAGTAAGATTGCTTCAACACATCTTTGGTAAATTGTTATAGTTCACTGTGTTTACATCAGCCTCAAATAATATATCATTTTTATATTTCTACATTTCATTGAAAGAAAGATGGCTTTGCGAAGACTTTGGATTGAAATATTGTCAATGTGAAGGAGTTGCTACCAAACGCTTTCATGAAGTTTTCAATGTAAGATTCTAGTGCTATGACAAAGTATCGAAAAAACATATTTTCTTCATACCTCGGTCGAAAGTACGTACTTTCGTCCCTAATAACAGAGACGAAAGTTTAACTTTTAGTCCCTGTAAGATTTCATCGTGTTTATTTATACTCGTAACTATGTTATATGACCAGCAACACTCGCTTCGCTCGTGCCGCAAATGTCGCGGCAGGCATCAAAAACTATCAGCATTTAAAGTTAAAAAAATAAAATTAAAAATAAAAGTACGTACTTTCGACCGAGGTATGAAGAAAAATCGTATACACGACGCGGGACAGAAGTTGAAATCTCGGTCCTGCGCGCCATCGCGGGACAGAAGTTGAAATCTCGGTCCTGCGCGCCATGATGCCCTCGGCTTCACCTCGGGCATTATGGCGCGCAGGGCCGAAAATTCAACTTTTGTCCCTTGTAGTGTAATATACTATTTCACATAATGTAATATGTGAATGTAATAATATGACATGATGACATATGACAAATATTTGGATTAAAACAATAAATTACTTACCAAATTGAGGCAAATTGAAATCAATAATGTTTAACTGCTATTAGTCAAAAAATTGCAAAAGGATTTAGAACAACTCACAAAATGTCTTTATTTTGTTTTGATATCATATTCGTCTTTTCTAGTACTCAAATGCGGGCATCATTTGGCTTTTATAACCCGAGGGCGTATAAAGTTGCTAGCATCTAAATAAATAATAAAAGCAAATGCCACTTAGAGTAAGATCAAAACTAAGACGTCCTTAATTTGCTTCAGGTATGTTTATCCTTTACCTGGACGGTCTGAGCAATTTTGATGTTGTTCTGTAAAAAATTATCAAATGATGACTCGGCTATGTTATCTGATTGCCACCCAATTCTGGTAGTTTTTGATACTCAGCATTTATCCAGGGCATTTTGTCTAAAGTGTTTTTCCTCACTGACTGAGCAGAGCATTTGCCACCATGATACGACAAATACGGGTTGTTGCTTTTCACTTGTGTAAGTTGTAAACCAACATATTTATTGTACCAAGCAACGTAATCAACGGGACCATCGTTCGGGACAATCGCAAACTGTCTCGGCGTGTAGGTTTTAGCCCGACAAATTTTTACTAATAAAACTGATCCCTCAACTGTAAAATCTTGAATTTGTAAATCGTGAAGTTTCTCACGTCGCTATGGTCCAAACAACCCAAAAGCTGTGCTCACCTTCAAATAGCAATAAACATTACAAAGAAACAACTATGAGTTGTCATACCTTAACTAACACATACGTCAAATCAAATGTTTTTATCATAAATTCTTGAATGTGATCTTGTTGCAATACTATTGACTTTCTATGAAATCAGATTCCATAAGCTCAATAAGCAAAAGAAATCTTAACATATCAACTTCTTTTTTAACATTGACTACCTTTTCAGTTAAGAATAGATATAGATACACCAAAGAGATAAGAAGCTGTAAATTTTTCACTATATAAAACAGAATTGATAATAATAATTACAGAACATAATAATAACAGAACTTTTTTTTGTTCAATAACTTAGAACAAGCTTCAATTCTATAAAAAAAAAAACATAATTAAAACAGTATCTTTTTCGAGAAATTAATTTTTTCGTGAGAAAATCTGTTATAATTTTATAAATAATAAACTTCTTGTCATAAAAATTTACAAAAAATCTACTGACAAAGCAATAGTAAATTTCAAAAAAGAAAATAATACAGCTATGTAACACTAGCTATTTGTTCATTAAATTGGAAAAAGTAAGATTTTTTCGTTCTAGACGCGAGATTTTTGCTCGAGGCAAAGCATAGAGCAAAAACGCATAGATACTTTTCCCAACCAATTGCATACAAGATTTTGTAAAATCCGTTAAGAATAAAATGTTAACTACACTTGTTTGATTTAAATAGGATACTCAAATTGCTTTTGATGCGGTGTGACATTGCTTTAGAAGTGATAGTAAACAAAATAAAATTTGACTTTCTGTTTTTACGCGTGTGTAAATGTTGTGGAATTAATTGCTTTAGAAATGCTTGACAATATAAAACAGTGTGCGGAAGTGGGTCTTAATGCTTTGCTACTAGAAAAATCAAAAGAAAAATCCGAAAAGGCGTTTAAAGATTTTACAAAAACGTGTACAAGAAGTTAATGAAGAGGTATTACTAGCATATATTTATTGAACAAAAAACAAGAATTTTGAAGGGTTCTACATTGTGGAGTTGGTATTCAATGTTAAGAGCTACAATTAATGTGAACAAGAATATAAAAATTAAGATTTTTCTTCGATTGATAGCCTTCATTAAAAAGAAATCATCTGGCCAGGTTACAAAAAAATCCAACATATTTACGAAGATAGAAATTGAAAAATTTTTGAAGGAGGCGGATGATAAATATTTGTTGATGAAGGTAAACCTTATGTCAAAATTTGGTATTTGATCATTTTAGTTTGAAAAAATTCCGCTTTTACGATAATGCTCAATTATAAAGTAATCTTCTGTAGAATAAAAAATAATGTGTAAACGACAGCCGCAAAGTAGTTTGAAAAGTGGTTGATAACCTCGGATTCGGCTCGCCGTTTTATGTTTTCTCTTGGCCTGAAAAAATAGCAGTTTGAATTAGATTTTTAGCAGACAAGAAAGTAAGCTATATAAATTTTTTGAGCTTAGGTGCTCAATTTAGAGAAAGGTGAAAATAAGTAAAGAAGAAAATAAGTTTTTATTAAGTACCTACTTATGGATATCTGGTTTAGGAATCTCAAGAAAATGCTTAGAAACAAGACGCAAAAATAATAACATAATATAACACAAATCTTGACTTCTAACCTAGTATAAAATTAAGATAATTATTCTACTCAAACTTGAATCGTGGATGTCACAATTAGTGGCAATTTTATTGAAATTTGCTGACATAAATTTGTATAGGAAAACTAAAGAGCAGATTTCTCTTTGTATTTGGAACTGAAAATGTTAAATACCTTCTTGATTTAAGATGACAAACTGCAAAATTTAGATGAGATAAAACTCACCGGTACTACCCACTAATCTTAATTATATTTAAGACAGTCCTCTACACATTCTACCAGTATGCTGGTAACAATTAAACATTAATGAAACATTAGGATCACTGTGATCAGTGTGACTTCCAATCTGCATAGAATTGTTTGAAATATTGTAAAGCATGAAAGGTTATATCACTTTTAGCATTTCGTGAAAGTGTAATGTCTTATGCAAACCTGACTACAGCGCTGCTTCGTTTTTATTGAAACTCATCAGGCCAGGTGCAGAAACCAGTACACTTCCACAAGCTCGATCTCTCCCATATGCACGTGAGATGGTGGCTCTAACCTTTCATGCATTGTGTGTACAGTGAGCCGGTTTATCACGTAGTGCAGGCTAAAGCATGACTTTGATAAACTGTTAGCACAAATATGCCCTTAATGCTCACTATACACACTATACAAAAAAAGGTTAGAACCACCATCTCACCTACTATGTACGATGTTACATTCGTACATATGGGAGAGATCGAGCTTGTGGAAGTGTACTGGTTTCTGCAATGCCCTGGCCTGATGAGTTTCAATAAAAACGAAACAGCGCTGTAGTCAGGTTTGCATAAGACATTACACTTTCACGAAATGCTACGTCATATAACCTTTCATGCTTTACAATATCAATATCTATATAACTATTAATTAAAATTATACTTTCAAAAAAACAAAACTTATTTGAACTTTTGCTATAACTAAATACTCAATTTAAAAAAAAATATTCTACCGCTCTTTAAGAGCAACTTTTACTAACTTAGGCAAACTTGTCAAACTGGTCTTAAGAATTTTAAATGTCAAAACAAAAAAACCGTTTTTTTTTTTGTAAATTTAGATTATTCAAATCATAAACTGTTTTGATTTCTTTTTAATTACTAACTAGTTATTGTTTTTTAATTGATTGATTTAGCTGTTTTAACAATAAATGTCTATTCATCCGCCTTCATAATCAATGAAACTATAAATAAAAGTCTAAACAAGATTTTACTGCATAAAAATCTGAACTCCGGTCACCATACATCACTTGGGTATTTTAAAGCCTTGGGCAATATCAAATTTCATTATTGAGCTTTCCATATGGCACGGTTCTATAAGTTTGCCATTAATCAGCTGCGTCGACAGCTGTTTTGGTTTATTCTTTGGAAGTTTATTCAGACATTTCTCGGTCGACACAGATGGCGCAGCAATTCAGGAAACGTATCGATTATCGAGGCACAAAGAACTCTAGAAACAATTTTTCAAAAGTAATTTTTCTGCATTTGCTACACGATAAGTTAAATACTCGCAAAATATTATATTTTTATTGGTGATATTTATGATGTAAGAAAACCTAATTATATAAACATAAAACATATTTAGGGAAAATTCATAAACGTTTTTGTCATATTTTTTGATAAACAAGCTATACTTTTTGTTGCCATACAGTTAAACTCGATTCAACAACTTCATTCCAAACCGTAGGTAACGTTTTTAGTAATTACCAGCCATTACATTAGTCGTCAATACCATGCTGGCGCTGCTAATTCATCACACAGAGCAAAAGCAGTTAATTTTACCAACAGCTGATTGTAATTCATCAACCAAAAGCTCTGGTTATATCCACTGCTGCAACGTTGATTTGCTTTTGTGTCATTAAGAGCTCTTATCAACAAATTGTGTGAATCTCAACCAAAAAACGATTTTATAAATTAATATCGATAAGAGATGATTTTATAGACAATAGATGAACGGTACTTGTTCTCTTTGAATTGATGGATCGATGCAATGACAGGCTTTTTCTATGTTTTGTTGGTTTTCTAATAATACATTTTAATAATAAATTTGTAATATAGAACAAAGTGTAGTTTTAAAACTTTTTAATTTTTTGGTTTTGAAGGACAAATTAAAACAAAAATTGCTATTTATTTATTTACACTCTATATTATACACTCTTTCAAACTTAAGAAAAATTTTTAATGCTGTTCTAGAATGGAACGATAAATTGATGAGCAAATATTCACAAAATAAAACAATCAACGCAGCTCATAACTTTTTCGTTTTTCGAACTTGCTTGAGAAAAATATACTTTTTCGTGTACTTTATGGAAAATGATAATATTTTTTAATTCAAAATAATTAAGAAAAGTCGAACTTTTTTAGAAAGAAAAGTGTTAGCAACACTTTTTTTTTATTCATCAAATTAGTAAATGCGATACTAGAAGATGTGGAAAGTGACCTGCAATCAGAAACTGTTCAAGTTTCTTTGTTTCATTAATGTTTCCCACAGCTGTTGTGTGTTTATTGAACAATTTAACCACTTTCAAAACAAATTAAAAGTGTCAAAAACTTGTTTTTTTAAATGAGTTTTTGAAAAAAAAGTTTTTTTAACAATCTATTTGTCATTGAAAGTTTTGAATCAAATGTAAAAACTCAAAATAAGCAGTAATTTTTCTTCTTAAAACTAAAATTGAGTTGACTTGACTTTACAATAAAAGTGACAGTAAATCATTGATAAAAGCTGACTTGAATTCACTTTTGTAGGCCAAGCTTTTGCAAATAATTCAAATAGAAAAATTTAACAACTTATCTTTATTCTCATAGGTTGATTTAATGACTGAAAAGTTTGGAATTATAGTTATTAAACATTATAAAAACCAATACGAACAACAAGATATGATTTGAACATAAATATTTTGTCTACATACAATATAATTATTGAGCAATATTGTAAGCAGCTCTCAAGCGTTGCTCACCATCAACATAATAAATTTGATCAAAACGCGAAAAAAACTTCAATTAGAACTTTTTGTAAGAGATACTTGGTGAATGAATTAGATTAATTTGACATAAAATTCTTAATAATTGAGCCAAAGCTAATTAGAACACCCATGTATATACATAATCACTTTTCAATGAACATTTGAAACGCCGCCTAATTTCAAACTTTATTAGTTGTGGGCTTATTTTTTGCAAAAACGACGCTAGAGCTTATCATTACAGTAAAAGCAATATGAAACTTTTAAAAAACCACAAAAAACACAATAAAACACTGAAAAAATGTATTAAAGTTTGCATCTACTTGTTCTCAATGCACTACGTGGATTTTATTTCTGAGGCAAAAAAAAACCATCATCATTGTCTAGAGCATTTTAGTAATACAATTTTTGAAGTACATATTGTTATTCTAAGCAGGAATTAATTTCATTTTATATTCATACAATACAGTGAATAATTATAAATAACCCAACGTTTTCAATAGAAGCTAATTGGATTTGTTTTTGCTGTTATGTACAATAAAAAACTTCATCAATGCCGTTGGCAGCAGATAAAATTAATAGTGAAATGTATTGAGCTCTTCCTGTCTTTTCAAATTCACACCCAAAATTGGTTATCGTAACCAGTAGGACAGGGTGCTTTTCAGCTCAGCATCTAAAAAACAGAGCCGATGCTGTTGAAAAATTGATTTTTAATTGGCATCCCAGTCACGGAATTCACTCAACCGATACACATGTATCCTGGGATCCCGTTGGTTGCCAAAAGATCAAAAACGTTTCATCACATATAAAGTTGGGAGAAACTTTTTCAGGCTTATTGTCATTTCTGACGTCTTGAAAATAAGATCTTTCAGCGTCACTACGAATTTTAAAACAATACACCTCGGGATTTGGAAAATATTTACTCAAGAGGAAACTCAGTTAAAAAAGTCCAGAGTTAGGGCAAAGTGTTAAATCAACAATCGCGAATGTACTTTTAAAGAATACGTGCCAAGCCTGAAAATACAAAGGAAAATATTGAATAGGGGCATCTGAGAATACGTGGGAATGGAGTGGAAGCCTTAGAACGGAAGCAGGATAGATAATAAGGTGAACTTTTGCTTTCGCAGTTGAGCACGTCTTTTCACCGTCCTTTTACAATTTATGTTGAGAGGAAAAAATAAAAGCTTAAGTTAAAACATGTTTCTACCAAAGCAGATAATTTGTTCTAAGATTATTACCGCGAAGAGGTATTTACTAATGAAAATGCCTGTTAGCTACAATTTCCATCTTAAGTTTTGAGAATCAACGTTAATACATAACGTAGACAATTCTATACCGTAATAGAAATTGTTTACATAATTTTAACTCAACTTGTGGAATCGAAATAATAAGAAACTATAAAGTTTTATTATCAACAGATTATTAAAACAGAACAAAGTAAAAATAAATTACGATAAAAGGACGTTTTTTAATTGTTTTTACGCTTATCGATTTATGTTGTCTTATAGTTTATCATTTTTATACAGTTTTTGTATTACCGGTCGCCACATTAAACAATTTGCTTTATTTTCAATCTGATACTTTACGTTAAAGCTTTTAAAGCTGTTTTGTTAATTTAGAAAGCGTCATAAAATCAAAGTACCAAAATAAACACAAAGTAATATTCTATTTAGTGAGCAATTGCGAAAGCCAAGTGTGTAGTGAATTTATTACAATATAATCAATTATTTATTGTCTTGCCATATTTTTCAATCTTAGGTACGTGCTAGATCAATGTAGTTGTTTAATCAGATTATTAAAGAATTTTTATAAATTCGTATGATAAATGTAAATATTCAACAAAATAACATTTGCGCTGATTTGGCAAAATTTAATAGCCTTTTAACAGGTTGTTATGAAATATTTAAAAAGAGACTTTATGCAAATGACGTAGACTGTACATAAAACACGCCAATGACGTAGCTGTAGCAATAACTGCAATTTACTCATGTCAACTTTAATAAATTTAAAAGTATTTGACTTATTTTGTGCATAATTATGAGGCTTATAAAAGTCTTTGGCATTTTTTTGCAAATTCTTCTTTGCTGTATTGACAAAACATTTGTTAAATGTGGTGTATTTTACTGATTGACCAAATAGTGATACTTTTGTTGCAGCTCTCATTTCTGGTTTTATTATATGCAAGTGGTTTTGCACTTTAAATTATTAAGTTAAAATTGGGTTTTTTATGTTTTTATAAATTTGTTGAAGCTTTGCAAAGTTATGTTTGTTGAGCAAATCAGAGATGAATTAAATTTTCTACTTCTACTTCTGCAATTAAAATCAGTTGAACATCTATAAAAATTAAATAAAAACGTTTCCGGCGACACATGATGACTCAATTTCTGGTTCAATTTCAAAATTATTGGAAGACATTCTTTTCAAGTTTGGTATATAATAATTTTTATGCAAATATTTATTTTTGTAATAATAATGATCTAAATATTAGTGCTCATTATATAAGTAAAACTTTTGTCTAATTATTTTACATTATTTTGTCTACTTTTTCTGTGTTCAGAAATCACAGTTTTAATTTTTTGTGTATTTTTACATAACACAGATTTGCCGTGGTTGTCGTTCCAGCAGGAGTTGCAGGAATTTAAAATGATGTATTATTATCTGAACCGTTTTAGATTAGCGAGAAGTTATCTGAAAGATAGCAAATCTCTCCATACATTTTTTATAAGATCGGAAATGTATTTTTAAACTAAACTGTGGTGGTAATAGCACAATTACCTATTTTTTTGTTGCAGTATATTCAAAGGTTGAAAAAGTGCACTACGTTGTAATTTTATTTAAATTTTATAACTTTTGACATTTTTGTCAAAAAATGAATTAATGATTCTTGCATAAAATTGATTTTAAATAATTTTTAATAACTTTTAATAATTTTTAATAGTTTTTAATAATTTTAAATAATTTTCAATATATTTGAATAACTTTACATAATTTTTTTTCTATTAATTTTTAATAATTTTATTAATTTTTAATCATTTTATTAATTTTTAATAATTTTGTATAATTTCTAATAATTTTTAAAATTTTTTAATAATTGTTAATAATTTTTAATAATTTTTAATAAATTATAATAATTTTTAATAATTTTTGAAAATTTTTAATAATTTTTAAAAATTTTTAATAATTTTTAATAATTTTTAATAATTTTTAATAATTTTTAATAATTTTTAATAATTTTTAATAATTTTTAATAATTTTTAATAATTTTTAATAATTTTTAATAATTTTTAATAATTTTTAATAATTTTTAATAATTTTTAATAATTTTTAATAATTTTTAATAATTTTTAATAATTTTTAATAATTTTTAATAATTTTTAATAATTTTTAATAATTTTTAATAATTTTTAATAATTTTTAATAATTTTTAATAATTTTTAATAATTTTTAATAATTTTTAATAATTTTTAATAATTTTTAATAATTTTTAATAATTTTTAATAATTTTTAATAATTTTTAATAATTTTTAATAATTTTTAATAATTTTTAATAATTTTTAATAATTTTTAATAATTTTTAATAATTTTTAATAATTTTTAATAATTTTAAATAATTTTTAATAATTTTTAATGATTTTTAATAATTTTTAATAATTTTTAATAATTTTTAATAATTTTTAATAATTTTTAATCATTTTTAATAATTTTTAATAATTTTTAATAATTTTTAATAATTTTTAATAATTTTTAATAATTTTTAATAATTTTTAATAATTTTTAATAATTTTTAATAATTTTTAATAATTTTTAATAATTTTTAATAATTTTTAATGATTTTTAATAATTTTTAATAATTTTTTTTATAATTTAATTTTTAATAATTCAGTCTTTAATAATTTATAATAAATTTTTCACTTAAGTTTGAAGAGAGTTTTTTTAAACAAGTAACTTAAAAGCAGATTATACTTACTAAAAAAATCTTAAAATGATACATTAAATAACATTGCCATAATTTTGCTACAAAAGTGTGAGCCGACACCAGATGTGAAACATCGAAATTATTTTGTTCAAGTAATATTCTTAAAAGAACATTTTAAAACAGTAACTATATTTATATATGGCTTGTTGGATTAATACATTTTTTTAAATTTTTTCTTGAAAAGGATGACTTGGAAATCATTTATTTAAATTCAAAGTTTAAAAATTAAAATTTTATTTTCAGTTTCAACAATTCAATTGTTTTAATTAATCACTCAGTAATAGTTATATTTATTGTAGCCTCTGACGGTATTACTGTGGCAGTTGGTCGATGACAACTGAACGATTCAAGTATCGACACTTGGTTGTTTGGTGTCACGAGCGAAATGACGCGACACTGAACCAAGTAAACCAAAGAATACGTCGCCACAAAATGCAACTTATGACAATAAATGTTTTTTTGTTACTATGTAAAAGTCGTAAAATATATCATCAGTTTTATTTACACCTATTCAGAGCTTGTTTCATAATAAACATAAACCCAAAAATGTAATTTAAACGTTAGATATAATTTAAAGAAAACCGCAGCTATTTGGTTGAACTGTTTCTTATGAGTCTGTAAGAATTGCTTATGTGAATATCACTATAATTCAGAGTTGAATAGCGTGTTTGTGTAATATAACAAAATTGCATTTTTTACCTTTCGTATAATGGAACGGAAAATCAATTTGCTGCTGGATTTATTTTGGTTTCTTTTTATCTTCTTATCTTCTTGCTTGATTGGAAAGGAGTATGTTTTTAGGCGTAAACTAATTTTTCTTGCTACCAGCTTACGATTAAATGCTAGATTAGGAAAAGCTGAGTATCAAACGTTTAGTGGGATTTACTTGTTAATGTGTTTTCTTTTGTGCTCTAAACACCATTCTGCAAATTTTCAAAGACATTTTTTATAGCATTTCTCTATATTAAACACTATAAAACGATGCCGCTGTATATTAAACACTATAAAACCTATTAATATCCAACTTATCTATAATAAACCATTAATAAGATATTTTTCTAATATATTCTTATGGGAAAACTTATTAAGGGGTTAAATGTATTGAATTTTTAGACTCAATTACTCATTTTTTATTTTTAATTAAAACCAGAAAAAAACTAGCGAGGAATTTACGTTGAAAGTATGCAATCAGGCATACGTTCTTGACTGGTCTATAAAATTTTTTGTGTTTTAATTCACATTTATAACATAAATTTTTATTTCTATGCATACTTTTAATATAATATATTTAATATTATATAATTATTTTAAATTTAACATATTAATTTTATTTTAGATCAAGTTATTGTCTATGGTCAAGTGATTGTTGCAGTTAACGATCTAGAGTTTTCAATTTATTGCATTAGGTGCTTATTCACAGCTGACATTGACATTTTAGAGCACAGTGTCGTGCACAAATGTATGCCATACTAACATCGTTTTCTTGTTTCCGGTTATTGAACTCACTTAATTGTTTGTAATAAGCGTCCCTGAGTTTCTTGGGTAGCAAACTCCATGTGACTCTTCAACCTCTTTTGCAATTTTTTCAGGAAGAGAACTATCTCTTTTCATTTCCAGCAATGTTACAAGCACCGAAACAGTTTGTTTGCAAAATTTTTCTCAAACAATTTGTTGTCAAGTAGAACATGGCAACAAAATCATAGACTACTACTAATCTTTGTAGATATAAAATTTTTAGGTTTTGATGATTTTTTAAAAACTCTTACAAAGTGTTGGACAAAACTTTTGTATTGTAGTCGTGTGTTAAATTCATATAGGTCACTCAAGAAAACTTAGACCACTCAAGCAAGCTCTTGTGGCTAAATATTTCTTTCGTGACTTATTTGCCGTATAAGGCACTTTGCATAATAAATAGCTATTATTTACAGTACTAGTTGAATTAAAATGTCCTATTACTGCGTTTAAACTTAGAATAGAGGAAGTTATTCGCACAAAAAAACTTAAATTTCGGAAAATAAAAGACGACGTAATAACAATAACTCGTATTACCAAAATTAAGGGCAATTGCATGTTTGTAAACAAAAACTTTGTCGTTTTGCAGGTTGTACAGGTGAAAATAAACCCTTACGCGTTGAATATATAGAAAGAGATGAAAAAACAAAACGTTTGACAACTTTTTGCCAGTATTAGTAGATCTTCGATATACACCAAGTTTACCTATTAAGAGCCCGAAAACATCTGGACAGGGTATCGGCTGTGGTATAACTACAATTAGGACTTTTATGATTAGAAAAAATAAATACTGTGTTCTACATAGTACATCATCCCTAATTAAACCATCGAGGTTTGCTCCAATAAATTCATGGTCCTCTCAATAAAAAGTCTACAATAATTTGTTCAATCTCTTGTGCAGTCAGCTGTTGTGAGGCAATGTTTTCATTTTCGATACCATGAGCTACTGCCACAACAGTTGATTTTCCGTATAATATAGTTTTTATTAATTGGCTGACATCTTTTTTTTATTTACTAGTAAATAGCTTTAGCAAAAGCAAAACTAATTTTTAAATAGTTATTTAAAAAATTAGTTGCACTTTTTTCAAGATTTTTGATATCAAGTGCGGAACATTTTTCTCCATAATCAAACCGACTATTAGAGAATTGACAATGTTTTGTACATTTTTATGCATTGTATTATTTAAATAGTGCTCTTTTCTTTATTCTATTATTTTCTATTTCCCATTTAATCCTTCCATCTTGATGGAGGATTGAAGCCAAAAAGATTTTTTTGCAATGTAAATGGTTTTCTACTATTTGTTGAAACGACAGCTGTCGCACATCGCCTTTATAGGATCTTTGAAGTGAAAAGTTTTTTCGGTTTTCTCCAACATATTTAGCAACAATATGTTAAACCTCTCTCTTGTATTAGTATCAGCATCTTCAATTAAACTTCTTGCATGATTAGCTGTAAAATTGATAATTGTTTTCAAGCGAAACCAAGAAGGTGTATTAAGGAAACTTTCCGCTACCTGATCTAACCAGTTTGACTGAGAACAATTTTTATGGCTACTGTAGCTGGGGTCTAAAAAGTTCACAATATTTTTATGCAATTTTTTACTTGCGTCTTTTTACTTGTCAACTGCGTATCTTTCAAATGTTTCATGTATTTGACAATAACTTTTCTTATTCTCATTATTTTTTGTTGAGATAAAGTTTATTTATTGCTTAAACATAATTAATACAATATTATCTTGTACCAAATAGTGCGTACATCTACCTATGATTATTATAATCTGCGTAGTTGAGTTTGAAGATTCCGTACCTTGATGGAGGGTTTTAAAAATGGAGAGTTGACATAATAATTACTGTGAACGACCAATTGAAAAAATTTACTTTAATTTCATCATATGTTGCCATCTAGCTCTGAAACTACGTTTATGTGCACGTTTTAAATTTTTGCTTTGGTTTCCCATTATTGTATTATAAGCACTAACAAAAACCAAAACTGAAAGTTTTCGAGAATCAAAAGCACTCTTGGGTTCATCAAGATTTCGACTCACTGAGTGAAGTATGTATACGGAAGCTCATCTGGTTGAAAAGACTAGGGTCGCAGGATTTTTAAAAATCGGATAATTCATGTTTAGAGGTTTATAAACTACACCAAGTACTAAGGATTTGCCATTATCAATGTTCATTTTAACCAACAACTGCTTGAAATGGTAACACCTTCACCTCTACTAAGCCTATCACAACAAATTAGTGTATTACCATCAACATCACTTAATCAAGTCTTTGATAACCCTAACATTTGAAATTTTGTTATTAATTAACACATTTTTTAAGTCATTAAAGTGGGCTGATAAAAACCGACATTAACATGTGATATGTACATTATTATAGGTACAAATTAAACTAGATTTATTAGAAAAAGAAATGAAAATTTTGCAACCGTTAACACTCCGGATCGAGGTTAGTCAATCGAATTAAGCAAGTCATCTATAGATGAACAATATTATTGGAAATAATAATAAGTGTTGACTGATTTTAAACTTTTTACAATGAGATTAAGTACTAGCGGTAAAACTTTAGCAATAAAATCATAGTTCTTTTGAAATTCATAAGAAACATTTAGATGATGCTATAATTCAATTGTAAAGCCTTATCTTGGATAAAACTAATACAGTTCTGAGCTAAAATCGTATATTATGCAGGATATTGAGCTTAAAGAGCACTGGGAAGAAACTAGTTGCATATAGGTTGGATGATATCAAGGGAAAACGGCGCAGTTTTCTAGTACAAATTCTAAATTGACCCGTTTCATCTCGCTCAAGCCGCGTTCTGCTGAACGTTTCTATAAACTTTAGTAAAGCCCTCCAGGAATCTGTAATGAGGCAGCACTCGATAATTTTACTTACTCCGTAAACTTCTGTTTTGGCATGCAAAACTTTTCCAATTATCGATTGAGCATGTCTCAAGTGGAAAAATATTTGAAAAAGCTTATTTTCAAACAAAAATAAAGAGAATGAAACGATAATTTCTTGTTCCTCTAGAGAAATATGCGTGAAATGCTAAGTATTCGAAACAAGAGCATCATTGTTTTTACTCAATTGAAAATTCCTTAAATTAGCACATAATATGAACTTTTTTTTAATGGAGAAGAAACAATGTCAGGTAATAAACCAGTTACAGTTAAAATTTACTCAATTTGTAAATTGTTATTTAAAAATTTCACATGGAATTTTGGTTTTACAAAAAATGTTTTTAACTTATACGACTCTAGATATTTTTTAACAAAAGATCATATATTGGTTTTAAAAAGTTCTCATAAAATGTAATTAAGATGTTATATTTCAACTATAGTTTTTTTTCTGAACATATTTTATAATTTCAACTAATGTTATATTTCAACTATAGTTTTTTTTCTGAACATATTTTATAATTTCAACTAATGTTCAGTTAAAATTGCTGAATCCGTTTGTTAACTATAATTTTTAATGACACCAACTGAATTATTGATTTAATACGTTTCTTCTTGAAACGTATGAAATTTGTTTTGAACGTGTTCAAATAGTTTGTCATTACTATTTTTATAAGCTTTTTCAAATCTTAGAATAAAAAAAAACAGAATTTTATTTGATATTTGCGCACATATAATGTCACTCTTCTCAAGGAAGAAAATATTTGAAGATTTAATATCTGCTAATAAAGCAGCAAGACATTTATATAATTTTAGCAAAAATGTTTCACTTGATCAATACGCACCGCATATCTGCAGAACTTTTACTTTTAAGTTAATTTGAGAGTTATATTTTTTACTTTTTTTTTATTTAATAAAAATATGTTTGCGTCAATGCAATTTTTTAACAAATATTACTAAACTAGGCTTGCGGGACGATTGTAAAATATTAAACAATTAAAATAATTAAAAATAAAATAGTTTGAATAATGAATGAATTAACAGACCTGACATAACTTGACCTAATCAGTTACTGTCCGTTTCTTATACAATTGACAAAGAATAATAGAATTCAAAAATCAAAGCAAATTTATTCAAACTAGGTCGGTAGAGCTGAACATGTTTTGTTATCATTAAACCTTTTCAGCATATAAGGTTAGCTTGTTATATAATATGTCGCTAGTTTTACCATACTACGGAAGTAATACCACTTGGATAAATAAAAGCCCACACAATGTAACCGTATTGTTACATTGTGTGTGACGAGGCTTATTTAAACTTTTTTGTTTCTATTTTGTAAAAATCTTTTAACTTATATAAGTTATTACGTTTCATAAAATTCAACTTCAAACGTTTTATCAAGATAAAATTTGCAACCTGTTTAAAACTTTTTAAGACAGCTTTCAATACCCTAGATCTTATGCACGCCACATTTATACGAGAGAAATGCAGATACTACGGAAACTTAGCAGATTAAAGTCAAAAGCGCTTATATCAAAGTTGTCATTTCTCTTAAATGGAAAGTTATCTTGTGATGGATTACAATCATATAGTCTGAATAAGCAAATAAACTGTAGCGTTTCATCTTCAATAATGAAATTTGCGCAAGTTTTATGACACGCTACAGCAAAGCTGCAGCGGAATGGGATACGATTCATTTTGATATGGAAATATAAAGACGAAAATATGATTTTCAGTCAGATTACTTCTAGGCTTAAACAACTTGACAGAATCAGAAATTGAAAAGTTAGCATCTAAAACCTGTAAATTATTTTCGCTGGTAGAAATCTAGTAGAAAAAGAATTAAAATGTTTTGGCGATTATGTAGGGTTGGTCTGACTGATTGTGATTTGTGGTTTCGATAAAAGCGTTTGGTTGTACTGGATGCCATCATCTAATTTATCTCGATTTGCATTTCAAAAACGTCAAAACGTTAAAACATGAAATAATCTTTCACATTTTTTTGATATATAAAGTGGAAAATAAAGTTTAAACTTGCTAATATTGAAATTTGAAATAGTTCTGAATCTGTAAAAATTAGTAGATTTGATGAAAATTTAATACAAGACAAGGGCACTAACCAATGGCATTTTAGTAAAATAAATTCAAAAAATAATGTAGTTTATATATTAATTTAAAATAAAGTTTAAAATTTATCATTTCTGAAGTGCTTTGAGCAGCCCGCCACTATATTTGATAGGTCATAGTTGCAGTTTTAAGACATTGCTTCAAAGCTTAAGAACAGGAGTATTATAAATGATTATAACATCGGGAAGGATTGTGAAATGTGCTACTCTTCGTTGATAATCATAACATAAAAAAGAAACAGAATTTTTTAGGAAATAATTAGAGATTAATTGGTTGTATAAACATTAACAGTCCGAATGTTCCAAAGTTGTTGTAGATAATAAATGATTATTAGATTATACAGTTATCGTAGATTTAATAATAAATAAGGAATTTTTTTATTTTGTAGATTCAAAATGACTATAAAAACTGTTGAAAATGTTTACCATTTCTGTTTAAACACATTGCCATTCTTCTTTTTTTTGTTTCCGAAAATATTTTGTAACATTCGTTGGTTGGTGTGACGGCTACAACAAAAACTTTTTCTTGCAATTCTTCTCAATTATTGAACTGTCTGCTAAAACCTCCATCTTCTAAATAGTGGAAACTATTTAGAAGATGGTAGATGGAGTTTAAAAAACTAGTAGTAATACTTATGATGCGGTCGTCATAAAACTGTTGCAAATATCTCAAAGTTGCACCTGTAATTTAGCTAGTTTGAAGATTGCTAACTAGTCCACTCAGTGACTATTAACTACAAAGATACACATAATATTTCTAAGATAATATAATTAACGAAATACGATTATAATCTTTACTAAGTATACGTAATTTGTTATGTCAGCTAACAGCTGACAGTGTTACACCAAGTCATGCCTGATACACCTTGTATATCAACTTTCTACTGAAACGCCCTGTATATAAATTATTTTGCATATGCTTAAGTGTAATATAGTTTTTGCTAATCAACGCAATCGACTAGTGATTTAGATTGACAATGGTTCTACTTTAGGTACCAATAATTAGTAATGGTATTTTTGTCACAAGAAGGTGCAAATGTAACAAAATATATTATGACACCAAACCATAATTAGATCTACGTTACCGTAAGATTAATTCTTAAAAGTTGATCTATTGAGATAATCAGATGATTCTGTTTATGAGACTAATTCAATTCTTTTATTATTTTTCTTTAGTCAAACAATAAAATCAACCTTTTTAACTCTTGCGATAATTGACAAACTCAGTAAGACAACCTTACCTTTAGATGTTGGTTGTTGATTATTGATCCGCGAAAAAACAGGTACACGATCTATTTGCTTTTTTCTAAACCCCTGAGCTACCTTGGGAAAAACTGGTCCTGGGATGTGTTCTGTTTTCGTAAAAATTTTTTTAAATACAGGCGTATCTTATTGTGTTCTATTGGTTAATAAACCAAATAAAAAATGAGGGTTTAGCACTCTAATAAAAAACCTATTGAATAATTATTATCAATATTTCGAAAATAGAAATGCTTTCCTTATCAACCAACTCAATATGTTTTACTCACAATAAAGTTGCCTAAGATATTTGGACTTCTTATTACTGCAAGTAAACATTCTTTTCTAACCGCCAGCTAGCGCAATTTTGGTACAAAGTTGAAATAAGAAATAAAAAGCGCTTTGTAGTTTAAACTAGTTTTTTCAAAATCAGTATTTTGAGCTATTTGCCGTGCCTATATTATAATTGAAGAACAAATATAATATACAAGGTAACCAATTTCAACCACCACAACTAAACTTTTACTTTAATAAAAAAACAAAAAAATTTGTAAAAATTTCAAG
This sequence comes from Lagria hirta, assembly GCA_947359425.1. NCBI lineage: Eukaryota > Metazoa > Arthropoda > Insecta > Coleoptera > Tenebrionidae > Lagria > Lagria hirta. Next base: position 29,732,427 of record OX375795.1, on the reverse strand, counting down.
TATTAGTTTGTGGTCTGGGTTTTGGGTGTTATTGCTGGATTAATTGTCAATTGGAATATTTTGTATTGAAAAACACGTGTTCCTCTGACACATGTTACAACTTTACCATGTATTAAACATAAATTTTCTAATTTTTATTTTTTAGTTTTAAACAATCTATATCTAGCAACTATAACATTTCAAAATAAGTTTTTTAATGAAACATTAAAGGTTTGCAAAAGTAAAACAATTAGTAAGATCATTTAATAAGAATAAGGCAATATCATGACACAATTAATATTTTTTATAAAACGTATGTTGAAAACGATAACATTTGAGTATATGACTGTAAAACTCAACGTTTTTGATTATATGCAAAGTATTTTTTGGAGAACAAAGTTATCGTTCAGGTTAGAAGTGGCGCGTGATGTATAAAATTGCGTGACCCATGAGTTTGTAATTAAAATTTTGGTTGACTGAACAGACTGAGCGTATTTGTTGTGCTTGAACGGGAGTGAAATAAAATAAACAGGACTCACGCATCTAATGACGGATTACTATTTTTATCCGGGTCACGATGGAATCTAGCCTTATTTACGCTTTTTTCGTTTCTATAACAGCGCAGAATATTCATTATAATGCTGCGCTGCATTTGCAGTTTTTATATTGCAAAACAACTTTTTTGTTTTTACAATTACAAAACATTTAATATCTTCTTTTGTAACTCAAAAGTTTAACTATAATATTAAATCATAAAAAATAATTTTTTAATCTTAGATTTGCCTACAAATATGTTGCCAGTGTTATTCAGTGTCTCGGAGTGCGTGAGTGAATAAATGAAATCAAAATACCTCGCTAGCGTGCGTGAAACATTAGCCACTTACGCTCTAGCGTCTATCTCCATCCTTTTGTATAACCAAAAGTAGCAGGTTTTTCTAAATATTTTTTTTACCATAAGTGCACAAAGTAGACTTGCGCGCTTACAGTTGACAACGCCAAAGTGAACTTGTTTGACAAATGTTATTTTGTCGCTCATGCGCAATAAAATGTATAAAACACTTGATGTCAAACTAACTAAAAACAGTTTATTTCAAACAACAGATGAACAACTTTAATTTGAACATCACAGTTTTGAACATACAAAAATTTGGTGAAAATGTGTGGTCTGGATATTCTAGAGATTGTCGAGCTCTTTCATTTTCAACATTTTCTCTCAATCTTAAGGCTCCTGTGCAGTGAAAAGAATTTTCAGATTTGGATTGGTCCCGCAACCCAACTTACACAGTTTTATGACATAGCCAGTGACTGACACGTAATAAACCAATAACTACATAATCATAATATAGTTGAGTCGAACTTGTTGATTTACAACACTACCTGATGTTTGAAATTTAAGATAACTTCTCCGAGATGTTTTGGTAGAATCGTTTAGATAATTTAGACGAGTATAATTCGGTAAAAATAGAAAAAAATTATTTATTGTAAATTGTGCTCATTATATTTTTTTGAAAATATATAAGACTATGATGATAATTATTATTTACAATAAACATTGATTAGATTCTGTTGAAATCTACATATAAACTAGAACTTTATAAATTACATCTACTTATACAGAGTGGTTTTTAAAAAAACTAAGCTAAAAAAATGCCAGGCTTTGCAGTATTTTTATTTACACCTCGATTTTAAAAATTTACAACAAAATATTTAAAAAAATTATAGATTGTCATGTCTTTGCCATGAAAACTAATATCGTTCAAAATAAATATATATATATATATATATATATATATATATATATATAATATAATACCATCTAAATAATGTTGTTAGCCGTAGATATCCCTAATACGCAAATTGCGCTTTAATCTAGAATCTAACAGTTCAGGTAAGAATGATAACATATAAAAATTTTGCAGCTTGTCAAACATAAAATTTTTCCAAAAATTTCTATCGCGGGAAATTATTTCGCAGTGATAATCTTTCTGGGTGTATATAAAAAAATAACAAAATTCTCTATTAGTAACTTCCAGCTGTCCCTGAATTTGGAACATATAATTATCTTTTGGCTTTAACTTAATTTTATTGTTATCGTCTATTATGCAATACGAAATTTTTTTTGATATAATTGCTTCGCGCACTGTCATATCTTTAGAAGCATACGGACATTTAATTTCTAATATAGCATCTTCATCAACAAGACCATCTGGTGAAGCACCTAAAAATTTATAGTCCGGATGAATTAAAATACCACAAGAATTGACATCAAACTGGTATGTCTGTTCAAATAAATCTCGTGCATGGATTTCATTAGATATTCCATATTCTAATGACTTGCAACCGACTTTTGGGCAAGAATATAGTAATGATTTAACAAGATTGGCGGTTGATGTAGTCGGACGCATTTTACATATTCGGCCAAAATTGCTGGCGGTTAGACGAAAGTATTTTTGTTTAAACCACTCAGGATTTGAACTTTGTCCGCGTGTAATTTCTTCAACAGTTTGAAAATTTACCTTATTAAGGTTTTCTAAATACAAAGAAGTTAAAATATTTAACTCCTCAGAATTTTTATCTGGTATTATATCGTCTGACTTGCCGTAATCATCATCTGCTTCTATTACCTCAAGCTTCCTTTTATTTTTTGTCTTTTTTGAAATTTTTTTGATGAAACAAAATTGTTCAGTGTATTTTCTGCAAAGTTTGTTTTTATTTAATTTTTCCTGAACTTTATAAAAAAATGGTCGTTTTTTATTAAAATTAGAAACTGCCGCAAAACATCGTGTTTCATATGATTTTCCAAGTGAAAAATTTATTCGTTTGCCTCCCACTAGTTTGATCACTATGCTATTATAACATTCGGCGAAATTTGTATCGACATCATGCAATAAACTAGAAGCATGGCTAGCTACTCCGATTGACGTAATTTTCAAAGTCTGAAAAAATCGTACTTTCTTTAAATATATTATATAGGTTTTTTTCCCCAGGCTTCTGGCCTTTGCAAAATATTTATATAGGTTATTTTCATCTTTGCAGTTATCATGGCAACCTAATATGTGCTTAGGACTGTTTAAAATATCCTCTTTTAAATTATTTATTTTCACATAAGTAGGAAACGTTTCTGTCCGCCTATGTTTAACAGCACTTACTATAGCAGTTCTAAAACGTAAAATACTAGTTCGTATAAATAATTTTAGCACATTTTCAACCCTTGAGCTGTTAGATAATTCACGAATTTTATTGCAATAATTGCGAAGAATGTGATTCCTACATTCAATTTTTTCTACAAAATAGTTTGGTCCATATGGTTTAGAATCCCTAATTTTTTTATAAACGCTGCTATCACCGTCTCCAATTATTTTATTATATTTTAAGCCATGCGTTTTCAAAGAACACAAAAATCCATCCACAATGATTTGTGATTCCATAGAGGTTGATGTTTTTTTCCAATTTTTACTGCAGTTATGGGTAGGGATGTCTCTTTTGGCAACTACATGTTTTTGACAAACACGACAAAACTTGTTTTTGACACCTCCATATAAAATTTGTTTGGTTCGAGCTCCTATAATACAAGCAACTCCAGATAACGCATTATAATTGGATTTGTATGACCGTTTCGACCATGCCCCATCGACAATTATCGCTATTTCTGGAGTCCCATCTTCGTCAACTTCACCTGCTTCTCTCGCCAAGTCCGCCTCTTTCCGACCTGCCTCTGCCATCTCCTCAAAAGCAGTTTCTTGAATGATGTTGCTTAGCACTTCTTCTTTGTTTTTAAATGTGTGAGATGACATCATAGGTATATCTATAGAAGCAAACATTTCCTTCACTTGACTGTACCCAGCTCCCACTGCAATTGCACCACATACCGCCGCGTCATTTGCATCTACATTTTCTACATTCTGTGTCGAAATTGAGCCCACAAAGCCACAGAATCCACATTTAACGGAAAAAGTACTATTGAGTCCACTTCTTTTCTCTGAGACGAGCTCAAAATTATTAAAATCACATTGAAAGGGCTCATGTCTAAGAGCTTTCAAACTGTTAAAAAAATGAACAATATCTACAATCCTAGATCCACTTATGTTTTCCGGTGTTATATTTTTGGATGAATGTTCATTTTCGACCGTGAGTTCTGGAAAACTCTCTGTATTTTCAGAGATGAACGCAAAATTTTCAGGAACTTGAGCTTGTTCTTCTGCCCACTTTTCTATTCTAAAATTAAAAAAAAAGTCATAGGTCAGGTCAGGTCCTGATAGATAGAAACTGATAGAAGTTCTAGTTCTGATTAATTTAATAACCATGCACTTAATAAAGTTAAAAATGTGAAAATACCTTTTACTCCGTAGTTTTCGCTTCATGCGGTATGAAAACTTTGTGCTTCGACGCCTTCCTCCAGACGGTAACGATCTTTTTCCATGAACTCCCATTTTCACAAATAACAAAAAGCACTTTTTCACACATCAGCAAAAACTTATTTAAAAAATTTAGATTTATTTATTATTTAACATCAATTATAATATAATTATAATTGAACTATTTTATCTTATATTGAAAAACGAATAAAATGAGCTACTCGTTGTCTATGTGCCTCTCACCTTGTTAAGATTCAACTAAATTCAAAATTCACTTCGGTCAGAATATTAGCAGGTAAACAGGGTGTGTAGTGAGGGTGTCATTTAATCTCCTACCACCAATTAGCTACCGGCACTTCAAGCAGAAAGATGTCGTAAATCTTTTCACGTTTAGACGAATTTTTGTGTCTAGCGAACAAAATGAATATATTGTTTTCTTGATTAAATCAAAAAATAAGACAAAATAAAAAAAAATAAAAAGACAGCGAGATAGATATTTATATCATTGCTTAGATGCAACAAAAATAAATATGCTACAGTAAATGCTTTCGAAGAAAAGTTGAGTCAAAAGTTTTGACATATTAATTATTTCCCTTACATCTAGCAATTTTTTTAAAAATTTGATAGCAAGGCGCGGTAGATTATTGTATTTTAGATAAGATGAAAATGCGGAATTTTCTTCAAATTTAAACTAAACCGAAATAACTTGCATCAAAAATCAGTCATTTTCATGTCCCAGCGCATAGGAGTGCTGAAGAGCCTTAAAACACAAATGGCAACGGTTTTTATTGCCATAATCTGTAACTTATGTTTGACAATTTTAAAAATTATTGTATGGGTATAGAAATATAGAAACAGTATATACTGTAAATTCCGGCAACACACTTTGTGAACTTGCCGAGAGCTTCAAACATAATGTAGCTAAAACAAGGTTTTGATTCCATAGCACTTTTTTCATATTTTAAAGGTTTTGATTCCGTAGCACTTTTTTCATATTTTAATAATTTTTAACATTTTTTTAGACTGTTAACTAAGTATTGTAACGACGCAGATTTTTGCAAAAAAATACGTTCTTATTCATCTGCTGAATTAAATAGTTATTCTTATAACTAGTGTCAAAAGCAGCAAATATTGTGTCAGTGTTGATCAGATAGATAAAAACGGAGCTTTAGTGAATTTGACCAATACAATCAAAGTTATTTGTTTTTTTGAATGTGTTATGAACACATTCAAACATTTTTTAACCGACCGCAACTTTCTATTTTATTTGCAAACTATTAAAAAGTTAATCATTCTTAATGCTTTCGTTTAGTTTCGCATTTATCAAATTTTTTAAATAGTGGTACGCGCGACTTGATACAACGCTGTTCCTATATGGACGTTGCTATAGACTGCTAACACGATAAAATGTAAACTATTAAGATATAAATATATCGCACAAATATTGACATTAGGCACTTTCGAACACAGGCTCGTATTACCATATTCTCAACAGGTCATACAAAAATTATTATTATCTGGACAATGTAGTTTATACTACATTAGTGGAACATGAATTCATAATTTATAATTATCTCTATTCCACGAAATTATTGTTACTGTTATTTTTAAAGACTAGTAGTAAGCTACATTGGCTGCTCTGCTAATCTCTGAGGGAGTACACTGCAAATTATTTTCAAACATCAAGTCTTCAAACAGAATTAGACCGGTTAACAACTAGCCTAATGAATAATGGAAACAGAATATTCAACGTATTATAAACCACCATCGACTTCCTCGCACTAAAAAGAAACAGTCAAAAAATAATACTGGAACTGTTTTTCTTCCATTTGTTCATAGGGTTACAGACAGAATTGGAAAAATTCTTCGTAAACAAGGAGTGAGAACGGTTTTCAAATCATCTACAAAAATCTTGGAAATTTTACCATCTCCATTTGGGTTTATGGTCACAGTCATCACTAGCTGAACATCATCTAGACACCGGTCAAAAAATTTGTCTAGATGAATCTTCCTTGATTTGTAAATCAAAATTTTTCTATGACAGAAAAATTAGAGAAGCAATCGAAATTGTAAAACACCCAAACAACTTTAACAGAGATGCAGGTTATTATCTCTCAAACGTTTGGAAGTCTTTGTTCGTAAACACTCTTTTGTCATCAACACAAAGCTCGCCTCTAGCGTGGTTCATACGTCGAGTTACCGTGCTTGTTCTCATTTGTATTTCCCTGTCGTGATGACGCCTCCACCGATGGAGTGCGAAACGTCGACATTTTTATTAAACTTTTTGGCACAGTCTTTTCCGAAAGATGTCAATATTTCAAATTATTTTCACTTATTTCTATATCTATTCCGCTTAAAAGTCGCTGTTTTCGGAACATTTTAACAGACTTTTTGAATTATTGCTGATAGAAACAGTTTGTTTTGTTGACGAGTCCCACAGATTACTTTGACAATACGTTTCAATTGAAGATTAATAAAAACAAATGCAGGACAGGTATTTATTTAAATATTACAGCCAAAGATAAAGAATTAGGTGTAGTTTGTGCATCACTTTGACCACATTACACAAATTTATTTGTGACTAAAAACGTCTGGAAACATATTGATGTATTATTCATTGATTAGTATTATCTTTGTAAATCATTTGTAGCCAGAATGTATACCCTGAATATTAATGACATCCAAAGTAAACAAGTTGTGGACTCAATTTGTTGTTGATGCAAATTGTTCAATTGCAAATAAGTCTCCCTTAGAACATCTGCATCACGTAATTCGAACACGGCTCATGATGTCTACGGCTTACAGATCTTGTTATTGACGAGACTGTTTGTCTTAGTAAATGTTTCATCCAAGTTCGAGTTATTTAGGGATGGGCAAAAACAAACCCTAGCCTAGCCCTAAGTAGGAGAGTCTTAATTAGCGTAGCAGGTGGTGCACTTTCTTTGTAAGTCCTTTTTGCATACTAATCGGAAGACTGTAGTATACATGAGTAACACGACTAAAAAGTTTAGCTGACACAACTGCAAATGACATATTAAGTTCTGTATTTGTTCATAATTATTATTAAAGTTTGAAAACTCCTTTTATACGTATGTACACTTGTACAGTGTTATACGTAGTGTTTGTGAGTGAAGGTGATTTATGAGAATTTTGAATTATTGTAGATATAATAATTCTAGTTTTGTTCGGTGGTTTTCAACTATTTTGGGGCTAAGTTTTACATATTGTAATGGCGGCTGAGTGGCGCTTGTTGGTTATTTATTCAAAATAAATTCAGTAAATTCAAGTAAATTCAGCCTAATATTTTTAATGATAGGTACACATATTGAAACAAAAATATCTAATTAAAAATCGCAATTTTACAATACAAAAAAATTAAAAGCTAAACTTTATTTATGTACAAAATCCATAAAAGATTAATGAAAATAGTTTTCGAAAAAGAATTGTTTGTCAAAAATAAAGTAGCAAAAAAAAGAAACGCAACAATGCCATTCCTTCACAGGCACTGTTAAAATAACATTTTATTTTGTCCAATACAATATAAAGTTGAAATAACAAGGTTTTTAAAAGCAAAACAGTATTACAATAATTATGATATAAGCTATAGAACGTTTTAAGAAGTTTGATTCTATACGTTTTTGTTCAAACTTTTAAAAAACAGCCTTTTCTGTTAGTTAGCTAAGATTATACGGCAATAATGATGTCTTTCTGATCCTTGTACCTACACTCATGCGCGCATATTTGCTGATGCACAAATGCTGTCATTAATTTGTTTCTTTCAAAACGTTTTTCAAAACTACATGGCATTTTCTAAACAAGTTGGAGGAACATTTTATTACGTTAAAGGTTTCAAGTCTACGTTTATCTTCTACAAACGTGAATTGGCTCACTCAACAAACTGACTGATAATAGTTATTTACGTATTGTATTTGTAAAAATATTTAGATTTGTATAAACACTTTATTTGCAGATCAACCAACGGGAGCTGTTTTTTGTAACAATTAACAAAAATATTAATATTATAAAATAGCTTACTCAATAGTTTATTTTTTTACTGATGGATTGCTAAACGGTATGGCACAGTACAGACCGTACTGCTCGTACTACTGCAATCACTGCAAGTATTTCCACCAGTTATAACTGGCTATTTCCAATGAAATTTTTCATCTGTTATTTTTGTGACTGCTGATAATTTATGGTAATAAATGGTTTTATAAAAGTGAGAGTCAGCTAAAGAAAATTAGACAGTCAGCAAATAAAACAGTTGCAAAATTTGCTTGCTGATTTGAGTACCTCTGAAAAGCAGGCTATCAAAAAGTTCACTGACAATTGTTTGTTTGTTTTTTTTTGAGGAACAAGACCTAGAAATTGCTTTGGATAGTGTATTCGATGCTCAAACTATTGGCAACTCTTTTCGCCGATGAGGTCGCCACCGACGGCCAGATCTGCTGACGAGCAAAATAGTTAATTCATCTGTTGTCATTTGAATTTACGTGTCGGTTGTTGGTTTTAGGTGTTTTTAAGTGTCGGTTTTTGGTTTTAAGGTTTTTTTTAGTGTTTATAACTGTTTATAAGATGTTTCTTACACTTCAGAAGAAATTTAGTTATCTAAATGCCACCCCATCGTAAAGATGTTTTAACGAAGGTAAACAAATGTGTTACCGTAAATATTGTAACGGTGATGATATGGATACAAAACAGAATAGTCTTTCCACAGATATAATAATAATGTTTCCACACAATAGACCAGTATCCGCATAGAATAGATAAAACAGACAGTCAAAGTAGTAAATTTAAGCTAATTACTTGAAAGGTAAAAATTTTTAGGTTTAAAGTGCAGTGAACAAACATTCATAAAAGCTGATACCTTTTTCTCTATTTTTACTGCATATTCTCACGCAAATCTCCTGTCAACATTTTCTTTTCTTCAATGTTTAAGTTATATAGCAACAACCTGGAAATTTTCTTGAAGGGATCAAATATAAACTTAAATCTGGTCTTCTGTACGCAACACTGCTGCAGTTAACGACACAACAACATGTCTTACATTTTTTCTTCATTTCTATAATAATAAACTTTAAACTAATTGAAAATAAGGCGTAATAAACAAATTAAATACGATAGACACGTGTAATTACTTCGCGGGTATCTCTTTACCTTTAGTGCGTCAAACATCTGCTAGGTGGCGTATTCAAGCGCAAGAGTTATCAATAGCTTAGCGAATAAAGATAACGTCGATTGACTGGATATTGGTATTATATCAGGGTACATATAAATTTTGTTTACGGTTACCTCGAAAACTGAAGGATTTACGGTTACCTCGAAAAATTTAGCGTTTCACACATTTTTTTCCTGGTAAATATTTTAACATCGCAACCACGTAAGTAATATCAAAATCAACTTTTTTGTATGTATTTCGGCTGTAAAAAGCCATTTTGGTATGCTCTGTGTTTGGCTCTCTTTACACACTAAATAACATAAAAAACTATTAATTAGGAGTGAAACCTTTTAGTCTTATTGGTAAGAAAAAATGAATTTGTTGCGAAATCACATAATATATCAAAAAATATGTATAAAAATCAAATAGATCTTGTTTGCTGATTTCATTACGTCAAAAAACTTTTATTTTGTCGCTCTTATCGAAGCACAGCTTGAACCTAATTTTTCTTCCTTATTAATAAACTTGCTTAACCACCACCACCTGTTAATTCGGCATAATCGGTGTTTTAATAGAGGTGGCGTGTTCTGGTATATTCAATCTCAATTTAAATATAAGCTTATTACTATGTCAACAAATTTTTTTGTAGATCATCTAAAGCGACCGTGGATACAATTCATAAAAAAAACTTTTTTTTCGTACGTATAAAAGCGACGTCTGATATCATATTATGCTAATATGCTTAAAGCCCTGCCTTTTATAATCGAGAATGTATTGCAAAACATCAAGAGATGAATCGACTTGCATTGAGGCAATCAGAGTAGCAATAATTAGCTATTCTAGATTTTAACCTCAAAGTTGATAAGACCCAAATTGATTCTAAAGGAGTTTACTAATGTATGCACGAAAGCTAAATATGTTGTCTTGGTTGGAGATGATAAGACGTTGTAATTGATTATTTTTTCGAAGATTGTGTTTTTTAGAAAACTTATTACATTTTTTTGTAACTCTCGTGGAATCCTATGATTAGTATACCACATTTAACATCAAAAAAAGCTTGCAAAACATAAAATTCTAAAGCAGCAGACGCATATTTATAAACAAAGTTGTCAATAAGGTATTCTCAGAGATCTGAAACATGCATGAAAAGGCGTTGCTTCTAAACCGTTATTGTTCAATCGTGTATTTCACTAAGCTGAACGCTAAAGTGTACATAGCTTCAGTTTGCGCATTATGTAAAATACATGCTAAGGGTATAACTTTTTTAAGGACTGAACAAAAATGTGACATGTGTTCATTTAGTCAAAGAAAGTACTTTAGCCTACGAACACAAGTTCAAGTCAGCATTTTTATTTGTAAGCTTGCATCATTGCTGTTCAATAAAAGAACAGTTAGTAAATGGCTCCCGATAAGAATTTTTGTAAGTTTTGTATTAAGAGTGAGTAACTTGTTTCCACCTAGAAAAATTATATTTCTGAATAAAATGATATATTTGGTCTAAAAATGTTAATAAACTACCTACGGCTAAGCAATCAGTTCAATTGACTTGTGCGTTTAGCAGAGTGGAAACAATTCCCTAACATCATCTCATGATAATTTGTCTTTGCTGTGGAAGTCATGTGTAGGTAAGTAAATTTTTCGACAACATTACGCAATATGTTCATTTTTATAAATATAACGTTTTTATTTGAATGTGTTATACTATCAAGAATATAAGTAAGTAATACTGAAAGTAAAAACTCTATTGTATTTAATTGATACTCATATTTTTTTTTGCATTTTTATTATTGTTTTTAGCAAAAATTCCCTCTTTACAACCGCACTTGGCTTAAAGGCATATGGCACGCCGGGCTCCGAGCACAATCGCCTTCCTGGGAAGGTCTCTTTGTTTTAGTAGTGCAATAAAACGTCTGAGTTTTGAAAAAACAAAAACAAAAGAGGATTAATAAAAAGTAATTGTAAATAAATGAAAATAGTAATGATATAAAATAAGACTCCTGGTCATGCACGGGCACCGCCTTTGTGGCCTGTATTTTCTGTATTTTATTTCTAATACGTTATTGTATGTTTTAAAAGAAATAAAATTGTTTTGAATTTGAAACTTGAATTTGAAATTTGAATTTTAATTGAACAACACAGTCTTTGTTGTGCTTTCTACTGTTTTTTTTTTTTGCTTTTTGTTTTTTACTTCTCTATCAAAAAGTTCTGTCGGCATTGCTTTACTTTCCAAATACATTATGTTATATACATTACAACAACATTATTTTTTAACTTATCTTCTATAACTAACCATAAACTTCATCAGATCTTTTATCAGTACTTTTGCAACAAAACTTTTTTACTAATGTCATAACGCTCAAGTATCGCACTTATATTTGTGTATATTTTAATCACATATTTTACATTTGAATGTGGAATACTTTTGCATTCTAAATTGCAAATTGTTCAAAGCCCTTTTATTACCCATGCAGTTTTTTAGAAACTGAATAAATTTTAGTTATCAAAACAGCAGAAATTGTTATCTAAAACAATCTAATAATTATTTAGTGATCACAATAGTAGTAACAATGCAATGCCGATGAAGATAAGTTGCTTGCAGAAGTGCAGGACCTTGTGCACTCGCCCTGACAGCGACAAAAATTATTTTGATGGAGCAGATAGTAAATATTCATACCGATTCTGTAAGAACGTGGTCAAGGCAGTGGTTGTCATAATCACGGTGCTTACGATAAAATTTTTATAACTCTCGTAATTACTTTAACTAGATTTCGTATTCTGTAACTTAGAGCTTAAGATTAGATTAGATTAGATTAGATTGAGAAGGGGTCATTTGGCGCGTTCCACCTTACAGAACTGCGACCAATTTGATCTATTGTTCTTGAACCCTACGCTCATAGTAACTTAGAGCTTAACCACTCCACTGAAGCGCAATTGCTTGCCAGCTTGTATATCTGTGCCTGCTGCCCTTGGAAATGCTCAGTACTTTCTTTGTTAGCCTTTTCTACCTCTCGGATCTAATCGCACTTCTGCTTCCTCTGGCAATTGATAATTTATGCAAGGACATGAAGTCAAAGTCAAAACCCTCGGTTTGGTTAAGTACTACCTGTACCTAAGTCCCACTAATAGATTTAGTTTCTTGGCCGGAAAACAAACTTATTTTGCCAACAAAGTCGTTTTCCAAATATAAGCTTATCCGATCATCTATAGTTCATTTGATAACTGTGGGGGCCTAGACCTCTAATAAAAAAACTTATTGATACATTAATGACAGTATCATGAAAATAGGATTAGTCTTCCCTACCGGTCAATTAAAGCAGTTGTACCTGCAATAAAGTTGCTTACCGCGTTAAGACTTTTTTCTCAATAGTGCAAGCAAAAACACTTTTCTAGCCGCTGACTACCGTAATTTGGTAGAATGCTCAAAAGAAATGAAAAGCGTCTCGTAGTGTGATCTGGTTTTCTCAAAGTTTACAATAATAGTAAACCTTAATCAGGTCACAAGTTATATGTGCGTGCTCATATTATAATTTATGGATACAAAATAAATTATTAGTATAATAAACTCACAATTTAAATGTTAAAGGCTTTCGTATACAATTATGTGGTGTTTGGGTTTAAACAAAACTTTGTTCATTTGTTGCTATAAAAAAACATGTTTAATTAATTGATAGTATTTTGTACATTTTCTTGCACATTTGCGACAAAGTGGCATTTGTCTTTTCTGACAAATTCACTTTGGCGTTGTCAAATACAAGCAAAAATGCCTGTCTCTGTATTGAGTCTTTTGTGTCTCATGCTTTTGTAATAGTAAATAATGCCAATACGCAGTCCGAGGGTCAACATTAGTAAATTTTTACACACTTGTTTCTAGCCTTATGCTTATACTTATTCTTTATTGATTTGAGTTTTAAATTATTAAAAAGAAAATTCAAATTTTCTTTTAATCTTTTTTAGGATTTTTTATTTGAGGATTGAAAACCTGTAGTTTAAGATAGAGTAAATTGAGTTTGGGTTTTTTGCAGAAAGTGAATAAACAAATAATTGCTGTAAATGTACAATAATTGATCAAAGTTAGTTGAAACGAGCTACCTAGTAAAAAAATATAAATCAACGTTTAATTTTAACGTTTTGTTTTTGATGTCACAGGTATTAGGTATCTAAGAACTTAGTTCTAAATTAGAAATTTTGAGTGATTCAGCATTGGGATAAAATGTGATCTGTTCTTCAACAAATCTATCAAAACTTGACAGTTTCTCCACACGAACACCTCCCTAATGACTCCCTTGGCCCACTTCGACGATCCACTGTGAATATTTTACCTGTCCTCGGTTGCTATGCGACTCAAGGATATAAAATGAGTTCTTTTGATTACAGGAAACGAGCATTGGTCGAGTGCTTTACTGTTGGTTGCTGTAATGGCGTCATTATATTTGCTTGCGTTTATCTGTGTGAGTATGTGAATGTAAAAGTGTAGGAAAAGCAAATCGGAATATCGACACAAATGCATTTCGTTTTAGCAGTCAAGGACCTCTAAACTGCAAAATTGCATTACCACTAGATCTTTTCAAATTTTCTAAAGCTTACTAAAGATATACAATTTGGAGGCATTTATACCTAGCTACAAAAACACTACTATTTGTCATATTTGTAGAGAGGAAACTCTGCCAATTGATTGAGTAAAAGTTCAAATTAACAACCCATTATCACAAATTTAAGGCATATAACAAGAATCGGCTCTTCATTTTAAGAAAACCTACTTAATTAGTTACAGTTTAACAATTAAATTAGACTATAATAATGATGCATTATCATTCATTCTCTGCTCTAATCAACACCAGAAAACATTTTTAATGCTTTTAGTGCTTATTTCCACCTCAATTAAAATTACTTGGTATACACATGACCAACAAGATTGGTTAAGTATTGGGAGTAGTATTGGTTTTTACTAAAAATAAAAATGTTGCTAAATATATATTTATTCTATATTTTTTATTGCTTGTAATTGGTTAAGACAAGAAAGATAGTTGCAACTATTGCCCAATACACGTTCATTCAATACTAGGAAAATGTTATGTACAAATCACGATTTTCGTCATTTTTGATACATCTTAATATGGTGTGTGTGATACATTCTCAATTGGCGGTAAAAACTTCTAACTTATCCTATACTTTTTTACCTTATTGCTTGATTATAAGGTAAAATATATAACGCAAAATGGGGTTCCAGGCCTTGAGAAATGGCCAGGCTCGCTTGAAAAAATAGCATTTTGCCGTCTAGGTTTACAATATAATTTTACAATGTTAAAAATTATTTAATCACTTTGTCTGAATAAGCTCATAAAATAAGAAAAAAGCGCTTAAGCACTAGAGTGGCAATTGTAATATTTCTAATCTAAAGATTATTTATTTCTTATTTTGTTTGGGATAAATATTTTAACTAAACTGAATTTAACAGTTGCAACACTATTGCTTTCTTTCAGCAGAAATTGCAGTAAAATTTACATTAATAATAATAATCAAATGATCTAACTGCTTTAGCATCTATTTGTTAATATTTTTTTTTTTTTTTGACAAATACAGCCATTAAAACCATAGAGCAAGTTAAAATTTTTATGGTCTTGTAACTCTTAAAGAACACATAAACATAGGACTTAAGAAGGTAATTGCTTTGGAAGCAAAATTGAACTTCACATTTCATATTTACGGCCGGTCTTTAAAATCGAAGGATTTCTATTTCGGCTTATTTTCTCGGGAGAAGGAAGTGAGACGGAGCAAAAGGAGATCTTAGAGATCTTCAAATGGATATTAAATTGGCTCGAAATAGTTGGTTCCGCTCGGTATATCCGTCGATTTTCTCTAATTTTATTTACAGAGTAATTGAATGGTGGAATCATTTCGTTTAATAAGATTTTATTTTTTACTGCTTTTCCATGTTTCTGTATAATCCCGCTTATTGATTGCTGTTGCTATGATGATATATTTGGATAATAAAATGTTTAAAGAATAGCCCAAAAAAACCGTTGCCTGCATCCTTATAAAGGCTGATACATAAAATTAATGCATGAATAACTATAAGCTACTGAAAAAGCAAAAAAACTAGCATTTTGTATAAATTTAAAGAAAATAATTTGCATTTTTACAATGATGATTTTCTATAAATTAAAAAAAAAGCAATGCATTTTTTGTCGATCTTGTATTTACTTGTACGCAAATTTTTGTTTCACACTATTAAACGATTTCTATTATTAGCAAATCAACAAAATAAAACATTAAATCAAACTGTCAGTCGCAAATTATTATTTATACGCATGTAATAAATGTATTTGTATCGTGTCAAATACCAGATAATAATTAATTTCTAATTTAATACTTCGTTTTACAGTCTACGTATAAAGATTGTAGCCAAATACAAGATTAACCTATTATAAATATAATATTTATGTCATCAATAATCTTGATTTCAAATGTATAACGACTTTCAATCGTTTTTATTAAAGTATGTACTGATTTTTGTTTTTTATTATTTAAAATAGTGTGATTAAAACAACAAAATGTAGACAACGTTAAACATTAATAATTTAGATAAGGTACTATATTCATACATTCTCAGAAACAGAATATTATGTGTTCAAGATTTTCATTGACAATTTATTACTTTAAAATAATTTTAAAGTAAATTTATTCAGATTAGATCTATAATATTGAACGTTTAGTAATTTGCAACAGATTCTTATTTGAGTAAATTTTTTATTGAATAAATTTTTTCAACTTTATTTTAATATTTGCTTGTAGAAACCCTAGTAGATTGCATATCTTATAATTATATGCGTTTCAGACAAAAGACGCAAATCCATATCCGTGTTGAGAATGACCTATATCATCAAAATGTAGAAACCAGGTTTCTCGCTTTTGATGTGAATATTCTCTAGATATATGTAATAACAGTTACTGCTTTTTCAACTCAAATAATGACAAACCCTAGATAATATTTTTAAGAAAAGTTGTTTTAAGAACGTTAGCAAGACGATACGTTTTCTATAAACCATGATATTTTGATGTTTTGTAAGAAATTCCTTAATTTGGTTTCACAAAAAAGATATATCGGGCGTGTCAAAAAGGTCGGATAAACTTTTAAGCATAGCTGGAGGATAGTTCAGAGATCACTAATTTAAAAGATTTTTTTGTGCAGACATCGTGTAGACTGTAATTTTTTATAAACTAATTACCAAAGCGGCAACATTGTACTATGTTTAAATTTATATAAATTTATATATATTTATCGGAAAGCCATCGGAAAGAAACGTGTAAACAAGCTTAAAATAATCAAATGTTATACAAAAAAAGTCTCCAAACACTTAGCCATTTTGGCTAAATTCACTTTTGCAAAAGTTAATTAAGGGCATTACTTCAATTGACTTCAACTTTTACTTTGAATAACTTTTAGAAAAGTACCTAAATTCAACCAACACTTATAAAAAAATAGAGTTTTTACTTCTCTTTAATTAATCTAAGAAATAGTTTTAAAAAAATTAATTAAAGTTGATAAATTCAATAACTTTTAGAAAAGTACCTAAATTCAACCAACACTTATAAAAAAATAGAGTTTTTACTTCTCTTTAATTAATCTAAGAAATAGTTTTAAAAAAATTAATTAAAGTTGATAAATTCATTCTTGAAATTTTTAATACTTTTTATTATTTTTGACTTACAAAAATAATTTTTTTTTTGAAAATATGAACACTAATAGTTTCATAATATTTTTAAGACAAAAATTATAACTAATATTTACAGTTTAGGAATAAATCTTTTTTACAAAATAAATTCGAAGACAATAATTACTCAATCGGCACATTATTGTAAAAGTTGTAGATGAAATTGTATTTCCAGATGCAATCCCGAATTATTTGGTTCTAAAAATGCTGAAAGTATTTAAACAAACATGGCCAATTATCAATTATGTATATAAAATCGAGAAATAATCTGCTATAAGTTGACGATTCTTAACAACAAATAGTGATTAAACCGCATATTTTGTCCTGAATCCCGTAAAAATTAATAAATTTTGAAGACATTCTAAATAATTTTTTAAATGTTTGCCTTATATACCTATCTCGACATAATTTTTTTAATCAATTTTATTGTCTGGATTATTGATTTATTCAAGTATAATAAATAACTAGATTGAGAAGGGGTCGTTTGGCGCTTTCCACCTTACAGAACTGCAACCAATTTGATCTATTGTTTTTATAATAAATAACTAAGCACTACGTTAGACAAAGATTTTCCTGCGCATCCACCATTTTTCAATAGCGATGAACAGATTAGTCTTGAATCGTTCTTTTCTTAATCATCGAAAAACCATAATATGAGCTTTTAAAAATGATTTTTCATTTTTCTTATCATATTTTACAAAGGATAATATATTTTTAACATTTTCTACGAGTTTCATTTTGCGTTTCCGGCTTTTCTCCCGATGGTACTTAAGCATTCCGACTAACGACTGCAAGAGACACGTGACGTGATATATAGGAGCAATTTCGACCGGACACGACCAACTATGATGGAGTGTTCCCGTGTGCCATTTCTTGCACGTCCCTCTGCAACCGCTTTCTCATTCATACCAACTGCATCTCATAACTTACCCCAAACAAAACCGAACTGTACGTGACTTCCTAATTCACAAACTGAATAAAATCCTAAAACTATTTTATTAACCATTTTGTTTTTCTTTTAGGAGGAAACGAAGCCGTTGCAGCCTCTTTTGACCTTTTTGACTCGTCGAGTGGCCCAGACCTCACACTGTCCCCGCAGACCTTCACTAACTCGGCGGAAGCTTTTATCAATGACAACTCAAATAGCTTAGGAGTCCCGGCGGACAACGATACAGGTTGGTCTCTGCTTGAATCTGTCATGATTTAAATAAAGCTTAAATAATTGCCTAAGATTATTCTGAAACAATCTTTTTATGAAATCGATACAGAAAGATGTCATTTGCGCTTGTATTTGAAAAACGCAAAAGTAAAGTTTTCTGACAAATGCCACTTCATTGCTCACGCGCGTCAAAAAAGACAATCAATCAATCAAATATTGTTTATTAAAAGTCTGCTCAAAGAGGCATGTGAAGATTATAATCTCCTAGCAATAAAACCTTTTTATTTTATAATTTTGTCAAAAAATATCGGTCGAAACAGTAAAATTAACAATTTTTTGATACGCATAATGCCGACATTTCGCTTGCTGGGAACTGATAAGAGAATAATGTAAGACAGGCCCGGTTACACGTTACATGATTTCAAATAATTACTCACCAATCGATTATGTTTGTTTGGTGCAATCGCAACATATTTTAGATCTACGTACGATATAAAAAAATTAATTGTTATGAATTTGTTTGTAGAACATATCACCAAATTATTTTATATTTTTACCAGCGAAAAAAAAAGAGGTTTTCAATTCGACTAATACCTTTCTACGCTGTGAAACGATACTGCCGCATAATTTTTTACAACAAATTTTTTTTTACTGGATAAGGTATCCTTCAAAGTTTATACCATATAAATTTGACAAAAAATTTGATTTTTAAGGAGAACAAAATAAGGGATGAGTAAAAGTTCGTTCAACAAATTATATTTACATATTACATTAGTGTGTTACATTAGACTTAGACTACAAGGTCTAACGACTATTTCCGTTTTTTTTTTAAGGTTTAATTTTTTGTTGACTGATATTTTATTTTAAAAATTATTATTATTGATAAGGTATAGAGACTAATACGCACAGGGATTATTAAAAAAATTAAAAACTGATTATAGCTGAGTATGATAGGGATAGGGTTATTTCCCGTCATGAATTTGAATTTCGTTCTTCCTAGTGTTCTAGCCTGCTAAAATTTTACAATGAGGCAAATCCTAATTAATTTTTTTTTTATGTAAACCTTAATAAACCTTTATTGTTCTCCTTTAAAGTTTTTTATGGCTCCATCAATGGTTAGATTTTCTGCTGTTTTTGGACACTTGACTTCTACAACTCCCCCACTGCTTGTTAGACCATCTGAAAAAGCACCTAAATATCCATGTTCTATGGTCTGTTCAACTTCAACAACGAGTAGTAGTAAACAATGTGTAAGACGTGATCAGTGCGTGATCCATTGATAAAAGCTAAATGATACCGATTTCCTGAAACTTGTACATTGGAGGTGCATTGTGCATTTGTACCGTTGCTGTTTCTGTGTGCTGGTACGGAGACAGAGACGGAGGTTAATCCCAGAACTCCAGTCCTCCTAGAAAAGGGCTTAACGTAACCACATAAATACTAGTGAAAATAATATAGTTTTGAATATATTTAAGCCGAATTGAAAACAAATTGGTCTAAAATAGAATAAACAATTTTTTCTGCGGCCTGCCCTGTTTGAAAAATCGTCGACCATCTCCCACTTCATATATGAGTACGTGGAGCCTGCATGCATTTGTTTTGATGCAATCAATGAATACAGTATAGTTGAACAAGGAGCCCACAATCGGTCACTTTTTCACCAGTTTGTTTCATGTAGGTCTCATTGGCAAGCTTTTCGTTTAATTTTCCATGTTGTAGTGCAGCGTTTGTAAATGGTTTTGCATACACGAAATGGTCACGAAAAGCTTGCTCTCTTTGCTATTCTTTCTTCGTTTAGCGATTTGACCAAAAATTGAAATGCTGTTATACGATTTTTTCTTTCAGCAAACCAAATCTCATTAGTACTTTACTCTCTAGTTTTTTTTTGTTAGGTTTCTTTGTTGAATGGACACCTGTAAAGCATTTTTAAATTCCCATGACTTTTTTATAATTGCTCGGCATCTAAATCGAGTTTTTGGCACATCTTGGAGCAGTTCACGGCAAATAAAGATTTTTTAGCACTTTGCAATATATTCTTACTTTGTACGCATGACGTTTAATAGCAATGGATGGATTTCTTAATAATTTTTATTGCTTTGTAGTGCCACATTAGACCTATCTGGTAATCAAGCTCAGCACCGTGAGCACGAATAGTATATCCGCCTCTTTTACATCTATTTACTTATTTTCCACGGGCAAATTTAGCAACAAGTGACATAAAAGTTTCAGCATAATTGCTAGTAATCAGTGACCAATTGACGAGCTTTACAGGCTTAAGGCATTCTTGAATGTAATTTAATGCTTGAAGCTTGTCACCTACAAGTATTGTGTCTTTAGCCGATGATGTACAAAACATTTTTTACAGCTTTTATGCACTCCAAGTACATGAAAAGGGTTGTTTTTTAAAACCTTTCAAAGATTTTTAGGGCTTCTACCATTTTTGGAGTGATGTATGATTGCTGCTCTGGCACCCTTGACTAAACGGTTAACAACTAGTCTTGTCACAACTTTTCAAACCGACCTAGACACTCCTTGAACTTTCATCAAGGTTTTGGTGTAATTTTTAATTACATGATTTGCACGTTCAAGTTTTGCAATTTGTCTGCCGTACGGTACCATCTCTTGCAATTTTTTATGAACGCTCGAATCACCGTCTCGAATAAAACAACGGTACTCAACACCGTCTAAAGTTTTACTTTCATTAAAAGCATCCATAAGAATAGTAGATTCCATGCTACAAGAAATTCTTGACCAATTTTTAAAGCAATGTTTATGATCTTCTTCTTTCCCACTTTTTTTATAAATAAAGACAGTTAGCCCAATATTTTTTTGTTATTCCTAAAATAAAGAAGTTTTTTTGTTTTTCCGCCAATTACACAAGCTACACCTTAATTGGATGAATATCTGTGACTTTGATGAGACCACCCGCCGTCCACAACTACTGTTATGAAAGGAATTCCATCTTGTGTCACATCACCATTTTTCACTGCAAGAGTTTTTTCTTGCTTTCTAGTTTCAATCATAATGTTATATAAATATTCTTGCCAGATTTTTCCTACTTTCATTTGTATCTTTTAAAATTATTTATTGTTTATAGATTTGACACTCATTGTGGAAAACTGTTCTTCCATATTTGTGTGTCCACCACTTATAGACATTATTCTTCAAACGGTCACTCACTGAAACTGTATTTTGAGAAGGTGCATGTATGTCCGATATTTTCTTTATATTTTTATGTTTCTTTGGGTTGAATGAATTCAGGCTCACTTCGCACCACTTTTTGGACTTTACAATATTGGGCACTCAAAACGCAAAGTCTATACTAGACGTTGAGTAGTCCAAGATATTATCTTGAAGTAGTCATGCGAGCTCTTAGTGCAAATGCTACGGTGAGTTTCTAAGAATCTGATTTCCCTAATGAAATGTTCACCATCAACTAAAAACCGCCCTGTTATGGCATCAATTATAGGATCTCTACTAGACAGTTTACAATCAATTTCAATATCCAAATTAGGTTACTCGTAAAAATCATTAATATGAGGTATGAAATCTCTTGAAACTCCATTCTGAACAGATGCAAAATAAGTTGTAAGTATATGATTATCTGAATTTTCTTCAAAATTGTATGCTTGGAAATTTTTCAACGCATCTATGCAGTTTGAATCCATAGATGGCCGTCCTGATTCGCCTTGGTAAAAATGTAGCGTATCATTCTTCACCGTCGACGCAAATAAAAGGGAAGAGTTTTATCTGTGTAGCTAAATATCTGTATGCATTGAACTTACCAAGTGGCTGAACTAATCTCGAGGAATTTTTTCTCCAAAGTTAAAGTAATCGGGAGTGTTTTAAACTAAAACTGATTTTATTTAATTATTTATGAATTATTATTATTTTTTGGGTGATGTAGATTAATAATGTTTTTTGAAGTTTTCGTTTAAGTGGCTTTGTTAGTATTGGTCGTATTTTGCATTTTTTGCAGATCTGAAGGTGTCGGAATTGGTCGTTATAGTATTAAAAAGACACATTTTCAATTCTACAATTTGATCTTTTAATTTGTAAGACCAGGTGTCTTGCAGATCTGAATTTGTTGAAATTGGGCATTACGTAACGACTTTTTTATTCTAATCTTGCGTTTTGCTAAATTTTAACAATTAAATTGAATTAAATAACAATTAACTCTTTCTTCATAATAAATTTGTCAGGATATCTATGTTTTACGATTATTAGCCTTTATGATTCACTCGAAAACAGTGTACAAAATAGCAACATCCAGCTACATTATCATCAACAATCTACTTCAACTCACCCGTCTGTATTCATTGTTTGAGACACGCTTGAGCAGTCAGACGGATCGATTGGGCGACACATGTAACATATTTACACATAATGTACCTGTCAATAATATCTGTAAAGTAATTCACCGGGGGCTTTTCTCCCCCTCGCAAGATTCTTTTCTTCTCGAACTGATTGTGGAAGACATCACAAGGCTCATTGGACTTTGACAACCACTTCATGGACTCGATTGACTCAATCTTCACCCCTTTTCTTTAGCATCGTGTTCTCAATGATGTCTTGATTGTTTTGGTACCTGGTTCGGTGAACGTGAACGGTGTCGCTAGGCCTGAATCACATTACGCGAAATAGACTGGCCAGGAATAATGCGTAATAGGAAAAGGTATAAAATAAAGATTACGCATTACTCTGTCACACCAGCAAAAGGAAAATCCACAACAATTTTATACATTGATAGGAACATAACCATAGCGGTTAACAGGCTCCAGCTCACCCCTCTACTCCTTCGTCTTTGTTTGAGGAAGTAGAGAACCAGGATAGCAAATCTGTAAATGTCTACAGACGTCATGGGAGTACCACTTCAGTCTGAAATGTATTACCACATAGACCGTACTCCAGGTATTAAACTATAGTTTCTGCCGTGAATTTTTCATATTAACATATTGATGTTTGTCAATAAAACTTTACTCATTATTCCTCCGAATTCAGGGAGTCACCACTGAATTCACAATTATACCAGAAAACCACACATAATCAACAAGATTTGATTTATTTTAAGTTTGCTTAATTGTTCCTTTCGGGTATTGGTTTTCATATAATTTTGGAATTTTGTATTTTATGTAAAAATTTGTTTGCGAGAAAAAACATCGATAAACAATCATAAAGGAAAATAAACGATCTAAATTTTTTTATATAAATGTTAGCAACATTGTTTTATTATTAAGTTATTTATTAAAGGTTGAAGTCAATAATACTGATAAACAACCTTGAATTACTTTTGAAGGAGATAAGTTAGTCTAAATCGTGAAGGCATTTTTTTGCAGATCATTTGATTTATTTGAAAAACGTTTATTGGGTTTTTTGGATACTGATTTTTACATGAATTACACAAATCAAAAGCTAAAACACAAAATAAGAAATAAAAACAAATATTTAAGGCATGATTATAAACAACGATTCATGTGACAAAAAGTTTGAATCAGATCTTTTTTATAGAAAATTCTATTTCCTTCAAGAATAATGTATTTATGACAATTTTGCTTATTTCAACGACTGAAAGCAAGTTATGAAACAAAAACTTAGTGAGACCAAGACATCTATATTCCTGTGGTACATAATTGAATAAGTTAAGATGTAGACGGTTACGTGCTGACCGAAAATATCGATATATTTGTATTTTTAGCAGGGTGGAAGATCTTGTGTTATAGTCATGTAGACTCCCTTGCAACATGAACTTGCTAATATTGGTTTTGATTTTAACCAGCGTCTGATAAATAGAACAGGATGGCAACGTTAGAATGTTGGGTTTAATAAAAAGTGGCCTGTAATGATCTCTAAAGCTCACATTAAAGAATATTCGCATGACCCGCTTCTGAAGTTTAAATATTTGAAACCAATGAAATGAGCTGCCCCAAATGGGTAAACCATATGTCATGTTAGATTGAAAGAGGGCATGATATACAGATAACAAACGGGTCTACTTACAAAAGCTTGTAGTTTTCTGATAAGATGGATAACTGAAGAAAGTGTTTTTGATATCTTCATATATGTGAGGATATCATTTAAATTAGTTATCAATGTAAATTCCCAAGTAGCTTAACCGAACGTAGTTCTTCCTTCATGCTGAATATAATATTTTGAGTTTGGCTAGCGTTCATATAGCGTTTGTCTTAGCATCAGTAAACTCTACATCACAAAACTCTGCATGCATTTCTGAGCAAAACTGATCAAGATCAAGCTTCTTCCACAAGACGCTATTTTTAGCCAAAACACAGATCCCACCATGTATGTGAGATTTCCTAAGGAAAGCAGTATTTATCACATTAAAAAGACAGTAGTATTTATCACATTAAATAGATCCTCATTATCACCCTAGTGTTCTGACAAACAAACTAAATCGTACAAAAGTTTATCGAGAAAAAGAGATAATTTATTAGTTTTGTTATAACGCACGTATGTTAAGGTGAAATACAAAAAGTTGATTTTTTTGTCAGTACTTCTTAAAGGATAGGCGCCCGAGTTGGTTTCTTGTGAAAAAACCGTGTTATGCTGCAGCCGTAAGACCTTAATGCTGGATTAATAGTTTTTTAATTTTCCAGATGTATTGACACCTTGAACAAAGAATATAAGTCACAGTGCTTAGAGATTTTTTTTTCGGTGCTGCTAACTTTGGGAAAATTCAACTTTATATCATTGACAATGCCGTGTGGTTTTGTATTAGGATGGAGGCAAGATATAAAAATATATCTTTTTTTGGGGATGGCTTTTATCTTTAAATCATGCTTCAGCTGACCTGTGAGTGTAGTTCGTTTATTGCTTGTACGTTTTTTTTCACCGTTTGCCAAGTCTTCAAAGGCGTGGATGAAGTTGTTATCTCATCGTCCAGATTGATTAGTTTAATGTTTATTGGAGGTGGTTCATTAGCTGGTTTATCAGTGTGGTTTGCTGTTGTTGTTGTAGATGTTGTTAAATCGTTTTTTGAGGTCTTTATTTGGTATTTTTCTGTCTTAGGACTTGATTGCCTATAATCGAGTTTTAGCTAAACCTGTGTGCAACATCTTAGTTTAGTCTGAAAATAAAACTGTTGTTCTAATTCAGTGAATTTATTTAAAAGGTGTGAAATTAAATTTAACAACAAATTTCGTACTAACAAGCTTGTATTTAATATTTTTTATCTTATTTCAGCCTTGTACTATTTTCAGCCAAATCTAACATTTGATACTTAAATGATGCTGGTGCTTAAAAAATAACTGAACTGCTATTTTTGAAGATATGCAACTTTCAATTTAAAATAATGTAATTTAACCAATGATGAGCTGCTTTCAAAGACTAATATATTTCATAGATAATGGTTTTGATCGCTGCTGGTCTTACGATTATGTCTCTAAACATCTCATAAAAGTGTCATGTATCTTGCAAATCCTAAGAACATCGTTTTTTTTCTCTTATTGGCAAACTCTTCATATTATTTTAGCGCCGTTGTTATTGAACAGAGATGCCAAAATATAGCATTTGTAAGGTTTTTAACGTATTTAACTGCATCAATATATTGATGTGTTAAATCAATTAAAATTGGTTCTGGTTCAAGGATCACCAAACGTACTAGAAAACAGAATTCTGTGTCAACAGAATTTCAAGTAAGCTGTTGTGTCACCTTGTGACCATCAGTTAGAATTATTGCATAATTTGATTAAGAAAATTTATTAGTAATAACTTTATATACAATAAAGATCACTGATGATTTCTGATCGTTTACCATATCATCAATGAATTAATGAATAAT
This sequence comes from Lagria hirta, assembly GCA_947359425.1. Lineage (NCBI taxonomy): Eukaryota > Metazoa > Arthropoda > Insecta > Coleoptera > Tenebrionidae > Lagria > Lagria hirta. The sequence goes on along the minus strand of OX375795.1, from coordinate 29,706,269 downwards.
AAATAATTGCTTGCTAATACTTTTTTTTCAAACGTCAATATTTTTCACTTGGAAACAAAAAACAGTTGGAAACATTAGAATTACTTTCTGAATTGTATTCACCTACAAATTAGCTTTGCTCGTTTAAGTGACGGAAAACTATTAGAGCTCTATTAATTGTTTTTTTCTGCTCAACGTTATTTATGTTTCTGTTTTTGTTCTCGATTCCTGTTTGCTTCCTGCAGCTACAAAGAATTATTTTCTCTCGTGATCTATAAATTTATTATTTTGTTGGATTACTCGCGAGACTAAGAGCCATGACAACAAGGCGAGATATTGATTTATGTTTTTGGTTTTGTTCTAACCATATTTATCACTTTATTCTTATTGAGCATTACTCACCAAATACAGATCACATTGTGTGGAACGTGTTCGGGGTTGTAAGTTGCCTTAACAATCTCAAGCTAATCTTATTCAATATGATAATAATAATCAATAATCAATTATTGATTATTAAAAAAGAATAAGATTGTACAATAATTATTTTATGTTTAGGTATTTCAAAATATACAGTTATTCTTTACAATACATAATTTTGTTCAAAGAAGACTTTAGTTATAAAAATACACAAAAAAACGTAATGCTTTCAACTGCCTTACATTTTGCAGCAGGTTAGGTTTAATCGAAAATTAATACTTTTATCAAATATGGATGTGATTTGCAAGCTGTTCTAATATTCTAAAGCCATTCCAGGAAGATTGGAAGTTACATTGATCACATTGATCATTGATATGTTTACTGATATGAAGCTGTTCTAACACTCAATTTGTCTAAATCTTTAAAATACTTTGTAAATATCAACATGGATCTATTTGTTTAATTTTGCTTTTGGCAAAGAGATGTGTACAAGATAAAATTAGCTTGATATAGGTGTGTGAGATAATTAAGAAAGTTTGCTGATAGAATTACCGAATTTTCCGTTTCGTGAACAACAATAATAATAATATTTAGCTATAATAGCATTATAGCCATTAGGATGTTCTGAATTTAATTAATAGGAAATAAATAAGAAAAACTTTACTTTTAGTTATTTCAAATAATGTGGATGTGGTACCCATATCATTGAGTAAAAATCTTTAAATTTTAGATTTTAGTTTGAAAATCTTTGCGAAAATATAGAAAGATATTATTATGATTATCAAATGTTTTCAAATCTTAAATCCAACAATTCAAATGATATGATTGCTGATGCGTAGGGAAATAATATTTTAGCTTAATTTTTTAAAATACAAACACAATTATTCAGTTTAAAACACAATTTGTGGTTTTTGTTTTTTGAATTTAATTCCTTTTTGGTTCTTAAGCTAATTGAAAATTAAAAGCTCATTGTTCAAGAATTTCTATATTATTGATTAAATAATTTTTGAATTCAGCAAAATTGCTGTGCCTTTGGGGCAGGAAAAGATAAACGTATTATTAATAATAATAATAGTTCATTGACTCTAAAATACATTTACAAAAGTAGATATTCCTATTAAATAAAATAGAAAATAAAAATAGCTTTTATTTACTTACTAGTGAAGTTACATTTACGGTTTTTTTAGTTTTTTCTATATTACTATATAGCTACAAATAATAATAATAATAATAATAAGAATTATAATAATAATAATAATAATAATAATAATTTTTTTTCTTTTTTTTTTACGGGTTGAGGGGGAAATGCTTTTTACGCATGCCTGCCAGGTCGTCACTCTTTGCAACAGGCGATGTTGGACTCCTCGAAAGCCTACCAACTAAAACCACCCCCATTTATGGGAATCATCCACACCGGAACTACTCTCGTATTACTTCGGTGTGGCTCCCTTCTTTTGGGTTATATATGCAACCCCTATCCGTCTAGTTCCCCTAATTATACCTAACCATTCGTATTTGTAGAACAAAAATATTATTTAAATAAAACCGTATGTGAAAATGAAGTGAACAAGACCGAAATTGAAATATAATGTATAAAATACATTCTTAGAAACAGTACTATATTGATTTTATCAAGAAACAAGTGAAAAACAAGCTCAGAATTTTATATAAGTTTATCACAAAACGAGTTTATGTGCAATTCCCACGTCATTTTCTAATCTATTATAACACCTAAAAATTTAATTTTATTAGATAATTTGATGTATTTGTTGCAAAGTTTGATGATAGGACAAGATTCTACAAATAGATTGTTTTGCAAAATCTTCATAGCCTGTGTTTTATCGATACTGAGTTGAAGGGCGTTATTGTTGCACCATTCATTTATACGCATAGAACTTTTGTTTTTTATTTAGCTTAAAACACAATTGAGCAACTATTAAAACAACTAGTGTTTTGCAATGAGTTTACAAATTGTGTGATCGACATTTTGCAAAATACCTAAACAAAAAATGTTACTCTGAAGGCTATGAAAACATAGACATTGGAAAGATAAGTGCTGTTATTCCACATAAAAACAATAGGAAGCAACCGCCTAGTCTCATTTGTTATTGATAAAAGTAATTTGTTGAAGGCTGGTAAAAAGTTTAAAAATAACAATGTTTTTGTTTTAGACTAAGTTCCGGATTTCATAATTACTGATTGTATTGGATGTTTCGTTGTTTCGTATCACCTCTAACTTACATCTATAATCTCGTTCTGAGTAACGTAGAATATCTTGAAGTCTCGAAAGTATCACGCTTGTTCCCAATTTTTAAAGCTGGAGACAGAGTTGATATTAGAAGTTATAGACCATGCAACTACTCTTATGTCTAATTTTGCTAAACTTTTTGAATCTATTTTGGCTAATGCAATATGTTCGCATGTACAAGGTGGTATTATAATCTTTGCGAAATTACTCATTCTGTATCTAGTGCTTCAGACAATCGTAAACAAGAAGATGTAATTTATACAGACCTGACAAAAGCGTTTGCTAAAGTGCATTATTGCTTATTGCTTCAAACTAAGTATTTTTGGTTTATGTGTGATAAATTAGTAAATATAATTAAATCCATTTTTGTTGATAGAAAAAATATGTGATGATTGGTAGCCATGTTTCTCCAGCTTTTATTGTAAATAGTGGAGTAGGTTAGGGTTCCATTTTGGGCTCTCTGTTGTTTTTTATATTTTTTAATGATGATGCAGATTAGATTAAATGTAGGAAATTTATATTTGCTGACGACCTGAAAATAACAAAAGTTGTGGAATCTTACAAAGACTGTTTGGAGTTGCAAGAGAGTATTGATTTGTTAATCTTATCGTGTAGTAAGAATGAGCTACAACACAATATGAATAAATGTAAAATTATGACATTTTGTAGGAATTACAAAGAACTGCATTTTTATTGGGCATGCCTTAGAGCGTTGTAGTCAGTTTAGAGATCTATGGGGTTCTAATGGATAAAACATTGTTGTTCATACTCCTTACTGAAAATATTACCAGCAGTACTATGAAAATATTGGAGTTTCATAGCCCGAAAGACTGCGGATTTTACTGATATTTCACGTATTAAATTATTGTTATATACAGTGAGATTTTTGTTTTACTGAACATAACGTTATAAAACGTATGTTCAGTTTTAAAAAAACCATGTCAATACATTGTCGCTAGGTAGGCAACCAAATTAACAAATGTTTTATTTTGACACTTTGACACTGAGAGAACAGAACTCTGAAATTTTATTCATAGGTAAGGAAGGTATTCTCAAGATTCAAGTCTTTTAGGCGTCGCATTATGTGTCTTTGCAATAGTTCTAAAAACTTGGCGGCATTTAGGTTGCCATCAATAAAAACAATAAACAATAAAAAATAAACCAATATTATTATTGAATTATCACCAAACAATTTCTTTCTTTGGAGTTATCTCTAATCTAAAGTCTACAACAGTACCGTAATAGAGAGTACAGAAGAACTAAAGAACAGAATACTCAGCGCCTGCAACGAAATAAATCCAGTTTTTTTACAAAATACTGCACAAGCATTTTACAATCGTTTGGCGTATTGCTTGGAACAAGAAGGTGGTCACTTTGAACATTTATTAAACTAATTTGATTAAAAGTTTCTTTTTAAACTTGTTATTAAGACGTTACATGACCTTCCTTACCTATGAATACGGAGTTCTGCTCTGTCAAGTGTCAAAATAAAACATTTGGTTGCCTACCTAACGACAATGTATTGACATGGTTTTTTTAAAACTGAACATGCGTTTTATAACGTTATGTTCAGTAAAACAAAAATCTCACTGTATATCTTAGTTAGAACAAATATAGAACACTGTTGTACTATATGGAATCCGTATTATCAAATTAATTTACTTTGATACAGAATGTGTTGCAAAAATTTTGTAAATATATCTATTTAAAAATATTCTACTGTTATCCTAACAGACACTGTGAGCAACGAACTCTCAGTCACATTGTAAACAAATCTTCGCTTTCTTCCAGAAAAAATGTTTTTCATCTAATATTTTTGCAAAACATTATAAGAGATAATAATATATATCAAATAATGTCTTTCACAACAAAATTAAATTTTGTGTACCAAGAGTGAATCGCAGATCTCCTACTATACATTTTGTTACAAACTGCCCAAACCATTTTCTCATTTCAACTGTGCATTTATTACCTGCTATAACTGTCACCCTACAAACAAATTTGATATATTTTGTGATAATTTTTCTGCAAAAAAGTTGTTGAAATTAAATAATAAAGACACCTATATTGTGAACCACCAAAATCAGTAAGAATTTTGTTTTCATTTCAAATTTAACTATTGTAAAAGATTATTTTGTTTTCAGTATAGCCTGTTGGATTGATTAAACGTTATTATTATTATTAAGTAGTCTTCACAGACTTCATTTCAACTTCAATTTCACACTTTCAATAGTTGTACCTTTTACTATAAATAAATAATTACTTGAATAATATGCAGCCTTGTATTTTATAAGGCTATAAAACAGCGTTGTTATTGACTACAAAAATTGTATTTTAAATAGGAAATAACAAACGAAATTATATGACAATAATTCTAAAGTGAAACATTAGTCTTGTTAAAAAGCAATTTGGTTATGCACAGTAATTTATTTATATTTGAAATGGTTTTAACCGTGTTTTAATCTAGATGGCTACATTAAATAACGTTTTTATACAATTATAAATCTTGAATTCTTATTTTACTATTTTCAGTGGTCAAAAAAAAATGAAGTTTGCTTTTAATTTGTGTATAATGTCTAAAGGTATAGTTAAAGCTAGTTTTTTGTCTTAGTTTTCAAAGCAATAACAATTTTTTAATTTTTTGCGGAAAAAGTATTTATTACTAACTACCTACTAGTAATCAACCGTTTGCGTTATTAACTCAACGAGTATAAATAGCGTCAGCAGACAATTTGTCTAAAATTATAACCAGAGAACCTCTCTATGAAATAATTTTTTTTTTAAGTTTCTTGATACCCTGTAAAGCTAATATCAAATTTTAATATAAAAATTTAATTTTCTTGACAAGTAAATCTTGTATCAAGATTGATTTTTTGTCGTAAGATCATTAATAATCATTTTTTTCATAGCAACTTTATCCAGGACCACATTGTCATAAAATATAATGTAAGAATTTGCTCAATTCAAAATAAAATTACTGATAAAAAGATAGGTCAACTACTTCCACAGAAACTCAATCCTTAGTATTCAATTAAATAATGTATTATACAATTCACAATACAGCAACAACTACTTTGTCAGGACAATGCTTGTTGCTAAAATTTACAGAAAAAAATAATCTCATCATCCTCGAGCACAAAGCATACCCTTTTAAACTCGCAATAACATAAATTTATCTTCCCCTAAACGTTTCTATGCATTGGCTTCAACAATTAACAGAAAAATATAATATAGTAGACCGCGCAGTTCCACGCCCCCCATCTCCTTATTCAATTTAAACAAGAATTTGAACTCCATTTGTTCAAAATGAACGCTTCGTTCAACTCACTCTTCTCCTTCTTAACAAAAAATACAAAATGATCTGGGGTATAAGACAAAGAGTGCGACATCTAATGCTACATGAACTAATGAATATGAGAAAGAAAGCAAATTAATATTTGTATTTAATAAAATTCATAATTAATAAATGTATTCTGTTTCGTTGTCAGAAAATTAAGAAATTATAGTTAAATTAACTATTCTGTTTTGTGTTAGGTGTTTTAAGCTAGTTTTTAATGCAGCATAAAGCTCTTGGTCAAATAAATTAAAATTAATTTTCAATTGGAAATTGAAATTCACGTTTTGTTTTAGAATCTTTATATACACTTCATATTACATTTTCAACCATCTTTCTAATTTGATATGCAGTGTCAATTTGTTCTCAAGTCAAAGTTTTTCTACAGGTTATTTCAGAGGTTTTGTCACCACAAAATACGAATCAAAGAAAATTTGAATTGCAAACTCTCTTTTTCCGCTTTTTGTACCAGAGAATATAACTTTTGGAATACAAACGCATATAGCCTCCCGGCACCATCATTTTTAGAGAAGCGTATCGTAAAAGGAAATTCTATTTCAGTACAAAACTTCTAATACAATACATAACTTCTAGACTAGCTACATATTTTCCGAGTTGTAGCTTTCATCTAATGAATATTTTATTACTGCTAAAGAATTTATATTTTAAAAATGTAATTTGTTTTAAATTAAAACTTTTGAAATTGAAATTAGGTCGTGTAGAGCAACTCACTACCAACTTAACTTTGTAAAAAGCTTAATATCCTAGCTACTAAACAAATAAAAGAAAAATAACATTCAGGGAATGCAATGTTTTCAATGAAAACATCAGGATTTTAACATCGGCGGCCGCATTTTTAAAGAGTTTTTCGTGTCGGCTGCTTCTAGTCAGTTTGTTTCTGCCTACCTGTCATTATTCTGGTCAGGAAAAGACAGAACTGGTGTTTTATTTCTATCGGTCGAAGACATTAGCTCTCTAGCTGAGTTGAATTTGATATCTACGAGTTATGTAATTACATTCTGTTGTTGTATATTGTACCTTAATACAAGTCTATATTTATTTGAAGTGATACAAAAACATGACTGGTATAATTGAATGTTGAAAATTGATTTCTAATAAATTTCCGATAATTAATAAACTAAATAAATACATATTATGGTTTCAAACAATATATGTGAACATGTCTAAGATAGTACAAACTGTTCATACAGAAAATCAATATTAATAGGCATTTTCTCAGCATTAATTACTAACACTGATAAAATTTACTAAACTATTTAATAAAAAACGTTTTTGAAGAAAAGCAAAGAAAAAACGATTCAATCTTTAAGAACTTGGTAGATATAAGTCCAAACTGCAAATTCATTCAAATTCAAACCTGTTGCAACTTGCCGATGAGTTCCAATAAGAAAGAAACATGTCTCAAGCTTACAGATGTGGTTTGATTGAATTTGCATTGGTCTTCTTCTTTGTAGACAGCTTGTTTGCTTGTGCTTTCAACCTTTTGTGATCTACAGGTAAACTTTAAAACATTATATTTAAACGTTGCTGAACATAGCTGTCAAAAAATAACTGCGTCAAATGTTAGTCTCATATTTTTTTTACTTGTAGATTATAACTTTGTCATATAATATCACAAATAATTTAGAAGACATAATGGCTATTATTTTCTAACATGTGCAAGGTTTTAATAATTATCAAGTATACGTAAATATGTGAAATAATTTAAAGGTTCCTTAGAGGTAAAACACGTTCTATGTAAAAACTTAAATCAAAGCCAATTCATTCAAATCATGATCCGTACACTTGACGTGTTTTCTATTGGAATTCTATAGTAAGTCGCAAAAGATTTTTGCTTAAATAAATATGCATTGTTCACTTTTTATAGTAATAAATTTTATTCTCAAGTGGCCAAGAAAGAAAAATTAAAGAAGTGATGGATCTTTTTAACACTAAAAATGTTGATCAATGAAAATCAGAATGCTCAAACCAAAACAGAAATTTAGACGATTTCCAGTTAAAATTTTAATAAATCAATAAAGGTTTTTCACTGGTTTCAAAATGTTAAAAGTGCACACAAATTTAATAGAGTGGGAAGAGAGTAGCTATCTGAAAATTATCAGATACAAAACTTGTTTACCTGATAATTGTACGTTTTCTGTACCTAATCAAACTTGCTTACTAAACTGCCACACTGTCAAATGTTAGATTTTGTGTAGTTTACATATTGTGCCATTGTTTTTCAGTTAGCTATACACGAAACAGTTCCAAAAACATCAAAAATAAAAGCTTGATTATATGTTATAAGTCATTGTAAAAGTCAAAATTGTAATAAAGTTGAAATTATACATTTGACATTTTTTTGTCAACGTTGTGAAATAAAAATTATTAGTTTTAGAACGCAAATGTGGCAACTTGTAAACACTTTGACAGTGTGGTAGTTTAGAGAACGGATGGTAAACATTACTTCATAACCAGCAGATTTAGGTTGGTGTTTCCATAAACGTTACCGGTGTCATCTGTCAAATATAAATGGGATTTTTAAAAATAAATTTTATAATTTTTTTACGAGTATAAGTATTTACATGGTTTTATTTAGCAAAATTGTGTTGTAGTCTTGAGAAATAGATCATTTATCCCTTAAAATTTTGAGAAAATTAGATAAATTACAAAAACGCGGGCAAAAATCAGAACAAAAATCAAAAAAAATACTCCTGACAACAATTATCCATTCATTTCTGTATTGACCTAGTTTTATCACTTTACTAGCTATGACAAGTTACTTTACCTAAACAATTGCATGAAGTCTTTTATCATGTAAATGCGATTATTATTAGCTGTTGAGATATAACAAAATATTTTTGTTTTTTCTTGACTAGGAAGAGGATTTATGATTCCTGATCACTTTAGAAACTAATGTTGCAAATATTATGATGAATCAGTGAATGAGCAAAATCATTATCCACTAATCAAAGCAACGTCGGCTTGTTGACTTAAAGCTCTTGGAATTATATATTCAAACCGATGAAAGCTGGGATATTCTATTCTAATTTACTTACACATCAGAAATGTATGCGGGACCGAAGCATTTATTGATATTGACACACGTCGTTTCTATCGCTGCGAGTAATGGAGTGCTGGAGTTAGCGCAAACAACTTATTTCCACTGGGGATTGTCAACAGAAGACTTCATCTCATAACTCAATTTTTATACTACCTCTTATCACAACAACTTGTGCCAGGGGCATCGTGCTCTATGCAATTCCTTTTTCATCCCTCACCGTGGTTCAGCGGAATTAGTTAATCTAATTTCTTTTGTCTCAAAATCGATAGAGAATATTTTCCATAACATATGATGAGATTTTGTTGAGTTAATTTTATATCGTTTACTTTTTAAATCATGATAAATTGATAAAAATTATACAATAGAAGGTAATTGACTATTAACATTAAGCATGCGATCTTAAAGAGAAAATATTGTTGTGGAAACGACTTTCTATTCTACAAATAATAAATTTCTGTATCATTGATACAGAATGTCAGAACGATTAAAGGAGCAGCTTGTTCGGCGAAAATGCGTGTGCAACACCTACTGTTGTGTATACGGGTGTAGTTCTGTAAGGAAGAAAATACCCAACCTTACATTATTTTCATTTAATCCCAAAAAAATTAAAAAAATAAATTATTCTTCTTACATTAGTATATAATTGACTTACCCCTCAAAATAATTAAAACACACAAACAAAGCTGGAAATTGCACAAAAACGCACTGTTATTGCCACTTTGAAACAGCAAACAGTTGCCAAAAATGACAGATACTAAATGTGACGTCAGAATTGAGGTTAACTGTATTACCGACAAAATTGCTTTACAATACGACAAATTAATGTGAATTGCCTATACCATATGATAATATTATTAAATTGTAACCGAGCTGTAGATTAAATAAGCGCGTTAGCACGAGTTTAATGTTTGTGCAGCTTCGGTTTTATAAAAACTATTATCGGTTCAAACATTATATTTAATAAAAGAATCGAGTTTCAGTACCTAAATTCATATTAGTATTTATTTTGACATTATAATAAAAAACGTGAAAACACCACAGCAAATTATTATAGTGTTTCTTATCATAAGCTTGATAGCTATGTATCCACAGCTTCTGATGCATTTGATTGGCTTTAAAAGTGTATGAGATATATTATCACAAAAACTTAGTCATTATAATACAGTAGTAGTTAAAATGATTTTTTTATTCAGTTAAAATCTTGTTTTTGATAATTGAGTCTGAAGTTTTTATCCATTTCAAAAAAAACTTAAACAAAAAAATTTCAAACTAAAACAAAAGTTAGTGAAAAAGTTGAATGTTTTGCAAATTTTTAGTGATGTTGTAGCATTAGTTTTGGGTTAGATTGTTTTTTTTTATTATACAGAAAACGTATTACTATGTTTCGACCAGATCAAACCAGTGAAAAATGTATTTATCATTATTTTTACTACAAAAAATATGTTTTTAAACGGTAGAGTTGATATTTAGTACAGAGAACAATCTTTTAGCTTTCAAATGGACAAAAGGTAACATTTAGTACAGCAGTAGATACGAATAAACTCAAATAAGCTTTAACAAAAAGCATGTTAATACTCGTTCACAAATATTTATTTAACTTACGTCAGGGTACTCGGGAACACGTAATTTCAAACAGCATATTTGATGACATTTAAAAAAAGCTAATGTAGTCTATATTTAATTTACATAAAGACAGTAAAGGAGCTGCCAGCTGGTTTGAGAGCAACTATTAGTTCTTATTACAGATGCATGGCATGCCTTAGTCCCGGATTGCTACGGAAATATATGTCCTAATGGGCTCAAGATTAATAAAGCGTAATCAAAAAATTTTTAGATTTCATTTTTCATTTCATTTTTGATTTATTATGATTTGAACTTTAGGACACTTTTACTTGAAAAGTTGTCGAAATACGTTAAATATCTAAACACAATTTTTACATAACAATGTAAACAATTCGGTAATTAAGTAACTACAAAAGGCTTACAAAATTGAAAAAAAAACTATTTTTTATTGTATAGTTGATTGGACATGAAGTTTTGTATGATCTTCATACATAATTAGACTTTATTAAATCGTACAATGCATTAACTCGCTTGCAAGTTTGCTATGCCATAAACCAAAACTTGTCATAAAAGTCCAAGTTAAGTTAAAATTATGGCTTTAAAAACAGTTTGGTTGTTACCTCATCTTTCTAACATTAGTTTGTGTGCAACTGTCAAAAACACGTAATTTTTTTTGCCTGATCAATAATCGTTAAAAAGCACATTATTGTTAATAAAGAATGTTTTTTTTTTTTAATTTGGCGCCATTTGCCCATGAATTTGTGTGAACCGACCATAATTTTTAAAATAATAGCTTTAAATGTCAAAATAATTACTAAGTTTTTAAATTTCTTTATTTTTGATTTTAAAATGGTTTTCTCACGAGTAAAGAAAATTGTGGTAAAGTTTTATTTTTTGCCACGGCGCGCGGGGTTCGTAGTGAATGGTGAATTAGTGAGTCAATTATTTTTAGCACGTTAGCTGTCGTAATAAAAAAAATCTTTTTCTTTTAAGTCAAATTTTTTTTTTGATAAATTGCAATTAAGTGTAATTTATTAGTATTTGATATACTTCTTGATGTAAAACCTATCTTTTTTATAATTAGAGCTGAGACGCAACAATTGCTTCTCGCTGCTACTAGGCAAGAAGATTGAATTTCAATCCAGACGTCTGACGGTACCAACTCGATTGGCGGTACAAAATGGATAACGTTTCTTGGAAAACACAAGGTCATTTTGTTATAAATTTTACTATTTAATTTATCAGTTTCATTTGGTTGTTAGACAAGCGTACAGGGAAATAATATTCTAGAAAAATGAGTCATAAAGAAGAACAGGAAAAGTTAAAGCGTTTATGGCAAAATTTCCTTTCAGACGAAGATGAAATTAACGATTTTGAGGATTTCGGTGATGAATTTATTCCAGAAAGCTTTGATAGTTCAGACGATGAACCAGGTCAAAAACAGATAAAACTAGTACATCAACCATCTACTTCTGCTAAATTACCAAGTAATTTTTCTGACAATGTATAAGATACAACAAACAACGTTATTGATAATTATGCTGAAGAAATTGACGATAGTCAAAAGGAAAATAATAGACAATCGATTAGTAATGATGAAATCACATGGGCGGACGTGAATGGAGGGAACCCTTTATTTTACCGAAGAGAATAGTGGCGTAAAAGGTATGATACATGAAAAATATTTTGATAAAAGTCTTTTTCATTTTTTCAACATCTTTATAAATAATGAAATACTTCAATTGATGGTAACCGAGACCAATAGATACGCAGCGCAGTGTAAAGCCTCTACAAAATTTCCAAAAGCAAAAATTTACGAATGGCATGTCACAAATTGCGAAGAGATGCAATGTTTTATTGGAATTTTAATTTGAATGAGTTGGTGTCGATACCCATCGCTTGAATCCTATTGGTCTAAAACATCTTTATATGAAAACAAAATTCGAGATGTTAAGTCTCGAAATCGGTTCCAGCTGCTCTTCAAGTCATGGCATTTTAACAATAATGAAATATTGACACAATATAGATTACAAAAGATTTTTTCTCTTGCAAACTTACTAATAAAAACAATTTCAGAATGCAGTTATTCCAAAAGAGCATTTCTGTGTAGATAAAACTTAGTTCCATTTAGAGGACGTTTGAGCTCAGTACATTTCCGACAAAAGACTTAAGTTTAGCATCAAACTTTACAAGTTGTGCTTAGAAAAAGGGTAGACATATAATTTTTACGTCTGTTGTGGGAAAGATAAAGAAGATAACAAGTTATCGTCAGAAAAAATGGTACTTTCTTTAGCTGATTAGATCACGGGCGTACAATCTACACAGATAATTATTATACAAGCGTTTTATTAGCCCATCAGTTGCAAAAAAGTAGCACCTATCTGGTTGGAACTCTAAGAGCTAACAGAAAATTGAATCCTAAACTTGTCATTGAGAAAAAACTGAGTTAAGGTGAAACCGTTGCTGATGAAAGTAATAGCGGCGTTGTAAGTCTTAAACGGAAAGACAAGCGCGATTTTGACACTAAGCACAAAACATATAGACGAACTTGAAACCGTTTTCAAAAATGGCAAAGAAAAACGCAAATCTAAAATTGTGATAGATTACAATAAACATTAAACATACATTGATTTGTCGGATGAAATGAAAACTTTTACTACGTTTTCACGAAGAGGAGTAAAATGGTACCGTAAATTGGCCATCGAACTAGTTACGGGTGCTGCTTTAGTCAATGCCTACATTTTACATCAAGAGGTTGCCAACGATAAAATGACAATTACTATATTCAAAAAGCTTCTTGTCTCCAATCTCACAAAAATAGACAACACAAATCAGATCGAAAGACAAGGTGGTACAGAGCAGCAACATTACCTAGAAGATGTCGGCACTGCCAAACTACGTAGATGTACCGTTTGCTATGAAAAAAATGCGCAAATTGATAGAAAATATGCACAATCTAAAACACCTAATTCTAGATACCGGTGTGTTTTATGTGATAATAGTTATTTACATAAAAGTCAGGAAAATTTCACATTACTGAAGAGGAGCTAAATTGAAATACGAGGCACTTTGTGCCGAGTATTTTAAAGCTCCGAGTCAAGTAAGAGATTTTACTGACGTGTTTTGTATTAAATTTTTCCGGAAATAGTAAAAAAAGGCGAAATTTACGAATTTTAGAATTTTTTTTTCAAATTTCACAAAAATCAAGTTTGTCAATTTTGTTGGCAACTATAGTTACTAGAGTATCTTTTTTATTTTGCGTCTTGTAAAGTTTTTACCGTAATAGTCTGAAAAACTCAATTTTCCTGCGCGTAAATAAGCAGGAAAATGTTGTTTCCAAGACGATTTCCGGAAAAATGTACTGTTTGAACTATTTTTTTGAAACTCATGCTGTCGCAGAAATGTAATATTTTTTATAAAATGTATTTTTGATAAAGTACTTTTATTTAAAAATGTAAGTATTTTTTAGACAATAAAACACATCTTTTCTTATTTATTTATTTATAGTGTTTAATTGATTACGTTAACTTTTTTCCCACTCCAATCTCGCTTGTGCATTATATTTACAACTCCAAAAAATTAAAAAAATATATGACTCAAAAATGAACCCAAAAGATATTTGTGTCTTACAGCCCGATATTATAAAACGCACATTCACACCATTGAGAAACAAATACTGCTTCAAATAGCAATTACGTCTTGGATGCTTCAGATGCTCACGGCTGTAAGAGCAAATTTGTTGAGAAGCAAGGTATGCTTCTCACGGCAGTCAACGTGTTTTAATGGAACATCGACTGCTGCAAGATACCGAGAGGAAATTTTACAGTCATTTTTTGCACAGTTTTATGAAAATTTATAAAACTGAACACTGAATAAAAACATGAAAAAAGATATTTTTCCAAATTTTTTTTGGTTTTATTTTTTGTTAAAAGTTTATTTTCAATGTAATCAATTGAATTTCGTAGTTTTTTGTTTTTGTTAAATAAAGAATCTAATTACATTAAGAAATTAAGTTTTTTTTTAATACATTACAAAAAAAATTACTTTGTAAAATTCCAGTCGTTTGTGTGGATCCATCGGATCAAGGAAATACCGAGCTGACAAATTTATTCCTTCTAGTAAGATGTTAGCTTTGATAACATAGATGTCTACCTCTATGTCAAATAAAAATTAAAATTTATTAAAACGTTGTATAACTTGTTTTTTATTAATTATCGTGTTAAATGTTGCAAATCAATAAGAAATTGGCTACATTCAGTGTTTTACAACATACACTGTTGAAACTTGTACTATTATTACTACTATTGGTCAAATTACTAAATTCAAAATCTTTACATTATCTCTTAGATTTAAGCTTCAAAATATATGTAGTATCATATTGCAGAAATTGCAATGTTTTATAGTTTTGCTCACTTAGGAAAAAAGATTTATTTCATTTTTACTTTCTCATAACATTTTACCTATTGTTAATATTATTTCAGTCATCTAAAAACCATTTTCACGCTTTTCCGAGCAATCAAAATCAGTAAAACGTCAATAAATAGACCTCCCACCCTCTTCCCATCCAACAACAAACCACCGAAATCGGTCAACTAGCTCAAACCGTACAATTTAAAACAGATTTTCCGGCCGTTGGATCCAGGCGCGGAGTGTCCATTTCCGGTCGCTGCTCACGTTTCCGGCATTTATAGAAATGCCCAATTTTTATGTTGCACTAACTTTGCATAACACATAAAACAAAACAAAAAGAAACTAAACATTTGTACGTATTTATTGTTTTAGTATCTACAACAACGGAGGAAAAGAAGGTTTCTAGTAACAGCTCTTCGGAGGTGGTGAAACTGACAGTTAAAAGAGCTAGACCAAAAGCTGCATCTCCAAATAGACAGGGTCCTCAGCAATGCCAGGTGAGAAGCTAAACGTTTAAACTCTTATTACTACTGACATTATAAAAAGCACAAACGCTATTCGCATTTTAAATATGATAAAATCACTCTTTAGAAAGTATTTTTGGGTGGAGATGGAGAAGCTTACAAAATGTTTTATTTTTTACTGAGTTGTAACGGGTGTTTGATTAAAGTTGTCGTCACAGTTGATTTTGCCGACAACCACTTTTACTCGCTTTAACGTGTTAATCTGTTAATTAATCAAAGTAACAGAAAGCTGAGCAGGTTTAGCTTAAATTATTTTTTGTAAACATGATGTAAGAATTTCATGGTTTCAATCATATTAGATTATTAATATCAAGATTCTAATCGGAAATATATATGAAATTGTGAAGACCAAATCTAGATATGTCCAGTTTTGTTCTTGATGCTGTACTCTTCAGATAAGAAAGTAACAACAAATTAATTTATACAAAGGCAACGATCTAATAGAAGCCATGTCTTCTTAGAAATGGATGATGATGTCACACTGCAAACTCAAACTGATAAACTCAACAAAAACGCTTGTCTAATTGATAATAATTGACAATGTTGGTTGGTAGTTGTTTTGAGTACTCATATTTAGTTGAAAATGGTTAAAATTCAAAAGAAGTATTTAAATAAATTTTTAAAAATTATATTATTTTTGATATGATTATATCCATTACATTTTATTTGTTGTGAAGAATAAAACTTTTATGTTTTTAAAATTAACTATTACGTTAATTGCTATAATGAGATGAAAAATATAATAATATCTAATTAATTGGATTAGAATTTAGTTGTTAATCGTTTAATAATAATTATCATACGAAAAATAGTAAATTACATACCGTGACAAAAAAGTATTGACAGAAATGTAACATTTCGTCAAGGTTTGTATACTTTTTTACCCAAAATCACTCATAATATTCCTTTTTAATTCACTATAATTTTTTTGACATTTCAAAATATTAAAAGAATTGAAGGTCTAAAACCATAGATCATTGTTTGCGAGTATATGGGTTGCGCTTTATAACAGTGCAGTGTATTCAAATAGGCTAGGTTTTTATGCCCAAGAGAGGAAAGATGCACATTACATACAAATTTGTTGTTATTCAATTACAATACGGATTGGGGGTAAAACTTATAAAAGTCAACTAAGTTGAAAATGAATTCTAAATTTTGAATGTTCTAAAGTATTGAGTTTAGACGTGGAAACAAAACAAACGTAATTTTAAAGGAAACATTTTCATGAGTTGCCAAATTGTTTAGATTGAACGTAATAAATAGGTTAGATATTAAAAGAAACGTAACACACTCTAATGGTTGGTAACTATTCATTCATAAAACTGATCAAAGTAAAGCGTATTAAGTTATTTTTAAGTTTTTTCTTCAATTTGACAAAAAGTCGGGAGCAAACTTCAAACAGAAAATTGAAGTGGTTTATTGTCAGAAAAAAAATGTACACAAAAATTCTAATCAAAGATGTAGTTCTTTAAGCGGAGGTTTTTGCGAGTGGCGGCGCAAAAATTTGGGCAGCATTTGCAGTGAAAAACTTGTAATGGCGTATTTATCTTGAATAACTAACATTTAGATATTATTGTGCTTTGTTTTTTGGAGTAAAAGTTTACAAACTTTCGTTTCTTTGTTGTGTCTACTCTGGTTACTGAATTTATGAAGAGTAACTCCGTGGGCGATGAAGCCTTAAAATTGACTAAAATAGAATAAAATAATATTATATAAAAACTTAACCTGTATTTCTTATTTAATCTTTATTCAACTTTTAGTTATTTGATTTGTTGTATTGTATGACAAGTGTTTATTAGCTCCATAATATGGTAAAAATAGCAACATCTAATAGAAATTTACTTACATTAAAATTTAGAAACTAGGTTTCTACATCTCAATGTAAACGTTATTGCAGATATGGATTCTGATATTTTCAAAAGAGATATAGCTGATCGGACAACCAAGTTCGCACATAAGCGTCTCTAGTCTAAACCGTACAATAAAGCTGTGCAATATTATTTATCTACTTTAGTTTCTATCAACAAACAGAGAAATAAAGTCAAAGCTAATTTTTTGAGAATGTCTCTATTTGTTTATGGAAGCCATAGTAGAACAACAAACAAGCAATCAATGCTAATTTTTTCAAAATGTTTCTATTTGTTGGTAGAAGCCAAAGTAGATAGATAATATTGGACATTTTTAATGTACGTAAGACGTACATTATAAACGTAATGTACGTTTTAGACTAAAGGCGTTATTGTGATAACTTGGTTGATTGATTAGCAATATCCCTAATTACTGTGTCTCAAAGTATTTCTTTCAAAATCAAAGTCTGTCACTTAGAGCAACGTATACATTGGCATGAAAAAACTTGATTTCTCAAGTTAGATTTAAGAAAACTTCTAATATATGTGCTATTTTTGTATGTTGTTGATAATTTAGCACACAGCTGACTACGGAACTTTCACTAACTCAATTGCTATTTTTATTGGTGCTGAACACTGTTTCATAATGAAACAATAAAATTCTTAAATTTTCTAATTGATCTTTTAGCATTTGCAAAAAAAACGATATGAGATGGTATTAATTTTTTGATAAAATTGTTTTTTAAGAACAAATCATTATTATTGAATGTTAAAAAGCACAATGAAAATACATTTTTTTCAGCTGATTTACCTGAAATTTAAAGCAAAGTGTGTGACATTTTATCCAATACTCATTACTAACTTTGAATATAATGAGTTATAAATATCAATAATCCGTTGGTTAGTCTTATGGGGACCGTTAACATGCTGGTATAATAATGACAACAACAAATCAGACTATTTGTCAGGAAGTACTATTAATAATATATAAAACGAAACTTGTAAAGGTAGAATTTGGAACCCAAAATACGTTTTATTTCAAAAACTATATACGACTACTTCTAACAATTTACTTTGTCATTATCAATCTAAAATTCATCAATTTTGTATCAATAAATGATATATTATAGTATATTGGTATGATTAGTAATAAATATATAAATATAAACTAGTCTCAAAACTTCTAAAGTAGATATAACAGTAAGTAATAAATTTAGTAACTAGTAGAGCTTGGACAAATATTTGTCAACTTTTTTTCAACTATTAATAAATTTGATTAAAATTTTGTCTCATAAACGAAGATAAAAAAGCAAGCTGAAAGATAATTTAACTCGAAACTCCATTATTTATAATGAAAGAGATACTTTTTTTTGTTCTGGCGTCTAATAAAAGTTAAACAGAAAAAAATCGCAATGCTTTGTTTACTTACTTTTTAAACAGACAATATTACATTTAGTCATTTTTTTGCTAGTCTAGTTGTATTCTTGCTTTTTATTGTCTTTATTATGAACGTAATAAAACAACCCTCGTGGCAGCGTGGGTGCTTGGTGAATAACAGTGGTGCGTTGCTGTCATATTTGAAGTGCCCTTTAATATATTAAACGCGAATCACATGCTTGACGAAACTCAGAGAATGTGTAATATAACATTTCATCACGGCAGCTGGTCGGACAACACACTGCAAATGGAATTGGCTGCTACTGCATCTATGTCTAGTGGTGTTCCATTGTAAGTTTTCAGCTTATTAAATCCTCCTAGAGAGGCTGCAGCCTTTGTGTCTGTGTACGATGAGACGCATGTTCAAATTCATTAGAGTCGATCCACTGTTTTGTGACGCGAGAATTACAGACAGTTTTGAAGCAAGGTGTTTAATGATATTATCCGGCAATAATCCACACGAATATTTATTCTGTATTTACTTCAATTAAGGTTATCTTAATTATCAACTAACACTAAATTAGTACAAATTTGCAAATATGCTAGAAATGTACACAAAACGAATAGTTCCAATGATTTCTAATTTTAACTGTATGTGATTAACTGTCAGAAATAAAAAGTAATTTCTTTTGTTAAATACAAATGTAAATGTTTAGCTGTTTAGGCTAAGAGCAAGCGTTACTAGTTTAGCAACCAAAATCTAAGCTTGAAACAGATATAAGTTAGGTAAATAAAAGTTTTTGAAACAAAACTGATGTATATGGTACAGTGTGACAATTATGATATTTCATATTGCTTCTTACGGAAAAAACAGTGTCGAAATGTTTGAAAAAATTGTCACTTGAACAATTTTTTCACAATTTAGACAAAAATTAGACAATCTTTCCAAACATTTTGATACGGTCTTTTCCGAAAGCTTTTCCGAAAGCAACCCTTCATATCTATCAGGTGGCACATGACGTTTAAATGCAGGGTTTAAGTAGATCGGCAGAAACCATTCATAAGTATGCCAGCGTCTTAAAGATATAAGATCTCGTAAGAAACTACACCAATTTTTTTTGAAATGGCATCTTATAACGTATATATAGTATGAGTTTTGTAGACACAGCTACAATCTTTCATGTACTGCTCCAATAGAGTATGAGAATATAGGCAAGTAATATAAGGAATTCAACTTAATAATAGACTAAGTATAACTAGACTAGCCACGCATATGAAGGAAGTGTAACACATTTGGCTGGTGGGTAAGACGAGCGCGAGAATGAAAGGGGTAGCTTGGAAGACGCTGGTACCTGTTGGTGAAAAGATGAATCTTCAAAGTGTGTAAATAGTTGTAAAGAAATCTGTTATATTATGTAAACGGCCTTCACTGATGCATGGAAATAGATAAGGTGTTTATGGGTACGAAACCTGAAACCAAATAGATTTGCCGTGTTTGTTTTGCCGAGCTAGGTAGGCACTGTATCATATTTTATCGTATAGCGAGACTCGTAAAAACTAATAAATAAATGTGTAGTATTAGAAGAGTTAAAAATCTTTCTAAGTCGTCTAGAAACGATTGATGTGTTGCTAAAGGCTACAATTTTTTTAGAGATCCCTCTTTGAAAAAGAAAATCTGCAAAAATCGTATTGTGCAAAAGTTAGTCAGGGATGGTTTATAAAAAAATTATTTTTTTTTTGCATTTTTCCAATTTCTAACACGCCATCTTTATGGTTACGGTTATGCATAATATTACATGCATAACCGTCAATCGGAAATGCCTTATATTAATTATTTGTTATTGCCTCCACAATGCTTTCTTATTATCGCCTTGAAACGCATAAATCGTAAATTGGTAAAATCACCATAATTCGAAAACTCGGCAATTTATCAAAAAAAAATACATTGAAACAAACGTTAGCTTTGAGATTGTAGATGGCCGTTTAGCTTGTACAATTTTTTTCGTGTGCTATTGCTAAAATTTACAACGTATCACGCGAGATGCAAGAAAGGTTTATAATACTACGGCCCAAGCCAAGCTATTCAACCTTATGCTATGGAGCTTCATCGCGGGTAATTATCGCTTGTTTCAATACTTTTTCTTCCCATTTTTTTATCCAGTCGATGTTGAATCAATGCTCAAATATTATTTATAGTTTATTATTTATCTTCGCTGACCCTTTTACAAATAAATACAATATGTAAAAATTGTAATGTAAGATTTTGTAGTTTAATGATAATACAAATAATTCATAATTAATAATTTAATTAATACATTTTCTTATCGGCAATTTGATGTTCTAAAAAATTAAATTTTTATCGGATAAATTATTTTATACAGTTTATCTCAAATAAGAAAAATGGCAATTTTTTAGGATTTAATTTGCTAGTATAAAGTATATCCATTATTCTAAGTACAAAAAAATAATTCCGTATGAGACAACTCGGTGTTGTATAGGTGAATTAAAATTTCGATTTTTTTGTTTATAAAATATTCTCATCGGAAAACCATTGTTTTATTTTTTTTGTGCGGTAAGTTAGAAAAAAATCAAAAACATGAAATCTACCAACCTAAAATTGTCAAAATATAAATTTTTTGTTTTTACTTTACTTCTAAAGCTTGCTGGTCGCATTAGTGCAATTATGAAATTGCCGTCGTTAATACTTCACAACGGATTATTTAATTTTCACTAATATTTATGAGAGTTTACCGCACAACTTTTTGTAGATACATTGTTTTTGTCTCAAACAAGAGTCTAAAGATTTCTCATAGTTTGAACAACGTTTTGTGCATCTGATTATCCTTAGAGCGATAAAAGTATAGTATAAATTAAATGTCCTTTGCTGCCTCACAACTGACACCGGAGCCAAGCTGTTTGAAAGAAAAAAAATGAATGCATTATTTTAGAAAATAGCGTACAGTCTGAAAAAATAATAGTTATTATTATAAAGCTCAGGGCCAGCTGGCAGTTGAAAATTTCCAGTACTGCTATTTTCTACTTTAGCATGATCGTTGAAAAAACAAATAGACATTTTTTTTTAGAAATACATATTCAAAATTATAATGTTGCCTAAATGCAAAATATTTGCAAAAATTGAAAAATCGTATATTTGTTTTGCAAGAAATCTACTTTTTAGATAGGGAACTCTAGATTCTATATTGCCAAATTTTATTCGGCCGGCGCTCCTAATGGTTTATTTTGTATTATTATTTAATTTTTCCAAAATGAACTTAATAAGAAGTATTCTGCTTACATTGATTAAGTCGATTTGTGAAGATAATAATAACATTTTTTCTTTATTTTACTGTTATTAGAATTGTTTCTCTTTATTTCAGTCATTGAGCACCTACAAGATAAGACCTAAGACCACCATTCTTCTTCTCCTTTTAATTATTCATGTTTATTATCATTATTTATTGGTAAATTAAAGAAAAGTCCAAATCAACTATTCATCTTATCATTTATCATCAACATACACAAACAAGGTGCAAGAATACTTGCGCAAAACCAAACGTTGTTTGTTATTTCTGTTTTGTTCTACTTGAAAAATTTGTATTTATATTTTCTATTTGAAAAAGTTCAAAGAAATAATAGTTTTCTTCTACAACAAAATCTACTCGATTTTAACTTTATGATTTTTATTTTTATTATTTTTTGCGTTATACTCTCACATTGTATCCATAGTATTCTAATAATTATAGTTATTATTATTTTTTAATATAATAAAATTATTTTGTAAACAATTATATTCTATAAAATAAAATCAATCTAAATTTTTTTTATAGTGCTCACAAACGTATCACTTATTATTATTTTTTTTGGAACAAAACAAACTATTATAAATACGTTAGCTTCATATTTCACAATAATAACATCAACAGTTCCCATTAAGATTTAAGAATTTAGACGTTTTACTTTGTTTGAATTTTATGGGATGGTTTTGCCATTCTCTTCAAGAATGCTCTGTTCTGTTATTCTACAACACACCAAATTGTTATATGGATCGAAAGGTAGTTTATCAACTTTGTAAGAGTGTTTATAAGCCTAGTGACAAAAGTATTTTTTATTATCTGCTTCATTGGAAAGCAAATGAGCTGCTTTGGTTTTCATTATTACTGAATTTAGATGCTCTTTCACAAAAACTTAAACTATTATATAAAATTTGTACGTTGAAATGGCTCCTGATTCAAGATATGGACATGAGTGAAATTCTAGCCGTATAATTTTTCTTATGTTTATGTGTATAATTTGTAACTTGCAAGAATCTTGATGTTTTCATCGAATGTGGTTATAAGTGTGGCTATACTAGAATCGGTAGACGCTTGAGAATAACGGCATAGCGATGTCAATGATTTCAAGTGTTTTTTGTTGCTCTATATTTTGCTTTATTATTTTCAAAATATAGTATGTTTAAGTTGAAAAATGGGTAGGTCATAGCAACCAATGCTTTGCTGTGTATTTTTCAAAATCACATACAATTTTTTCTGTCTTTTTATAACTTGTCTTTGCTGTGTATTTTGCAAAATCACATACAATTTTTTCTTTCTTTTTATAACTTGTCTTGACGTTTGATACGCTTTTGAGAATACATTAATCATCTTCATTTACAAATTAAAAGACGTTGCGACTCTTTCAAAATAAAATGAAAAATTGATCAGTTGAACTATGTTTTGATAAAAACTAAAATTCTTTGAGAATATTAAGCAAAGTGAAACATTAAATATAGTTTTTAGTCGTGTGATATTACTCTTTCAACAGTTTTCAAAACAAAACCATGACGTAACGAAATTTATTTTCCACTACTAGGTATAACTTTATTTCCACTTTATAATTCAAGAATTTATAAAACTTCTATATCTTGCGACCTCACTCCATGTGATTGCTTTTTGTGGCTCTATATAGAAAACTTAATTATCCAGCAACGCTTAAATTACCTCGATGAGTTGCGTCAGGTCAGTAACGAAATTGTTCAAAGAGTCCGCAAATGCCTTAAAGTCTATGGACGACATATTGATTATTTGTTATAAATCTTAGTTCTTCTTCAAATTTAAAAAGACACCCATTATGTTTATGATAACAAACATTGTAAATTTGTTCTATACTTATAGTTTTGAAGATACTGGTACAATAGCACTGTCCCTAGCTTGTATACAATTAAGAAGATACTGGTAAAATAATAGTAATTTACGTACTGTATTTTACCAGACACTAGTAGTGTCTAAACTGGTAGCACATAGTGATTTTGTTACAATAAATTAAGAATTGTTAAAATCCCATCTAGTCTCGACTGTGAATTGAAAAGAAATCTTAAAAGCTCGAGCATAGCATGTTTGAGACAGATTCCAGTTTGAGTTTGAAATAAAACTATTAATGAATACCACACTTATTAGCATCATAAACCACGTGAATAAATTGATTTTCTAATCTAAACCTACTGAGTTGTTGATTCTGATGTGTTAATACGTTAAATGCTGCTTTTGTTTTTATTAGTAGCGTCTGTTCAGAAAGCGCTTAGTATTAACTTATTGAAAACACATGTTTTTAATAAGTTTATTTAAAACAAAAATGTGTCCAGCAAATTGCTCTAAGGTCGATAGTGTTCGATTGTGCCCAATGCGTCGAATAACGACTTTCCCGCATCGCAGTGTTGTTTACTTTACTTTACTGCCAAAACTAAGGGAAAATCTTTGAAACAATGTTGTTTTTTTTTTGCGTTAAAACTATAACAACCAAACAATGAGATCATTGTAAATTGAAAAAATCAGATAATTGGCGGGAACAACGCTACCAACCAAAAAATAAGTAAGAAACTAAATGTAATTATCATTAAAAAACTAGAGTTATATATTATTGAAAAATCAGAGTTATTCGTTACAAAAAAAAAATGTACCTAACTTTTTCGAAAAAAATGTTTTTTCATTCGTAGTTTTCGATCGTTTCCGATGGATCGAAAATCGAATTTTTTATACTCCGGTGTTTTTTGCTTAGCAGCCAAAATTAGGGGAAATGGCAGAACAAACTTTTGCAAACACTTTTTTTTTTTTAATAAAACCATAACAACCAAAGAATGAGATCTTTTTAAATTTAAAAAGTCGGGTAATCGGCGAGGGCAACGTCACAAAAAAAAACAAGTGTAAAAAATTTAGCATTAAAAAAAAATGAGAGTTATTTGTTGGAACAAGAATTGTACCTAACTTTTTTGGAAAGAAATTTTCTTATCAATTTTCTCTTCACTCCATGCAGTCGAGTTCAGAAAATTCGTTCGGTAAATAACTATTACAAATGGAATACTAAGACGATTCTTCTAGAACCAGAGTTTTTTAAATTTCTAGTTTATAACATAAACACCTTTAAATTTGAAATGACATATTTTGCTTATAATTTGTAATGACATTTTCTTTCTATTTTGGTAAAATATAGCGATTGAATCTTCTATTTGTTTTAAAGTCTGACATTTACTAAGCTATTGGTCACGTAAATTGTGCTATTATTTGAAGCACTGTATTTGTTTCATCAAGCATTGTTCTCTCCCACTCAATATAATTAAAGCATTTTGAAGCAAAATATTACAAAATGCTTACTGATTTAATTTTTTTGTTTAAGTTGTATTATATAAACATAATATTACAACATAATGTTTTGTAGGTGTGTGCCAAAGTGTTCGGAAACGCATCCGCTTTAGCAAAACACAAATTGACACATAGTGATGAGCGAAAATACGTTTGCACAATGTGCGGAAAAGCCTTCAAGCGACAGGATCATCTGTAAGTATTCTACTATACGAGAACAATAAAGAAGCAATAAAAATAAATCGTATAAGATGTCCCTGCTGTAGGTTTTTTTTAATTTGCTGTTATCACATTAGATTGACAAAAATTTTCAAAATTTTTGTTTTATGATTTAGACATGAAAATTTTAGTATTTTACGTAAAAAACTACAGCAGAGAGGTGGTCGCTGCGACTACGGTGACAGTAAGGTCACTGGATTAACACGCTGCGTGTTGAGGTAGCGCCATTCGATATTGGTAGATCCATGGTGGAATTTGTTGTTAACAAAGGATCAAATATTGAAATGTCGTAAGTGAGACAAAGAGGTTACTAGCTTTAGAAAAATTTCTTGCCAAAATAGCAGCAGTGTTTCAACGTCAAAAACATTAAGATTATGCATACATGTACACTTTGACAGCATTTATGACACTGCGAATTTTCAAACGCCAACTTAGTTTTGTTTATCACTAGATTATTTTCTATGCTGCAAAGATAGATATTAAAAATTTCTAATGGCCCTACCTGAGCATGTAGTGTGTTAATCAAGTGACCTTAGATGACAGTTTATTTTTGCAACAAAATTTTTAAAAATTTTGTTTAAAACATTGTTTTGCTGTGTGGCACCGCCTTAATCTTTCACATTCATACTAACTCAACGCACGAAAATACATGACCACAAAAGATACACGTTCCTAGTTCGTATACTGCTTGATTATTAAAATGGCAACACTTGATACCTGTCAACAATGATACCTGTCAACTCTCAGCGTTGTAGTATGAAAATAACCATAATTCGCGCAAATTCCAAAAACAAACCTTTTGTTGGGACACTCTTTGTATAATGACATTTGTAAAATAAAAAAGCTTATCAAGTATTTTCCGTTTTTAACACAAATGTTGCTTGCAAACAATAATAAAAGTTGATTAAAATAATATGAAACAATTTTTTTTTTCAAAATCTAATTTTTAAACTCATCAAATAATAGGGCTTTTAATCTAATTTGCATCATATTTTTTATGATTACAACAGACAAAATATTTAATTAAAATCCTCAGTAATATTGCCAAATGACACATGTATGGCATAATGTGTAAATTTAAATACATATATGCTTTATGAATGGAACGAAAAATTGACATTTGAATTTCAACAAAATTAATTTCAGTAACGTAGTTTTATTGTTTTTTATAATATACTTGCTGCACAATGTTAACTGTAGTTTTCGTTTTTACGCACGCAATGCTTTTTTCGATATTTTAAATGTTTTTAGATGTAAATTACTTGTTATTTAACCAAATATTCTGAAACATTTTTAACTTGCAGTATTTACATTGTCAATTTAACCAATTTGTACAGATTACTGTAGAAGATTGTACAGGATAAAATAGTTCATAAATGATATTCACTCTCTGTTTTAAAATTATAAAAAAACTGTCTTTTAATTTTATCCTTAAAAAAATTGTGTCTACGACCAATGGAAAAATATAAAAAAGTTATTTTTTAGTAGATTTTCCTAGATATCTTTTAATTTTTATGGGTATTTTTTTCAACATTCCGGCTGTCTGGCTTTTGTTAAACGTTTTGAAACAAATTTTCTACGATCGAATATTTGCTACTGTTGCTGCATAACATCTCTTCAAAAACATATTATTTTACTACGCATAAATGTTATTTTACGGTTTTACTGAGCACAAAAGTTGTTTTTACTACATTGGAATATTTCATTTTGATGAAATTTAGAATTTAAAATCTGTTCATTTAATTCATTTATACGAAAGCAATTTGCAAAATAAATAAATAATTATTTAAAAATAAAGCAAATAGATGAATGCTTGTATTACACAAATCACTACCATAATATTGACAACAACCAAGCAAAAACATAGCCAAAACAACCAGACACAAAATTTTCAAAAATGTATACAAATCTATCTGCAAATTTGAATGAATATTAAATTATTGTTTATTTTGCTGATTGTAGAAATAATTATGACTCATACTGTTGGTTAAAAAATAACTATTAAACTCTCGTCTAATTTGTTTAGAAATATTTTGATATTTATAATTTTTATTTTTATTTTGCCATTCAAAGAGTTTTATGGTTTTGGAACTAGTTTTCAGTCGAATGTCCTGCATATGGTTATGACCTACAGTGAAATCTTTTGTTTGCTGAACCAGATTTGGATAATAAAACATCTGATTTGTTACATATTATTCTTATTTCAAGACTATAAATAAGAAATTATGTTAAGATTTATCATTTTCCCACAATCAAGTAAAGTAAACTTGATAAGCTTTTGAATTAAGCATGATGTCATATATATATTATATTATTATATTTTGATTAGGGACTATTTACTTTTCTGTTTAATGTGAAATGGTTGCTGTTTGAGGTATCAGGAATTTTGATTTCTAGGGCAAATGAGATGATCAATTATTATAATATGATCAAAATTTAATATTTTTAGCTTTAGTAGGTTTGTCAGAACTAGGTATAGCCCATAATAAAAAACACAAAATGGAAATAAACATAATTTTTTAGCATGGATTTTTGCAAGATCCAAGAATGTATATATTCCTTTTTTAAAAACTCTATAAAATAACAAATGTTGGTTCGTTTATCAATTAATTTTAATGCTGTTGAATGTAGTACGGCCCAAAAAACAAATTATTTGAATTATTTCAAACAACAACGATTTAATGTCAATGTTTTTAATAGTATAAACTTTTGAAAAACAAGCTTGCAGTTAAACGTTACATTTTCACTGTTTTGAATTTTATGTATTTTTTTGGAAATTTATTTTAGACTAGAGCTTTATTTAAATAGTTAATTCTGGCAACAGGAATGGTCACATGTTGACACATCGGAATAAAAAGCCTTATGAATGTAAAGCTGAAGGATGTGGAAAAAGTTATTGTGATGCAAGATCATTACGAAGACATACCGAAAACCATCACAGTTCTACAACGGTTAACACGACAACAACAATGTCACCGGCACAAGGAGCGGCTTCTGGAGATGCAGCATCTCCACACGGGTCTAGTTGCATACAATATGCACCACCTCCAACTTCTACCAGCAACGGCAAAAGTCAATTGCAGCAACTTTTGGCTACAGAGCCAGTCAAAGTGAGTTTAATGTTGTAGATTTTTTCTACTAATTTTATTATTTGTGTTCGGTTCACCACTATTAGAAGCTACCTTACATCAACAATTTGAGAGAGACGGTTTCTACACGTTTTAGCATACAAGTCACTTTGAATACCAAAACGATAATTTTGATAGATAAAAATTTGCTGATTAAACAACCAGTTATTACGTTAGCGTTTTTGACATAATGATATGCTATGTAGTTTTTTTTGGTTAGTACAAACAAGTGAACACTACAACACTCGGATAAATATGAGCCCAAATTTGTCACTTTATTCAAGGATGGATCTGTATTACTCGCTAGAGCTTGTACTTTTTTGGAAATTGCCGATAAGCATTATGTTTGTATATGAAACCTACAAACTAAGACATAAAACTAGATGTAAACTTCATCATTTACACAAACAACAGAATACACAACGAAACAAATTAATTCAAGGCGAATTTCATGTTGCATGTGCAAAACCATTTAAAAAAACTTGAAGTAAAAACCATCGTTTATACAACGCGCATCAATTTTTTATATGTTATATCAAATACAGCATGAAATTATTGTTGATTAATTCTTTGAACAACACTTCTGCTAGCCTCTTGCAATTGTTCCAACATAAGAGAGCTCAAAGAAGTATTTTGAGCGCGTCAGAGTAACATATACAAAGGTTTCTTCAAAATATCAAATTTATATATAATGGTATATATAATATATTTTAATTGAATTCATTCAAAATATTATCGACATGAAAAGTCAAATTTGGATGAAAACAAGACTCCCAAATTGTTCATTCTACCATCAATCTCAAGTTCTTGATTATAAATACAATAAAACCGCTTCTGGGTATTCTTTTTTCCGAAAAAATTTATCATTCTACATTTAGATACATTCAGCTCAAAATCGTTTACTTGACACCAATTGACAAAATTATTGAAATCGTTCTGAAAAGCGTTGGTGTCTACAGAATTTCTGATCTTACATCATTAATAAATACAGTGAACGGCACAGGGCCAAAGTGAGATCCTTACGAGACACCAGAAGTGATCTCAATGAGAAGAGATTTGCGACAGATATTCTTACACTTTGCTTTTGAGTTTTTGACCCGTTACATAAGACTCAATCCATGATAGCATTAGATAGAAGTTTGATCAGTATTTTATTACACAATACTGAAATCTGATACATTTTTTGTTTTCGTACGTGCTTTTTAACACACGACAAAATATAAAATTGCATTGTGTATCTCTCTGTTACTTTGAAGCTACCAAACGGTTCTACCAATGTAAATATAGGTTTTTTTTCTTTGCAAGCTGAAATAGCCGAAAGTTTTTATAATTATAATTTCAAATATATATATATATACAAATTAAAAATTTGGAAAAGACCTAATTAAAAAATAAATCATTATTATTTTATCTATTTCATTGATAGGAACTGCTTTCTGTTTAATTTGTTTAGAAATAAACTAATTAAGTATATTGAAATACATTTTTTATTTTTATAATCAATTGTAAATGTCAAAAATATATGTCAAAAAACTCATTAATAATAATAATTTTAAAACTACTATTGAAATATTAGTCAAATTTATATGAGATTACATAAAAGGCATCAGCTTTTTAACAAAAATAGAATTATCAAAATCGGTTCACTCAGCCGAAATTTCTGAGATAACAGACATTAACAAAAAACTAAAAAATATACAGTCGAATTGGGAGCCCCCTTCTTTGAAGTCGGTTAAAAATCAGTTTAGACGTTTAAAAATTTTTTTTTATACTAATCGATAAAGAGGAAACACACAAACATTTGTAACATACAAACTTGAAAACAATTGGACCGATTTTTAAAATTCTTTTGCCGTTACAATGCTACACTATTACTGAGTAACATAGGCTACATTCATTACAAATTTGTAGAAATCTCAACTTAAGCTGTGAAAACATTATCTATAAAATGGATTTCATCGCATGCACTGGGGAAAAAATTGAAGATTGAACAAGAAAATGTTCTACAATATTATAGAAACAAAAAACTTTGTCCAAACTCCAAAGTTAGTACAAGCCGCTAGTTTCTAATAAAATCAATAATTGTATATGGTAAATAGTTGAGAGCATTGTTCACGGGTTTTGATCTAGCGGAAGTTTAATACTACGTTTTAGAAAAACATTGTAACTTCAACGTCGTGCTAAAACATCATTCGAAATTTGCCAATTTAAATAAATTTAACAGTTACTTGGCAATAAACATTAGAATAATAATATTGACTTTATCTTTATTATATTAGTAATACAGTCTGTCAGTACAATAACTCTGGTTGATAAAATTAAATTTAATTATAAATCAAAACAGTATAAAGCTACGTATTTCTAGCATTATTCAAATGTAGTGTTTTCATCTATATAGAGTCTTAAATTGGTTGAAACCAAAGTTTTCTTTAACATTAAGGTAAAACTTTCTATACAGTTCGGTTCATCACAATAACTAACAATGTCACCCTTTTGCGTCGAAGAATATTAGAAAGTTTTTATTTAATCTTCAATGCTGTATTCCAAGCTTATTATATCTAGAAATTTACTGAAAGTCTCTAAAGTAAAAAGTTGTTAAGATAATTTACAATAGCGTACAAAAAATTAAATAAAATCTAGAACTATTCAGAGCAACACAAAGTTGTATCTTGAATTTTAAAAGCTTACAAACTACAAATTTACTGGAGTGTACACCTTAAATCTTTTTATGTCCCATCGCCTGCAAAAATGTCTTTTCGTTAAGCATGAAAAGTTAAATCGTGCTTCCAGGCTTTCTCATTATCCTATGATATTCAAAAAGTTTTTTGTTATCTAATTGTTACAAAACATAACGCAGTCTGTAACTTCACATTCATCACATGTCTTAATATTTAAAACGCGCCCTCGTTCCTAAAGAGATAAAATATATCCTTCAGTAGCTCTGAACATTATTACTAGGATTACAGCTGAATTCCGGCCAACACTGACATTATTTTCTTAAGCATTACAAATTACAAGCTTCAAGTGAGATTTAGAGGCAGGTGTATTTTTCTTCACAGAAAAAGTTGACTTGCATCTACTGGAAACCAAAATGAATTTGCATCATTTGTTATACACTGCTTATTTTTTTCAAAAAAAAATCTTGAAAATTTACATATTTATGAGATTCTGATTAAATATCAGCTTAAGAAAAAACTAAGGATTGTGAGTAGTGGTTAGTTAATCTGAAGTTACCGTGAGACGTTGTTTCCCCAAATGAACAAGTTTGCCTAACGCGCCACTCCACCCATCAAGATCAATGTGCCAAGATTCCCTACGGCGACTGAATGTTGAGATGCAGTAGCTGTCAAAAAAAAACTCAACAATGAAAAAAAAAGACAATTTAATAAGCAATAAATAAAATATATATATCGTTTCACAAAATAAGTCAAATAATGAGCCTAAAATAAAAAAAAATCAATATATATTATGCAGAAAAAAAATTTTTACGAAATTATGGAAATTTAACGTTATAAAAATAAAATCAACAAAATAATTTAACTATAAGAAGAAAACAGTATTACTATGATGTCATTACAGCGTAAACGATCAAATCATTATTTCAAAAAATAGTATATAAAGAATAAAAACCCACAAATGAAACACGATAAGTGAATAAATTATGGTGTAATGTATAATTATAGAAACAATTTATTTGCACATCGAAAATAAATCGTTTTAACAATTTTTATTCAACCAATTGAACAGCCGCTTCTGGTCTGTTTTCGAGTGTCTTCACGTGCTAGTCAAGATTTTTTTTGAGTTAGAGTTCTGAATTCAGACTCTTGATTTACAGCTTATTATTAACATTAGATGCACAGTGGTCTCGTTGCTTAGCAACGACACAAATGGGCTTCACCCTTTGGCGGAAGATTATCGTTATCTATCACGAGTTAGCGCATGCAAGCATAACTCAGGTGTACTTTCCTAAGAGTATTTGAGCTCTAGCTTAATGATGTTTGTTATGTGAATTAGCACTTTTTAGTGATTTTCAGTCAAGTTGTGACTGAAAACGTAACTAGGAAAACACACTTAACTGTTTTTAAATAAAGAAACTCTCAATGTACAATGACCTTAACGGCGTGGAAAAAACCGTAGAGCAAAAAATAAACAATTGATGAGAAAACTATAGTGTACGTGTATTTTTCATCTTTGCCAACCGTTTTTGAGGTCATTGGCTTTTATAGTTTTCTTTTACCTTAGTACAAATTATCTGCGTTTCACTTGTTTTATCAGTTTGTTTTTTTATTATTGGGTGTGTCAAAAAGGACGGACGGTCAAGAAGGTGTAAAATTTAGAGCATTCATAGAATATAGTACAAACAAAAAAAATTATTTTTAACCATTCGAAGCTTCTGGAAGTCAGATAAAAGTAGTACCTTTAAAACTAAATATCCTGAAAACCGGTCTGGGAAACAATTATTAGGCCAGCTCTTAAAAAGGTTGTCTGCACATACCTATTTACAATTTTTTTCCATAAATAGATTCGAATATCTTTTCTTCGTAAGTGTTAAATTTGATGAACGGGAGGAATTTTCAAACACGGCAACATATGGCAACATGCGAATTATAGAAAATATTATCATAACAAATATTATGTTGAATTTAATAAATGTCAAAAAACGTTGTGTCACTTTTGAACAACTTTTTCAAAATTGTTTTTCTAAAAGAGTTTTACGTCAAATGAATATTGTGACATGTATTTAACTTTTAGAGAAGTATAAAATAATGCGACATTAGCTGCACAAAAATATGCTGTAAAATACCCTAATACAAGACATCCCAGTGTTAACGTTATTAGACATCTTAATCAAAGGCTAAGGAAAAATCATGCCCTACTTTCTAATCAAAAATTTTTGATTAAAAGATTTTGTCAGGAAAACCACGTACAAGACGCACCATGGACCCTGAAGAAACAATCATCGACGCGGTAGTCGATAATCCTACAGAGAGTCCTGGACTGCGTCAAGTAAGGAGGCTTCTTGGATTCCTTTCAAATCCGTCAACAAAATCATTCGTGACGATTAGCTACGTCCGTATCATTACACAAAAGTCCAGGTTCTTTTACGAACCGAGGATAACATTTTTGCGGTGGGTCCTGCAACAACTCTTTTTAAAAAAACAGGGCGATCAAGCTGCCAAGAGATTTTACTAAAATACTAATCTACGACTAATTAAAATAATTAATTAATAAACTAAGACCTAGCTGTTAGTAGTCTATTATTAGTTGGATTTCCTGAAATTCTCGTAAGTTGCTCGCACTCTGGTATATTGAAAAGTTTACCAATAGGCTAGGCTGTTGGAGGGCACTTCACTTGCTTTCAGAAGATTCAAATTAAGACCAATTTGAAGCCTTGGTAAATTTGATTCAGTTACTAATAGTCTTCTAGAGACTAAACCTCTTCAAAAAGAGAGGAACCCTGATAGTTTGTATTAATCACTCTTCCAAGAGTAAACTTCTAGAAACCCCATTTTAGGAACCACTTTCAAAGTTGGGACCGAATCAATATTTTCACACTTGGCTCTAAACTTGGTACATCCAATAAATCTAGAACATTCTGAACCTTCTAGCATTTTCTGGTATCTCTTATCTCTCTCCTACCTCTGCGAGGCTCGCTGTTGCCTCTCAGAATCGTAACAATTTCCAAAAAAACCAAATATACATCAAGATATTCCAGCGCTTCTAGAACTTTCTAGATTAATAGATGGAATATTCTAGATCCATTATTTATTTGGTAGTTTAAAAATCAGACAGTTTATGATATTTTAAAATCAATTTATGTTACAAAGCGTACGGGCCAGCAT
This sequence comes from Lagria hirta, assembly GCA_947359425.1. Lineage (NCBI taxonomy): Eukaryota > Metazoa > Arthropoda > Insecta > Coleoptera > Tenebrionidae > Lagria > Lagria hirta. The sequence continues at coordinate 29,671,705 of OX375795.1, read as the reverse complement.
GCGAAAACGTTCTGATGCCTGTTTATTAGCCAACGGCAGAATTTTTGCTTATTTACTATTATAATTTTTTTAACAATAAATAAGAATTAATAACTTGCTATTAAAGCAACGGTTTATTTATGTTTTTCTGTTCTTATATTTTTAAAAGATGTTTATGGTGTAACTATAACAACCACAAAAAAGTAATTGTCAAATCTAAAGTTTGGTGTTGTCATATTTACTTTATCGTTCAAGAGTGTCGATTCTTTAATTAGGTTTTTGAACTGTGAAAGGTTCAAAAGCCAAGCTACCAAATAATGTTATGCTTGAACCAAAATAATTATATAATTTTTGTTACATGGAGTCCTTACAGCATGATCATTAAAAACTCCATTAGCATTTTTGATCGGAATATGGTAGAAGTTTTGTACTTATGGCAGAGAAGACTAAATTGACTCCCACAAAAGCAAGGCATAATGTTTAATTACTTATTTTAATTACATTTATGTATAATAAAAGTTTTAAGACGTAATGATCTTGAATAACCTCTACTGAACAAATTTTTAATATTTCCTTTGCTATTAATTATTTCCTTTGCTATTGATTTAATGTATTTCTAGAATATTTACCCGATATATGAACATATTAACAAAACCTTAGCTCCACAGATACAGTTTGCATCATAGCAAAGATATTTTTTTAGATCATTCAGCTAATTGACATTTTTACCATAAAAAAAAGCGTTTGTGATCTAAACAAGTGATGTATTTCTGTAATTTCGTTCAATAAACTAAAGCCGGAAAAAAAATCCAAAAGTATTTTTTGAACTGTGACTATTTTTATTTTATCTAAAAATAATTAACTCATAGACTCGCATAATTTAAAAAAAAATAGTTTATTAGAAAATTATATAGAATCAATTTTCTTTAGTACAATTATTTTGCAAACAACATTAAGTCTGCTACATAAATATTGTTTACTGAATGTTTAATAAATGAGTTTAATATCTCGTAATTCTTTGTTTTTTTTTATATAAATTTTCTACACTACACACATAATAGCTCTATACCCACCCTCAAATGTAAATGATCGCATCAAACACCCTTGTGGCTTAATGTATTTCAAACGCTTTATGTACGTTTCCATCTCGAATATATTTATCCATTAATGTACGTATCATATTTGCTAAGATTATCATGTATGATATTTAGATAACACGTAAGAGTTATCTAAAATACTAGGTAAGAAGCATTAAATGAAATCTAGACTAATGAGGTTCTATGATGTGTTTTTTTCGTTTGTAACAAAAATATTTAGTTTTTTAGTTAATGTAGGTATATAAAAAAGCTTCTAAGATCTATTTTCGTCCAAAAAGAAAGCATTCGTAAAAGAAAAACATGAGATTAACCTTAATTGCCCTTGTTCCAGAGTGGCAGCGGTGGTAACAATGACGGTCTGACCAAACAACAATTGGACTTGATACATCAAATAATGGAACAAACCCAGAGACAATCCCAATCAGCCACTAAAACCACAGTAAAAGCAACCACCAAACCTATCAACAAAACACCAGTAAAACTGCAAAGGGTGTGGACATCAACGGTAAGTTCTATCAATATTTGTTTAGAAAAACAATTAGGTATGAATAAAAATTATATTATATTGTGTTACTTTGTAGAAAAATTTTAAAAGTTTACTAAAATTATGTTTAATATTAATGTTATTCAAGAAACAACGGAACCTCAATTGGCAACGTTATTCACGAATTTGCGTTATTTCTCTGCTCTACAAATTTCAATACTAATAAAAGAGCCGTGCTTTTGTAGTTTTGCAGTCGAACGTTCCACAAGCCAATTCAATATAATTTCTCTTTACATGAAGCAAATTGTACTGCCAATTAGTTCCAACAGTGGTTTGCTTTATGAGTATAAATGAAATAAAGCGGGCTTTATGCTGAAACCTTATCGATCTTGACAATTGTTGAAATCATTGCATTGTTCAATAGTCATGTCGTTATTAAAGTTACTAACTAATAGGATTGTGTACGTCCTTAATTACTAATTTGTTCCAATTAGGCGAATTAGCGTTCTCGCAAGTTTTAAGTACACATTTTATTTGAAATGTTTACACCAGGAAGGTAAAACTGTTGTCTGCAATGGCTTTTAAGTATTTTCGGAATTGCCTTCAATGAATCAAGCAGCTTTCAATCCTTAGCATTTATTGTTTAATGTTAGATCTAGCTGAAATTTAACAGGCACGTTGGTTGTGTCAATACTCAATAATTTAAATGCCGTCATTGTTAATCTACTAAACTAAAATGTTTGTAGCAATAGACTGAACTGATGAGTTCAGGAAAAAACTGGACCGCGTTTTCTTTAACAAGAATTAGCAGTCTCAAAAACTTATTTGAAATACTAATTTATAACTTTAAATATAAATTCCAAAGATAACAAAAAACAAACCAAAAAAAATATGAATAAAAGAAATTATCAAAAACTTAGATTTTTAGTGAATTTTGTTAAGTTTCACTTGTCTCAGTATCAAAACTTGCAAACTTGAATTATATCTACTTTTTAGTGTTTGATTTAGCTGAAATTTTACACACATGGTAGCTTTTTATAATAATAAACAATTTTTTGAATGCAAAACTCAGTGGGGCGATTTATTATTTCTATAGTAACCGCTCTGATATGACAAAATAGCAAACGAAAGAACTTGCTGAGAGAAAGCAAATAGTAAATTACATACCTAGGCCAGTAAAATAAGAAAAGTCTCAGAGCACATGTAATTGTTGGCCGAGGCGAAGCCGAGGATGACAAACATGTGGTCTGAGGCTTTCTTTTTTACTGGGCAAGGTGCGTATACTATTTTTCTGCTCGACGAAGCCGGAAAGTTGCAAGTTTCGGGCCGCGCAGCGGCCCGAAAGTTGCCACTTTTCGGCCGGAGGGCATAAAAGTCCATTTGTTGCTTCTATAAGAGCCCCCATATGCTAAGCGTGTCAAATAAAGAGTTTAATGACGGATTGCGATAAATAAAATGACGTAATTCTAAATCAATTTATTTTATAACAGATGTTAAATTCAAAATGTTTGAACAAACTGCTTCATGCTATTAACTCTTAAAAACAAATATTTTTTTAATAATGACTAATTAGTTATTTTTCGTTCATATAACTAAAAATTAAAAATAAGTAAATACAATAAAATGTTTTCTAAAACAATCTTTTATTTGAACAATGTGCTAAAAGAAAGAAATCATGTTTAAGTAAATCAAACCTATAAGCTTTTTATCACACAAGTTTTTATCACACAATCGATTTATTTGTCACCACTTAAAAGATCCACTATGCAGCTGCTGGTTTTAAGACCATACACCATCTGCAATATATTCAACACAATAAAAAAAATTATAAGTATAAGGTCGTTTGTAAAGACTTGTGTACGTACCTTAACATGTTTACTAGTAGCTCAAAAGAGTTTTATTTCATTATTAGATAAGCTCTAAGTTGCCAAATTTTAGTATTGTCAGCCGAAACTACAAATGAGTTTTGACATGTTATACAGTAACTTCACCTAAGTTACTTTAAAAACATTAATAACATTTAATGACAAAGAAAAAAACTTTTTATTTTACTTTTAACAAATTTTTTACTTCGTGGCTCTATTTTCAGATCAGTTTCAATATTATCATATTGCCATGAAAGTTACAATATTACTGCACTCAGTAATATTGATCAACGTACTTATTATTCAATATTAACAAAAGGCAATAAAAATTACATATTACTTTAGCAAAGTTCGTACGTAAATTAAGTCTTTAGGCTTTGTAAAAAATATATTTAATCAATTTTTATCACCGTTAGGTCATAAATGAAAATTAGAGCCGATCTGTAAACTTTCATATTTGAAATTGTTGGAAAACCGAAGCTGGAATTTAATGTAATTTTATGACAAGGTTATAAACAATACTGGACAGAATCAAAAAGTAAAAAAAAAATTTTTAAATGAAAAAATGCAAATTTGTAACGCTTTTTTGTGATTTATCAAATTCTTATTTAATCTGAATAAGCTATATTAATAAATAAATGCTAGAAATTTCAAAGTTTGACATAATGTATTTTCAAAAATACATTAATTTAAATTTAGTTTACTGTATTCTTTAAAAATGTATTAAACTATACAATTTTTCTTCGATTTTTTTTTTAAAGTAATAAGTGTTGCTCTTGAATAGAGCGTTTCCAAAGAATAACTTGGTACATACATAATTGAGCAAATTAAAAATTTCGAAAAAAACCGATTTTATTATGATTACTTAATTATTATTTTATTCATTTAATTGACTCAAACTGTTTATAAACTAATATTTAATTATATTGAAAGCATTTTTTTAAACATTTAATTTCTCATTTGTATTTTATAATCAATTAATTAAGTGTCAAAAATATATGTTTGAAAAAGCATTAGTATAAATAACTTTAAAACTACTGGACTAAAAATTAACTTAAAGATTGTATTATTGTAGAAGTTTTGATTTAGTTAAAAAACTAAATCGTGACTTCGGTGGAATCGGTACTAATAGGTGACAGTAAGTACAACTTAACTAATATACAGAAATGTTTCTTAATAAAAATCATTTGCTTATAGAGATGAAAATACTGGTCAAAATTTGGTCAGAGTTGGTTGAGATAATTAGGATTAGAAAGGTAATTCTAGTTGGTTCACAATTTCTTCTTCTGTAGCGGTTACTGCAACACAACAACTGTGATACTTTTGATATTACGTTTCATCATAATCATCAAACAACAGCTTGTCTCGTCTACTGCTGGACATTAACCTCTCTTAGCCTAATCCATTTTGCTCGGTCTTGGGCACCTGAGATCCAGTTTGAAGATATCCTCTTTAAATCGTCCGTCCATAGAGTCGGCGGTCGTCTCCTGTTTCTGTATGCTTCGTCTCTGAGACGTCATTTTATAATTAGTTTGTTTATCTATTATCTAAGATTTTTGCGACGTGGCCAGCTTAATTCCATTTTAAGTGTGTGACTCTTTCAATTGCATCCGTGACTTTGGTTTTTCTACGTAGTTTTTCATTCCGGATATATCTCGCAAAGTCACTGCTAACATAGATCTCTCCATCGCATGTTGAGTTGTTTTTTTTTATTGATATGTTTTTGTGTTAATGTAAGTGTTTCCGAGTCATAATGTCATTACTGAGACGAGGCATTGATCGTTTAAGACAAATCGCTATATCTGATTCAAATACATGTCTCAGCCAGCCAAAGGCAGCTCAAGTCAGTCATGGTTTTCTGTTTCTTTTGCAGGTCTGGTTGTCTTTTCCCATTTAGATCTCATGTCTCAGATATTTGTGAGATGTTACGTATTGAATTTCTTCTTTTTCTAGCATTAGGTTACATTTGGAGACTAATAGTGTATCATAAATTGGGTGTTGGCAATGTTGATTGTTAAGCCTATTTTTTGGGAAGCGGCGGATAGCTTTGGGACCATTTTGTTTGCTTTGTCAAGTCGGTCTGAGATCAGCACGATATCGTCGGCAAAACGTAGGTGGTCCAGCTTTTCTCTATTTTTCACAATAGATTAAAAGGTCACAGTAGAATATCTTTTGTTAATCTCAAATTTTGAAGGTTTGATCTAAATAATTCATGAACGCACTTGTTATATATGTTTTGTTTGCAGGGAGTGAGGTCGCTCGGTAGCCAGGTGGATGGAGACCGTGCTTTCAAAGCTTATCTGAATACTACTCAAGTAGAAGTCTTTACCTAAAATGAAAGTGGGTTTTGTCTGTTTATGGGTGCTTGCACAATAGATCAAAAAAGTTGCAGTGTATTTTTTTTTTATTTTTTTGTTAATCATAACCTAACCTTAACCCTGCGTAGACTATCTATTACTACAAATTTTACTTAGGGATTTAAATAAAAAAAACTTTGCTATACAAAACATATATCTCAAAACTTTTTGCGCATTAGCTATTAGAGACAGTTGCTGACGGTTTTGAAAACAAAGGAAACTTATTCTGAACACATTATTTTGCGAGATCTAAAAAACTCTTAAATTTTAAATTAAAGGGAGCTCAAGTCAGTTCTGTTCTTCTGTTTAGTTTGCAGGTCTGCTTGTCTCTTCCCATTTGGATCTCATGTCCCAGATATTTGCAAGATGTTACGTATTGAATTTCTTCTACCATTAGTTTACAGCTGAGGACTTAGTTTATCATAAATTGGGTTTTGGCAATGTTGACTGTTGAGTCTATTTTTGGGGAGCGGCGGATAGCTCTGCGACCATTTCGTTTGCCTCGTCAAGTCGGTCTGAGATCAGCACTATATCGTCGGCAAAACGTAGGTGGTTCAGCTTTTCTCTATTTACATTTATGCCCTTATTGTCTAATGATCTTTTTGAACATATATTCTATTAGAATTGTCAAACGTTTGAAAGAAATTGTGTCGCTATGTAGGACGCCCGTTTTGAGTCTGAACCGATCTGTTTCCGAATGTATTTTTACTTTTGCTGTTGACTGCTTATACATGTGTCGATATATACAAATGTAGCAATGGTCTATACGACAGTTTGCGAAAGCTTCAAACAGTTCATGGTGCTTTATACAGTCAAATGTCTTTTCATAGTCAACGAATATTCGTACTAAGGGCTTGTTGTATTCTATGCTTTTTACTACTAGTGATTTTATCACCTGGAGGTGGTCATTTGTTGGAAACCAGCTTGTTCTTTTGATTGGTACAAATCAAGTTCATTACTAAGCCGTGCGGTACTGATTTTGGTGAACAATTTATATAGGTGTGTCATAAGGCTTACGAGTCTATAGTTCTGTAGGTATGCGACACTTTCTGCATAAAAACAATAGTGGCTTTATTCCATATTTGTAGGGTTGATCCTTCATCTAGGCATTTATTGAAAAGTTTTGTTAATGCTTTGAGTAGCTCACATTCTAAGAGTTTGATGAATTCTATAACAACACCATTTTCGCCCGGTGCTTTGTTGATCTTCATTTCTGACAACGAAATTAAGACTTTTTTTTCAGATTTAGTTGGCATTTATTTCTATCCTTGGTAAAGTATATGTGGTATATTTTCTGATGCTTTTGCTTGACTCTGGATTCTATATAGTTAGATGTAAAAATTTTTGACAATCTTTAATATTTTTCCTGTGTTGCTTTTTATTTGTTCTCTCTCATTTTCTACTTAGTTATTTTGGCTTTTTTCTCACTTAATTTGTTGTGTAGTACCCTCATGTTTTTTTTTCTATAGCTCTAGTCACTCATTTATGGTTGTAGTTTATAATGTCAGTCCTTACGGTTTTTGTTATATTTTTATTCAATTGTCGTAGCTTATCTTTATTTTTTGAGTTTTTTTTGTGTAGATTTTTATTTTGTTTAGCAATGCTATGGTGTCTATAGAAAATTCATGTTCATTTTCTGTTTGTTTTAAGCAGTGTCACTTTTGAGCGACGTTGATTGACTCTACAATGTTTTTATTTAAATCTTTAAGACTTTGTGTTTAGTGTCTTTCAGGTTTTTGTTTATCGTTTTTTGGTACTTTTTAACATTGTCTACATTTGTATATTTCTCACTGTTGTTCCTATTCACAAGTTTTTAACGATCCGTCTTCAGATTTAGTAATACTTTCGCTCTCACCATTCTGTGGTCACTCCACTCTGATTGTTTATTTAGTACGATATCATCCGTAACTATTTGCTTTTTGTCTGTGATAATAAAATCTATTTAATTTTTTGTTTTGCTATCCGGACTAATCCATGTTCCCTTTCGATGTTCTGTCTTTTTGAAAAAAGTATTGATAGCCGCTAATTGGTAGTGGAGAAGAACTTGAAGCAGCAGGTTTTCTCGTTAATATTTTTCTCCTATTCCGTGACATCAAGCGACGTTTCTTCTTTATTTTGTTTCTTGCCTAGTTTGGCGTTAGAGTCACCTACCAGCACCGTGAAATAGGTTGGAAAAGTAGTTGACATTGTTAGAGCTATATCATCATAAAAGTTTTTGATATCTTTGTCTGAGTGTTGGGATGTGGGTGCATATAATTGGATAATTTTAATTGGACATCCCAGTGTATATTTTTGAATTCTTTTTTCAATTCTAAGTTTTAGAAGTATTAGAAGACATATATTGTTTCCGTTTGCCTTGGCAGCCTGGTCCAACCCGGTGATTCTTAGCACCCTCCAAACTTTATCTTATCCGACCGCCGTCTTGCCTGAGGACAGACGATTTGCCGGGGACTCAGGCCCATCTAAGATCTTGTATGTTCATTCTGGTTAGAGGTTTTAAGCCGCTTTTTAACACTGACTTGACTACCTAACGCTTGATTGTTAGGTAGTCAAAATTAGAACGATATTTTCTTCAGTTCTAGGTTTAACGGTTATACGTCTTTAGTTGTCCAACAGACTGTACCGTATGACAGAGTCACCACTCGGACAGGCAAAGTTAACGTTTTGGTTGGCTATCTTGACTCTGTATATGCCATCACTCCTTACACTCCTCTTACTATATTGTATAGTACGTTTTTTTTTTATTTGAAATTTGTCACAATTGGTTTGTTTTCTAGAAAATTATGTTTTTTAAAAAAGAATATTATAGTAAGATGCATTTTGTTTACAGTAAAGCCGAAAATAATTCAAGGGCTGCAGGGAAATAGGACTGCTCTACAGATTTTTTCAACGCTGGGCCTGGCGTAGCTCACCAGCATACAGCAAATTTTGACAAAATTTTCACTCACTTTTATCCCACCAACGGAATGGTTTTGAAAAAAAAGTTTTTTGTATATGAATTCTTTTTGTCATCTATTACTGAATTTGTTTGCATAATTATATTGCAAAGCCATATTTATATTATTTAATATTGTTTATTATAATAAAATGATGAAGTCTATCTCTTTCCTGAAATTTCTTTAAATGCACGAATTTTTTTAAAAACACAGAAAATACATTCCCTTTAGATGTTTCAAAACCTAATTTATTCTATAATTATTATAGAATTACTTCAAATATGCCTAAAATAAATATGTTTTATAGAAGGTGTATTCTAAAATGTATTGCTTTCCATCACAATACATTTTTGCAATGTTAAATTCAAAATAAAAAATATCATTTCTAAGAATCTTGTGCGCATTTGGTCGAACAATGCGCTTTTTTTTCTTTAAATTCGTTCATATAATGTATGAAGATAATATAGCTCTGGCGGTTTTCTGCTTTTCTATTACCAATTCTGTTGCCTATTAGTAACAACATAGTTTTGCAAAAATTTTGTGTGGAATCGTAGTTTTTATTACCCCACAAAAACTTTGAAAAGACAATAATTTTTTTGACATTTTACGGACAAGTGATAGGAAACATTTTTTATTATAAATATCAACTTTTAAAGCAATTGCAAAGGTGGCGTAAAACCAAAAACCCTCTCCCACTGTTTGAATCTTTAAACAGTTTTCCAATAAAATTGCAAACCACGAGAGCCGTGAAACTATAAAACATCAAAAATTGTAAATAACTTTAAAGTCCGTATTATTACCACCTACCTTAAACAATAAACTAGATAGTTTTTGAGAGAACTTTTTATTGATTAGCAAATAATACAAGGAAAAACACATGAAACAGATGGATAGCGATAAAGGTTTTGTCATAACATGGCCGCTGCGCGTTACGGCAACAATAAAATTACAGACGAGAAAAGGTAATAACTTTTTCATTTATACTGCAGCAAACGTGCATTTAAATTATCATAATTGACTTTGATGCAAATTAATATAATTATATGTTTATACAAGATGACTTGCGTTCATAAATTATATAGATTTACCAGTCTTGCTGTGTAATTTAGCTTGACAGATTTTTATTTTTTCTTTGATGGTATAAAAATTGTCGAAAAATGTCCAACAAATGTCCAAGCTCGTCAAAATTGAACATACGTTAAATATTCCATCTCATGGCTTCATGATCTAGTGCGTTTGGTATATGGTCTAACGAGGCATGTGAGTTCGATTGTCACCCAGGCGGGAGTCTTTTTGTACGAAGAAGATGGCTGCTGTCCGGTTATGAGAGTAATAAATATATGTTTTGTTTGCGGGGAGAGGTCGTTTGGTGGCCAGGTGGACGGAGAAAGTGCTTTCAAAGCCTAGCCAAATGAGTCGTGTGGGTTTCAATCCCACCCAAGTAGAAGTCTTTATCTAAAATGAATGTGGTTTTTGTTTGTTTATGGGTGCTTGCAAATGTTGGAAGCACAATAGATCAAAAAGGTTGCAGTGTAATTGTCTTTGATTTTCTTGTTAATCTTAACCTTGCGGAGACGCTCTATTACTATAAATTTTACTTTGCAGTTTGTACAAACAAAAATGTAGCTATACAAAACATATAACTCAAAGCTGTCTGCGCATTAGCAATTAGAAGCAGTTGCTGACGGCTTTGAGAACAAAGAAAGCTTATTCTGGACACATTAACTATGCGAGGTCTAAAAGATTCTTCAATTTTAAATAATTTATATTATTGTATTTTTTAAAATTTTGAAAAACTAACTTTTTTTTTAACTGACGTGATACAAAGAAAGTAGTTTTTAGTCCAATAGTATTTTTATTATGTGTGTGACTTAAAAAAAAATATCTAAATTTTGATTTTCAAAAAATACAGTTTACATGTAATAGATAGATGGTGTACAGGAACCGTCACCCCATTGAAATAATACTCGTAATAATCTAACGTGTTGAAATTTGACTAACTAGATTTTTTTTTGTTGAATTTGTTAGAATTAATTAAATAAATGGAGTAATAGTTAGTTTAATTATTATTTTAAATTTATTTTAAAGTTAGTTTAATTTGCTATTTGTTAGATCACTGCATCAGATTACTCACATCTAATAATAAATCAGCAATTAAAAGTTTAGACATATACTTAATTAAAATAATTAATAAATAACTAAATTATAAAATTCATGTAAATGCTTTGTCTTCACAGCGCCAAGTCAAGCAATGGGGTGTTAGCTCAAGTCAGCGAATCGTTTTGACATCAAAACAAGTGTTTTCTGCTAACAGCGCATGTCTTGACAAGCTGTATAAGCTTGTGTTAGCAGATCAATTTGACAACTTCAAAACTGGTTAAGGATTTGAACGTTGGACTTGTTGTGAGCTTGGGACTTTTTGCACCGCAACCACTGAATTTTTTCAACGCGGATGTGCGTTTGTCTAGAACCTGTGAGAATAATTTTAAACACCTATATTGACCATATTGAGTTGTTGCGTGTTTATCTAAGTCAGCAGCTCTTCAGTTTTAGTTTTCTTAATATTTTTTTGATCTACCCCAAATACTATGTAGAATTATGAGTTTCTTCCAAGAATAACCAATAAAATTCTTTGTCAAAAAAATTGATTGGCTTGCATATTGCCTATTTCGAGCCAACAAATTAAAAAAATAAATAGCTTCTACGCACTAAGAGCCCATTGTTACAAAAGCAGAAGCTTTGAAAAAAAATGTTGCTGTTTTTATACCGTTATATTTTCGCTGCTTTTTCTAACAAGCAATTTCAGCAGCTGCAACAGCTTTAACTGTAATATGTCATAAGTATGAATTTGCCAATGTGTCAATACATGTAGCATCCCAAATGAGACATTAAATTTTAGACTTATGAGTTAATACATTATTATTGTCACGTGAAAAATGTTTAGCTCAAGTGCTCAAGTACGGAAGGACGACAATGCACTAATGTCTTGAAAATCTTCCTTTGCTTTAAGAACAACTTACACTATAAATTTTATTTTTATTTATATACATGATTTTTGAAGAGGTTGCAGCCAAGACGAAGACCAACGCAAGTTTGAAAATCTTACACATTCAAAAAGCAGTCAATATATAAAGAAATGGCGTCTAACCAAACACCTGATTTTTGCTCTAAAAATGCTATATGAAACGGCCTATATGAATATTTGTATTGAAATGGATTTTGTTATCGATAATTTGTGTTATATTAATGTCACCGCCATTTATTTAGAGATGTCAGTTTGAAAGTAGATCAGAATTATTGGAAGATCAGGATTTGATGGCTTTGTCAAAAAGGCGAATTGAAATCTGAGTGTCTTTCGTATGGAGTAATGAGAACATCAGATTCTGAGCACTGGAAGCTGAACTAAGAAAAGCCTCTACACAAATGTCGGAAATTCATCGGTTAGTTAAACCTCTTTTAGAAATGGGTAGGATTGCTTGAAGCCATTGAGTATTATTAAACCTAATGTTTAAGACGCGTTTGAAGTTGTTGCGGAGGCAAATGTATATTTGAGAGAAAAGTGAAAAAAATTTCTAAAGAGCGCACGCTTGTCATTTTAGGAATGAAAAGACAAGTTTTTGATAAAAAGTATGTCACATGAGGATTGATTTCATCTAGACCAAAGCTGAGGAAAATTTGCTCTTGTTGTTTATTATCAAACTTTTGCGGATAAGTCTCCTCACAAATTGATGCACCAAGTAGAGCAAAACTATCTGAGGTAGTTATTTTAATACCTGAACAATTTTTTTTAATTTTTTCAACAGTCTGAATTAAGTTTTAGAAGCTTATTTTGGTTTCTAAGTGGATGAATTTGCAAAGCTTCTTCATACAGTTTCTGGAACATCTTTAAGAGTCGTATTATTTAAATACGAAATGTTGAATTCTAATTACAATTCTTTAACTAAAGTATGAATATGACACTTAAAAAACATAGGATCACAAGGATCTTCTTGTTGAACTCTAATTTGTAATAAAATAATTGTTTTACAAAAATAAAGAGGTGTAGGAGCTTTGGTACAAAAATGAGTTAAGTAAAAAAAGTGTTTCTTAAAAAGTAATGTATCTTTTTCTATTGAATTGAAAACGTTTTAAACTGCAATTTTGATTACAATTTTGTTATCGGGCAGTTCACATATGTGCGAACAATGGGAATTTTGCTTTCCGAACTTTTTTTTGTGGGACATTCCAAGTTGATGCGGCACTAAATACAAAACACGAACCGCTAATCGTTTTTTGAAAGTGCAGCCAATTGCTATTGGTTTCAAAACAACATCTTTTTTTGACAGTGCACAATCATATAAACGCGTTCCATAAGAAATTGGAAAAACGTTTTCGTTGATTTTATCAGCAATGATAAAATTGCAAATATTGACAAAAGCAGTGAAGACACGTTTACCTGCCTCTCCAGCAGAAACAGAAGCCAGATCTGTTAAGAATTGATATGACAAGCCATCAATTCGAGAGGTGCTGATTCACAAGCGAAGGAGTTGATGCCATTTAACACTTCTATTTCGTTGACAGATAAAACAAGCTGGAATTATGAGATATTTATTAATTTGTTTTAATATTATTGTATGTCGAGCAACTTCGCAGAACGAGGCTGGAGATTGCTGCAACAGGCGAGCGCAGCAAAGTTGTATTTTGGCCCAGGCGTACACAACAATTTTTCGTCGACCAAAATTTTCAAGTTATGTCATAGACTACTAATTTGCGTAGAATAACTTTTTTATATAATATACAATATTACATAAAAATTATAGTACTTTTTATTTAACTCAACTCAACCTAGGTAAGACACAACACAGCTTTTGTTTCATAATTTATAGTTTTTTACTGAATTATTATTAGTTACACCTGACATGGATGAAACACTCCAAGCAACATTTTTTAGTAATATTTATGACAGAGCTGTTTCCTTGGACGTTAGGACTTATTTTTTCATCTCAATTTTTCCATTCTATTCTATGGAGATCTTTTCTATATTTTAGACATTTCGGCAAAAATTTGGCTTTCTCTTATTTTTTCTTAACCCTTTCAGTCACGGTGTCGTTAATTGACGACCAGATTTTTTAAATTTTTCTGAAAACCAGACAGCATCTAATACCCTTTAATAACGCTGTATTTAGTTGAATACACTATTTATTAAACTTAAAGAGACTTCTGCTGCTACACAGTGTTTAGAAGCTGAAATAAAAAAAAACAAACTTGAAGGTTTCTACTTCTATTCTATACAGAGGCATGCAGTACTTTGCGGTACTTGAAACTAATTTCAAATTTAAGTAGTTTCCAGAATAAGTGTCGCTGAATTTTGTAGATAAAAGTGGGTAGTCTTAGCTGTGAATGTTTAATTTGTGATTAAATCTTGTACAATAATTTTTCAAATTTGGATGTCGTCAAATAAATACAGTGTGACTCAAAGGATAGTATCTGACAGCGTCACGTATTCTGAGACCATAGGCAATTGTGGAAAAAAATTTTTATTTATTCATTCAAAACTTTCAAAAATGAGCTCAAAAAGTACAAAAATGATGATGGGTTGATAACATCGTAGATTCTGACAACGAGCATTTTTAAAAGCCACAATTTCAAGAAGTCGGCTTTGCTGAGCCTCAGTCTAGACCGAGTACTTCACGTTCAATTTTGAAAGACAGAAAAGATGAAACCGGAAAGTTTATCAGAAAAAATTCAACTTACACCAAAAAAAAAATTAAGCGGAGAAAAAATATCACATACTTGAACTGAATTTTAAGTCAATTCATATCCACTGAGCCACGATGTCGTCAATTGACTACATGCTGCCACCCCCAAGAGAGAACAGATAAGTTTCTACAAATTAAATCAAAAAATTGCAAAAAAGTATAACTCAACACGGCTGACACCATTTTAGTATAAGGCAGGTTTAAGAAATAAGGCATAATGGTGTTTATATTTTTGCTTTGATTTCTCAGATAGGTTTAATGTGAAGGTTGCGTTACATAAATACAAAAATAAGGAAAAATCAAGAACAGATTTAATAACTAACCAATTAAAAATATATAAAAAATTACCATCGAGCTTTAAATTTTTTAAAATAATTTTACGTTTATTGCTTGATGGAAGATATTTTCATATTTTTCATATTTTTAAATGCCAAAACAATATAAATTTAAATATGAATTTAAACTTAGCAGGTAATATGTTTCAAATAATTAAATTCTAATGGCTTTTATTTGAATTACACACTTTTATCAGATTCTAATGTGTAAAAAAAGCGATTTCGAAACAAAACAAGTAAGAAAACATTTTAGCTTTAAATTAATACTTTTAAAATATAAGTTACACAGTTTTTCTTTTACTTTGGAGCTCAGTAAAGCCTGTTCAATATCATAATTAAGATTTTATATATTTATTAAATTCTTTGCATTAAAATTCCAGAGAAGTCTACAATGTAAAACAAGCATAAAGTTTTATCAATTCTCTGTAAAACAAGTTAAACAAGCTATTAATTATAAAAGTCATCTCACGTAGTACCTCCAAGCGAGTCAAAAGCTCACCTCGTCAGCTGAACAGGACGTGAAACTTTCTAGAGCGAAATAAAATATAACAAGCTGTCGTTCCAAAAGAAAGATTTTTCCCAAAACTTTTTCACAAGTTGGTAATTACTTCGACCCGTAATTAATCACTTGAAATTTTAACCACAGTAAACTAATTGGAAAGCAAGCGTTTCCACAAAGTTCTTCCTAAAAATGAATTTTAGTCGCTCCGTGTGCTATTCTCCTATATTTTAAGCTCTACCAATTAGCACAAGAACGGCACAAAATTAATACGATTAAAATTTGGCCAAGTCGGCGGAATATTATTTCCACAATGAAATGGCACAAATAAACAGCGGTTCTTTGATTTCAAATTCAACTCAGAATATAGTAATTAATAACAATAAATACCAACTGCACATGGTCTATTGTTTTTAAATGAAATATTCACTTTAATGAAAAACTAATCAGTTTGCTTTTGTAAGATTAGTCGACTCCATACATGGATAGGCATTGCAAACTCAAAAGAGCTTTATTAAAGTTTTTACATTTTTATTTTTTTACGTTTCACAGATTAATTAAATTGGAAAATTTTCCAAAGTTTAATTTTTTATCATCCATGCTCTGTTTTGAATGAAAAATTAATTAATACTTCATTATTAACATAGGAGTGGCATAGCAGGATATGTCAATATGAACGAAGCTATTTGTTTTCAGTTCTGACAACATTTGTTTACATTTTAATCTTATTTCGACTAGTTTCTCTATTAATATTTATTTTTTAGCGTAATAAAAAAATAGCCATTTATTTAGATAGAATTTAGAAAGAAAATGTATTATTTTTTTTCTAATAATACCTTATTGGCACAATACAATGTACACAACCATACAAAAAAAATTAATGACATAGAATACAAAAGTTATTCATAATTTTCATTTCCATAAATTTAAAAAAAAGCTTGTAAAATTGACACTTATTTGATGCAAGTCGTGATTCTTTGATTCTCATATTTGCTCAGTTTAGATACAAAAGTCATTGTTTTTTTTGTGCAAATGATTTTTTTTTTGTGCAAATAATCCTTCTTTTGTGTAAATTATCGACTATCTTCACAAAATAACGAGCTTTGATTTGGAAAACTATACAATTGGATTTGTTTTAAAACAAAATTACTTTTAAAATAGTCGTAGCAAATTTATTTACTGGCAACTGATGTGAATTTGTTCATGATTTGTTCAAAACGTCTGTAGTATTTTTTTTATACATAGCTTTGACAATTGGTATACATTAAAATGCAAAACTTAATTTTGGAGCTCTTTTTCATTCTTTTTTTATGCATGTTCTTCAGCTGAAAATGTTAAGGATCATCTATTAAGCTTTTTAAATTATGAATTTTATCTCCAGTATCAATTAACGAGTTTTTAGAATAACGTCTATTATTATTATTGTGAAAACTCGTCTTCTCCTTGTTTTGATCTTACATAATATTACGACGATAACAGACTCCTGCTCTCTATAATTTTATTCCTCCTCGCATTGCATCACTCAAAGCCAAAATTATAACCCTTTTATAAACACATGTAAATTAGACAAAGTTTTACATTAAATTTTAAAATAGGTTCAAACGCTAGTTAATATTTTTTAGGTCGATGCTTGAAGAATGAAAATAATGGTCTGTGTCTTGAAATATTTTTACCTTCATATTATCTGGAACGCTGGTGTGTAGATCATACAAAAAAAAACTTTCAGAATTTTAGACTGAAAATCAAACAAAGAAAAGTAAAAATAAAGTGTTAACTTTAATAAGGTAGCGATAGGGGCTTATATAACCTTTAAAGGCCTCTACTTCGAGTCAAATCGTAGGTTATTTAAAAAAACGACACAAAAGCGACAAGTTAAAATAATTAGCAAAAGGTGGCACTACCTCTATTTTAGGAGACAATTTTTAGTTTATATCGGGCGTGTCAAAAAAGTCGAATAAACTGTTAGGCATAGCTGGAGAGTAGTTTAGAGATCACTAATTTGAAGAATTTTTTTTGTGCAGATATCGTAAAGCCAGTAATTCTCTAAAAAATCATTACCAGAGCGACAACATTGCGCTTTGTTATCTCAATAGCAATGATCAGGTTTAAATGCTTCTTTAGAAACCAAAAAATATGTTTACAACAATTAAAAAGAACCCAATTTAGGAAAGAAAGCAATTTAATAGATAGGAGTAAAATTAAAAGCAAAAAATAATTTTTAAAATAAATGTTGAAATGTTTTGCTGAGAAGAAGTTCTGCTGCTGTAGCTTAGCTGCAGGCTATAAAAATTATCACATTTCAAAGACAATGTCTTTGAAAGGCCATTTCAAAGACATTGTCTTTGAAATGACCCCATAAAAAAATCTATACGATTTAAGTCTGGAAACCTGGTGGGCGAAGGAGTGAGGCTACTGCGGCCTAACCACCCATTCCCCTAATATTTGTTAAGCCATCTTTGAACTGATACTGCATAATGTGGACCAGCACCATCCATATGCAACCACATATCTCTTTTGACTGTCAGAGGTACCTCTTAATTTTATATTTAAATAAATATAAATATTTTTTATTTTGTTGAAACTTTGCAAAGATTTCATAATCTGTTTGTGTTAAATAGAAGTAAGTTAGAAAAGGTTTGAGACTATAACATAGAATGGATCGTTTAGCTGGTGCAAGAGATGCGTCTTTAGATTACCAAAAAATTTAAAAAAATAAAAAAAATAAAAAAAAAAATATGTTTACATATTTTATAAATAAATCGTAATAAAATTAGCGGGAAGTAAGCTGTGATTATATAGAAAAAATTTGTTTTTCGTATTTCTAGCATTTATGAATAAAATATACAATAATACCTATATGATCAAAAAATCAGCCAAATATAAAATTATATACTTATAAACCCAATTTTTAATACTTGGTGTAGTAACCATCATTTTTTTGACACTCACTTAACCTACGCGGCAATCACCAAAAAATAAGCCAAATATAAAATTATATACTTATAAACCCAATTTTTAATACTTGGTGTAGTAACCATCATTTTCTTGACACTCAGTTAACCGACGCGGCATACTTCCAACCAAACGTTGACAAATATTTGGTGTAACATGCCTTCAAAGTTCTCTAACATGAGTGGTTAATTGATGAACGTTTCTTTCACAAACTCCATGAAATCCAATGTCTTCCCAATCTATTATCATTAAACCCCATAGATTTTCTATAAGGTTTAAATCAGGGGATTTGGCTAGCCATGGAAGAACTACAAATTCTTGACGGTTTTCAAACCGTTGAAAGGCGAGTTATCTTGCACAAAAACAATTGGCTCGCGGCCGACCCAAGTCTGGTTTTCCACTAAATTAACAAAAGCTTTTGCCGTAAAACAAGGGGGAGAAACTTGAATGATTTGTTCTGAACCATGTGACGTCATCCACCCCCCAAAATCCAGTGGTGATGCGACCGCTCTTCCCTGATTGCCACAAAACTTTTTGAGAATCCATTGATGAGGAAAACGTCTTTTCATCAGAGAAAATAGCGTTATTGTTTCTATAATATAAGCGCAAAAATCTAATCTCCTTTGAGCATGCTCTTTTGACAGACCAGGTTTGTTTGCAGGTTTTCTGCACTTTAACCCTCTAATTCTCAAACGCCTTCTAATGGTATCAACAGAGCAGTTAACAAGTAGTTGTTCGTTCTTTAATATATGTACTACTAAAAAAAAGGTTTGGTCTTGAATTTCATAATCTTATTCTATTGTAGTGCAGCGAGAGCGTCCACATCTATTTTATCGGTTTGAATTTAGATTTGCGGTAGCTTCAAATTTGTTAAACCAATTATAAATATTTCTTTTCTGTAATTATTTTTAATATTGTCGCATTTTTTTTTATAATTTACTTACCGATGTGTTTAAGTTTCGTGAAATATCTGCAACTGACATACCGGCTTCTTTCATTCCTAAAAAAATAACATTGCACATTGGAAACGTGAAAAAAATTCAGTTAAAACCTTAACTCTATCTTCAATTTTTTTGACTCTGTCACTTTAATTTTTTTAGTCTTAATACGTACCAACCTTATAGTCTGAATTATTTCCCCACTTACTTCTATTTAACACAAACAACTTATTAAAACTTTGGAAAGTTAAAACCAATTGGAAAATAATTATTTTATTGTTAAATTGATTTAAACTTTTCTAAGGCTCTTCACTCAACTAAACTCTTAACAGATCTCAGCCAATAGATAGTCTCCACCCTTCCGTTTCGCCTAAAACCAAAGGGCACAGTTGTTGCTATGGAAGTTTTACGTAAATCTCGCAAAAGTTAGAAAAAACCTTTTGAAATAAAACTATTCAGCAGAATAAATATATGGGTTTTCCGTAAAACTGGAGTCAAAAAGGCGGAGAGTAACTACTTACCGTTATGCATAAATTAGTATACGCAAATTGTCTACAATTTTACAATTGTAATATTTTACTAGATTTAAACTTGGTTCACTTTTCTATAGATTTATTTGAATATAAAATTAAAAGTAACAGTAACTCGTATTCTGAAGTTATCAGAATTGAAATTATGCTGAACCAAAATAATTATATAGATAAAAAATTATTAATTAAACGTATTTCTATCCTTGGTTGATTCGTACGAGTGTCCAATTATTAATTAGCTTTTTCTCATCTCCTACGTTTTTCCTGGAATGTCGATAAGAGTCTGGACCATATCTTCTACTATTACGATGAAATGACAACTTAAATTCAAGCGCAATTTTGTCAACTAATTACCTTTATTTAATATTTAGTTAGTTATTTGTACGAGTAACGTGGAACCGAGCCAATTAACAACTTTACCCCAAACAATCCTTAAACAATAAGTTTGCTAGAAATATTTTAACAATATGATATGCACAAAATAATGGTGTTTTCTGGGTTTTTGCGAGAATTTTAAATATAGTTTTTAATTTTTTTTAAATAATTTTTAATACATTTTTTATTTAAACATTTTTTTTAGCTCAAAATTTGTAAGATTGTTCAAAACACTATCATAAACAAAATCGGGGTCAAAAGTCACAAATAATTAAACAAATTAAGAATTTGGAAAAATCCGACTTCAATAAAATTAATTATTATTTTATTTGTTTAATTAATTCAAATTGCTTCTTGTTTAATTTGTTTAAATTAATCAAATAAATAAACTACTATTTAAATATATTAAAAGCAACTTTTTTTATTATTAACAAATTTTTTTATTTAATTGTAAGTGTCAACAATATAAGCCAAAAAATGCATTAATAAAAATATCGTAAAAACTTCTAGTCAGATCCTGATGAGACCACATGGAAGGCATCAGCGTTTAGTTGGAGAAGAAGACATTAAAATCGATTTACTCATTCAAAACTTCTAGTTATTAATTTTCAAGTAAATAGTACATTAAATATTGAAATTTGTTAACGTTATCCTCATTTTAAAATCTCTCCGTCTTCAGAGACTGAATTACTACCAAAACCACTAAATCGCCAGGATTTAGCCTTCAAACAAAGGGCACAGTTTTAGGGTTTGGCTTAAATTATTGACTAATTATACCCTAGTCTAGTGTACTTAGTGTATGCTTAAGTTAATATTTGTCCGTATCTTGCACGGTATAACAATTGACGTAACACCCAGTATAATTATAAAAACTCTAAATATTTGTAATAATTGAATATAACATCATTGTTAAAAAGTCATCTGTGTGAGTGTTTCAACCAACCAGATTCTTAATTTGTGACTTTAGACTCTAATTTTTGTTTACAATTATTGAACAATCTTACAAATTTGAGCGAAAAAAAAATATTTTTTATAATATGTAATTCAGATACTATGAACGTAAATAAGTGGAGAGATAGTGACTTAGCTTGATTCATTAAAAAACAAATTGGTTTTTGTTTTTAATTTAATTGTAAAATTGGTTTGAATTGTAAGACTCTTTTCTTCTAATCTTACGTTTTGCCAAATTTTAACAAATAAATTGAATTGAATAACAGTTAACTCTTTCTCCATAATTAATTTGTCAGGATGTCTATGTTCTACGATTATTAGCCTTAAATATTCACTCGAAAACAGTGTACAGAATAGCAACAGCCAGCTACATTATCATCAACAATCTACTTCAACTCACCCCTCTATATTCATTGTTAGAGAAACGCTTGAGCAGTCAGACGGATCGATTGGGTGACACATGAAACATATTTACACATAATGTACCTGTCAATAATACCTGTAAAGTAACTCACCGGGGGCTTTTCTCCCCCTCGCAGGATTCTCTTCCTCTCGAACTGATAGTGGAAGACATCACCAGACTCATTGGACTTGGACAACCACTCTATGGACTCGATTGACTCAATCTTCACCCCTTTTCTTTAGCATCGTGTTCTCAATGATGTCTTCACTGTTTCGGTACCTGGTTCGGGAGCAACGTGGACGGTGTCGCTAGGCCTCAATCACATTACGCAAAATAGACTGGCCAAGAATAATACGTAATAGGAAAAGGTATAAAATAAAGATTAATGAGTGAAGAACCTAAGGACATTACGCATTACCCCGTCATACCAGCAAAAGGGAAATCCACAACCTTTTTATACACTGATAGGAATATAACCATAGCGGTTAACAGGCTCCAGCCCACCCCTCTACCTCTTCGCCTCTGTTCGAGGAAATAGAGAACCAGGATAGCAATCTGTGAATGTCTACAGACGTCATGGGAGTACCACCTCAGGTATTAAACTATAGTTTCTGCCGTGGATATTTCATATTAACATATTGATGTTTATCAATATAACTTTACTCATTATTCCTCCGAATTCAGGGAGTCTGCACTGAATTCACAATTATACCACAAAACAACACATGATCAACAAGATCAACACGTTAACTATCTTTCTCTATCAATAAACAATTAACAGTTTAAATATTCATAATACTGCCCGTCTGACCGCTCTGACTTTTTGCCCTCTCGCCCGGCTTAGTTCTTACTGACTGGCCTCCACCTTTTCAGGGATGCTAAGGCCATGTTCTCCCTGTTTACTTAAGATGCCATATAGTTCTCATCGAGATCATTTAATTATACAAGCGATTTAGCGCCTTATTGGCTTATTGATCACTTTCCAGACGATCTGATAAAATATGAGAACTTATTAATTGGTTTTCAATTATTCCAGCCCACACACTTAACGAAAATTTGTCATGGCGTCCTGTTTCAAAATTTAAAAATTGATTATTTATTGCGTAATGGTGGTAATTGTGTCTGTAGAAGATTTCGTTGACAACTGATGCTTAGATTTTTGGCAACCGCATCATCAATTGCTTCGTCTGTCTCAAAAATTCTTCTTAAGGAAAGTCTTCCAGGATGTATTCCTTTATATTCTGGAGTCGGAGTGCAATTTTTCTTATGTCTTTAATGCAGTCGTCAAAACTTGTTAAGGCTTGGTTGTTGTCGCTGGGAAAATCGAATGCCATATTGTCTCACCGCATCTAAAGCATTTCCTTCACTTGCACTATAAATAAAGTACATGTCGCAGTATTCGCTTACATTATCGAGTTTTACAATAATTGATTTTAATCATCGGAAAATTTGACAGAAATAGCTGACATTTTGCCAAAAAAATTCCTTAAAAGTTGTTTCTATAGAAATATCTTAATTTTGTCATATGCTGCTCTAGTTTTAGAGCACTTTTATCCATGGACTTTGACTTGGTCAAAACCAAACTATTCTTTTAGATAGAACACAAAAAGTTAATAAAATACTTTTGTGATAATGTAAACCATACAACTAATACCATACTTAAATAATAGTCTAAAATTCCACTATAGAACGACCTTTACCGAGCTGGTTAATGGATGAAAAGTATATTATATTTAATCAAATATGTCAATAAATGTATTGCAATTGAGTTGTCTAAAAAATTTCAGTCTAGAATATGATTAATTAACCATTAAATTTTTTTTTTATTTATTGCACTTGTTTGGTTAATACACAAATTCTATACCAATCAAAAGTATAAAGCCCACAGAATATGCAAACGTTAGGTTGACTATTTTTTTCCCGTCACAACTCTTTGGTAGGCAAGTATAAACAGGGATGTCGAAACAGCAATTGGCACCGGTTTG
Organism: Lagria hirta; assembly: GCA_947359425.1. NCBI lineage: Eukaryota > Metazoa > Arthropoda > Insecta > Coleoptera > Tenebrionidae > Lagria > Lagria hirta. The sequence goes on along the minus strand of OX375795.1, from coordinate 29,648,281 downwards.
ATTAATGAATGAAAGTTATATAAAAATAAAGATTACTTTATTATAAATACCATGGTATAAAGTTGTCTGCAAAAGATCAGTCTAAATGAAATAAAGACACGACTAAGTAAACTTGCGTTTTCTTAAATGTGGCGTTTCTGCCGTAACGGCGTCATAGAAACGTGGTATTTCTAGTATATTTTTTTGAATCTCTATTTATCAATTCATATCTGTTGTTTAGTTGCGCAATGTATAGTAAATCATTTATTATAATGAAACAAAGCTTTTGTCACGCATTACACCTCAACAAAAACGTAAATCTGCAAAAGACCATAAATTAAATCTTTCACTTTTTGTACAGATCTTAATTTAAAACGCTCTACGCAGAATGTAGCACTACATTTTTTTTCTCTTGTTGCGTTCATCAAATTTATTTGATGACGTTTTTTGGAGCAAAATCTAATAATAGAACTTGTAATACATAAATATTCAAAATGAAACAATGCAAAAGGCAATGAAATAAATACAAGCGTTTTAAACTTCAATTTGAAACCCTCTTTCAGCTATAAGATAAAAAAATATTTTTTTTGTAATTAATTTTTTTATAATACTGCAATCTTTTGTATAGTTACACTATACAAAATTTATAACTTATATGTCTCTAAGAATTAATTCAGATTTAAAAATTAAAATTGTCATATTCCAATGAATGGATAAAATTCTCTTTTTTATAATAAGCTTCTAAGAAGCGGTTTTCTATTTATGTGCAATTTTTTAAATTAAGATGTTGCAATTCATTTACAGAGATAGAGCCACGTTTTAAATACAAAAGCTGTTTTGAGTTAAGTTTTAAGAATGACATCTTGGCTTTTATGTTTGTATTTTAGAGCGTCTTTTCATTAAAAGTTATTTAATTTATTTTATGTTATACCTTCTAGCGGCAAAATTACAAACTTATTATTAAATTCTGTCATTTTTTATAAGCGGCTTTAATAATATCTTTTTTTTTTTAGTTCGACTAAGACGGGTTTCTGAGATGACGTTGAATTGTCCTCTCTGATTTAATCACCCGGTACATTATTGTTTGCAATATAAATAAAACGATTTTGTTTTTATTATTGTATGAGGTTAAATGCCGCAGTTTAAGCGGCATAAACATAAAAATTTGAACATCATTCTTTGTAAAAAATATTTTTTGCGGAAAACAAAAATATACTCTGTCGAGATACTTTCTGGGCAATTGTTTTATGTTAAATGAAAAAAAGTTTTTTATTTTTGTTGGTTCTGGCACGCCGTTTTACTAATCGCATAAATTTTGATGAAAAAAACAACTTAATTTATTTATGTATCAACATAATAAAAATGCAATATTATTATGTTCCGCCATAAAATTAAATAGTTATATATAGCACGATGTACAAGAAACGGCAACTTTTATATTTTTCTTCCCAACCGGGAATAAAGGAAAGCTTTATCCTCTTATTTTTGATCGATAATGTGGTACTTTGTTTCGCAGGGAATAAGAATAGTAGTTATATCAATTTTATTAACACCGTTTTTCCATCTCACAGCTTTTATTGCAAAATCTCGACGATTTTCATATAAACTAACTTGTTTCATTGACAATCGCCAGCCTCTTATACTTAGATAGTACCATACCCAGAAATCATTTTCTTTTATAATTATCACTTACGTCGGTTGGAAAAAAATTACATTTGCATCTTGGGAATAAACTTTTGTTGATCTCTTCTCTGGCATCACTACAGCGGCAAGATTAACCTGACGGTTCATTTTCTTAACACTTAAATTATTATTGTTTATGTTGTAGCATAACACCAACTATCAAACATTTAAAAAGATAAAACATTATTCTTCTATAAAAAAAATTTATATTATGTTGTGACTATAATATTTAGAGAAATAATCATCTGTACAAATAATTAATATTATTTCATCAAAAAAAAATCATAAAAAAATATTTATATTGTGTAACTTAAATTGATTATAATTGAAAACAATTGAGTTAATAACATGAACGAGTACAAAAATACAATTTAGGTGTAGAGTCCGCATCAAAATAAGGAAAAAATGTATGCACTTACATAATTACATAAAATATGGTCTTTTCTTATTGTGTGCTACCATAATTTATAATATTAAGAAAAATCACTTTAATTCAAATTGTTTATCATAAAAATAACAATGAAGAACAAAAACATTTTTCTAGATATTATTATGTACGTATATAACATGAGCTTCTCAATTCTATATCTACACTCATAATTTTAATTTCAGCATTTCGATTATCTACATAATTTTAATTAAATAATTTTTATTATGTACATAATTTTAATTAGGTGCAATTCTTACTCTGCATTATGTACATAATTTTAACTGAACCATTTTTATTATATACTTGCAGTGTTTTAATTCTGAATTTCTGTCATATACATAAATTTACTTTTGAGTTATTATATGCATAATTTTAATTCTGAACTTCTATTATATACATAACTTTAATTCTAAATTTTTATTATGCACACAACTTTTATTGAAGTATTTTTATCAACTATGGACACACGTAGTTCATATTTTTATTATGTACATAATTTTTATTCTGTTTTTATTATGTACATAATTTAAATTCTGAGTTTTTATTCTGTGTTAACTTTAATTGAAACATTTTTGTTATTTGCAGAGTATTAATTCGGATTTTATATTCTGTAGATAATTTTAATTTGGAATTTTTATTATGTACATAATTTCAATTCTAATTCATTTAAATACCCTATTATTATTAATTCTATAATTAAATGTTTTGAATAAAAACCTCTTTTTCTATTTTAATAACATTATATTCAAGTGAAGTAAATTATGTTAAAAAACCATTCAATCAAAGTAATCAAAGTTTAAAATTTAATTGCATTCAAATTTTCTCAAAATTTATGTTATAAATAAAAATAAATATTTTGCAATTTTATTTATGTCGTCGCATAATAAAAAGTGTAAATTAAAATTATGTTTCCACATTAATAAAAAAAAAACTGAAACTTTTTTTGACATTAAGGAACATCTATAAATAATTTAGTTTCAGTTTTTAGATACAAAAATGTCTGTTTTTTAAAAAACTTTTGGTTTTAATTCTCGAAATTAAACGAGTTATCATAATTTGTTCTTTTTTACCCTTTTCTTTTATATTTGATTTGTTTTGATATATATCTGATAAAAAACTATAAGTGCCAAATTATAATTTGGTTATTTATTTTTTGTTTGTTTTAGTCATCAAATAAATCCGGTTATATTTTAGCAATATACAGTTAAAACCATTGTTTAAAATAGATTGTTATTAGAATTATTGTTTTCAAAAAACGTTAATAATTTTTACAAGAACGCTGTTTTACAACCACTACTAGGTACCTACATTATATTCTTCGCATGGATATCTCTTTTTAAGCAGAGAAAAGATTCCCTCAAGAGATGCTGTGGGAATCTCGTGCCCTTTGACCTTAAAGCCTCGCCCTTTCTTATTCAAACAAGGGAGGCAGGATCCTCAATAATTCATCTTAAAACAATTATTTCTTCATTTAAAATTGCTGTAATTTGGTAATTCGAGTTTAATTAAACAGGCCCTTAACACAGTTCGTGACCCAAAGATAAAATGATTACTATCAAGATTTGCTTTTCTGGTACGCGGGAAATGGCCCCATTTATTATTAAACCTGAATTCAGCAAGATTCATTATAGTTAATCCGGTTATATGGACCAACTGACGTCATAGGATGGCCACCTTCTGATTTATCCCCTTTGGATAAATGTGAAAGTTAGTCGGGAGTTAGTAGTTGCGTCGCCATATGATTTTAAAGTGCATTTCGGTTTGTGGTAATGTGACCAGCTTAAAGTTATGGGACGAGATGGAGCGTTGGTGGAATTATTATCATTACGAGTTTGGGCAGGTATTTATGACTTGGAAACTTCAAATTAGAACTTTCGGTTTTCGAGCCACTTTGTAACGAGAGTTTTGCGTTTTGTGTTTGTAGAGACTAATTGCTTTCAGTGATTAAAGCGACACCGGTTTCTCAGATAACTATTCCAACTTTTCCAAAAAAAAAGTAAAACATCTTCTAAAAACAAAAGTATAAAACTTTTTTAAACTTAGAGAAGATTTGTTATCTAAATGCTTTCTCAATAATACTTGCAAGGTCTGGTAAAAACTTGTTTTTTAAACAAAATCATTCAGACGTCATATAAATTTATAAGTGTCCAAATACGTAGATATTATTTCTATTTTTTTATTATTATCAAATATGAAATATTTACTCAATATTCCATAATATCAAAATTTCACAATAAAGTTTTTGTATTTTAAAACTATATTTATAGTACAAAATCCGACTAGAATGCACGCTCTAACGTCCATATCGCATAAATTTGTTAAAATAAAAAGTATTTTTTCTGGGGAAAAAGCACAGATGGGTCGGTCATATTGTATTAAAATACTATTATATTATCAATTTTAAAGTCGTAACGTCATCGAATTTTTTTTATACACAATTTTAAGTTTTGCACTTGTAATAGTTAAATCACAGCATGAAAATATTAATACCTTACATTAGTAAACTTTTTATATAAAAAGAAAACTGGTGTTGATAATAATTTTTTCATAATTCTGCATTAGTACATAGTTACAAACATGTTGTGTAGATAAAATTTGCTGGTCTAGACCCGTAGTAGTTGACAATGTCAAAAAAAATTTATTTATATACAAAATATATATCTTTCCGAAGAGTTTCCTGGAAAAATTTTAATCTAGCGTTGTTTATTTTATCCAAAAATTTGTCCTAAATTGCAATTGGAGAAGAACTTTGAGACAAATCTTGTTTTTGGAACAAAAAAAGAAAAAAAGCATTTTCCTCTCTATTTATTTTTTTTTAGATATTTAGGTAATTGTTCTATTACCAATCTCTCATATCTCTGACAGTTTTGCTTTTTTTTAATTTATCCTCTCATGTCTCTCTATATTTCTATCTCTGTCTCTTACTTCTGCATTCACTCATTACCTCACTTCTCTTTTTCTCTCCATCTCTTCTACATTAACCCTTTTCTTTCATAGTATTCCTTTCTCTCATTTTTTATTCCCTTGTCTGCCTTTCTAATCATCACTTTGCAGCACTCTGTCAGTATCTCACACCCTCTTCTATCTCCCATTTTATCTTCAAACTTTAACTCTTTTTTTTGTCTCTATTCTTATTTTTTCTCTTTTTCTTTCCTCTCTCACTTTATATTCTGGAGTCTCCTTCTTAACCCTAACATCTATCTCATATATTTTTCTTGCACTCTTTCTATATCTATCTTCTCTTTCCATCCTCAAATTTCTTCTCCATATGATAAATAATTATTTGGGACACAGAGAGCCCAATGTAGCGTATGAGTCAGAAAAATACATCGATACTTAAAGGTAAGCGACGTATACTTGTGAGCGCAGAAAGCTAATAGTTAAAAAAATATATAAACAATGAATTTTTTCTAAATTTCAAAGAATAATATTATCAAGTATGTATAAAAAAAGAAAACATTTTTTAACCTTAAAAAAATCATGTTTTTAAAAATATTAATTTTATAGTGAAAAGTCATAACATCTTTTTTATTTGTATCTCAAACGTTTTAAAAAGTTTTGGTTTAAGCAATATGACACGGAGTTACCTCATGGCAACATGCATTTGTATCATCAGAAGAGCAACTCAAAGAAGATCCACAATCATAAAAAACTTGAGGTGAAATAGTTCTCTGATTCCCATCGTCCGGTGACTTTTACTAATCGTCATTATTCCTTTTAATTTACTAACTGCCGCTCAACCTTTCCAGAATTATTTCTTTCTCTCTAACTTAAAAATGCCATATGGCATCCAGTTAAATGAAAATGTGTTTTTTTTTAACTTTTACTTTTTTTCATTTGTGTTTTTTATTTTTTTTTTTCGTTCTTTGTCATTATAGTTTTTATTTATAATATAAATTTATAGTATTTATTTTACTCATTTTTCATTTGTCTTTCTGTTGACACGCTAAGAAATTACACCAGTTACATAAGTCAAAAAAGAAACGAAAAATTTCAATTATATTAATGAGAATATTATTTTCAAGCTATTATATTTTTATTGTTAAATTGATAAAGCATACTTTGTTGCACCTATTACTTGAACGTATATTTTTCTACGGTTTTTTTGAATTGGTAAATCTGACCGGATTTAATTTTGAACATGTCTTAAAAATTTAAAAATCTAAGGTTTGAGTATCTAAAATTGTATTGCAAAAGTTGAAAGATCAACATTTTTTGGTCAATTTTTTTGCTGTGTCAAAGAAAGGGTTATAGTTATTCAGTGCAATAAAAAGAACCTGGACGGAAGCTGTTGCTCAGTTAAGTAAAGATGTGAAGAATCTTAAAATTGTTTATTACATGATAAATTATATAATTAATAAGCGCACAAAAATAAAGCTTATTAATCAATTATCCTCTCAGACCGCTTTTAAAGCCCCTAATTTATATTACCAGCTTTGTTTACAATGAAATCTTAATAATGAGATTCTAAGCAAACAATAACATTATTGCTCGCAGGCTAAATTCAAAGCTGGCCGTAGCTGCGCTAGTACCTTATTTTCGTACGTCAATAGCAAAATAATCCTTAGATGTTTGTTCTATTTGCTTGACCTTCGTATTTAAACAAATTTCGGCTACCAAATTATATTAGATGCCCACGTATAAAAAAATATTATTTTTATCTATTGCGTTGTTATTCGATATAGCCCTATTGTCATTAGTGTCAGTTTCATTGTTTTGTAAATAGGTTTTTCAAATTATTATATCATAATGCCACGAATTGAGTTGATTTTTTTTAGTCATATATTTTAACTAAGTTCGGGATTAAGAAAAAACTTGGAGAATGAGAAAGAAAGTGTGAACGCGTGACAGATAATGTTTCGGCCCTGTGCGCCGTATATATGTACTTTCGGGAAAGAAATCTGATGGCAAAGAATATTTGCTGCACACTGCACTTGACAATTTAGTCTGAATACAGAAATAATAATTCGGCTGTTTACAAATTATTCATTTTTAGCCTATTAATGGCCGGTTTCACAAAGCGTTGTTAAATTTTAACATCGTGTTAAATATTTTAACACGATGTTAAAATCGATTTGGGTTTCATCAAACGTTATTTCTAATGTCAATGTCAAATTTAACACAAGTTAAGCTAACACGTTGTTAAATCCGTTGTTAAAACAAAAATCGGTTTCACAAATCATTGTTAAGATTAACACGTTGTTAAATCCCTTGTTAAACTAATTAAAGCTCTGGCCGTTGTTAAATTGACATTTCAAAAATATTTTCAAGTAAAATTGGTCTAACCTGATATTTTAACCTACGAGTACGTTAAAATATCAGATTGTAAGGCATTGATTTTTTATTTGAGGTTAGACCAGTCGGTCTTTTTATTCTCTAGCATATAGAATATCAACAAAAATAAAATATGATTTTAACAAATCTATTAATATTGTAATAAGTATAATTATTTTTCCCACCTGGCTACACAGTTCATAAAGACACAACGCTTTTCCTCTATGAAATTTTCCCCCTTTTTTGGTTACCCGATTGCAAATTATTATCCATCTTAACAATCATGATTCAATTGAAATAAAGTAACAACAAATAATTTTATAGAGATTAGTGTGACGAAAGACGGTGAGGAAAGATAAAGCCTCACAGAATAGCCCCAATTTAATAACGTTGAGTTTTTGTATTTGACATTTGATCTGACAGATGACAGGTGGTTTTGTTGAATAACATAAAATTATTGAAGTTTATTGCCGATATTACCCGATTTTGTGAGATAACACGTTGTTAGTTAACAACGTGTTAAAAATCTGTTGTGAAACCCGTTCTTATTTTAACAACGTCTTAATTTTAACACAATGTTAGCTAACAAAGTGTTAGCCAAATTTTAACAACGCTTTGTGAAACCGGCCATAAGTCTTACATATGAGAGGTAAGAACGTCAAGGCAACTATTTGGGTTTTTATTCAGAATTAATTAGTTTTTGCTATACTTTTTAGTTGTTTTATTATGTTCTATTGCATTATTATTGCTCAGTTAGGTAGTAAAGCTTTGAACTTGACTTTACAATGACAATAAATAGCCTATTATTTTTATTAAAATGAAAAAATACGGCTATTATTGCCTGATTAAACAAACGTAAAAAGTTCTCATTTAACAATAATACACTAGTTTGAATTTCAGAAATTTTTTTATGACATTATTTTTGTTCGGTAAAAGAAATATGGTAATTTTCTCTATGATTACTTTTGTGACGTTTGTGCTGCAAAACTTTATAATTAGAGTAATTATTGACATGTTATTAAATGAAAAAAGTACTTTGCTTGCCAAATGTAACTTTTTTCGACCATACCTTTCAAAAAATATCATTTTTCTTTTTTTATCTACTAACATTTTTTTTATTTTATTTTTATTCTATTGCATCAACAAAGTTTTATTTTTTTATTTTAATTTTAATTATATATACTTTTACTACTAAATATTGTATTTATAGTCTTATAATGTATTACAAACTATCTTTCTTTTCAATTCTTTGCTTGTTTTTGTTTTGTTTCCCTATCTTTTCTTTCCCTTGCTTTGATTACTAATGTAACACAAAAATAAATTTCTGTATTCTCTTAGTCTATCACTTTTATCAATATTTTTCATCTTGTTTTCATGTTTGAACTCCTTAATATACATTTTGTTTCACCGCTTTGCTACGTTTTTAAATAACACATTTAATATTTTTATTTATTTATTTTTTATTTTCTCATTTTAATTTTTAATTGTAATTTGTAATTGTAGTACTGTTTATTTAGCTTAGTTGTGTTAAAAGTTTATTGATCACAGTATGTATTTCAAAAGATATATTAAGCAAAGAAGGAATGTAGCGCGCACTAAAAAAGTATATTTTAATATAGAATATATTTTTTTAGTTTTTAAGTCAAATTTGTTTTACTTCTCGTAATTAAAACTTAATTAAACACAAACATGGATGGATGACTTCAAAAAGTATTTATTATAATTAAAGGAATTTTTGTTCAGATGCTATTTCTAACCTTGTTGGTTTTGTTGTCATGTTTTCGCTTATTGTTGATGCAAGGAATATACGACTTGTGTATTCTCCATCTTTATAAAATATTTCACTTTCTCTCACATATAAATCAATTACTGAAATTGACACCCTATTTGGCAATTATGAAAAAAATTAAACAATATTTTCTTAATCAAATTAAAAAATTTAAATATCAATTGATTAAATTTAATATTTTGCTAGCTTGATTCTTAATAAAACATGTTCTTAATATTACAATGTTAGGAATTATCTAAACGCTAAAAAAGACGCTTTTTTATTATTATATAAAAATAATAACATTAAACCATTGCAGCCAACGTGTGTGAACTTTTCAAATGAGCTTTTAATTGTTATGAAATAATTGTAAGGAAAACGATTTTAAAACAGTTGATATAAAATCCGCCTAACGCTACAATATGCTTTTTTTGTTTAAATTATTATTGTATATTCTTTTAAAAGCCTGTTAGTTCAGATTTTTATTCATCCAATTTAATTCATAGCATTTCTAAATTAATCGAGCATTTCTAGAATGTAACGATAAAGAAAGATTTTAAAGAGTTTTTGCTTTGCTTTACATTTTTGTCAATTATAAAAATCGACATCAAAGCATAAAAACTTTTGTACATTATACCAATTTAGAAGACTTTAGCGTTTCTTGAGTTTTCATAAAAAATCCGAAATGAAAAAAATAATAATAAGTAGGATCACGCATCGTCAACCGAAAAGCTTTCCTCCATTCGCCAAATGAGAACTTCTAGCTCTCATCTTGTTTATTTTAATGTAAAACGAAGCAAAGTTCATTAAGCAAAAAATTTCATTGAAGTCTCGTTATGTGTACAGACGCAGCAGACTTCATCAAACAAAACAAGTGGGAGCGTTTCGAACCCACAGGCAAAAGTTACTACCACCACCGTCGCCTCAACGTCATCCCCAGCTGCCACCCCCAACAAGTTGGAACCCAAACCAGTTGAATGCAACCTCTGCCACAGAAAATTTAAAAACATACCGGCGCTAAATGGACATATGCGACTTCATGGAGGGTACTTCAAAAAGGTAAATAGTACAGTACGTATACAATGTTTGATTAGTTGCTGAGGAATCAAACACTAATATGTTCCATTCGTTAATGTGCTTAGCCTTTGCTTTCAGTTATGTCAGATTTTACAAAAACTTTTGTAAAGTATTATAATATTGTTGCCAACAATTGAGTATTTACCTAAATACATTTCAAAACTGACTGATTTGAATTTAAAATCTTTAAAGACATGACTTAATGTTTACATTAATTTATTTCTACCACGAATCCTAGAGTGTTTGCATTAGCGGCAAGTAAACGTGTTGCTTCTTAATTTGTCTAGTTAAAATTTTCTACTTTTGTTTTTCCATCTATCTATTTCCATAATTCTTTATTTAAAAATACCTACGGAACGCTGCTGAACTCATTGGAATTTATAAAAATAAGACAAATGCTCTTGACAGAGGTACAGCTAGCTCTCTTTTCAGCTTTTAAGACGGATTATTGGGAAATACTCACTAAAATTTTAGAAACCAGGTAAATCTAAGCAAATAATAATTCAGCTGTGTGAATAGTTTATTGTGCCAAATATTCCAAACCAATCAATTGAGCAAATTATTAAGTTTTCACTTGAAAAAGCTTAAAAGAATAAATAATAAAACTTTAAGTAGGAAAGTCAAATGACAATAATGCAACCGAGAATTGTCAAACTATGGACATTATTTCAACAAAGCGGAATTTTAAAAATTGAAAGCCAATCACTTTCTTTGAAACATTTATAAACACCCTGTATATTTTATATATGTTTTTACGCTCATAGCTGCTTTGCTAATAAACTAATTTGCATCTTTAATTTTTTGTTTAAAAAAGTACAATTTTTAAAATGGTCTCACAAAAAAAAATTGTTGATAATGACAACGAATGGGCGCGCATAACTTTGTTGCTTATACACTTATTTGAATAATTGTTATTTTGACAAAATGAAATTGTCTCGAAAGTAATTTCATAAATATTTAAAAAGATTTTTGAAGTGAGGTTGATTAGGGTGTCTGTTATTTACCAAGTTGGCTTTTTTCACTTGGGTACCCTCCAAATAGTTAGATTTAGCCTAAAAACAATTTTAACATAGGCACAAAAAGTTCAGATGCCGTTTAATCCTGCCTAAAAAACGATACTTCTTCCATTTTCAAAACATGGGATTTTTTCACTTTTGAGAAATTATTTTTTTATCGCTTATCATAGTCAATAACCAAATATCGATAATTCTGCTTCTGTTATGATCCCTTTAAATAGAGAAATTTTCATACTGGCGTCAGAACATTTTTTCAATAGTTTTGAAACTGTCAAAATTAATTTTTTTCGTAGTTTTTTCATAATTTTGTTACTACCGTTCAATATTATTTATCATTTATTTAATGTTAAATTTGTTATTATCTTGTGTTATTATCAGCTCTCAATATTAATTTTATTAAAATAGTGAATCATAAATTCATAATAATTTATATTTACCTCTTATTCCTTAAAAACCATTAATCATTTAGTATGGTATTATACTATAATTACCAATACTAGAGGAGAAACGCAATAAATTGATCAATTGAAACAATTTTTCTGCACCCCGGTGTTTTTTATTTTGCAATCGAAACTAGGGGTTACGAAACAATGTTCTTTTATTTGAATAAAACCATGGCAACCAAACAATGAGACTTATTTGAATTTCAAAAATAAGATAATTGCTGAGGGCAACGCTACCAAAACTAAAAAACTAAATTATTTATTATTAAAAAATTAGAGTAATTCGTTGCAAAAGAATAAATTTTAGATACCTAACTTTTTCGAAAGAAATTTCCTTCTTGAGCACTAAACACAGTGCTCATGTGGGAAATTTCGCTTTCCGAACTTGTTAGGTAATCGAAACTTCTCACATGAGCACTTTGTTTGCAACACGACTGAAAGGAGTGCTGCATTAGCAGGAAATTTTTTTTCGAAAAAGTTGAGTACAGTTTTGTTTTTATACAGTACGAATAATTTTTTTTTTAGTAATAAATAACTGTAATTTTAAGGGATCATAACAAAAGCAGAATCAACGATATTTGGTAAGTTAATGATTATAATAAGCGAGAAAAAAAATTTATTTCTATAAAGTGCAAAAATCTTATGTTACTTAAATGACAAAAGTATCGTCTGCCAGGCAGGGTTAAACGTCATTTGAAAATATTTTGCTTATATGAGTATGTTCAATAAATATGTTCTATTTAGATGGTACCCCAGTGGAAAAAAAACGGACCATCTAAGGTTGATAATATATGTGAACCGTCTCTCTATTGAAATAAGATGACATGTTGATGAATTAGGATGTCTCTTTTACCTAATTTGTTCAAATTAATTAGATAATCAAATAAATCAATAATTAATTACATTGTAGACGGCTTACCAAACTTTTAATTTATGACTTGTCATTAATAACAGCCAAAAGGTTGTCATAACAATTATAACTACTTAACTTTCGTTGTAGTAAATTGTGATAAGAACTCCCCACGCATTTAACGACCAGTAATTTTAGAGATTTTTCCAGGGTCACGTTGGCAGTTTTACGGCTCAACAATATTAAATAGGTTGTCGCTTATAAGTAATAAATCAAAACAGAATTTAGCACTTTTAATATCATAATCTATTTGTTTCCAAAACCAATTAATATAGAAGCCTGCGACGCAAATAATAATAATTAAAAAAAAGCAGTTTAAAACGTATACGCGAGTAAGTCGTTAGACAGGGCAAATTTTTTTGAGATTCTAATATTTTAGATACTTTTAGGTACATAAGAAATAAGAAGTTACTAAAGTCATCACGTTGTAGATGGCGCTTCTTGCTACAACTTATTTTATGTCTTGTCAGCTGTATCGTACTTTTGAGTCTTTTGACAGACTAGTAAAGAAAGGTAATCAAAATTACCAAAGTAGTGGTACAATGTCTAAAAAATGCGGTGATGTTTATCAATTTATTTCATATTTTGTTAATATTTTTTTTACTTCTTTATTATTTCACCTACTTATTAGTCTGGTCAACAAATGCTTCTTAGGTCAAGAATTTTTACAATTCTTTGAAAATTAAGGTTGGTGAGTGGACAACCAAGCTATCACGTTAGCATCTTTTGTCTCAAACCTATATCAATAATAGAAGATAGATTACATCGTAAATTATTGATATATGTTTGAGACAAAAGGCGCCAACGTGATTACTTGTTTGTCCAATCAGCAATATTCTTTTTATTTCACATTGTATCTATCAACACTGACATTCTATTATTTTTAAAAGATAAACTATTTGCATAAAAACATGTGTAGACATTTTTTCTCCCACAAATGTCTGATGCAAGGTAGCTTCAGATAAATGTCGCTCGAGTTGCTACATTACGAAAGTAACAGGCACTTGGGTGTATATACGCCCAAAAATTTCACTGCGTCTACAGGATAGATCAATGAACAATAATCCGCGGTCCAAAACTCTTTATCGCAATTTTTCAATTCGTAATCAATTAGTTAATTGACAATTTTTTGCAGCACAAACATTAACATTGTAAGTGCGTTAATTGTTAAACTATAAATCTGAGACTTTTTTCCTTTCGTGAAGATATTTTTCAAAGGCTCTAGAATAGATTCGCGTTTGAAAAAATGGTAATTTTTGCTTTTTTAATAACAATTTATTTAGGTTAAAAACTATATACCTTGCTTTATTAAACATTTGGAATTATTTTATAAACAACGTATTTGTTTATAACAGTTTTTTAAACCATAGGAGATAAAAATATTTTTTAGCAGCTTCTGATCATGAGAAAGCGGATCAATAGTAATATTATTCAAGAAATGTTTTTCTCAATGTTTAATAAAGCTTTATAATTTTATTGCTAATAACAATGCCAAAGTTAATATTTTTTTTTAGTTTTTCCAACGGAAATCTATTTCAAACCCTTTAAAAAATAGCTTTACAATTATCGCACTTGCAATGTTAATGTTATGCTACAAATAATTGTTAATTAACAATTTTTTGTAGGAATAACGAGTACTCCGGCGCAAGCCGTTTTTGGGCGTATTTTCAACCATCTAGGAAAATTATAAATATTGATCCTACAATTCAGTGTAGAATCTTTTTTCAGGAAATTTTTTCCTGTTTTGTAAATTTTTTTTAGATTTAAAAAATCTCCAATGATTTTTAAGATATTTGCAAAAAAAACTAAATTCTTTTTTGTTTCGCTCAATTGTTTATAGCTCTTGAATTTTTTCGAAAAAAAATCTACATGCTGTTTTGAATCAAATAATACCGCAATCATAATTTTCTCTCTTAATATTAAGAGAGAAAAAAAAATTAAGGAGAACTCTTAAAAAGTTTTGACATAAAACACATTTATTGACTAGACTATAAAGGCTACATGAAATTAAAACTGTGAGGTACTCTATTTGAAAGTCGATTCCTATATTTTTGTTCTCTCACTATTCAAAAGTTTTGCTGAGAGCTGAGCTTCCTGATAGTGCTCTCAGAGTCGTGTCTACTAGAATAAATATTAGGAACTATTTTTTTTAGTTAATTAAAAAAAATAGTTGTAAAAACATAATTACATGGGAAAAAATCAATACAAATTTGGTGAATACACTTCATTTCGTTGCGAATCACCCTCTGTATAATTAAAATAAAACACCCAGTTCCAAATAAACTTTTTTAAATAATTTTTTTTACTTTTATTCATTAGTGGTTTTTAGTAAAAGATACCTGATCAATCACATTTTTGACAAATTTATTTATAGTTTTTATAGTTTTCTAAAAAAATAACTTAAAACAAACACTGTCAAGCTTTGAAGAATTAAAATTTTTTGTACCATGTCAAAAAATTGTATTAAATTGTCGTGAATGAATTGACAATTTCATCAAATTTTTCAACACGGTCTTTTCTAAAAGATGACAGTTTTTCAATGACTATTAACTGTAAAAGTCTTTCTCTTGACTGTTCAGTTCTAAAACTGTAATAATAAGTTGAAACTTGCAGTCTAGTTTGCAAAATATTGAATATTTTTAGAAACAGTGCACTACAAACGATGTAACTATTTTATTTGACTTCCCAGCTTAAAAACATTTGCAATTGTTAAACTTTTTTCCACAGGATGCAGAAAATAAGAAAAACGAGAAAAAAGACGCAAATGGTCCTCCTTTGCAAACTGCCAGCGTCAGTGTCCGCGCTCTAATAGAAGAAAAAATAATAAGTAAACGCATAACAAATACACAAACAACATCTTCTGAAGAAACAAGTAAACCAACAACAACTGCCCCCCCACTGTTTCCCTTAACTGTGCATTCCTCCGGCAGCGGCGATCTCGACACAAAAATAACGTCGTTTGTCGTTCCGGCACCTCCTCAACAAACAATAGAAAAAGCGCGAAGACATTCCGATGCTGAGACCTTCAATAGAGTTTCAAGTACTCAACAAAAGGCTGAAGCTCTAGCGGATCTCATACTGAAACGAGACAAAGTCTCAGTAAAACGCACTACCTCCGATCCTGGACAATCTTCTCAAATCATCCAATTCCAATCAACCGATTCATTTACACTTACTGGAGTGACGTATTCTTCAGAAGATAGAGGATATCTTTCGCCCAGTCTTCAAGATGAGGTATTCTGCACTTAATAACATTTGTAGTGTCGCAATATGTTCATAAAACATGTTTCATCATATTTAATTTTAATACTGTAGCTTTTTGGAAAATCAGGCTAGCACTCTAGTCACAAATATCCGTTAAAATCTAGTAGCTGCAGAATTTAAATAATTAAAACAAACCTAAAAAAATTTTATTTATTTAGATGAATATATTTTAATAATATTTTATTTTGTTTTGCTATTTCTAATTATGTTAAAATTAGACATATGTTGTAAAACTAGACACAAAAATCACCTAAATAATTTTAAATTTTTTTCTGGTTTGTGTTTTTAGGTATTTGGTCAAGTTCAAGACACTATGCTTCTCCAAGGAGTAGACCCCCATCAACTGGCGTCTATACAGTTTCAAACCAATTCTCTTCTTCAAGATCAAAATGATCAACAATTACAAGATATGGGATTAGAAGACTATAATCTACAAGAAGCAGTTGTACAATCTCCTTCCTACCAATCTGCTCATTCGGTGAATCAAGAGCTACAAGCAGTTCTTGACTCGCCACTTCCAGAAAGCTTAGCTGATTTCAGCACTTTCCATTCAACTAATAATTTAGATATGCCTTCCCCAAATTATCAAACTCATTCTCCTGCTCAATTTGCTGGTTCGCCGCACACTTCTCTTACTGCTCAATCGCCGTTGCAAAGTCCTTTAATTCGACATGACTCTCCAGGATTTGCTTATCCTACACCACCTGCAAGTCATGAAGGACAAAGTCCATGTTTTGGTCAAAACTCTCTTCTTCCAATGGTTTCTCCCAAACAAAACGAGTTTGGCCAAGTCATAGAAAGAGGTGTAGATGAACCTCCACAAGCTTCATCACCTTTATCAGCTGCATTTTTTACTTCCACGATGTCAAGTTCAGAAGCTGTAGAAGAAGCACTGGAAGAAGTACTTCCAGGAGAAAGCATTACAAATGATGATATTTACCCTTTAACAAACTCCCCACCTCCACAATCTCCTTTGTCTGTTGGACTAACCCCAGTACCTTCCCCTTTATCAAATGTTGTTACAACTTCAGTTTCCTCTCCACATCCTTCAACTACGTTTGCTCCGTCCCCAAGTACAGTAACGTTTCCTATGTCACCACACTATACCCTTCAGTCACAAATGATGCCTAATTCTGAAGATCCTCTTCTATCCAGCAGTCCAAAAGATTTTGCAGCGCGAAAAAAATTTGAATTTAATGGTGTTCCTCTTCGTGTTATTAGCAATAATGGATTACTAGATTTAAATGCATCTAATTTTGCGGGCATATTAGTTGATGCCAATGGAGAGATTAAATTTATTCAAACAGGTGGCAATGCTTTTCATGCAAAGAATTTTTTATTAACAAATGCTATAGTTCCCACTCAAGAGGATGACAAATGTAACGCAAAAATACAAAGGGTGCTTAAATTTGGACCTACTGCAGTTTCAGTTAAACAATTAGCAAGGCCTAAACAGATCATTGATCTGAAGAAAGAAGAGAACAACGATGTGTTTTTAAGTCCGACAACGTATGTATATATTTTTTAATTAAGTACATATTTTTTAAGATGCTTATCAATTGATTATTCAAAATAAATTCAATGTCATTTGGTAGTTGAATTGATTTTGTTGACAATTATATTGGTTTCCAAGAATTGTTGAAATCTAATAAGAATTGTTAAATTTACTAACTTTGATAAATTGGGTTAACGTTAAAATAATTCTTAACAGTAAAATATAAAAGTTATTATTAGTAGTTGTTCAAACCTACTTATTCTTCAATTTTGTTTTATATAACAAAAATGTGTTTTCTTTCGTTTCAACAGGATTCCTGCAAGCCCGGTGAGGGCTTCCAGAAAACGACCTAGAAGCGAACCGCTTCAACTTCCTGTCTTTCATCAAAGTAAATTAAGAGCAACCAGAAGTAAACCGCAGGGGTTTGCAGCTTATACTCCGCAACCCATATTAAATCCTCAGAGGTTTGGATCAGGCCTTTATGCCAATTTAAAGATGAGATCAGGTTATAAATCGATGTTATTCTATATACAATTTTTTCACATTTTGTGTCCTAGAAGAAGATTCAAATTGCTGGAACAACGAGCCAACACCAGAAACGGATTCAACACCGCACGTGAATGTTGGACCACAATTTCAATGCAGAATTCCTCCTTTTACATCAGTTCCAAATAGAATCAACCCAGAGCCAACTTATGAAGATTTATTATGGGATCCTGGCATAAACGGTTGCACAGATGCTGAAGGTAAAATTATGCATTTTCGTTGTCAAACGCATAACTCAATGTAGAAAAAAAGCTTTGCTTGGTGTTTGTTTAGTAGAGCTGGGTAAAAATATTTTTTTTTCAAAACCATTATTTGAAAAAAATTTATTAAGATTTGTATTTGGACTTGTATAAATGAACAATATTGCTATAAATATTTATTGATGTAATTGATACATGTAATAATGAAGGACACTTATTAGCCTCAGAAAAAAATTCATAAAGCTGTGACAAAATATAAACTTTTACGCCCCTGTTGATGTAAATACAACGATGATCGGCCTTGAGCAGTCACATATTTTTATATGGACACTTTTTTGATCCACACCCCACATCCCAATCTAACCATTGTTCTTAAGGTTTTTATTAACACCTCTATTATTATTTGCTAGAAAATTTTGTTGAGTTCGTTCACAAAACACTAGTTTTCCCGCAATTAAAAATGATATAAGCAGTTTCCCACAAACCAAATTGTAAACAAAGCTTGGATCCGAAATTGCAATTTTTTTCAAAAACAACGAGCTCTTATACTGCACCACGGTTTAGCTTTGTAGTCCAGTCATTTCGTCCGAAAAAAAGGCAAATAAAAGAAAATGAATTTGCGCTTCTAATTTTTTAATATGTTGTAGGGGATACCTAGAAAAGCTTAACTTGAGATTGTCGACCAAGCTTTCCTAGGAGCTTTCGCCGCCATCTTAGAAAACGTTTAAAATTTGTTTTTCGGCAATAACTCGGCTATCCGATGAGATTCGAAAATTTGTGTAAAACACTTTTTGTAGTTTTCTTTGTGCTCTACAATAACGCCCTAACCATTTTTAGCGTATCATGCATCGTTATCGAGATATCGATCGATAAAGTCAAAAATTTAGGACACAATTTTTGTTTTTTGCTTTTTTTTTCTTTGGGTCTTATTAAATATGAAAAATTGTGAAATTCCAACTTGTAGAGCATATTCAGACCTACAATTTCCTTCTTGGATTTTTTTATGTTGGACAAAAATTACGATCTCCAGCGCGCCGCAAAGTCGGTGAATCCAGAAATGGCATTATGCATTGACCCATGCTGCCTCCTTCATTTTGTTTATAAAATTTATTGTTACATTGGAAAATTGATTGTTTTATGCATAACTCTGTTAATGTAACAATAAATTTTATAAACAAAATGAAGGAGGCAGCATGGGTCAATGCATAATGCCATTTCTGGCTGAGCTATTCATGCACCATTTTGAAAATAATGCAAAAAGCAGTTTTCAATATTTTCCTAGAATGTGGATCAGATATGTAGATGACGTCTTCGCAGTTTTTGATAATTCTAAAAGTTTAACAAATTTTGTATCAAATTTAAATAATTGCTTTCCCTCGATAAAATTCACTTATGAAGAGGAAATAAATAACAAACTATCTTTCTTAGATGTAAACATAATTAAAAAAACAGGTGGCGCTTTAGAGTTTGATATTTTTATAAAAGAAACTAGTACTTTGAGATACATTCCTAACGACTCAAACCATTGCTTCCAACACAAAATAGCAAGTTTAAGTTTTTTAGTAAATAGATTATTTAACTTTCCTCTAAGTCAAAAAAACTTTAATAAAGAAAAAACATTCATCAAAAAGATTGCTGATGTCAATGGATATAATGAAGAAATAGTACAAATTATAAATAAACAAAAATTTAGAGCAAATTTAAAAAATTGCACAACTTTTCAAACAAACAAAAAAGAATTAAAATTCATTTCAATACCCTTTGAGCCCAAGATAACCAACGGACTTGAGAGTGTGCTTAGAAATTTAGGATTTAGAACGGTTTATCAGTCAGGGTCAAAATTAAAAGATTTGCTAGGAAGTCCGAAAGACAAAACACCATTTTTAGAAAAATCAGGAATTTATCGCATAGACTGTGATAACTGTGAGAAATGTTATATAGGGCAAACGCGTAGAACAGTTCAGACTAGGTACAAAGAGCACTTATCTCATTTAAAATTCGGCAGATTAGAAAAATCGAGTATAGCCGAACACGTCTTTAATAACAATCACCAAATTAGTATTAACAGCGTAAAATTAATTAAGCCATTGAATAACTATAGGCTTAATTAATTATGACGCCGCCAAGCTTATCGAAATTCACAAAAATAAAGCGGATGCTCTAAACAAAGATGACGGTCCTCTTTTCAGCTGCTTAATCGGCTTACTAGGAAAAACCCAACTTTCACCAAAACAGGTAAAATTAAACAAGTAAACATTCAGTTTTATTCATGTCCTGATGATGACCACATGGTGGTCGAAAGAGCTCTCGAGATCTAAAAATAAACTTTTTGGCAAGTGGTAAAACTGTGTTAATAGTTTATAGTGCCAAAGATTCCAAATCAATCAATTAAACAAATTATTTGTTTAATAAATTACTATTGTGTGATCCTTAATTTGTTGCTCTATGTACTTATTTTTTATCCCATCAATTTCCTGAACAATTTCCCATTCGATTCGACATCCAGACACAACCGAGCGAGCAGCTCGCTCGACGCTGAGTGTGGATTCACCGACTTTGCGGCGCGCTGGAGATCGTAATTTTTGTCCAACATAAAAAAATCAAATAAGGAAATTGTAGGTCTGAATATGCTCTACAAGTTTGAATTCCACAATTTTTCATATTTATTAAGACCCACAGAAAAAAAAGCAAAAAACAAAAATTGTGTTCTAAATTTTTGAATTTATCGATCGATATCTCGATAACGATGCATGATACGCTAAAAATGATTTAAGCGTTATTGTAGAGCACAAAGAAAGCTACAAAAAGTGTCCTACAAAATTTTTTAAAATCTCATCGGATAACCGAGTTATTGCCGAGAAACCAATTTTACTCCTTTTTTCAAGATGGCGGCGAAAGCTCCTAGGAAAGCTTGGTCGACAATCTCAAGTTAAGCTTTTCTAGGTATCCCCTACAACATATTAAAAAATTAGAAGCGCAAATTCATTTTCTTTTTTGAATGTACGTAATGACTGGACTATTGTAGCCACGTACATTGTAAACAAGGAGCGTGTGGCAACGTATATACGTCGCGCTTAGAATGCTCTCTTTTTTTTGCATCAAAACAAGTTGCCTACATCCTGACTCCATTCTATTATAGCTCCATGATCTAAACAACTTTTTTAATTAAAATTAAAGATACATTAAACGAACATTTAAGTTAAAAAATCAAGATATTATTGCTTAAAATTATTTATTGTAGGTTTAAAAGTAATGTTGTTAAAATTTTGATAAACTATTTTTGAACTGGTATTAGTAATAGCATTAAAATTTAAAAAAATTTGCTTTTATTAAAAACCTGGAAGTAAATGGAATCATCAACAAATTCGTACAAAAACGAGAGAGTTGAAATATAATCCTGGCACTGCTTTCTTTCTATTTATTCAAAGGGTTACAAACCGAATCGGAAAAATTCTTCATAAACAAGAATTGAGAACGGTTTTCGAAGCACTTTCAAAAATCTTAGAGTCTATATCTAGAATAAATTTAGTCTCAAGCATGGTTCACACGTAAAGTTACCGTGTTTGTTCTAACTACTATTTTTTTTGTTCCGATAACGCCATCTCTGATGGAGTGCAAAACGTCGACATTTTAACTAAATTTTTCGACACGGTTTTCTCCGAAAGACGTCAATTTTCCAATGACTTCTCAACAAGATAAAAAAAACAGCAACATGAACATTTGCATTAAGAGATGTAGTGCGTATGTTAGGCATTGGTGCGATTGATACGGAAGTTTTGACGACATTATGTATTCAACTTTTTATTGAGTTGTCAACATAGACTTCAACAAGGATGATTACTTCCCGCCACCGTGCTCCTTTGAAGCAGTAATATCTGCACCACTATCAATAAGAATTAAAGCCGATTTTCTTTTGAAAACAGTGGCCAGTGTAGCTATTAGAATCAGCCACATTTAAATAATTAGCAATTTGATGGAATTTTGTTTATATTTACTTTTTCTTGCTCCACCCGCCGAATGTACGTTAAACTAAAGAAATTCGGCGGGTGGAGCAAGTAAAATAGTATACGACCTACGGCCAGAAAGTTGGATGCCCTGGCGTATGTGATATAATCGCCGTATGTGACATACGCCAGGAATTCCAACTTTCTGGCCTTAGAACGTAATATACTATTTCTACAGTCTTTTATGATAACTTAAAAAAAAAACTTACTCAGTTTGTGGACGGTAGTTTGTATATTTCTTAAAAATATGATAAACATATTTAAATAATCCACACCATTATCAATGTTTAAGGTTGTACGTAACATAGCGTATCTGGAGCACAATGTCGAAGATTGAGCTGTTAAGATGATGTTTTAAAATCTTTTTTAAACGGTTTGAACCAAAACCAGGATAGCAGTCTGTCAAAGCCTACAAAAATCAGCAAAAGATCTTTTTAATCTAAAATGCACCAGCATAGATCATACTCCAAGCAATAAACTATAGTTTCTGCCGTAGATATTTTATAACACATTAATATATGGCTATACATTTTAATGCCACTTTTCTACAACTCATCAAAAATTCTATTTGACATATATGATTATCTTACTCATTATTTCTCCGAATTCAAAACTTTGTATACAATCCATCTCATGTATTTATAGGACAAAACAACACATCAATAACAACAACGTTTCCCACAACACGTGAACTATCCCTCTGTTTTATTACACAATTTACAGTTCAACATCTTTCTTATCATGCTCAACCGACTCATAGTACAGAAACCTTACTGATGGTCATCAATCTCATCAGTTCACCAGCTGCACTAAACCTTCCCAAAAACGGTAAAATCTGATTTCTCTCTATCTTTTTCTAACTTAAAAACCAATCCATTTTTTAAGACGATCTTTTCTGTTCACTTATTTAACTCTAAATTAATATGTAAATTATTGTACAAGTATAAATTTTTGTACTAAATTGAATCAAATATTTATAAATTATTTTGTACGTATCCTAAACTGCCATTAAAAGTTACCTACAATAGCTATTTGTGATTAAGAGCGCAAAAAAATATATGGTTAATTAAGAGAATTTGTTGAACGACGGAGTAGCACGCCAATCTTTTGAAACTGGCAGTAATAACTGCTTGAAAAGTCATAAATTCAAAATGTTTGTGTTGAAACAAAAGTTTGCTTACCTGTGGCTATAAAATAAACTATACTTGATTGCTTGCATACCATTTTGTATTTTTTGGCATGTGACCGACAAAGTAAGATTTGTCCGAAAAGTTGACAATTGCGTTGTTAAACCAAAGCGCAAATGCCTATTTTCTGTATCGGTTGTATAAAAAAGAAATATTATCAGAGAGCATCCTCAAAGGCCGTGTACTTGTACTAAAAATCTTTAATATGTTCAACAAACAATTGTATCAAAAGCATGTGTTTTATGAAAAAAAGTACTTAAACATATGTTTTGCTATGTATGTATACCCAGCTTTGCTATACAGCTCTTGCAACAGGTATAAGTTAGTATTAAATGTGTGCAGTTGACATGTACTTGGATTTCGCGTGCTGCGCTGCAGTTCCTGGTGGAGGAAGGAATAAGGAATATGCAATGCATCTCTTGCACATGTGTGGAGGAAACATTCATGTAAGTTAATTGTACACATTTCAGAAACAACTCAACAACTAGTTAATTAATTTCTAGGATGCAATGTTGAAACTTATGCAACCAGCACCTGTTCTACCCTCCAATCATCCACTACTCCACTATAACTACAGCGAAAGTGATAAATGGACGTCTTTGGAAACTGATGCTTTCCATAAGGCGCTGCTCAAATATGATAAAGATTTCCGCAGCATTGCTCAAGAGGTAACATAATTAATTATATTTAGAAATAATTTAACATCTAAATGAATTTTTTACAGTTAAGTCAAATAACCACTAAAACAATCAAACAGTGCATCCAATTTTATTATGCATGGAAAAAAGTTTGTGTGGATGAGTATCGCAAGTTAAAGTACCTGCGCGAACGCAAGAATCATTTTTCAAAAAATATTGATTTGGACGCAGAGGAAAAACCGTATGCAGATGCCAAATTGTTAGGAGTAAGTATTACGTTTTTGACAAACTTACTAATTTAATCAATCAAAAGTAGTTCATCAAACAACAAAAACATAGAAATAAAATACTGGTTTTAAGCTTAAAACCTTTATGTCTACATTAGTGGTATTTGTGCTGTTGTGATTATCTAGCAAAGTTCAGTAATTTTATGTACTAATTCTAAACCAATGTTTAATTTTATAATTTCATTTGACGAAAGTCTTTTAGGAGGACTAATTATAACAATTTGATTATGGTTTATTGGCTTTAAATTGTACGTTCAAATACGATTTGTAGAAGAAACTAAATACATTAACATTCATTTAAAACTCAGTAATATGCAAAAAAGCAAGCAGTCTAATGTAAAGAACTAATCGAACGTCCCTGACATTAAAATGATCATAACTTTTAAAATTATAACTTCTTCTTCTTATAGTGCCTATCCGGTCCGGATGTTGGCGATCATTCTGGCTGATTGTTTTCGGCCATGAATGATTGTACTAGGGAAATTTTAATTGGAGTGGTTTCCCGTTGCCTTCTCCAATTTTGCTGGTATCAGAGCGTGGTTTCGATCCACGGACCTCTGGGTTATAGGCCCAGCACGCTTCCACTGCGCTAGTGGAGCGCAGTGGAAGCGGAAAGTGAAAAGTGGAAAAATTATAACTAAACATTATTTTTATTAAACCAACGGCGATTTATAACTGATGGTACAAAAGTTTTGAAATTTTTCAAAAATTTGTCCACTTTTTAGTGAAACTTTAATTCAATTTTTTTTCCTAAAAGCATCAATTTTATCCAGACTCATCTCCAGTTTGAATATTCAAACCCTTTTCGCAAAGCTTCTCAATCTATAAACCCCAAACGGTTTAGCTTGAGGTACGTTTCGTAAGTTCTAGGCGCAAAAAGCAAAAAGTTATTGCTTTGTGATTGTACTACTGTCTCACTGGAGGAATGACTTAAAGGGAAGTCTAGCCCAAACAAGAAACAAATTTGAACCCGCAACGGTGACAAAGAACGAGAACGGTTACTGCCTCTCATCTTACATGGCCTATATAGTTTTGACACGATCCCTCGCTTTAAACTGAGGCAACTAATTATTTTTGGTTGTTCGGTTTGGTGTTCTACTGCGTCACGGTTTTGCTAATGCTTCTTGTATAAAATCAGTTTCTCTTGAGATCTGGCAGCACATTACTGACGAAACCGACTAATTTTAGAACATTTTAATACAGTCTATTACCAAATGGTTTAGTTTAGAAAATATATTTGTCGGCAATCAAACTAAACTTATCAACTCAATCATAAAAAATACGGTAACGGTTATTGATAAGTTGACTTTCTAGAATTTACACGAAATAAAATAGAATAGTTCTAAAGCTTTTGTTCTGCCCGTTATACTAAAAACAGAATAACAATAAGACAAACAACAAAAGTCAATAAAAAATTTAATAAGAATTAAACAAAAACCTCAGGCGACTAAATATCTAATAAATATCGACTAAATAATAGATGGGTTTATTTATAGGTTCAGCCGAGTAGTTAAATACAACTTTGCTCTTCATGGTTTGAATGAATTTGCTTTGACTTTATTATAAAAATATATGTCATTTGTAAATAATCTGTGTCAAACCCTGTGTTCAATTTGGTAAAAACAAAGATAAACGTTGTTGTAAATTAAAAGAGATCATCTCAAATGAACATGTCATTCTCCAACAGTGGTAAAAATGTTTAGACGTAAAAAGTTCCATTTTTATATAATAGTTATTTACATAAAAGTCAGGAAAATGTCACATTACTGAAGAGGAGTTAAATTGAAATACGAGGCACTTTGTGCCGAGTATTTTAAAGCTCCGAGTCAAGTAAGAGATTTTACTGACGTGTTTTGTATTAAATTTTTCCGGAAATCGTAAAAAAAGACGAAACTTACAAATTTTAGAATTTTTTTGACAATTTCCACAAAAATCAAATTTGTCAATTTTGTTGGCAACTATAGTTACTAGAGTATATTTTTTTATTTTGCGTCTTGTAAAGTTTTTACAGTACTAGTCCGGAAAACTCAATTTTCCTGCGCGTAAATAAGCAGGAAAATGTTGTTTCAAAGACGATTTTCGGAAAATAAATATTATAGAAATAAATAGATTAAACCGGACCAAGTTTACAATATTTAATAAAAATAATTTATTAAGCATGAGATAAAGATTTGTCTATTGTCACTACTTATGGCTTGTAGAATAAATGTGTTTTGTACAATATAAAACTCGCCAATTCACAAATTAATACAAAATGTTAGAACTTATAAAGATTATCACATAACACAAAATTAGATAATACACTACTATACAGAATTCTTATTTTAGAACATAATTTTTAGAGAATGAACCAAAACTGAAATTTTTCAGAATAATAAAAAGATTTTCTTACTAGAGATTGCAACCGGTCTTAACCTGCAACATGATGTGCACATAATTGCTAGATCGTGCGTTATGTATGATCATTGATCATGATAGTTAATGATCATAAGAGTTAATATGTTGTATTTTATAAACAAAAACTTCCAGTGGTGTGTAGACTATATATCTCCATTAGTTCTGATAACTTTTTTCTGACAGATTATAGATGACATGTACATGTCCGAATTACAATATTTTTAAAATTTTGATTTTTACCGTGTTGTGTAGGTGTTTAAAGATACTTAGCATTCATAAATTATTTAGATCAACTCTTGCTTTGAAATTTTGAACATTTGCTCTTTTTTTCTATTAGTTCATACGCAGATACAGGCGTGTCGTTTATTATTGTATGATCTTTGACGTTTGACCATGCGATCATACTATCAACCTATGTATAACTAGACATGTACAACGACAATAAAAATGTATGAAGCTAAATTGCGCAGCAAAAATTGAAATAAATGATAATAATAATACAGCTACTAATTTTCTTGCACAAATAGGTACTCGGTTTTTTTCAAGTCACTTTGTGATTCAGTTTAGCGTCCGAAAACTTTAATGATGATTCTATTGCTATCTACATTGGTATCTAAAAGCAAATCTGTTTTTAAAATATTTCTTGGTTTGAAATATGTTTTGCTAAGATTTAGAATTATTCTACCTCCCTAGCTGCTAGCAATGCATCATTAATGGTGCAATTATTTTTATATCCATGCTATATCAGCAAAAAATATACTGCAATGCAATTAGCACTAATTTTACATCATCAATCATTACTGTTTGCGCTCGGTTTTTCAGATACAAAATCCATCACCTGACAGCCGTAGTTTTGAGTTTTTGTAATAACAAGCGATGATTTGTATCAAAAACTCTTGTGAGATAAAAAAATAAAGATGTGGACAATTTTTTCAGGTTCGGAGAGTTATATATAAAGTTAGTTATATCAGCAAAAAATTTGACTTTCGACAAACATGTGCTGAAACAGTGTTTGAAATTTCTGCAAACTCACTTTGTAGACAGAAGTTTCGGTAGATGACGGTGTCGGGATTAGTTTTAGAGCTCTTTTCTTCAAGAAGGTGGTTCTAAAATTACCGAAGGGGTATGAGTCCATTTCAATGTTTTATTTAAGACCTAATTATTACATCTTTTTGAAATACAGTATATTATGAAGAAATCTTTCAATTTAATTATGAAAAATCGTATCTCACAAGTGGTGGTCATTTTCTGCTTCACATATTCGTGCTCTTTCGAAAACATTTTCCATAACCTTTCCTAAAACTTCAGAAGTTATCTTATTGATTTTGTTGTACATATTAATTTCCATTGCTTGTTAATAAAGACCTTTCCTTTTAAATAATCTAAAATAAAAAAGTCTCGAGCCGGTAAATCCGGTAAGAGCATTAGTCAATTAAAATCGCAGCGACTCTTGTGAGAAGCCAAGTTGTGTCGAACGTCTCCTGGTTGATGTTTTTTCATCTTCCCAAATACTTTCCTGTACCCATTTAATATTGTCATCCGTGTGCACCGCTTCTTGTCTGACGGCACCAGAAAGTTTTTCACTGCCCATGTTGCCAAAGATTTGCAGCCCATACATTAAGATAACGGCAATATGCACGCTAAGGCAAAACAATGGACAGTTGATTTGAGAAATAAAGTTTAACAATTTGGACACATTATTCACTGTATATGTCTTTTTTTTTAATTGTTTAGAAACAAAATAACATAATACTGTTGACTCGACAACGACTCGCGATCACTTTCATAACCACCAAAATATTTGTTTGCTGTAGAGTTGTGTTAAAAATGCTCATCCTTGATCTTTCTATATTGTTAAACTGATAATTAGAATGAGATAGCAGAAAAACTATTCGTGAATTTTCTATTGGCATTCAATCCATCACCATGAAATCCGTTTAAAAAAAATATTTCTACAAGGAATACTATCTTCTTATAGTCTTTAGAAAATACAACCAATTTATAAATTGTCGTCGATTGTTTATTAAGTGAATGATTCATTTTCACACACTGTGGCTTTGGCTCTTGCAATTTATTTATCAGTTCTTCAAACCATTCTTGAATATATAAGTGTTTCATGCTTATGGTAATCACTGTTTTTTTGATTTTGAAACTAATCTTTGCTCAAACCATAAATAAATCTATTTTTATCCTACACCAACTCAAATAGTTATTTCTCTAATAAGTGTCGAAAGTAGCAAATATCGTGCAAATGTTAGGTAAATTACTGAGTGAACCTATAACACGAGCATAATATTTGCACTTTTGAACATTGTTTTTTCGACTACCACAAGTACAACACAAATTAAATTTAGTTTTTAGGAACTGTTTGTTCATAATTTGATCATACCGCTGCTTTGATTTTGCCGGTAAAAGGCCCAAAGTAGTTTCTGTTCCGGGTTCTAAAATTTCTGGCGGAGTGCGGTCTAAGTCTGAATTAACTTAATCGAAACTTTCCATCAATTACGAATACACTACTTATTTACGAATTCTTGCACTTTAATTATTTTAATTTCTTGCAAGCTATTGAAAACTCATTAACATCCATTTTTTCATCAGCGTCTAATTCATATAATGAGGAAATAAAATCTTGAACAATTGTTTGTAAAAATTTACCTCATTGTAGTCATAGTAACAAAAAGAGCAAGCCGTTTGGATTATGTTGATTTAATTCCCGTAATTCGTACATGGTTGCTTAAAAATGAAATTTTCTCATCTCTCGATAGCCAAGAAAGTTGATCATTTCTCGGCTAGTCGAGCAAAAAAAATGATTTTCTCCGTCAGCCGTCGTTGCTGTAAGACAAAAGCAGATGAAATCTACATGGTTGACCAGTCGTCACGAACCAAAGACACTCTAAACGTCTAACTATTCATCACGACAGTAAAGTAATCTTTCACTGTTTGACATCTGTCAAGGTTTGCCATTGTGAATTGGCGGTAATAACCTCAAACCAATGAAAATTAGCACTTTGCCGCTTACGTTTACAATATATACGTTTACAATATACCCAATCAGTATTCTAATTGAATAATAACAAACCTGTGAAAGGTAGTTAATGTGCATCTTCCTTCTTTTGGGCGGAAAAACTTAGCCTGCTTGTACGACTACTTCTATTACACTGTACGGCGTCGTTATGTAGCTAGCCGCAAGCAACGATCTATGATTTTTTGATTAATCTTCAATTGTTTTACTTCAATCTAATATTTCAAAAAGTCAATTTTTTCTTCAAGTTTAGTGTGCATTTGAGGATCGAATACACAGCCCAGCATATGCTGGGTTTTTTTAGATTTAGAAATATCATCAAAATATGCGAATAAAACATTTTCGAATAAATGGTTTGTTTTGTATTGTTTGGCCCAGTCCATGTAAGTCTTATAAGTCTTTTCATACCGCTCGCGATTTTTTCCTGATATTAGTTTGTTTCTGCTAGAGCTTGCAATAACTCCGGGGGAATTAATGGTGTCGACAGAGTGACTATTACACGTTTTTAAGCATTTTCAAGTTTCTAAAACCAACCACAAGACTAACAATTTTTATTTTAATAACTGTCAATTTCTTTTATGGCAATTTGTTTTTTTTTATTTTATTTGAACCCGCTTACAGCAATAATTATATTGAATTAAAAATGAATATTATGAGTGATGCTGGGTAAAAAAATATACAAACCTTGACGAAATGCCGCATTTTTGTCAAGAAATTTACAAGTTAATCGAGACGCGAAGCGTCGAGGTAAACTTTATTTTGCTTTTCCGTCACGATATGTAATGTACTATCAATATTTTTGGATAAGAAAGATTTTGGCTGTTTTTCTTTGTAAGAACTAAACTAGAATACTGTAGTGCTGTTTGGAATCCGTATTGACCGAAATTGAACTCTGTCAGATATGTTTTTTTGAAAAGCGCTGTAACTTATCGTTGCGCCGACAATCATCTTTGGCGATAAATGGTTTACAAACCAAATGGTTTGAAGACATAGACTGTACAATACAAGTTCCTTTATATCAATTTTATTAATTTTATTAAGCGTATAGTGTCTTAAATTTTATGACGTCGAGAATTAAAGTCTTTAGATTGTTTGAAAGTTAAAATCATATATCGTAAGAGACACGTTACAGACTTTAATTTTCACTAGTAACAAAATAATAGAATTAATAAATTTTATCATAAAGTTATTTGTTTCAGATTATAGATAGTGGTTCTCCTATGCCAGTACAAGATGCAAGAAGTTTCTCCTGCGAATTTGCAGACTGTTCAGCTGTAAGTTGGCATTTTAAATAAATTCCTTTAGTTAAAATACTTTTATGCGTTTCAGAGTTTTAATTCACGCGCAGCCCTAAATGGGCATATACGAATACACGGTGGTACTGCCAGAAACTCACCGATTCCTTCAACAGACAAACGCACATCCGCCGTAAGTTCAACCGTTTGTCACCCTGACTCAACAGAAGATTATCCCTGTAAGATCTGTGGGAAGTAAGTGTACAACATTCAACAATAGCATAGATAAGGTAAATGATCGGTGTGTTGTGTCCTCTGCTTACGTGCTAACACTGTCATTATTCTTACTTCAACATCCAGTGAGCGGACAAAGGTATCTTTAGTTTCTTTTGAGATTTATTTTTAAGTTAAGTTTTTACTCTATTTATTTGTTTTGTTTGATTTTGTTGGCATGACTTGTTTATCTATTTCATACTTCAGTTTCTTGCCGCAAACTTCTCTCTAGGGTACTTGAATAGTATAGAATAAAGTATTATTTAAGCAAAAATGTGTTAAATATTGCACGTGAGCATGTCACAACAAAAACATTTATTGAACCGATCACACAAAACTTTTTGGTTCAAAGTTGGTTACATTTGCAATGACTACAAATGCTTTTCTACACACGTTTAGTTCTAAGAATAAGTTTAAATTACAATAGAACAAAATCCCTCTTTGGTCGACTTACCTTCATAAACTTTTTCAAGGAAATAATTATGTTTTGCAATATAATGTAGTTTTTAGTAAATGTTAAATAACTGTTTTGTTAACTATTGCCATATAATTTCTATGAAAACGTATCGCTAATAACTGAAGCAAACGACAGAAATAAAACGCTAAAATAAGGTTGAATCATGGAGCTATAATAAGATGGAGTCAGGATTCCCCACTACAATTTGCGTTTGTTATGATGCAAAATTACAGGGAGCGGGGTGCTTCAGCGGTGTGTGGGAGCCGACACTTAGACTGTGACTGGTACGTTAAAGCAGTAGCGGCGCAGATGTTGAGAGAAAAGCCAAATATGTTTAACCTGCACATAATGAATCTGTAACTTGTATGAAATGGATGACTGTCACAAGTTCTGGAATTAGTTTTTTGTTGTTTACGATGCTTTAAGTTGGATGTTATCTATAAACTAATACGATATTTAGCGGCTGTGTATAAATTAACAATATTGCTATAAATATTTATTGATGCAATTGATACATGTAATAATAAAATACACTTATTAGCCTTATAGACTTCGTCAGAAAAAAAATCATAAAGCTGTGACAAAATATAAACTTCTACGCTCCTGTTGATATAAATACAACGATGATCAACCTTGATCAGTCACATATTTTCATCTGGGCACTTTTTAAATCCACACACCACATAATCGAACCATCGTCTTAAGGCTCTTATTAACACCTCTATTATTATTTGCTAGAAAATTTTGTTGAGTTCATTCACAAAACACTAGTTTTCCCGCAATAAAAAATAATATAAGCGGTGCCCCACAATACTATATGGTAAACAAATCTTGAATCCGACGTTACCGGCTGTTGCAATTTTCTTCAAAAACAACAAACTCTTATACTACACCACCCATTATACTAATTGTCCACGCAGCCACGTACCTTGTAAACAGAGAGCGTGTGGCAACATATATATGACGCGCTTAGAATGTTCTTTTTCTCCATCAAAACAAATTGCCTACATCCTGACTTCATTCTATTATAGCTCCATGGGTTGAATACGTTTTTCTAGGCAATAATGAAAGTGGTCAGGTACAAACAAGATATGAACTAATAATTTACCCTCTTAGATCCTTTTTTTTATTCGAATA
This sequence comes from Lagria hirta, assembly GCA_947359425.1. Lineage (NCBI taxonomy): Eukaryota > Metazoa > Arthropoda > Insecta > Coleoptera > Tenebrionidae > Lagria > Lagria hirta. The sequence goes on along the minus strand of OX375795.1, from coordinate 29,615,559 downwards.
ATTGTTAAATATATTTTAAATGCGATGGTATAGCATAAGTGAGTAAACTTTAGGAAAATTCTTTCACCACGCAAAATATAGACCACGGGGATCTACTACGACAGCTGAGTCTTGTTTTACTCGCTAAAATGACGTTATTTTAATGGAATTACAAAAAGTTCTATTTATTGATGTGCTACAACATTCAAATTTAATGCATAAACCAGAAAACTGAATTTTTTATAACCTCAGCAACCACCTGACGTTGTGCCACGACGTTGAAATGTTTACACGGGGTATAGAGAAAATTCAAATAAGTTGACTCCATACATATAAAACAAAAATATTTTGAAATACTCTAAAAAAAAAGTTTTAAATACTTCTAAAATGGAAAACTAATATTTTATTAAAAAAACTATGCTAATCAATTTAAAAAAAAAATAACCTAAAAACTGGACAAACTTTTTTTTCCAATTAAAAAAGCAATATTATACATGCTTTTAACAATTAAACAATTGCAAAGAATTGTTATTGACAATTTTTTTATATATTTTTTATTGAATTACAAATAAAGAACTCTTATGACTGTTTACCATGAAGCTAATATTTTTAGAAATCTGAATTTTTAAACGTTGGAAAAATTTTGAATTTGGGTACTATTGACCTATGAAATATATATAAATATATAAATAAAAAAAACAGTAGATATAAAAAATCTTTTTTTCATTCTTTATATAATTGAATAATATTCTTGATTGAAATTAAAAAAAAAATATTGTCAATATCTGTTTTTTAATTGTTAATTTGACGCGCTCACATATACCTTTAAGTATCGCGGTCTCTCTCTCTCTGGTTCATACGCTGCATATGCCACTCTGTGTCCTGAATCATTATTTATAATTTATCTTGAAAACTATTGACGTTATCAAAATTGACAAGTTACAAATTAATTTTTTATGTGGTTCTTGGTTTACTCAAAAGTATCTACTTAAATTTGTATAAAGAAATAAATTTGGATCTCCGCTAAACTTATCATTTAACGTAGTAGCATATTAATTATGTAACTTGTAATTAATTTGTAACTCATGTTACAAATGATAGAAAGCGATGCGCGGCTTGGATGTTTTCTTATTTTTTTATACATATCTTATTTAATATGAACCTGAAAATTATAAATAAGAAACCGTAGTAATTGCGATAAATGTAGCTATATTTGCTTAAGAAGTCAGTTTTTAGCAAAATGCTGGATCACGAGATACAACGTTGTAAAGCAAAAATAAGACTTATTTAATTCGCAATCTTAACAGTAGTTGTCAAACCACGGAATTAGCTTGGAAAGGAATCGTTACAACAAGCCATCCATACATTACAACAGTACTCGTAAATAAGATGAGCTGTTTGATAGATTTTATCGCACCGTTTTTGCATGACTCAAACACATAATCAATTCCTTTTTATTCATTTATAGCGTTATTCTATTTAAACTACTAAATAGTGTTGCTCTGAGGGCCGGAAAAAGTTATTAAAATTAGGATCTCGCTAACAAATTTTAATATTTAATCTACAGAGTACGCCAAAAAAACTTACTTATTTGAAAGGTCAATAAAAACCAAAGTACTTCTTTAGTTCTTTTTTTAATTAAAAATACAATATTTCAAGCATTTTTTTCATACAGTCTAAAAATAACATCATTTAAATGGCCAACCCTTATTGTGCATACATTGATTAACGGCCTGATTTTAAGTTGGTTTGCGATATCGCAAAAGCTACCGTTGTCATGGTAACGTCGCAAATAGTTTGAGACCCGATTTCAAGTTCTATTTTGCCGCAACTCGAATTGCGATTCTGTAGTTAGAATTGCGACACTTACAAATGGTATCGCAAGTGTATTTGCGCATTGCAATTTGACATTTAATGAGAACCTAACCGCACTATTCGTTTCGTTTTAAATTATAGTTTTTAACAAACGATTTTTTATGTTTGATTTGTTATTAACTATTTTTGAGACCTGTGAATGATTAATTGTTTATAACTGTTTTTTGTGAAGTGTTTAATTTGGAATAATTTATTGATTGCACTTATGGCCGCTGCAAGACAAATTTTAGAGGCTTGTGCTGCAAATATAATAGTCAACTCCAGTGACAGTGACACTATTTAATTTTTCACAAATTATTTTCAAAAATCAAACTTACGATGGACGGCTTATTTTAATTATTTCAAAACCCAGCACAAATGATTTCGAATTGAAGTTGGCAGTTTCAAATGACAGCTGTCAGAAAAACGGGTTCGACCAATCACAGCATAGTAAGATTTACGACAATGATAAAAGTTGCGACGCCGTTGCCGCATCTCTATTTTACAACTTGAAATACCATCGCAAATAGTATCGCAATAGGCTCGCAACTGACTGCGGCAATTTGCGATGCCGCACGGATTTTGCGAGGCCAACTTAAAATCGGGCCCTAAGTCGATTTCTGAAGTTATTAATCGCATTTTTCTTCATTTTATTGTTATTAGATTTGTTTCTGTTTTTTTCAGTCTTCATTTCAATCATTGAGCACAGACTGGATAAGACCTAAGACCACCATTCTTCTTCTCATTTCAATTATTTATGTTTATTATCATGATTTATTGGTAAATTAAAGAAAAGTGCAAAACAACAATTCATCTTTTAATTTATCATCAACATACACAAACAAAGTGCAAGTACACTTACACAAAACTAAACGTTATTTGTTATTTCTGTTTTGTTTTGCTTGAAAAATTTGTATCTTTAATGTCTATTGGAAAAACTTCAAAGAAATGATACTTTTTTTCCACAACAAAATTCAGTCAAAACATTATAATTTTTATTTTAATTATTTTTTGCCCAATACTCTCACATTGTATCCATAGTATTCTAATAATAATAATTATTATTATATTTTAATATAATAATTATAATTGTGTAAATAATTATATTCTATAAAATAAAATCAATCTGAATTTCTTTATAGTGCTCACAAACGTATCACTTATTACATATTTCTTTTTTGGAACAAAATAAACTATTATAAATACCTACCTTAGCTTCATATTTCACAATAATAACATTAGCAGTCGCCATTAAGATAAAACAAAACGCATTTAGAGTATAAAATGCCCATGCATGACCTTGCGACATGCCTATGCTAGTGAAAACGCGATGGCGACACAATTGGATTCAGCTCCTGGTTATCGCCAGCTACTCAATTAGTTGTAAAACTGCATCCTAGACGGTTTTACAGCGCCGCTTTGTTATCGAGTGTCTTTAACGGGCTTCAAAATTTACTGTACGGTGGGAAGTCTAGTGCCGGTATTCATAGTCGTATCTCAAGCTCAAGCTTGAGTCCGTCTCAAGCACGGTCTTAAGCAAAAACTCCGGCAATGCGCGGGAAAGCGTTTGCGTGCGTTTTGAAATAGTCGTAGCGCTGAGTCCGTCTCAAGCAAGGACTTCGGCAATCGGTAAGATTTCAAGTCCGGATCGGTATTCATAGACCGATCAAAATATCAAATTACGGTGTGCGTAAGGGCTCTTGTTGCTTGATTTTCGGTTTACGCAAGCAAACCCATTGGAATTTTTTTCCAACTTTGAATTTAAGCGTCGCTACAGCTTCACAAAAGACAATGTAGTGAATGTGGGATTGCTTTCACATTAGTGGAAAGACAATTATTACTTACACAAAATTAAAGGGCTTGCCACATTTTGTGCAAAAATGAAAGCATTGAATAATAATAATAGTCACAGATATTTATTAATTGGGTAGTATTTTTATTTTGTAACACCTTCTACTGGTAAACATAAGTACAAAAAAAGTAAAATTTTTGTTAGTTTACATTATGAGTGTAAGATATTGTTTGCAGAAGCATAGTAGACAAAACCGCAGCCGAAAACTTTCATCTTTACACACTTCTTGAATAGCTCCTACTACTAACTACTCTGATAACTTTTCTGCATCCCATTTCCTGCAATAAAAGTGGGTAAAGGTTTGGTAAGATTTATATGTTGCACTTACATTGTCCCTCTCAAAAACGCGCAGTTTGAGAGGGTATGCTAGCTTCTGTTTGGTCTCACTTTTGCAGCTTTCGTGTTTTGAAGCGAATGTAATAATGATCCAGATCGTTCGCTTTTTTTGAACTATTGCGGTATCCGTCGTATCACTTTCCACACTATTGGGGTTGTCCATGCGGGACTACAAGGGTTTTGCTGTTTTGTATATTCTGTCAGTAGACATGTACTCACCCGACAACACAAAACACGTTCGATATGACCCCTGCGGCACCGAGTTATTACTCTACCTGTCATTTTAAACTAAATATAAACACGCAGAATGACGTTCATGCGTCAAAATTGTCAAATCTAACAACACAAAAATTACTACTTTTGTGACTTCAGCATGACGCACGCAAACGCTTTCCCCCGAGCATTGCCGAAGTCCTTGCTTGAGACGGACTCAAGCTTGAGCTTGAGATACGACTATGAATACCGGCATAAGTATAATTAGTATGTGGTTCAAAGTTCGATCAATGGCTAGCTAAATGCCACACCACAAGATGACGCCGTCGGCGTTAAATTTATTAAGTGCGGTAAATTGTCGTGGTATAATCGAACTATATGTCGCGTTATTAAGAATGTTTAATAAATAAATAATAAAACACGAAAAAACTTTAACAATATAATGAAAATCAGCCAATAACAATAAAAACAATAATGCGTCGTAATATGTCTTGCGGAACCGCCCAATTTATTAACATGCTCAAAACGGAGCGCTTGTCATCGTCTCAATTTCATCAGATTATTCTTTTCAACTTGTCATATACTTATGACTAAACAACATTTTTTATGGGGGTTTCTAAAAGCAGATAATTTTCATGGTATTTTACAACACGCTAGTGCGTCAAAGTGACAGATGGAAGCTTTGCATGTGGCAACATTTAGATACAATGGCGGCTGACAATACGTAAATATCCAGTTTACAATCAAGGAGGCTAAAAATAACTATTACAGTCTTGCAACAAAAAGTATGTCTCAAATGGTGCAATAATACTTTTATTTTTTAGTGACATGATATTGTTGATTTTCGTCATGGATACGATATATGAAACGTATCTCATATCTCCCTTGGGACTTTGTAAAGTTTTTCACCCTCAAACACATGGTTACCATGCATTTGCAGCAATTATACATTCATGCATTCTCGGATGTTGTTATTTTTCATATAATTTTATTAAGAAAGCAGTAATGAAATACTAAAAAATAAAATATTTAATGCACTACGGGAGATATTCTGTTTTTCACCCTCGGTGGACTTACAGACCGCGGGCCTCCGGCCCTTGGTCTGTAACACGTCAACCTCGGAGAAAAAACATTCATATCTCCCTTAATGCATAAATATCTATTATCCCACCAGAAAATTTAATATAATTCACAAACATGCAGTTATTGTATAGCAAAACCACTGAATGTTTGTCACATCAAAACATTAATTTGAATAAATGTGAATTCTACTTCAAAATTTATGATGTAGTTGCATTGCCAATATTTAGAAAATTATACTGTACCAAAAGCTCCAATTTAAATTAATGTTGTTTGTTGCAGTAAAATGCAGTTTTCGAGCACTAACCAAACATCATTACACAAAAGTTAAATATAAATTAGAATAAAGTTCATTCAGTGTTATTATAAATATTGTTCCACTGAAGCACGATATAACTATAGTGTTTTAATTAATAACAAATCATAATAATTTATGAAACTGTATAAAAAATATAAGTTTGTATGAAAGTAACATTTAAAAAATAAATAAGTAATCTCTAGAACAGACTCTAGATACTAGGTAGATGTCCATTGTATACACCATTCAACTTTTCTAAAAATAAAAAGTGTCATATAACGTTATTTTTAAACGCTAACTATACATTCAACGTTATCAATTAAAAAAAAATCACCCATATTTTAAATTGCAAGTTGCCAAAAAACTCAAACTGTACAAAACAAGATTGTCCAGCTACTCACCACGATCTCCGATAGTTTGAAAACAATCATAAAACAAAAAGAAAACATTTATCAATAATTTTAAGCTGAAAAACACTAGTAACAAAGCGTCCGCTCCGTGTTATAGTACCTATTTAACATTATTAGCACTGTAAAAGGGCTTCAGAAGAGTCCGCTTTATGTGCAAGCCCTTGTCGCCAAAATAGTGAACTGTAAATACAATGAAAATTGATAATTTATTTCCAATGCACATTTGGTAGTGCCAAATTAATCCTTATGTCAAAATAAATACTGTTATCGCTTCTGGTATTTAAAATAAATAAACTTTGTCTTTTACACTACATTATTTGCAAATATTATAATAGTTATAGTCTTCCAAATTTGATTTGCGTTTAGGACAGAGCAATAATAATTGACTTAAAGGTAGCAGGCCCTCGACAAATCCGTCATAAATCACTTTTTAACTAGTTAACTGAAAACTGTACAGAGCCGTCTTTACGACGTCTTTAACCGTTTTTATGACGTGATGGGTTTTAGTTCATTGTTTGCGGTAAGTCCCTATTGTGAATAGTTTTAACTTATATACAATAGAGACGGTCATAAACGCAAAAGAAACTTTGGAAGACTATACGACGATGACCAACAGGCGGAAGGCGAATGGGCCCATCGCTCAGTGCGGGACCTGACAAAAACCCAAAATCACTTGCCTTGCAAAATGTTAGTTTCCGGCCTTGTGATTCAAGTAACTATTGCATCTAAGTTTGTAATTTGATACTGCAATATTTATTGTTCTTAAATACAGTAGACTTCACGACGAAAGGCGAGCGCGGCAATGCGCAGAGTACCTAAGTGTTTGTGCCGCGTACTTAGTATCTTGGAACTTAGTGGCGTATCGTATGTCGTTATTCAATTGCTGGCTTTTACTTAACGGACCGCTTTGAATGTTGAAAAATAATATGCAGCTTTTACTTTAATAGAGTATTATTTTTTAAATCGTCCGGTCATACAATATGCTTACTTAACAAACGGTCAAAATATTTCAAAAATATCAAAACTAGATTATAACACAAATACCTTATTAAAATTGAAGGTAACAATTATTCACATAAATAACAAAACAATAAATAATTTTTTTGGTTTCACTGCAGCTTCACGTAAGCCACTGTCGCTATCACTATCTGTACCCAAAATTGTCTGTACATCTAAAATTGTTCACAGAAAATTTATCTTCAATGCGAACAACTTTATGGCATCGGTTTGTCCAGTCTTCTTACATTTTCAAATGCTACATCGGCGAACTTCATCACATCATTCATTTTAAATGTAACATTTTTACTTGCGACTTCATTTTTTATTTTCGCCCAAATTAATTCGATTGGATTCAATTCTGGATGATAAGGTGGAAGACGTAATACGACATGTCCGCGCCTTTGTAACAAACTATCAAATTTATAAGTTTTATAACGCTCATTATATTATTTTATTATGGTTTATACAAGTCTGAAGAAAATCAAGTGCTTTTTGGGTTAATAAAGAAAAATCGCCGTAATTTGTGAATTTAACAAAATTATTATAAACAAACTATTAAACTTTTTCAAACTTTAATTACGTATTCGTTTTTATTGTGTCAATTGCAAGGACTCCACGAAAGGAAATAATTTTAGAACAATTATTGCAACTTTTATTTACTTCTTAATGCTCAGAGAAATCCCGTAAAATGTTGTTAATTAACAATTGTCTAGTTTATTGGAAAATTTAATTTAATAAAAAATTCCAACGGGAATTAATTCTTTGAAGTGTTTAGATAATATCATAATTTATTTAGATTTTTTAATGTACTCTAAGTACCCGAAAAAAATTTTTTATTATAACTTACTGACTTTCTATAGCATGCGCGCAACCTAAGAATGGCGCGCGGACGGCAATTTTCAACGTTAATTAAAATTATTAATAATAGAGGTACAATTTCGGTGATTGGAAGTTATTTATAGGAAATTTCTTCCTCTTTCAGGATCTTTTTTCCAAATTCCAAAAAAATTATTTGTTTACGAATTACAAGCGAAAAACCAAGCACTACTTTTTCAACATCTTTAATTGTTTATAACTTTTGAAATTTTTAATGTGCTAATTCAATTTTCATGGACAATTTTCTAGACGTGATTCCCTATCGAATGAGCCATAACACATATTTTTAACATTAGTATGTCGATTTAACACCATTTTAAACTCCTCGTCTAGACTAATAAATCTATTGAAAAAGGAACCAAGTTTAAACATTTTTGTTGTCGTTTATACGATATAATTATTTTTTATTTTGTTTTAGATTATTATTAGTAATATAAAAAAATATAAAAAAAAAACAGTTAAAAAAAAACATGTGAGGGTTTCTAAAATCTAAGTGCGATGTTTAAATCCCTAAGAATTAAAATAAAAGGTTTATGACCATTAAACCTTAGTTATATATCATCATCGTTGAAAAGTCATCAACCAAAAATTCTTAATTCGGTTAATTATTTGTAACTTTTGACACCGATTTTTTTATGATAGTGTTTTGAACAATCTTACAATTTTTTAAGCTAAAAAAACTATAAAAATCAAAATCACTAGAAACTATTATTAAAAAATTAATAATTATTTTCAAAATCTTCGCGGAAATACAGAGAGCTTCACTATTCATTATTATGCTCATGTCATATTGTTCGAATGTTTTAAAATGTTAAATCTAACAATTCAAATATTATGGTCGCAGATGAGCGGTGAGATAGTAATTTAGCTTGATTCTTCAAAAACATTTTTATATATTCTATTTATGCATAGTATTTAAACACACTTTGTGGTTTTTGTTTTTACTTTCATTGTTAAATTGGTTTTTCAACTAATTGAAAATTAAAAGCTTCTTTTTCAACAATTTTTATATTATTGAAAAACTAATATTGTTATTATCATTAATTGTCAAAGACAGTAATGATTTTTGAATTCACCTAAATTGCTATGTCTTTGGGACAGACAAGGTTAAACATAATAATCTAGCAAAATTATTTTAACATAATAATTTTAGTGTTTGTATAATACAGTTTATTACATCTACATTGGTACAGTATTTATAAGTTTGGAAATGCTGAAATGTATTTTACCTGCTTCTCGTAGAAAAAGACCAAATCTTTATTATAATGAGAGAAGCAAGAGATGAAGATTTTATTGCTTGTTTACTTTATAATCCGATGATTGATAGCTGTCAAGAGCTTTCAGATTTTTCAAATTTGCAACCAACCAAACACAGTTGTGCCATGCAAGTGGTATTTTAGTAAAACCAGTTGCTTATGAAATGCCCTAGTGAGTTATAATTTGCTGGCGACTGTACATAGCTGTACGCCCTTGCATGCGTCGACGGATCTTATTTTCACAGCCACCCGAGTTGATAATCAGAGAGCCAAGATACACAAAGCTTTGGACTGCCTGATGACATAGGGCCATCATCTTCATATTACTGTGATTATCGTGTTCACTGTCGACAATCTACCTTGGTCTTATTGTAATTTATGCTGAGACCATATGTAACGCTGATCTGTTCCAGGATATCTAGTAAGGATTGTAGTCTAGTCGATGGATTTGCTTGCGTGAGGCCACAAGCAAAGTGGTGTCATCGGCAAACCTTATAGATATTTTGAGACTTTCTATTGCCACGACACCTCCTATTGTCACGCCATTTTGCCAATTATCAAGTACCTGTCGCATTACAAACTCAGAATATAAGTTGTAAAGCAATGGCGGCAGAACACAACCTTGGCGGACGCCCTTTTTCAGCGTGGTTTGATGCGATAAATTACCATCGGTTTTCACAAGTGCAGCATTAGTTTTATATAATTGTCGATAATTTATATAATTAGTTTTATATACTGAGCTTTATCAAGTGAGGCCAGATTCCCATGTTGAGCAGTATTTCCCACAATTTAGACCACTTTACGTTGTCAAAAGCTTTAGAGTAGAAGACGAAGCAGATATATATAGGAAAGTAATGCTCTCTACTAGCCTTCTCAATGATCTGTCTTAGATTTACTTACAAGCCTTACAAAGCCAGCCTGTTCTGTAAATATCTGCAAGCGTAAGAAGTTTTCCCGGCGTGATTTTAAAATGTATAAGAAAACTTTGCTTGTGTGAGAAATCAAAGACAACAGGCGGTAGTTATCTGGAATCTTTTTAGAGCCCTTTTTGTGTACAGGGATGATTATTGGCGTTTTTCATTCCTCTGACCATGTACCGGAGGATCACATTTATTGGCAGATACCGTGAAGGAGATGTAATTCATTGTCTCCCAATCATTTTAGAGTTTTGGCAGATAGAGCATCGATGCCAGAGGCTCTCCCGGTCTTCAACTTTCTACTGGCGGGTTCAACTTCTGAGCGAAAGATATTTGGCTCATTTTCATATATTATATATAAGAGAGCCCAAATCGATGATATGATCTCCATTGGAGTTTATAACGGACCATGTTTTAGCTTTAAAATTGCGATTGATGCGTTTTATTATCAAGAACATTTCCCCTGGAGTATTTGTATTAGCGTGACTCAAGAAAGGAGTTTCTATCACGTTGGCAGAGTATTTGGATCTGACGGGTTAGTTGTCTATATTCATTTACATTCATTATCATACAGTGTATGAGAAGAAATCTAGAGTTACTTCGGTTGTGTGGTTCTTTTTGATTGAGTTTTCCGTGCAGCCTGTGTGAGAGTGTTGTTAGACGATATCCACATGTCTTTCACGAAAGTTTGATTCTCTAAATTATGTTCTGCGAAAAGTCGAGAGCACTCTATTCGAAACAAAGCAGGATCAGAGATTTCCGCTTGTAGTTTTTGTATGGACAATGAGCATTTTTTAAGTTTGAGGCGGACCTCACTTAGGAAAAGTTGATTATCTAAACCACAATCGGACTCCGGTAGAGTCTTGCAAAGACTGACCAACTACCATCAAAATGTAATCAATCTGATTACAGTGTCGTCCGTCAGGTGATGACCACATATAAAGACGTCGTGTGTGTTGTGCAAACATGGTCTTGGCAATTGAATAGCCGTTGTCAGGGAGTAAACGCTCACCTCTCTTATTCCTAGTACTTAGCCCATATCTGCCCATATGTGTCCAAAGATGTTCATCTGGTTCCGCTTGGCCAATTTTGGAATTGAAATCACAAGATTTCAATTCCAATAACAAGAATCAACTCTTGGCTGGACAGATTTTCAAGTGTGGATTCAAGATCATCATAAAGAGAATTTACCGTTTTGTCATCGGAGGTAGAATTGGGAGCATATACTTGCACAATGTTAAGTGGTGTGGGATTTACGTTTATGTGCATCGCTATTATTCGCTCAATGACACAGTTATAACCAAGAATAGTCTCTTTATTAGCCTTTGCGACACAAAAGCCAACATCGCCACTACTGTCGTTAGTGTTGCTTGATTTATTTGAGTAATTGTAATTGTCATTACTTGAACAGCACATTTTATTTCCTTGGATGTATTGAAATGCCCCAGCCCCTGTAATGAGTCTCGGCCACACCAATAATTACAATGTTATGTTACGCCCTTATAAGTTTGTCTTCGGGGATGCTAAGTTTAGCTTTGTCTAGTACGCCTCTGACGTTCCACGTCACCAATCTATGTTTTTGACGCAATTTAAGATAATTATCAGTTGTTGATTTCGCACAAAAAGCCTGATAATCACACTTTGCGTGCCCGGTCTCCAACTTCGCACTGACCTCCCCGTACGAGAAACAGCGCCGATTGTTAGACGGAGTGCGAAACCGTTCATCTAAGGCTTTAGAGTTGCTTGTTACTCTACTCATTTTCTCTTGGGATTTTCGTGTGAAACTTCCAAACAGTGGTTTTTCGTTGCCTACTGCTTCCTTATGCCGTTGACCATCAATGGTTCCTCCGTCTCCAAAAAAAATTTTTTATCCTCAGGAAAAGAGGGTGCCCTGGTTCTCATTGACTCTTCCACCCTAAGCTGTTGATCAACAAAGATTGACTACTTGTCCGGTATTCATTCGGTGTTCTTTTTAGTCGCCGTGTACGACACGCAGGTGATATGTTGGAGTTATTCTAGCCTGTCTCCACGCAGGAAAACTATATTTACAGTCGCTTCAATTTCTACCACCCGCGGTGCGTAAAAATTGGTTAAATTGTCTGCTTTTTATAGAATGTGAACCTTCAATCAAAGCAAAAAAGGTATTGTTCGATTAAACGTATCATTGTAGTAATCTAATCATTTACCTTTCCTAATTTAATTTTAAGTTTAAATTACAATTATTGGAGGTTAAGAAACTATATTTAATAAAAAATATAATTAAAAATTAAAAAAATTGTCGGTCAAAAAGCTCAATACAACACTTGTGTGTTAACCGTTTTACAACGCTCAATCTTTTAAACAATTCAAATTTATTTTGTGCTGTAAAATGTAAGTTCCCGCACACAAATATAAATAACTATTGATGTACCATCTAAAATCTCAAGGGTTAGTATTTCACCCCAAGACCAACAGCGACCGTTTCCAAACTACACTAATGCCGATATTCATAGTGGTAGCTTGAGATCAAGATTGATCTTGGACTTGAGCAAAGACTCCGGCAATGTTCGGGAAAGCGTTTGCATGCGTTTTGAAATCGATTTATCGCTGATTCCGTCTCAAGCAAGGACTTCGGCAATGCTCGGCAAATAAGGCGTTGCTCCAGAGCGACCTTGCTTGAGCAAAGACTCCGGCAATGCTCGGAAGAAATCGTTTGCGTTCTCGTTGCCGCAGTAATAAGTGTAGTGATTTTGGTGTTGTTAGGTTTGCAATGTGACAATTTTGACGCACCGCAGTCGATGGCCTGTCCACTTCCATTTGACATTTCCAATTTACATTACATAGAGGAAGTTTAAAAAAAAATTGAAGCGTGGTTAAATATTTTTGTCAACAATGGCTAGTGGTGAGTACGCATATACTTGATGATCGCTATGTATAAAATCTGCATTATAGGTGATAAAACATATACCGAAAATGAAAAAATGGTGTTGGCGTCCCTCGTGGAAAACAACAAACTTGTTGCAATTGTCCATGCACTGCGATACGTACCGTCTAGTGCCCTCAGCCCCTCACTCTCAACTGCATAAATAATCGCCTCTAGAGAGGTTCCAACCAACAGCAAAGCAGAAATAAGTAGACGCAGACGACGCTTCGTCAACGTGACAGTAGAAGTATTTTGCCTTGTCTTTTAAAATTTTTATACTCCCCTAAAAGGTGAAAAGGGAACTTATTTACAGAAAAGAAAAACATATATAATAATTGATAGGTATTTGTGTTTATTTCGATTTCAACTTCAAACTTTTGTTTCTTTACAGCTTCCTCCTGTTTCTCTATTTACTTAAAGCCTAACTTCAACTATTCCTAGGAAAGATTTTGTTTTGGTTAAGAAGGGGAAGTTGTGGTTTTGCAACCTGCTCCAAGATGAGGGAACGACTTTAACATCGGTCTGACAGTGGACATTTTGCACTTGTGCTCGAATATTCCATGAAGATTCCTATTAGCACGACATTTCTGTACCAATAGGTCTTTATTCCACAATAAAATAGATGTTTACCCAAATTTACGTATTTTAATTGCTTATGTATAAGAAACAAAGAAATGCGGTGTAATTTGTCGACTAACAGGGTAGATATTAATCTCTGGTTATCGAGTGTAGTAAATGTATGGTGATATGGTAATAAGAGGAACATTATTAAAATATTTAGGTTTCTGTGTGATTGGGGAATAGTGTGTAATCTATTAGTGGAGCGTCGTCAGTAATCAGTTTTTATTCATACAATGTACCTGAGTCTATACATAGTAAATAGCTGGTCAATAACCATCAATTGTATTTCATATAAATACATCAAACATGTCACTTTGCAAGATTATATGCAGTTATTACTTGAACGTTTAACGAAAAAAAACCCTTTCGGTTGCGAAAGACTTCTGCATTGTCGCCCCCTGGACTTGCAATAGCAATATGGGTGCAGTCCACAAAGCCAGCTACACCGGGAAAGCCAGCGATAGCGTGAAACCTCCGAATATTGCTGCGCTGCTCTGCTACGTTTTGTGGCAATTTCACATACTGTCCCAATTGCGCCGCAATAGTTTCAGATACTCTTTTTACCATACGTGAAACCGTCGGCTGGCTAATACCACGTAGATCACCGGCCACCATCTATCGAAAAATATAATAGCAATTGTTAGAGTTATTATTATTATTAGGATTTCCTTTTTCCACTTTTACCTGAATATTGCCAGTTGCATAAAAGCGTAAACAGGTTAATAATTGAATTATAGGTTCAATCGGCAACCCCCTGGAGTTTGGTGTAAGCAATGGTATTTCTACGAGAGGCAACAACACATTCACTACACTGTCTTTTGTGAATCTGTAGCGCCGCTAAAATTCAAAAGTGGAAAACGATGCCAATGGGTTTGCAGCATCCCGCACATATCGTTTTGGCACTCTCATGTTATTTTCATTGTCTAATATGTCGAACATCTCCACAAACTCGTCCAACATGTAAATATTCATTGTTATGACATGTAACACATAACCCTATTTTCCGTATTTTCAAACGTCAAACAATGACATATAACGATATAACCTACAAATGGCGTCTCAAGTCGGTCCTTTGCTTGAGTCCGACTCAGTGCGGACCCAGTGCGCTTGCTCATTAAGCCAAAACCGCCCAAAAATCGCCCTTATTCACACCGTAATTTGATATTTAAATCTTGAGATTTGTCTATGCATACCGTCCTTGCTCAAGACCGATCTCAGTCTCAAGATTTGAATATCATATTTCACGAGCATTGCCGAAGTCCTTGCTTGAGACGGAATCAGCGATAAATCGATTTCAAAACGCATGCAAACGCTTTCCCGAACATTGCCGGAGTCTTTGCTTGAGTCCAAGATAAAACTTGATCTCAAGCTACCACTATGCATACCGGCATAAGAATAATGTAATCCTTCTGTAAGTACATTCAAAACTAAAATTATTGTTAGTTAATAATTTGTGTGGTGGTTATTTTGCACATCAAACACTTTAAAATGTCAGACAAATTTAAAAGGAATATGAAGAACAAGAACTATACATATATTGAATACCAAAAGTTATTGAACAAAAAGGAAAAATAAAAATTGTCTTAATCTTATTCATCTGATAAATCATTCATGCTACTATCAGAATATGTGACGCTTGTCTCTTCTATATTTATAGTACTTGCGTCATCTTACCTTAAAAGTCCTTCTTTAATCCATGCTTTCTCAATTATTTTTCGTACGTGGTTGACATCTTTAGTCCATTATTCAAGTGAAATTAGTTCTATCGCTTCTAAAAGGAGCTTCTTTAGTGCACTCATGTTAAATTCTTTATTATGCGAAGCCACATATTTTTTTATTTGTGCTCAAATTAGTTCATTAGGATTAAAATGACAATGGTAAGGTGGAAGACGAATAACTTTGTGACCATATAACTCTGCCAACACATCAATTTATTTATGGTTTATGCTTCTTTACTTATTCTAAAAATTCACATTTTTTTAAAGTTACTCTGTAATTGACATTCATGCTCCTTAACACCGAAATAATTCGATTTTTTCTGTTGCTTGCATTAAGGGGTTTATTTATTTGTACGGAATGATATTTTGCCTTATCCATTAATAATGGACTTTTTATGGATATTGGGAATAAGTTGATTCTCAAATCATTCTTTGAAACGATTTCCATCCATCTCTTCATAGTAATTAGTGCTTTTTTTCGACTGATAAAATAAGAGAGTATTTGGAACAAACCCGCTACTAGAACCTGCAAGAAGAATTATTAGACGACCCCCTTTCCCGGAAGGTACCTTAAGACCACACTTTTTAGTACCGTCAGTCCAAATTTTAGATAGTGTGTGGTTAACATTCAACCAAATTTGATTTAGAAATATTATTTCATTAAAATTTTTTCTTTGAATTTGTTTTAAAAGCCTGCATCTCCAAGCAGCAATATCGGCTTTGTCCATCGCATTTAGTTTGCATGTAATTTTTTTTAAGTAGGAAACTCTTTTCTCATGTAGTACGCATATATTTCTTCTCTAATTGAAGCAGCGTCAAAGACATCAGTTGCAGTAACAGGAAATTTCCTGTTTCTGGTTTTGCTAGGACTTTGTAAAATACCTATTTTCTGTTTTTCTTTCGCCACTCTTGTTACTGTTTTTTTCTAGATCTGTAAGGCTTTAGCCACCCTCTCTGTGACTTTTATGAACGGTACTGAGAGTGCATAATTTTTTTCCCGAACTAAAATTATTATTCCCATCGAAGTTATGGGTTTTCCTCTAAAATTACTACTTTGAAATAAAATAAATATATTTTAAACCTCTTCGACATCTTATGAAGATGAAAAGTTCAAATTCTTAACATGAATGAGAGCAAATAAATTTGTTGTTTTGAACGTATTTTAAATTTTTGATTAATTTTCTATAGCAACATACATTAGTTTGCAATTTTACCATGGGCCTTTTTAGATTATTTTTACTACAATAGTATTGAAAACAATATTGAAAAATAGTAAATTACATACCTAGGCCAGTAAAATAAGAAAAGTCTCAGAGCACATGTAATTGTTGGCCGAGGCGAAGCCGAGGATGACAAACATGTGGTCTGAGGCTTTCTTTTTTACTGGGCAAGGTGCGTATACTATTTTTCTGCTCGACGAAGCCGGAAAGTTGCAAGTTTCGGGCCGCGCAGCGGCCCGAAAGTTGCCACTTTCCGGCCGGAGGGCAGAAAAATAGTTATTTACATTAAAGTCAGGAAAATTTCACATTACTGAAGAGGAGCTAAATTAAAATACGAGGCACTTTGTGCCGAGTATTTTAAAGCTCCGAGTCAAGTAAGAGATTTTACTGACGTGTTTTGTATTAAATTTTTCCGGAAATCGTAAAAATAGACAAAATTTACAAATTTTAAATTTTTTTTTACAAATTTTACAAGTTTGTCAATTTTGTTGGCAACTATGGTTACTAGAGTATCTTTTTTATTTTGCGTCTTGTAAAGTTTTTACAGTACTAGTCCGGAAAACTCAATTTTCCTGCGCGTAAATAAGCAGGAAAATGTTGTTTCCAAGACGATTTCCGGAAAAATTATATTTAACCGTAAAAAATGAGATTTTATTTTTATTATTTTATTCATTTAATCAATTTAAACAAACATTTTTTTGCTTTATTGCACAACAATTTTCTAGATTTTTCAAAATTTGTTACTTGTTTTTATATGATCAGTTTGTCAGTGTTAATCCGTTGTCATCGATGCCAAAAAAACGCGTTATTATCATAAAGATAACACCAAAACTTATATTCAGATTTTCATCAAGTTTATCTGAGTGTATAGTATAATACATACCCAATCAGTTTCATAATTAGTTTTATTGCTTTTAGCAAATTTTATGCTTTATCATTAAGCAAAATTTTGTTTTTTGATTAAAATTTCCTTCGGCTATTTATTAAGGTTTATAAAATAAATTACTTTTTGTATCATTTTTATCACTTACACATCAACTTAATTATAAATTAAGACATTGTTCTATATTTTGACAATCTTTTTGGTAAGAAATGAAGTCTTTTTGGATCTGAATTGGGAACGGAATTAGCATTTTTTGTTAAAACTTGACGAATTTAAAGTGAGACATCCCAGATCGTTCTGATGCTCAATTTCTGTCATGAGAAATCCAACTTTATGTGTAATATTTGTCTTCTTTTAATTTGATATTGGCAGATTTACAAGCAATTTTTTTTGACACTTCCTAGTAACTTGAAGAAACGTTGGTCTTTTTCACGTATTTAGTTCTTCCATTCCTTGAATTGTTCATAAGAATAAAATGTTTTTTTGAAATCAAATTAAACTTAATCGAAATGTCAAAAACTAATTGAAAATCATGAAAAACATTTTTTGTTTCTATATCATTCAAATACATTTTTTATGCCTTGTGCCTGCAAAACAACTTTCAACCTGTCCCAATCGGCCGGCAACGCACTCTTGCCAGCCTAACCCAGAAAATGATTACTAGGAATATTATCAATTTAATTTTTGCGTTAGCATCATTTGCTCAATTTGCTGTCATTGTCAATTGTCAGACATTTATCAACGACAACTAACCGTTTGTATTGTATAATGTATAGCCCCCCAAGCCCCTAAGCGGTAAGCCACAAACCCGTAAACCCCACGCCCTACAGACGCCGTGAGTGACAATTCGTTGGTGTGCCCTACGAAGAGCCTGGGTCTGGGGCTTGGTGACAGGCTTTAAACAACCACTCTCTCGTTAATCATTCTAGTATGTATAAACCCAAATACCAAACATGGTATATGGTTTCAAACAGTTTAGCATGGATTTCTTTTTAGAATAAACTTTAGAGGTTAGTTGTTTTTAAACAATCATTGAAGTAATTATATATGCTCTAAAGACATCACTTATAGTTGCATGATTTCTTCACTTTTAAAACATGAAATAATATCAAACAATGGTAATACTATTGCAAGGATTCCGTTTACGTGTGCTGGGGTAGCGATTTTTGAAAAAAAAATCGATTTGTGTTACCTCAGAATTTTTTTCTAGGTGAACAAATTTTGATAGTTTTTTTTTTAATTGAAATGTGATTTTTATATGGTCTCATATAAATTGAATCAAGCTACCAACAGAAGAGTTTGAGGTATCCCTACTAATGTGTTTTATGACATCGATTTTTGATTATGTATAAACAAGTAACAAATCAAAGATTTTTGGAAAATGTGCTGTGCAAAATTAAGCAAAAAGCAGTTTGTTCAACTGAATTGATGAAATAAAATAATAAAAATCCCGTTTCATAAAAAACAGGTAGGTAATCAAACTAATCTAATTTAGTCTAAAATTAGATCACATTTTCCATTTACCAACTGCAACTGCAGTCATATATTTATCAAAAAGTTAGAATACTACTTTAGTTAGAATTAAAAATTAAATTAAAAATCTCTGCAACGTTTTTGATCAAAAAATACTATATTTGTTTCAAATACTATATTTTCAAAACCGTCGCTGTTGGTCTTGGGTTGAATACTCTTGAAATTAGTATTTGGTGTTAACATCTAGAGAGAACATTAAAATATATTTTACTAAATAGAAAAAAGTTAAAAGGTTGACTTTAAAAAAAATTTCTTCGAGATAAGCTTATCAACAGATTAACTGCTACACTAGAGGTAAACTTTTTAATAAAGTAATCAAGTAATGCGTGATCGGCATAAAAATATGAAATTAATAAATAAAAATTTTAAAAATGTAAAGAATTTTCAAAATTAATTTATGTATTGATTAATTATACTAATTATAGTAATTTGATTATTGTATCAATTATCTTCTAATTATTATTTACTGTATTAGCTAAGTCTTACATTTTATGTAAATAAAATATTAAATAACAAATGTATATTAGTCCTACTGAAATAACGTACTTAAAATTCTGCTTTTATAATCTCCTATTACTAAACAATGCATCTAATCTCTTAAAGCATCACTCCAAAAATTTTATAAGTAACTTTCCAACAAGTGTCGACAAATTATCCTGATCCCGACTAAATTTTTAAGCAGACAGGTAAAATGAGATGTTTGAAAAGATTTTATCGCACCGTTATTGCGTTACTTAGATACATTATTAACATAGTTCCTTTTAATTCATTTATTAAAAATATTCACAGTTTTTACAAATATACCGGAGTTCAATTGTCATACCGTGCAAGATACGGACAAATATTAACTTAAGCCAAAGCTGTGCCGTTGGTTTGAAGGCTAAAACTGACGATTTATAGTGTTTTTGGTAGTAATTCATTGTCACTGTCATCCTATTAACTTTTGCAAGAAAAGAGAGACCACATAAGGTTATTCTATTATTATGACTACTAATTTCTGTTGCTTTGAGAGCGGAGAGATTTTAAAATGGGAATAACGTTAACAAATATCAATATTTGTATTATGCTCTATTTATTTGAAAATTAATTACAGATTTTTTCTACAATTCAAAGATGATGTCTTTTATTGTAAATTAAAAATATGGAGTTTAAAATATTTAAATAGTAGTTTATTTATTGAATAAATTTAAACAAATTAAACAAAAAGTAATTGGAACCAATTAAACAAATAAAATAATAATTACTTATATTGAAGTCGATTTTTTCTAAATTCTTATTTAGTCGCAGAATAAAATGTTTATTAAATTTTTTTTTAGAAACTTCACGTTTAACTAGATGAAGTCGATATTTATAGTCAAAGCTTAAACTCAAGTCTCAAGTTTTAGATTCAAAATTTATCTATACTTAGATAATAAGGACGATTCGCAAATTCTAAAACTAGAATTGAGACAAACTTTAACTATAAATATAAAGCAAATATTAAATCTGTATTTTCTCATTGTGCAATATGTATGCAATTATTGTATTTTTAAATAATATGTTATTTGTCGACAGAGTTTTTACAAAGATCAAGAGCCGGAGCGCCCACATGAAGTCTCATCGTCCTTTAGATGCTGATCCAATAAAACGCAAAGAAAAAGACACACATTCAGCGTGCAACAATTTCGAAATTTCCGTGCCAAGCCCATACAACACTTAGCAATAGAATTTGAAAACGAAAATCAAAAGAAATCAAAAACAGGTACTGGGCAATCAAAAATCAAGATTTCATTTCATTCTCGAGTCAGATCATAAAAAATTATCAAAAAGACATGTAAATTATCCAAAAAATAAATTAGAGAAGTTAGAAAAAAATGAATTATTAATTAGTGTAGTTGTACAAATTGCAATCCACATGTTAAACTAACAGAGATTTATATTTAATATTTGATAGGGGTTGTGTTGCGTTACACTATCGTAACGTTAGTGCCTTTTCGAATGTCGAGTGAGACACTACTTTACGCCTAGCGTTACTCCTATACGTAACGCAGGCTGTTTATTTCGATACTAATAGAAATCTGGGAAAATGCATTAGTGCTCAGAAGTTCAACATGCATTATTTTACTTTGAGCAATAGATCTGAACTCAATCTAATGAAACAAAATCAAATATCATAGAGGCCATAATATATTAGAAGGTGAAATATACGTATAACAGTAGAAAGCATCCTTCTTCTTATCTTTCTCCCTCGGATAGTACGAAAACTTGCTCAACCTTCTTTCCTTTAGTTGTATCTTTACCTTTTTATATAGTACTTTGTACTAATCGAATGATAAACTATACGAGGGTTGCTTCTTTTTGGTTGTTGCATTTCCTGGTGGAAATGTAAAAAAAAATGATGTGCCACTGATAGAGAGATAGGAGAAGGAAGTTTTTCTATTACTTTTTTAAAACTAGTGTGGCGCACGCCACAAGCGTGAATACTGTTTAACTCTGTGTTGTGATCTTTTTAAAAGTCTATTACTATGAATCTTTATATTAATACTTAATATAATAAAAACTATTTGTACATGTTACTGTATGTATGATATTAGAGTTAATTAGAAATGGTCGCCACTTTTCCTAGAGGAAGCCTGAGTTTTTCCATTTAAAAAATGACAATCCACTTCATTTGATTCGTATATTTATGTATCGATGTATTTTAAGTGTCTGCAAGACGTTGAACGTAGTTTATAAGTCGCTTATCATCCATGAATATATATCGGGTTCACTGTTGGATGTTAAAAAAATGTTAAAAAAAAAGAAAAATATAATGTTGTATGTTTTAATTAAATGCTCATGAAGTATGTAGATTTAGGTGTACTCAGGATTCTTCGGAGATGTTGACGACCGAGAGACTGAGCCACTTGGTGGTAGTCTAGGTATCAGGTGCTCAGACCTATCAATTAATTGTTGTTAAATTCATGTACCTACCTAGAATTGGCAGGCATTTAATGTTATAACAAATTTTTCAATAGATTAGGGCAGTTTATACCCTATAACATTTATATAAGTGTGACCGATACTATGGGATCGCACACACAGATTTAAATTTGGGAATCTATACTCATATCACATTCTCTCTTTCTATCTACTGTATAATATAAATGTTAATTTTAAATGTTGAAACACGGCCTAAAATAAGAGAATCAATGACAAGTTTTCATGTGATAAAAATGTTGATGATAGAAAATGTCTGTCAGTTCATTAGATGACCTTGTGTTATTACTTATATGTGACTTGACACTGGATCTTTTAAGTGTGATTTCAGAACAATCATTCTTCTAAAATAAATTGCTGTGGTCTTTCAAGATGACAAATTATAAGTAAAATTTACATTACCTACCTGACTGTCCAGCGTTGTATTGTTACTTTAAAACGATTGCTCAGCAGTCTATAACTAGGAATGTCTATAATTTAAGTAGAATGAATGTGTGCCTGTATTCTTTCATTTGTGCCAACATTGGATTTCATAGTTGAGCTTATTCTAGCGACAAGTGTCATGTAACATATTTTTTTAGTATAACTGAATTGCTTGTATATTTGTAAATAGGCTAAAATATTTACCCCTTTCTGGCATCGACATTTGCCAACAATCACTACTTTTATTCAAATTTTTTCCGTTTCACGTCTGTCGTTTTCGCCGATTATTGGCACATGTCGTGTTTTGTAAATGTTTGAGGTTTTATTGATAGATTTTTGCCAAATTGTTTGACCCCATTGCATCACCATGCATTACATCTGTAGCGGGGACGTGTAGTATGCAATAACCTATACATAAGTAAAATTACTCTATGTATTACCAAAAAAATCTCTTATCACAAGCCGAATAGATTATCAATGAGTTTCTCCATATTTGCCAAAATGCTTTTAATCTGTACTTAACAAATAAATTATTATAATTAATAATAAACTGATAAAAACCGTTCCCCAGCCGTACCTGACGAATTAACAATGTGTCATTCATTCTCATATAATATCCATTTGCGGTACTAACTTATTAACTGCTGTGTTATTTTCCTGTTAGTTGAGTGCGTTTATTATTAAACTTATTGATTTAAATTAATAATAAAACAGAGTATTCCTGAATTATAAAGTAAGAGCGTTTTGTGTAATACTTTACATTAATGATGTCTCAAGATGTTGTGCTCATTTTATATCAATACCAGAATAAAAAGTGTAAATCTTTAATCAAATGTCAATACTCGTAGCTCAAACTTTTTATATTTTTTTGAATCAAGTAATACAATCTGTAGATTTATGACGTTACAGTGTCATGAAAGTGTGTTCATATTTGAGATTTTTTGCAGTTGTATATTTGTATCATATGTCCCTCCCACCTTCACCATCAATTTATAGACAATCCCTTTGATCAAATACAATTATGACTGCAACGAAACCTCAATATTGTAAAAAAAAGTAGAAAATACTCTACATGCGTTTGTACTTGTAATCCGTTTTTCTATTTTATGTTACCTATTTAATAATAATTGTTTTGTTTGACTGTTTAAAAAGATATTTGTTGTTAAATTCTGTCCAAATATTTCCAAACGTATGGTTAAAAGTGTATATGTATATAATTGTATTATTGTATGCACAATAAAAATGGCGTTGTAATTATTGACATTGTTTTATTTTTGTGTAATTAGCACATTACCTATGCTGGATTAAAGAAAACTGCAAATTGAAAAGAGAAATTTTAGGAAGACCTACCAAGTGATACATATAGAAATATAACTATTCATAATAGACTTAAATTTTAGGTTTTTAACACCAGAAATCATTACAACCTAACTTAATGATTTCCTTTCTACATTTTCAGGGGCAATTATCTATGGTAGTAAGAAATAGCCGAACAATATCAAAAAAAAAGAGAAAAAGTTGCTTCGATCGAAAGAAACTCCAATTAGAATAGACCTTAGAAGACATTGGCACACCTACTAAATAAAACAGTTCAGTGGATAGCCTTGCTTCATAATATTAGAAATAATTTCAAAAGAGTAAATTAAAAACCAATATCTTCTCAATAATATTTTAATTTAACTTAAGGTTGAAAATCGATCTACATATGTTTCGGTTTATACTGATAGTATGTACATATTTATCAGAGGCCCTCGTCAGGTTCTAAAGCAGACAAACTGTTATCATTGGTACAAAAACATTAGATTGAAAGTCACTCCAAATAAAACCTCCTTGTAAGTAAGACGAATCGCCGTTGGTACCACCTCCGACGACCTTAGATCCTACTTAATATAATAAACACAATAAGTTCCAATACTATTACAATTTTGTTATTAAATAATTTTAAATTATTTATTTATTATTAAATTACAATTTTGTTTGAAAGATCTTTTAGCTGCAACATTGTTAAAATATATAACAATTTACCAAAACATCTTAAAGCGTTAGGTATTAAACAATTTAAAAAGCAGTATCGTCAGTGGTTGCATCAGAGGTCAGTAATGTAATCTAGTTTATCAGTGTTCATCTTATGTTTTAGAATTAAACAATTGTTTTATTATGAATCGGTCTAGGCCTACAACAATGCATTTATTTTATTTTTATTTTATTTTATTTAGGAATTTTATTAATATTTTGTTAGGGATATTTTTGATTTTCTTGTATTTTAGGGTTAAGTGGAAGAGCAGAGAATGATGGCATTTTGCATGTCATTGTTCAGCTGAACTTCGCCCTACATTGCTTCCTGACTTTGTTTAGAATGTGTATATTTATGTCCAGTTAGCAATAAAAGGCATTTATTATTATTATTAAATATTTTAAAAAAATGTATAAAAATTATTACGCAATCTGTGATCATGCGTGTTAGTCACTCGTATGTAACATGCTGCCCCATTCCCCTGGACTCGCCAAGATGATGTCACCAGGAGACGCTGATCTCACCATTTTATGTGATAACACCTTATTGCAATGGTGAGGCGCCAAAACCAATTAAACTGCGCTAACAGCTCGGTCACGCTACCCTAGTCTACGTCCTCGTAGAATCACATCTGAAAAAGTAAAGATTATTGCACAAACAATATTTTCTCACTTAGAGAAGAAAAAGCACATTGCCATTTTTTTTTATTTAATCAGTTTCATCAAATTTTATCTTCTTTGGTAAAATCTCAAGTGTGCCTTAATAATGACACCATTAATGTTTTCACGTTGAAAATCTTTGTAAACTTCTCAAATGTGCCTTAAAAATGACACTTTCATGTTTTCACGTTGAAAACCCTTTGTAAAAATTTCAAATGTGCCTTAAAAATGACATCTTTATGTTGTCACGTTAAAATTCTTTATTCGGATGTACATTCTCTTTCATCGTTTGAAGACATAATGTCGTCGTTGTCCAGTGTAGGTCAAAAAACTTTCAACTTATCAACTGAACACACCTTTATAAAATTTTTGTGCACGTTGTGTGTCTAGTAAGTCCTCAATAATATATCAATCATGCGGTAACACTTTTATTACCAAGTATGGGCCCGACTAGCTAGGTAGAGCCTTTTTATTCTTCCCATCATTTGATGTTACTACTTTTCGTAATAATACTTGTTGCCCTACCTTTAAGATAGGAGGCTTTGTTTTCCGTAAGTCGTATCGTTGTTTCTGTACATCTTGTTCTCTAGCTATTCGTTCCGGTGCTTGATGTCGTATTGCCTCAAGGTTTGAGACATTTTCATCAATTTCTACATGATTGCGTACATAAGCATCAGACCAATTACGTGGGCGATAACCGACTATCAATTTGTACGAACAGTTTCCAGTTGTTTTATTGATGCTGTAAGAAGATGATTGATAGTAATTTTAGATTATTTAGTTCAACTTAAAAGATCTCTATTAACAATTATATTTTAAGAGCCTTTCCCAAGATTTCAGGATTTACCGAGCTAAGCTTGAGTTGATCCGGGCATATCCTACTTCGTCACTGCTTTGTTACCTAAACATAACAAAAAAATGGTGAGCGTCTAGCCTTAATATATCAATGATGATCATTAAATTAACATGTCACTGTCTCTGTATTTCACTTATATTTGAATGTCTCTCGTCATTAGAACTGTCGTTCACAGAGATGGGCATGTAATACTCTCAAAGCAATTTCACAATGCTCTGTCTCTCTTTATTTAACAGACATCACATAAATGGGTCACGTTCCGCAATGTGTTCTTTCTCTTGGAATTACCCCCCAGGTAGTGAGTTGTGAATAAGTTCTAGAGAACCGGAAATGCCAGGGTCGTCCCTTATACTCGCCCAACTACTTGTCAAATATTTTGATAATTTCCGAACTGATAGCGACTCACTCCAAACTACCAGCCAAAATACAAAGCACAAGCCCATCATGCGTCTTAACTACATGTTCATAATTTAATATTGAATAGTTGACTGAGCACAACAGACAAACTCACGTTGCGCTCCAAATTCACAAACAAGTACTTTTAATATCATTAAATACCTGCCGCTGTCGCATTTTTATAAACTCAACTCCCTTTTCAATATAACTTGGCCAATAATATTAATGCACTACATATAACTAAAGCATTCACTTGTGAGATAAATTCACTAAATAATAATTATGTACTATAATCAAGGTAAACGCTCAATGAGTAAAAACTCACTAAATAATAATAATATCCACTACAATCAAGGTAAACGCTCAATGAGTAAAAACTTACCTCATTATTCACAGAACAAGGAAAACAAACACATTTCCTACACACCAACTCGTCGAGAAATGAATAAGCAACAATACGGTATCCAGACGATGATGGTGTTTATGTTATAGAGATAAGGACATTCCAATGGGCTATTTTTATAAAGCCACATATTAAGGGTGTAAAATTAATATAAGAATTCTTGTTTCTCCGACAATTGAGTTGTACAGCCCCCAAACAATATTCCGCTTCCGCCCTTATTGGTACCGTTAGGTGAAAAACCCAAAACGGTCAAGGGAGGTTCGAGTTCAGGGCGAGGGAGTCATCGACTAGCTTTCGTGATAACCAGACGTGCATTGCCTCTTCTAGCTTCCAGTGTAATATATGTAATGTAGTGTAGTTAATTTCAATATAGTTAATATTTGATTTATGGCAGTGATCATTTTCCCCTGTATCAAAATATTAACAAAGATACAGTCCACAAACAAGCAATCGTGAGGGTGAAACCAAATCGACAGCGATAAGGTCAGCTTCACACCAAACATGTTTTATTCAACTCAAACTGGATTTGAACACACCATCCTTCTTGAGACTCCAAACGTTTCAAAAATTCCTTGTAAAAAGTGTACAGCTGGACCAGTTTTTGTACTTGATACTGATTTTATAAAAATAAACTTTGTGAATGCATCTATAGCTGTAAATAGAATACTTAGATGTGTTTTTCCCTTTTTACTTTTTACAAAAGGTCCCAAATGATCAACGTGAACAGTATCCATTGGCAACCTGCCTTTATCTATAGGATGTAAATATTCTTCTTGCTTTCCAGTTAGTTTCTTATTATAACTATATGGCAAACAGCAGGCAATGTAATTCTTAATATATTTTTTTATCTTTGGAAACCAATAAGACTTTCGTACGGCTTCCAATGTCTTATCAATACCAAAATGCCCAGTAAAGTCATGATTTTGCATTACTACTTCTCGTCTAGCTGTTTATGAAACAACCCACTTCTGACTTAATAAAGTGATCCGATACAGTCTTCCTTTTTTTAATACATATTCTCTATGTATTATTTGTGCTTCTTTATTCTCTGGATTGACAGATGAAATTTTATGCAAAAATTAACAGCGTGCATCTTGTAACTGAATAGCGAATACCCAATCTGAATCATTAATGTTTACTTGTATAAACGAAACCAAAGATTATGTGACGTGATTTTTTTATTTTTATTTAATAAATATTCAATCAAGTCCACGACCTCTATGCTAAAGTTTAGATATAAATACCTGGAGTCATTCGTTGAGTTACCAACCACTTACTGTCACAAGAGAAACTACGATGTCGCTTTCATATCAATAATAAATATCTCACATTTATCAATGGTTACTGAAACTAAAAGAAACAAACTGGTTACTGAAACTAAAAGAAACAAACTGAATTTGCTGTTTTTACCAATCTGTAACTAATCGTAAATGACTTATTACCTTTGATCAGTAACCGACATAAAAGCTTTAATACTTCACAACTAATGTAGAACTATATAATAAAATCAAATCCTATTGACCAATTAGAATCTCATAAGCACATAAAAATCCTATAAGTAGTTATGTGATTTCATAATCTAATTAGAATGCTGTAAGTACATTGGGCTTGTAATGATTGAGTCAGAACTTTACACAAACTGTAATCTTATAATCAAACTAGAAAGCTGTGAGTAAATTAGAATGGCACCACTTTACAAACAAACTGAAATTTTATAATCTAATTGGAATTTCTTAATAAATTGGCATTTACGGAACTACTTTGAATTTTACAAACAATTCAAAATTCGAGTGAAATTTAAAATCTGAAAATTTAGTATTTTGTTATTTAGTTGACTTTGGAGGTTTTGATTGTTGTTGTGAATTTATTGTTCAATTTTTTGTATAAAGTGTTTTCACATATTCCGACCTTGTCTCTTAATTTATTATTTAAGTCCCACATACGCTGCTGGATGTAGGGTAGATCCGAAGTGTAAATATAGGAACCATAATTGAGATTGAATATTATGTCTATTCTTGTAGAAGAGCTTGAGTTCTTTAGCCAAGTTTTTCTACCTGTGAAGACAGCCGTTTGTGAAGAGGCAGTGTTGGTGAATGTAGTAAATCTAGGAAAAATGCTATATCTAAGACTAAGTAAGACGGATTAAAATAAACCATATGGTTAAACATACTTTCTTTCCGTCAAGATTGAGTTTATTGTACAGATGGATTGAACGACTTCGATTGGCTTCCTTTATCTTATAATGGTGTTCCATCTTTTTTCTTCAAAGTGAGATTGTAATAATTAAAAGTCAATTAACAACTAATGAGTTTCCATTTTATTTTAACTTAAGGTTGAAAATCGATCTACATTTTTTACATTATGTTTCGGTTTATACTGATAGTATGTATTTATCAGAGGCCCTCGCGTGGTTCTAAATTTACAAATAATAATTCAATAAAATTCAATCTCATTTATAGACGTGAAAAACCTCGATACTGTGGTCTGTGTGTTTTTTAGTTGCAAAAGTATTAATAAAAAAAGTCGAAAAAAGTTTTCTCCATCCTCAACCTTTTAATCAACAAATATTCTTTTGTATATTTATATAACCATTTCATACATCATTAATCGAAGAGAATTTTGCTAAAATAGAATATATTTGCTAATTAAAAATACTTCATCGCTATTCATCTACGATTTAAATATCAAAAATGAGCATACTTATATGAAATGTATCTGAATTTTTTTTTAAACTTGACTGCAAATATTTTTTCCGGAAATCGTCTTGGAAACAACATTTTCCTGCTTATTTACGCGCCGGAAAATTGAGTTTTCCGGACTAGTACTGTAAAAACTTTACAAGACGCAAAATAAAAAAGATACTCTAATAACTATTGTTGCCAACAAAATAGACAAACTTGATTTCTGTGGAATTTGTAAAAAAAATTCTAAAGTTTGTAAATTTCGTCTTTTTTTACGATTTCCGAAAAAATTTAATACAAGACACGTCAGTAAAATCTCTTACTTGACTCGGAGCTTTAAAATACTCGGCACAAAGTGCCTCGTATTTCAATTTAGCTCCTCTTCAGTGATGTGAAATTTTCCTGACTTTTATGTAAATAACTATTATCTGATTTTACTACGTAATGTATCAAATTTCAAAACATTTTTTAGTGTCGTAATGACAGTTTTCACCGCACTAATAAATTTAAGTTTTTTTTCCTATAACGTGAGTTTTCATTTACCTTCATAAGTAAGAAATATTTGTCATTCATTTCCTTAAGAAGTTGATGTATCTCATCTTTGCGAAAAATACACGACTTTTTAGACCGGTATCCTTTTTTTTTTCTTCTTTAAGAAAGCCACAAACTGATGATACTGATGTCTATTTTTTTCATTGATATCAACGTCCGCAACGTAGAATACCGAGACCATAATAACGATGGCTATAGCTTTTCGGCGTGGTCTGCAAAGTATGTTGACATGACGAATGTTCGTGACTTCCATCCATTTTTCAAAATATTTGTACAACATCTCAAACCGCTCTTTGAATATAGCAGGAATTTATGGCAGATTGAGATGTCAATCAATAAATGCAAATTTGTTTCAAAAATTCTAATTTGATACTGACTTATCAGATTCTCATGTGCTTATGAGATACTAATTGGTCAATGTAATTTGACGTTATATAATTCTACTCTGCCGATGAAGTAATAATGCTTCCATATAATAATAATATGTGATTAATTATTACTCACTTGTCAGTATTATATATTCTATATAATCACAAAGTAAATCATCTGTGTTTTCTCTGATTAGTATTACAGTTCTACGAGCATTTGACTTGCAACTGAACAAATATTATATAGCAGACAGAGCTAGTCTTTTATTAAATTTAGTTAATTTTCAAAAGTAATAAATCATTTACAATTATTTTCGGAATGGTAAAAAAAGCAAATTTGTTTGTTTGTTTCTTTTTTTCAGTTTTAACAACTGTCATGAAAAGTGAGATATTTATTAATGATATAAAGGCGACACCTTAGTTCCGCTTGTTGCACAGAAGTTGTTGGTAACTCAACAAATAACTCCAAGTATTTATATCTAAACTTTACCATAGGTTGTAGACTAAATTAAATATATAAAAAAATGTTTAAAATATAATTTAATAGTGTTACATAATCGTAATGTTGTGTTTACATAAGTGTTCGACTTTACCATACTATGAAAAGATATCTTTTTTTGAAATAAGTATTCAGTTTACACGATCACATCTCTATCTTATGTCAACTCGTTTGTATAAAACCCTAAATTTCATTTGAAAAAGCTCTTAAACTTTTCAGTGCCATTTCTAATGCTCCTTGCATAGATGTATTCCCTCCGTTGAAACCAGTGTGATGACAAAATAAACATCCAGCTATTCCTGCGATGTTTGACAAGCACTCATCTCGAAGTCCTCGCCACTCCTCCGGTACAAATACCCTAAGCAAAGAGTTAAATTTATTATTAAATCAATTAGATTTCTATCTGCAAAAGTATGTGTTACAATGCTAATATTAGCCAATAATATTAGTGTAATTCTAATAAGACAGTGTTATTGCCATGTTCAACAAAAATTTTTGATTTTTGAACATTTATTGTTCTATAATTTTGATACATTACCAAACTCATGAAAATGTGAATAAATTACCCAAAAACATGCTTCTCTGTAGCAACATATTTGATAAAGAAAGTAAATTATCTCTTCAAACATTCAATAGTAAATAGTATACGGAACGATTTAATGCTTCACAGAATATATACTTGAATCAGCTTGCAAAATATACTTTCGTAGAAATGCTTAAAAAATTACAAAATGGAAAAGATCTCATAACACAAATCATAACACAAATGCATTATAAATTAAAAAAAAAATCTTTCAGAATCTACAACACAGCAAATAATTGCTAAAAGATTTAAAATTCTCAATCAAAACTACACCTTTTTCAATTGTAATTCCGAAAGTATAATATGTAATTCAGAAAGTGTAACTTGGAATTCAGATTAGTAAAATGTAATTCAGAAAGTGTAAATTGATAGACCGTTCCTTGATTTCTGAAATACAATTTATGGTTTCTAAATTACAAGTTACACTTTCTGAATTACAATTTACTAATCTGAACATCAATTTACGCTTTCTACATAACATTTTACTGATCTGAATTACAAGTGACAGTTTCTAAATTACAATTTATTAATCGAAACTAGTTACACTTTGTGAACTACACTTGAAAAAAGTGTAGTTGGAAACTCTTTTCGCCGATGAGGGTTCTCATGAGCGTTCTCAAAGCAAGAGCACAGATGAGTTATACCAGATCGCTCACTTAGAAAAGAAAGCTTAAAAAAGAGAGAGATAGAATATTAACCAGTTTAAAGGTCCAGCTGACGCATGCCCAGTAGAAGTTTATTTCACTGTAAGCAAAGATACACTCGGAACGCTTCGAGCTGCTTGTATGCAGTGTCTAAATTCACGATTTGGTCCGATGTCTGTCCGATCCAGTTTTATTTGCCTCGTGGTTTTATCTACCAATTATAAAACGGCCCACCCTTAATATCTTTCTTGCTGTTGAAAATATAAAAAATCGAAAAGGAACGTCAATGTACCATTTTAAAACGTGACTATTAGGAAACCTCTAGACAAAAAACAAAAAATCTATTTTAATGCATTTGTAATTATGTGAATAAAGTAGGATCTTTCTTAAAAACCAAACGATTACCTCCTAATTATGCTTAATTAGTAAAATTAATGTTGATTACACAAGTTTTCTTCAGAAAACCTATGATGTGTCAAGTAGCTCCAGGACGACACTTTTTGGCAACAGGGCATTTTCTGTAGTAATTCTGACAAAAAACTGCGCGCGGCAACACTGCTATTAACCAATTTAAAGGGACAAGAGACGCCAAGGTCATAGAAACGATGCGCAAAAGATCAAACGTTTCGAGGCAAGTGAGCAATCTGGTATAACTAATCTGTGGCAAGAGTGTTGTTTTATGTTGTCATTTGAATTTAAGTGTCGGTTTTAAGTGTTTATAAGATGTTTCTCAAACTGCAGAAGATATTTAGATATCTAAATGCCACCCCGTCGTTAAAATGTTTTAACAAAGGCATTTTTAAAAACTCTTACTACTTGTTATTGGATAGAAATCGTAAATAATTACCCGTTGTAAAACACGTTAGATTATTTAACTTTTGCACAATTTTTCCAAATTTGACTTGTAACGGTGGTGGTATGAATATAAAATAAAATAGTACTTATTTAAAATTTCAATATGATTACTATTATTTAGTTTGCTGCTTTATTCTTCTCATATTTGTCGGGTAATTGTCTCCAAAAAAGCTTGCGGATCCTAGCCTAGAATAGATCAAAGTGTGTGATATCAAAATAAATGAATTTCTAGAAACCGGCAGTAAAATTAATAAGTTTAAGCTACTCCCCAACAACACCACCCCAGTTTTATGTAAAATAAACCGTAATAATAAAAATAACAAAATTTATTTTTATATCTTTTAGCTTCATAATATGGTGTAATCACTTTCTAGTAATCACTGTATATATATATCCTTCAAGGCAACCACAAGTAGAATTCAGTTTATTCAGTTATTTGATATCTGGAGAAAACTTTTGACTTTTCTAAACCTACTCTGCTTGTGGGAGATTTTAATATGCCCGAGTTACAGAACTGTATCCTGCGAAGAAAAAACACAAATCTGTTCAACATTTACTTAAATTTTTTGCAATTAAACAATCTCACCCAACACAACATGATTACTAATTCACATAATAGAATTCTGGACTTAGTGATTACTTCAGATAGCTTAACTGCTACAGCAATTTAATAGTACATTACATACCGTGACAGAAATGCAACGTTCCGTCAAGGTATGTATACTTTTTTACCCACAATCATAAATATATTCCTTGTTAATTCAAGATAAATATTTCCTTTTCAATTCAATATAATTATTTTAATTGATTTTGACATTTGGAAATATTAAAACAATTGAAGGCTATTGGGAAACCATAGATCGTTGTTTGCGATTATATGGGTTGCGCTTCATAACGGTACAGTGTATTCAAGTAGGTAGGTTTTTTGCTCAAGAGAGTGAATATGCACATTACCTACCTTTAACAGATTTGTTATTATTTAATTACAATACTGATTGAAGGTATAACACAATTAAATACAAAGTTTAAACAGAAATTTCACATTCTAAACAGAGTAACCTACCTGAAATAACGAAAAACAACAATTTAAAGGCTTTACTTCTAGTTTAGTTTATTTGTTTCTGTTACGCCAAATTCCCAGAATATCATCTGGGTTTTTTGGCGTAACTGTAAAATATATAGGAAAGGGAAACAACCCTCTCCTACCAGGTAGTTGGCACCCATCCTCAAGAAAGAGTTGTCTGTGAATATCCTTACTGTTAAGGCTCTTCAGCACTCCTATGCGCTGGGACATGAAAATGACTGATTTTTGATGCAAGTTATTTCGGTTTAGTTTAAATTTGAAGAAAATTCCGCATTTTCATCTTATCTAAAATACAATAATCTACCGCGCCTTGCTATCAAATTTTTAAAAAAATTGCTAGATGTAAGGGAAATAATTAATATGTCAAAACCTTTGACTCAACTTTTCTTCGAAAGCATTTACTGTAGCATATTTATTTTTGTTGCATCTAAGCAATGATATAAATATCTATCTCGCTGTCTTTTTATTTTTTTTTATTTTGTCTTATTTTTTGATTTAATCAAGAAAACAATATATTCATTTTGTTCGCTAGACACAAAAATTCGTCTAAACGTGAAAAGATTTACGACATCTCTCTGCTTGAAGTGCCGGTAGCTAATTTTTAATTTATGGTGGTAGGAGATTAAATGACACCCTCACTACACACCCTGTTTACCTGATAATATTCTGACCGAAGTGAATTTTGAATTTAGTTGAATCTTAACAAGGTGAGAGGCACATAGACAACGAGTAGCTCATTTTATTCGTTTTTCAATATAAGATAAAATAGTTCAATTATAATTATATTATAATTGATGTTAAATAATAAATAAATTTAAATTTTTTAAATAAGTTTTTGCTGGTGTTGTATAAAACATGTAGTTGCCAAAAGAGACATCCCTACCCATAACTGCAGTAAAAATTGGAAAAAAACATCAACCTCTATGGAATCACAAATCATTGTGGATGGATTTTTGTGTTCTTTCAAAACGCATGGCTTAAAATATAATAAAATAATTGGAGACGGTGATAGCAGCGTTTATAAAAAAATTAGGGATTCTAAACCATATGGACCAAACTATTTTGTAAAAAAAATTGAATGTAGGAATCACATTCTTCGCAATTATTGCAATAAAATTCGTGAATTATCTAACAGCTCAAGGGTTGAAAATGTGCTAAAATTATTTATACGAACTAGTATTTTACGTTTTAGAACTGCTATAGTAAGTGCTGTTAAACATAGGCTAAAGGCCAGGTAAAAGAGGATATTTTAAACAGTCCTAAGCACATATTAGGTTGCCATGATAACTGCAAAGATGAAAATAACCGATATAAATATTTTTGCAAAGGCCAGAAGCCTCGGGAAAAGAACCTATATAATATATTTAAAGAAAGTACGATTTTTTCAGACTTTGAAAATTACGTCAATCGAGTAGCTAGCCATGCTTCTAGTTTATTGCATGATGTCGATACAAATTTCGCCGAATGTTATAATAGCATAGTGAACAAACTAGTGGGGGGCAAACGAATAAATTTTTCACTGGGAAAATCATATGAAACACGATGTTTTGCGGCAGTTTCTAATTTTAATAATAAACGACCATTTTTTTATAAAGTTCAGGAAAAATTAAATAAAAACAAACTTTGCAGAAAATACACTGAACAATTTTGTTTCATCAAAAAAATTTCAAAAAAGACTAAAAATAAAAGGAAGCTTGAGGTAATAGAAGCAGATGATGATTACGGCAAGTCAGACGATATAATACCAGATAAAAATTCTGAGGAGTTAAATATTTTAACTTCTTTGTATTTAGAAAACCTTAATAAGGTAAATTTTCAAACTGTTGAAGAAATTACACGCGGACAAAGTTCAAATCCTGAGTGGTTTAAACAAAAATACTTTCGTCTAACCGCCAGCAATTTTGGCCGAATATGTAAAATGCGTCCGACTACATCAACCGCCAATCTTGTTAAATCATTACTATATTCTTGCCCAAAAGTCGGTTGCAAGTCATTAGAATATGGAATATCTAATGAAATCCATGCACGAGATTTATTTGAACAGACATACCAGTTTGATGTCAATTCTTGTGGTATTTTCATTCATCCGGACTATAAATTTTTAGGTGCTTCACCAGATGGTCTTGTTGATGAAGATGCTATATTAGAAATTAAATGTCCGTATGCTTCTAAAGATATGACAGTGCGCGAAGCAATTATATCAAAAAAAATTTCGTATTGCATAATAGACGATAACAATAAAATTAAGTTAAAGCCAAAAGATAATTATATGTTCCAAATTCAGGGACAGCTGGAAGTTACTAATAGAGAATTTTGTTATTTTTTTATATACACCCAGAAAGATTATCACTGCGAAATAATTTCTCGCGATAGAAATTGTTGGAAAAATTTTATGTTTGACAAGCTGCAAAATTTTTATATGTTATCATTCTTACCTGAACTGTTAGATTCTAGATTAAAGCGCAATTTGCCTATTAGGGATATCTACGGCTAACAACATTATTTAGATGGTATTATATTATATATATATATATTTATTTTGAACGATATTAGTTTTCATGGCAAAGACATGACAATCTATAATTTTTTTAAATATTTTGTTGTAAATTTTTAAAATCGAGTTGTAAATAAAAATACTGCAGAGCCTGGCATTTTTTTAGCTTAGTTTTTTTAAAAACCACTCTGTATAAGTAGATGTAATTTATAAAGTTCTAGTTTATATGTAGATTTCAACAGAATCTAATCAATGTTTATTGTAAATAATAATTATCATTATAGTCTTATATATTTTCAAAAAAATATAATGAGCACAATTTACAATAAATAATTTTTTTCTATTTTTACCGAATTATACTCGTCTAAATTATCTAAACGATTCTACCAAAACATCTCGGAGAAGTTATCTTAAATTTCAAACATCAGGTAGTGTTGTAAATCAACAAGTTCGACTCAACTATATTATGATTATGTAGTTATTGGTTTATTACGTGTC
Organism: Lagria hirta; assembly: GCA_947359425.1. Taxonomy (NCBI): domain Eukaryota; kingdom Metazoa; phylum Arthropoda; class Insecta; order Coleoptera; family Tenebrionidae; genus Lagria; species Lagria hirta. Next base: position 29,578,645 of record OX375795.1, on the reverse strand, counting down.
AGTCACTGGCTATGTCATAAAACTGTGTAAGTTGGGTTGCGGGACCAATCCAAATCTGAAAATTCTTTTCACTGCACAGGAGCCTTAAGATCATTGTATTTTGTTTGTAGTTTTTAGTTTAAATAAAGTATTCTATTCAATTCTTCAACGGTTGCATTAAGGTTGCACCTAATCGGCGTAACATTTGGTCCTTCGAGCCGGATTTATTTAATTAATTAAAAAATCTGCATATCAATGCAACAAGCATTCGAAGAACAGCATTTGAGTAGTTCGACATCTGCATGGTAACCAGGATTTCAACAAGAACCATCACCAGCAGGGAGGGAGCAGCGAAACCCAAACACTTATTAGCAAAAGCTACAAAACATCATCCACAACAGATCATCAGCATCAATATTTTATCAAGATATCAATCAATTCAAGCAACATCAAATTCAGAAAATTCCAGGAAGTCCATCGTCTAGTTCCAGGAAATTCAACGCTCAGCTCAGGTCAGACCTTTCCTTAAGCTCTTAATCCTTTCTTACCTGCTTCTTATCATTCTTTTTAAAAACGTATACATTTTATTTCTACATTGTTTAAATTCAAATTTTGTTAAAATGGTCAATAGCGAAGAACAAAAACTAAATTCATTAAAAATAAAAAGAGATCACGTAAAAGGAAGAGTAGATCGCATTCAAACATTTGTTAACAATTTTAATTTAGATCAATATAATATTTTAACATTAAAAGCACGGGGAGATGTTTTAAAAAGTTCATTTGACGAGTTCAACAGAATACAGTTAGATATTGAAGAACTTGTCCCTTTAGATCAGCTTAATACAGAAGCAGACGAAACACAATTATTTGAAGACGTATATTTTAACACGTTATATCAAATCGAATTGTTTGTGGAACAAAGTAGTTCTAACAAAACATTTACAAACGGTACCAATACACAGACCACAGTAGTCCCCTTTAAAAAATTAAAAATCAGTTTGCCACCGATTCATATTCCACAATTTGACGGTGCTCTAGAAAAATGGTTACAATTTCGTGACACATTTAAATCATTAATTCATGAAAATTCTGATTTAACAAATATTGAAAAAATTCATTATTTAAAATCATCATTAAAAGGTGAAGCTCTTAAAACCATAGAAATGTTGTTAGTTTCTTCAAATAACTATGATGCGGCATGGCGTCTTTTAACAGAAAGATTTGAAAACATTAGGTTAATAGTTCAAACTCATATTCGTAACATAATAAATCTCACAACATTAACAAATAAGATCAATCATATCAGTTTGAGAAATTTTTTGGATGACATTCGTACAAACATTACAGCTCTCACAGTTTTAGGTGAGCCAGTTGACCAATGGAACTCAATTTTGATTACCATTATAATGGACAAATTAGATTTTCATAGTTCGCGCGAATGGCAATCTATATTAGCTACCTCAAATCAGTTCCCACGTTTTTCAAAATTATTAGAATTTCTCGAAACAAGATGTCAATTTTTAGAATCCTTAAGTCATAATAATCAGCGTACTGGATTAGCAAATAAGAAACCAAATATTCTCAATTTCAAACTGCCAATGCTTAGCAATCTTTCATTAAAAAATCAACAAATTTTATGCGCATTTTGTAAAAAGCAAAACCATGCCATTTTTCAATGTCACACATTTGCTAAATGTCAGGACAAACTAGCAGAAATTAAAAAAATAAATCTATGTGTAAATTGTCTAAGAAATCACAAAATCACCGACTGTAAATCAACTAAACGATGCAAAGATTGTCAAGTTAATCATAATACGCTATTACATAACGCAGAACGAGATCAACCATCAACTAGCAATGCATTCAATTCAAATTTTTGCGAATTTAAACCAAACGAAAATGTAGAGTTCTTGTTACCAACAGCGGAAATACTCGTAGAAGATAAAAAAGGCAAATCTTACACGGCTCGAGCTCTACTAGATTCTGGATCGCAGTTAAATTTTATTACAAAAGGTTTGTGTTTGAAACTACAATTAACCACTGAATATATTAAACATCAAATCAAAGGCATTAACAATTGCGTTAGTAACATAACTCAAATAGCTAAAGTAGGTGTTAGATCAAAAGATGGCGTCTTTTCTACTACAATTTCATGTCTGGTATTAGAAAAAATTACAGGTAATTTACCTGAAAACTCGTTCAATGCTGAGTTTCTAGGAATTCCCGACGATTTAATTTTGGCAGACAAACATTTTAATATAAGTAATCCCATAGATTTGTTATTCGGTTCCCAAATCTTTTTTGAGATAATGGAGACAGGAAGGTTTAAAACTAATTCTAATGTAAATTTACAAAAGACCATCTTTGGGTTTATAATAGGAAGCGCTTGTAAAATTCCCGACACTAATTATTCGTTATTGTCAAGAAACTTTCATTTATCGGTCGATAATAAAGAACTGGAAAAATTAAACCTTCAGGTAGAAATATTTTTCGCATTAGAGGGTTTTGACCATGATCAACATGATAAAAGGCCTGAAAGTCAGGAGGATCAATTATGCGAAAAACATTTCGCAATTACTCATCAGCGCGACATTAACGGTCGATTCATTGTTCGACTACCCGTTAAAAACGATTTAATGGTAATAGGTTCATCATATTCATCAGCAAAACGTCGCTTTTTCAATTTAGAAAAAAAACTATTGCGAAATCAAAACCTGAATAATCAATATAAATCATTCATGGAGGAATATGTTAAATTGGGTCACATGGAACCTGTGATGCAAAACAGTCAAGTAAACAATATATTTTATTTGCCACATCACGCGGTATTTAAGAACTCTAAAATTCGAGTCGTCTTTGACGGAAGTGCCAAATCCTCTAATGGAAAAAGTCTTAATGACAATCTGATAACAGGGCCAAAACTACAACAAGAATTATTTTCTATACTTATCCGATTTCGTACACATCAATTTGTGCTTAGTGGAGACATAGAAAAAATGTATAGGCAGATTAAGCTTAGCCCGGAAGATATGGATTACCATCGAATATTTTGGCGCAACAACCCTCATGACGAATTAAAAGAATACAGGTTAACACGTCTAACCTATGGTACTGCATCAGCACCTTTTATTGCAATCAGATGCATACAGCAATTGGCTTTAGAGAACAAAGATGATCCAGAAATCAACTCCATATTAATTCACGACTTTTATGTTGACGATTTGTTAACAGGGAGCGATTCGATTGAGGATTTAATAAAAATTAAAAACAAATTAAAGTCTATTCTTAGTTCTGGTGGATTCAATCTTACTAAGTTTGTGTCTAACCAAGTAGAATGTAGATCAGAGCATCCAGACAGCAATATTTATAAACCGCTAGATATGTCATTCAACAAGGATGAAGTGGCTAAAACTTTAGGGCTTTCTTGGAATTATATTCAAGATGTTTTATCATATGTTTAAGTGGAAGAGCAGAGAATGATGGCATTTTGCATGTCATTGTTCAGCTGAACTTCGCCCTACATTGCTTCCTGACTTTGTTTAGAATGTGTATATTTATGTCCAGTTAGCAATAAAAGGCATTTATTATTATATACAATTGAACCGGTAGTTTTGCCTACCACAATTACAAAAAGAAATATTTTAGCATGTATCTCGCGAGTCTTTGATCCATTAGGTCTAATCGCTCCGGTCATTGTTAAAGCAAAAATTCTTTTTCAACAGCATTGAAGTACGCGCCTAGACTGGGACGAACCAGTTCCGTCAGAAATCAAAGTGTTATGGACAAAATGGGCTGAAGATATAAAAAATATAAATTTGGTTAAAATTTCACGCAAGGTTCTTGTTCATAAGCCACTATCAATTGAATTGCACGGCTTTTCGGACGCATCAAAAGATGCGTACGGCGCTGCAATTTATTTGAAATCAATCAACAAAAACAACGAGGTTGTTATACATCTTTTAACAGCCAAATCTCGTGTTGCCCCATTAAAAACCGAGTCAATTCCAAGACTGGAACTCCTTGCAGCTCAATTGCTAGCTCAACTAAGTCAAAAGGTTATAAAATCAATTAAGATTCATGTACATAAAACATATTTATACACAGACTCAACAATAGTGCTAGCGTGGCTACATAAAGAACCGCATAATTGGCAGACATTTGTGGCGGACCGAGTAGCCAACATTCAAAACTTAACTAAAATCGAAAGCTGGTGTCACATAAACGGGTCGGATAATCCAGCAGATATACTTTCGCGCGGAGTAATGCCTTCAGCAATAATTAATCACGACTTGTGGTGGTTTGGGCCGCTAAACATACGCCAGGGTCCAACTTTCATGGCACACAATCAAAACAATATAAAATTAGAGCTGACAGAGTCTGAAATTCCAGAAAAACGCAAAATATTAAAATCAAATTTAGTAGTGGCAAAACCGCAGTTCGAGTTATTAACAAAATTCTCTAGTTTGACAAAATTGAAGAAAGTGGTAGCATTGGTTCAAAGATTTATATACAATTGCGAAAATTCTAATAAAAAGCGCAGCGGAGTTTTATCAAGTATCGAATTAAATTCTGCAAACAAACACTACCATAATTAAACTGGTACAACAGCAATCATTTTCCTCGGAAATCAGTGAGTTACTACAAAACAAGGTTGTGAATAAAAAGAGTTCTGTTTTTAAATTAAATCCATTTATTGATACCGACGGAGTATTAAGAGTAGGGGGTAGATTAAATTACGCACATATTTCATACGATCACAAATTTCCTGCTCTTTTACCAAAAAACAATCATATAACAAATATTATAATTGAATATTTTCACATTAAAAATTTACACGCTCCTGCACAAGCGACATTGTCAGCAATACGTCAACAGTACTGGCCAGTAGCAGGTCGAAGTAAAGTAAAAGAAATTTTGCACAAATGTATAAAATGTTTTAGAGCGCGTCCTATTGTGCAACAGCAGTTAATGGGTAATTTGCCGGAAAAAAGACTAGAGCCTGCTAGGCCATTTGTAAACATAGGAGTGGACTACTGTGGTCCTATATACATTAAAGTCTCGCAAGGCCGTGGTAAAAGATCATATAAAGCATATATTTGAGTTTTCGTATGTCTATGCACAAAAGCTGTTCATTTAGATTTAGTAAACGACCTATCAAGTAATGCGTTTTTAAATGTTTTAAAACGACTTATAGCTAGACGGGGTCATGTAAAATTTATTATTTCTGACAATGCTACTAATTTTAAAGGGGCCTCAAGGCATTTAGCTGAACTTAGATCTTTTTTAAATGATAAACTTAATCAAAATCAGCTGGCAACAGCATCCGCAGACAATAATATTGTTTGGCAATTCATTCCTCCACGATCTCCAAATTTTGGAGGTTTGTGGGAGGCAGCTGTAAAATCAGTTAAATTCCATATACGAAGGGTTATTGGTGAAACAATATTATCATATGAAGAAATGTATACGTTTTTAACGCAAGTAGAAGCATGTTTGAATTCCCGTCCCATTCTTCCCCTATCATCAGATCCAAATGACCTGAACGCGTTAACACCTTCTCATTTTTTAATTGGAGAAGTCCTAACGGCACCTTTGGAAGCAGAATTAGATCATCTAAAGATTAATCGACTATCTCGGTGGCAGTTTACTGAAAAATTAAGACAACATTTCTGGAAGAGGTGGCATAAAGAATATTTGTCTAACCTGCAACAGAGAAGCGAATGGTCAACTATAACTGTTTCGCTCAAAGTTGGAGATTTGGTCCTCATACGAGAAGATAATACTCCTCCACTTTGCTGGCATCTGGGCAGAGTTCAACACCTCCATCCTGGTCAGGACAATATAGTGCGCGTTGTAACGGTGAAGACGATAAAAGGAGTATACACCCGAGCAGTGTCAAAATTGTGTTTGTTACCAATAGAAGACAATCAAGTTAAAAGTGTGAGCGATTGACATGTTCTTGTGTGACTAAAATAATTAATCGCATTGTATGTTTTTTCTCTCTTTTAATTAATCATGTATATATTTCACTTTGTGTAGATGTACTTATATACTTTCAACGCGGGGAGTATGTTACGCCAAATTCCCAGAATATCATCTGGGTTTTTTGGCGTAACTGTAAAATATATAGGAAAGGGAAACAACCCTCTCCTACCAGGTAGTTGGCACCCATCCTCAAGAAAGAGTTGTCTGTGAATATCCTTACTGTTAAGATCATTGTATTTTGTTTGTAGTTTTTAGTTTAAATAAAGTGTTCTATTCAATTCTTCAACGGTTGCATTAAGGTTGCACCTAATCGGCGTAACAGTTTCCTTTTATTTAAATAGGATACTATAATCTAACTTCACTTTCAATTCATAAAATTATGTCAATGCCAGTTGGTGTTGACCCACATGACACTCACATTTACTTATTAGAGATCTGTAGATAATAAATCCATAAAGAAAAAGAATTGCACTAGTGTAGTGATATTCTTTACATATACATATAATCGCAAACAACGATCTATGGTTTTATAATAACCTTCAGTTGTTTCAATATTTCGAAATAATTATATTGAATTAAAAAGAAAATATTTATATTGAATTAAAAAAGAATATTATGAGTGACAAGTGGGTAAAAAAGTATACAGACCTTGACGGAACGTTGCATTTCTGTCACGGTATGTAATGTACTATTAAATTGCTGTAGCAGTTAAGCATTTGTCACGATATGTATGTACTATTATGGCTTGTGCCTGAGGATCTACACCACCCCATCCTATCAATCTCATTGGGCCATGCAGTCGAGAACCAAAATGGGTACATTTCAAGTAAATAGTAAAAGTACAAAATATAACTTTAAGAAGGGAAACTTAACTGGCCTGTATCCTAAAATTGACTACATAGATTGGTTCCAAATGTCAGAGTTCACAAATGTTAATGAGGCGTGTGACTTTTTATATAACAATTTGTATAATTTATTTATGAAGTACGTTCCAGTAAGCAATTTTACTTCATCAAAATATCCTCTGTTGTTCACTAAAACAATAATTGACTTATACCGGTATTCATAGTCGTATCTCAAGCTCAAGCTTGAGTCCGTCTCAAGCAAGGACTTCGGCAATGCTCGAGAAAGCGTTTGCGTGCGTCTTGCCGAAGTCACAAAAGTAATAATTTTTGTGTTGTTAGGTTTAAAATTTGTCAATTTTGACGCATGACAGTCATTCTGCGTGTTTATATTTACTTTAGAGTGACAGGTCAAGTAGCTGTCACGACTAGTCAAGAACGATAGCGTCTAAAATTTCGAATCGTTTCCTTTTCGTCATAAATCATTAATTAGGTGGTTTTCTAACAGTTTGTTTTGTTATTTATATCAACATACGTAAGTTCAACGTTAGACATAAAGAAAATTGTGAGTAACTTTAAAATTAAATAATTCTAAGAGCTTACTAATGAGTGTTTTAAGCCAGGAAGGAAAGCACCCCCCCCCTTCCCCCCGTAGATGAAAATAATCAGATTAATTCAAACCTATCCTCAAAACCTAATTCACCATATTATATCCCATCCCTAACTATTTTACAGGACAAATCTACCCCCAAAGTAAATCAGTAATCAAAGAAGTTAATGAAACAGAAAATGTAACCATTCAACATTCAACAACAAAAAGATCTATCAGAACTTATAAAAGAGATTGAAATATTGGAAGATGACCTTAGAGATGATACCATCATAATGGAAGCAGCGAAAACCGCCCAATCTAAAACCCGGTAGTTCTATGCGCAAAATGCTTCCGATACGGACACTCAAAAAATATATGTAAAGGCAAAGAAAGATGCAATAAATGTGGAGGAGAACATAGTAGTAAACAATGTGAAGTAAACAAATATACTTGTATATATTGTAAGCAAAATCACTTAACTACAGACCGTTCATGTCCAGAATTTGGACGCCAAAGACTAATTAATGAAGCAATGGCAACTCCAGGACAGTCATTCGAGGAAATCCTTAAAATGTATCGTAAAGACCAATTTTATTTGGTCCCATTTAAGGCTAATCCACGTAAATTTCCGGCACTTAAAGCCAAAGACAAGACACCTCCATCCGGTATCACATCCAATCCACGCATATTTCAATTCCCCCCAAAAACAAATCCTAACCAAACTTATTCCCAAATAACCAACAATATTTTTAGAACAAACAATCCAACAGATCAGGAGGGAAATTGAAATAGATACTCATCTCCATAAAAAAGATTAAACTTTAATAGAGGATACGATCAAGAAGCACATAAGAGGGCTCTAATATCAAGCCAACCAAGCACCTCATCAGGCCCCATATATGAGTCTCAATACTACCATCATTCACAAAATCATAAAACGAATATAGGTATTCCACCTCTAGAAAAGACAAGTGTACAAAGAATATAAAACGTCATGCAACAACTTACAAAAGAAACAAATTTTTCTGATACCGACCTTCAACTATGTCGCAAAGTACTGAATTATAATTTCGATGTCACCACAGAACATAAAATCTATCATACAATGGAACATTAGAGAAGTAAGAGACAACAAAGACAGCCTAATAAATTTAAGTCATCAGTTTCAACCAGATTTAATAGCTTTACAAGAAACATTATTACAAAAAGATGATCAATTTAAATTTAAAAATTATTGCATATACAGAGATGAAACAGTCACAGGGAGAGGGGGAATAGCCGTGCTGGTAAACCCTCACATTCTACACTGCCAAATTGTACTCCAAGACATAATAAAGCCCGTCAAGTTTCAACTCTTAATAGTTGAATTTGAGGACATATTAATAATTAATATGTACAACCCACCTAGCAGCACAATCATAGTAGAGACTTTTGAACATCTGAAAAACATCATCAATAATAAACCATACCTTTTCATATGCGACTTTATTGCCCAAAACCCTCTTTGGGGATCAGAACATCTCAACATTAATGCTAGAAGACTAGAACAAGTTATGGAAGAACAGGATCTTATGCACTTTAATGATGGCTCGAGAATTCGCATCTCTCTTTGGGATCAAAGAAAAAGTGCCCCAGAGGTTAGTTTTGGAACAATCCGGCCATCAAGCAAAATAAAATGGGAAACACTTTTCAATCATGGCGATAGCAACGATTTTTCCATATATATTAAATGGGAAAAAGCAAGAGCAATACCAGACCAAAAAATAGTCAAATTTAAAGAATTAGAAGGAGATTGGAACAAATTTAAAACAATTATAATCCAGAGATACAAACAAAATGCCGACGACCAGGGGAAAATAATATCATCAATGAAAGAGGTCATGGAAGAATCCATAGCAAAAACAGCCTCTAGCAACAGGAAATTTATCTTTTATCAACCTTGGTGGGATAATGAATATAATGAACTAATGCGTGTTAAAATACAAGCTCTTAAAAAATATCGAAATGCCCCATCGGTGGATAACTATGTAGAGGCAAGAAGAATTAACGCCATTGTAAGGAAAAAAATGAGAGAAAAGAAAAAGGCCTCATTCAGACGCTTTTGTGAGACCCTATCACCAGATACACCAGACACTAAAATGTGGAAAAAAATAAAAACTTTCTTAAACTGTCTCAAATCTTCCCCTTGTGGTACACCTCTAACTAATTATTTGTTACAGACATATTAAATTTTATAGTTCCTAATATTCTAACTCCTAATTGGCAAATACCGAATACAGATAAGCACAGTCCAGTTATCACAGAAAATGAGGTGAAGCAAACCTTTCCATCAAGAAAATTAACAACAGTTAATCTAGACATCAGTAGCTGATGTCTAACGGCATCAGCTACTTTGTTTTAAGACAACTTCCCAAAGAAGGAATAACCTGGATTACCAAGATGGTTAATGACTTTCTTAACGGATCAAAATCTATTCCAGATGAAATGAAAACACAACTAATTATTCCAGTTCCTAAACCAGAAAAAAATCCAGCTCTGAGTGAATCGTATAAACCCATTGCATTATCATCATGTCTAACCAAAATATTTGAGACCATTTTAAAACATAGAATAGAATGATTCATAGAACATAAAAACTTATTAGACGAGAAACAAAATGGCTTCAGAAGAGGAAATAGTGTTTTAGATAACCTTGCTCAACTAAACTCCCAAATCATGGTGGCAATGGCAAAAGGAGATGGAACAATACGAGTGCTTCTAGATATAAAAAAAGCATATGACAACGTAAACCTAAATATTTTAAAGACCAAATTGGAACAGCTCAATATCCCGGAGGACATCGTCTTTAACGTTTTGCAGTTATTAACAGCTAGACCAACTTTTATCAAAACAAATAAGGGAAAATTAGAAGGTCCAAAAATTAATAACAGAGGGGTGCAACAAAGGTCGCCACTTAGCCTTATATTATATAATATTTACGCTAATGGTCTCAGTAAAACTGTAACACGTTAGGTTACAATGAGTCAATATGCAGACGATATTGTTCTCTCAATATCAGGGAAAAATAGAGAACATATGACACACCAAATGAATAGATCTTTAGGAAAAGTCATGCAAGCCTTAGAAGAACTTGACCTCTCTTTATCAATTGACAAAACTCAGGCAATCCATATTGCCAGAAGAAAAACGACTCCAGAACAAACAATAAACATTAGAGGCAAAGTGATACAAAGGAAGGACATGGTATCGTATTTAGGAATCAAAATTGATCAAACAATGTCGTGGAAATTTCAAATCGAATACATGAAGGGAAATACAAACAGAGCAACGTCACTATTACGTTATCTGACAAGAACATGGTGGGGCGCCCACCCGACGACACTTTTAATGTTATACAAATCCTATTGTAGACCACATCTGGATTACGGCTCTGTATTTCTAACTTGCAAAAACAAAAAATCTCTAATACCGGTATTCATAGTCGTATCTCAAGCTTAACCTTGAGTTCAAGCTTAAGACGCCGTCTCAAGCAAGGACTTCGGCAATGCTCGGGAAAGCAAGCAAGGACTTCGACAATGCTCGAGAAAACGTGCGTCTTGCGAAAGTCACCACAGTAGTCATTTTTGTGTTGTTAGGTTTAAAATTTAACATTTTCATTCTTCGTGTTTATATAAAGTGACAGGTTAAGGAATAACTCGATGCCGCAGGGGTTATATCAAAAATGTTTTGTGTTGTTTTTGCAAAAAAAAAGAATGACGACGGGTGAGTACATGTCTACTGACAGAATACGTGTATGATAACTTCATAAAATGTGCATTATAGAGGAAAAAGCTGCGTATACAAAAAAGGAAAACTCTTGCTGTAGTCTCGCATGGACAACCCCAATAGTGTGGAAAGTAATACGACGGATGCCGCAATAGTTCAAGACAAGCGAACGATCTGAACCATTATTACATTCGCCTCCAAACACGAAAGCTGCAAAAGTGAGACCAAACAGAAGCTAGCGGAGCTCAAACTGCGCGCTTTTGAGCGGGACAATGTAAGTGCAACATTAATATAAAACTTACCAAACCTTTACCCACTTTTATTGCAGGAAATGTGATGCAGAAAAGTTATCAGAGTCGTTAGTAGTAGGAGCTATTAAAGAAGTGTGTAAAGATGAAAGTTTTCGGCTGCCGTTTTGTCTACTATGCGTCTGCAAACAATACCTTACACTTATAATGTAAACTAATAAAAATTATACTTTTTTGTACTTATTTATACCAGTAGAGGTGTTACAAAATAAAAATACTACACAATTAATCAATATCTGTGACTTTTATTATTATTAAAACATTGCTTTAATTTTTGCACAAAATGTAGCAAGCCCTTTAATTTTTTTTGACTAATAAGTGTAAGTAATAATTGTCTTTCCACTAATTTGAAAGCAATCCCACATTCACTACACTGTCTTTGGTAAACCTATCGCGCCGCTTAAATTTGAAATTGGAATGAAATTCCAATGGATTTGCAGCATCCCGCACATATCGTATTGGCATTATCACGTTGTTTTCATTGTCCACTTTGTCGAAAAACTACAAACTCATACTTACAACTTGAATGTTGTAAGAACGCTGAGAATTGACATACGGAACAATAGCAATATAGCCTATGACTGCTTTGTTCGCAATGCGGGAGACTCAGTTAAGACAAATCTTAAAGTTTTTTGGAAATTTGTAAATATGAAAAAGAAGAATTATAGAATTCCAGAAAGTATGCTCTATGATGATCAGACACTCAAGTGCTCTGAAGAAATTGTGAATTCTTTCGCCAAGCTGTTTCACAGTTATACTTATTTCAAATCACTGAAAAAGACATAGTAAAAGCGGTCAAAAAAAGTAAGAGCAACCTAGTTTCTGGTCCAGATGCTGTACCTGCATTTTTAGCTGTTGATTGTATGCAGTGTCTTATAAATCCCGATTCTGTTATTTATAACTTTCTTGTGAAAAACTCAGAGTACCCAGAAGTGTAGAAAGTGTCCCGGGTAGTGCCAGTATTCAAATCAGGGGACAAGATAAACATTAGAAACTACCGACTTATTGCACTATTGTCTAATTTTGCCAAATTGGTTGAATCAATAATCTTCGACAACTTCTAAACTCTCATGCATGTAATCAGATTGCGGAACCGCAGAATAGGTTTGTTAGAAGGAAGTCAGCTATAACAAACCTATTTGAGTTCACACATTATGTATCATCTGCTTTGGATACCCGAGGCCAACTTGATGTAATTTACACGGACCTATCAAAAACGTTTGATACTGTAACTCATTGTAAACTTCTTCAAAAATTAAAAACGTTTGGTTTATGTGAGGTGTTGATTAAACTATTTAGATCATTAATTATTAACAGAAGTCAATTTGTTGAATATAATGGCTTCTCATCTTATACATATTATGCGACCAGTGGCGTCACCCAAAGCTCGTACTTGGGAGCGCTGTTGTTTTTGTTATTCTTCAATGATGTAGTGGTTAAACTGAAGTGTGTGTATCTGTATTACAAACAGTTTAATGATTACCCTGTGCGTCATTGTGATCATATTACTTTGGTAAAAACTGTAAATGTAGTACCTCTTACTTCCCGCAGGAAAATTATTGTTTTTATGGAAAATCTTACATGGTAACATATCCTCGTCAACTCTATTAGAGGTAATAAGGATATGCATTCCTAGGCTCCATTCCAGGTTGACTTTCTTCTATCCTCTTCCCAATTCATACCACGATTTCAATAGTCCCATATTATTATAATACATGACATGCAAATAATGTTGATATATTTCACTTAAGACTTGCTGCATTTAAAAGGCAGTCAAGTTTATTTTTTTAAGTGTTTAATTTTTAAAGTTTGTAATTATTAGTTGTTAATCTTTGTAGTATCTTACACACCTGGGTTCAGTTTATTAGCTCTATTATGCTAATCTAATGTTTTTTGTATCCTCTATAGACTTGCGACTGATGGATAATAAAGTTATTATTCTATTATAATGTTCTAACGCTCTGGCTGAGTCAAACAGCAAATAGAAATACCAGCATGTTTTCGAAGAATAACTCAGTGTAGACGGAAACTGAAGCAAGTGCGCCTAATTTGGGTTTCTAAGGGATAGGCGGAGTGGTCTGCTAAATTTTGCTGTACACTTGCATAGAGATTTGTAGTGCGCCAAACACGTTAATTGAAGCTTGAGTGCGCAAAAGTCTTGGCATATACAGTAGTGTAATTGTATAAGTAAATTAATACTAAAACAATAATAGTACTCAATATAAGTCAAAAATAATTATTAATATTGCTCTAACATTTGTTTCCTGACTTCTTTCATGTCAAGCAAAGAGCACTGAATTTAGCTAAGGCTCTGATTTTGTTTTCCAGAGCTTTCTCTTATTTAAAGAATATTTGTTGGTCTAGTTTGTAAATATTTGTCAAAAACTAAAGTGAACGTGACAACAATGCATTGGATTAACACTCGAAGTATGTAGTTCTCGACAACTTACTGCCTACAATTTTGATGCTGGAGTATAGCAATAGTGAAACCACTTTGACAAATAACTCTATCATAATAAATCCATTCTGATCTCACTGTCCTTTTAGATAAAAATTTAATTACTCTCCAAATAATGTAGCTCCATTATTACTTTTAAAATTATTTGATGACAGGCTGTAGCATGAAAGCCAGGCAGCCATCTAATAAAAATTATTTTTGGTTGTATCACACCTGCATTTATTAATAATATAGTTGTTATTCCTCAATATTTGCAGTTTATCTGCATTATTATTTTGAAAAAACATAAAAACACAACCTTGTTTTAATTATAAAAGCCAGTTTACTTCATAAAAGGATGTTAATTACATATAAACATATCATGATCATTCTTTATCAGAAAGTGCAGCTTCTAAACTTTTTAAAGCCATTTCTAAAGCTCCACCTTTCGATTTGGTACCCCCAATAAAACCAGTAGAATGGCAAAAAGTAGCATCCGGAATTCCAGAAATTTGGGATAACTTCTCATCTCGCACACCTCGCCAATCTTTATGTAGAAATACCCTGCATAACGTACAAATATAAAACAAAAATTTCAACAAATTTAAAATATCATTGCAATAATAAAAACTCAAGACTACCACATGTTACTCGCTATAAAAATCAGTATTTTTATACAAAGCAGTATTGTATAGTAAGTAGCTTTGATTGAAACCTCATAATATTGGTATTATGTGTTTAGGTAACAATCTATGCCACCCTTTCAAATATCGGTACACATCTGCATCTTATGTTATCCACAACATTGTAAAAAAATTACCACCTCACTCAATCTTGTCCAAAATCATAACAATTTCAGGAAAAATTATTGTCGGTTTGCACATTACAATATAAAACCAAAAAAATAAAAAAAAGGTTTTGAGCAAGTTAGAAACAAAAAATCAGTACATAGTTCATAAATAAAATAATAAAAATAATAAACCACAATTTCAATCCGCTAGTTGTAATAGACTATGAGCCGGTTTTCAAATCTATAATTAATTAATGTTTAAAGAACCGTTAATGATGCATACAATCAAAAATCTTTCTATTTCAATATTTGACTAATAAAAATATTTCAGTTAACAACAGATTTTGTTAGTTACCAAAATATCTGTTGAATACGGGAGCTGTATTGATTGAAACGTTATTAAATTGTGTAAAAAAAGTTATCTTGTATGAGAGGTCTACCTACGTTTATACATAACATTGATGATAAAGATAAACGAAACACCGCGTAGCGTAAACCAAAAATTTTATGTTTCGGCTAAAGCATTTAAAGATCATTTCTGATTACCACCTCAAACGGAAAAATAGGCACTTAGATAAAAATAAATCATTGCAAATTTATTCAAACAAGAACATACGTTCAAAAGTCCATAAAAGAGCTGATCTAAATATTTTTATGTAATACATAAATGGTAATAGTAACTCAAGAATTTCAGCGCAAGCTTTAAGGAATATACAAAAAAATCATATCACAACCCAGTGTTTCTGAGACTTTCAAAAACATCATTGATTTCGCCAACAGACCCTGACATCTTATTACATAGCACTGTATCGACACACATTAGGTTGCTTATTATCTAGATTTTTCGATTTGTCTACCGTCTGGAAATAGGTTGAAAACAAGTTGGCAACAGCTTCACTCACATATTTTCAAAAATCTTTTAATTTGTGCAAAATATTATTTTAGCAGCCGAAATATAGGTACTCCCGTGTATCATTTTTTACTTATGTTTTACACACATTTCGAAGATTGACCAATTCTTTATTTTTTATACTCTATCCGTAACAAGTTTTTATATTTGAGGCTAGTATTACGTTTAGCCTTAGTAAAGTTGCTTGTTTCTTTTGCTACATGACTGAGAAACTAAGAATATGTGACATAACGCGTAGAAACACTGATATCAATAATCTCTTACTTGACTAAATATAAGTAGTCCACACAAACATTAACATCTTTGGATTCCGGCAATACTTCCCAGTTCACTTTCCCCAAAATAGAGCTAATATTTATTAGCTACTCGACTAACTACTTATTTAAGAAGTTAGTAGAGTTCGATCCGGTATTAACCGATATTTCTTTTATGTCGGTGCTAGTGAGAATTTGCTCGCATGCAAGATTTCGCTGTTTGCTAATTTTTGTAACTTGTCAATTGGGTTTTTGAAAAAAATTTTTTTTGTGATAAATGGAAAGATCATATTATATAAGTTTTATAATAAAACCATTTTTTTTAATTTTTTTTTTGCAATAATTCAAAAGTTATTTGAAAATAAAAATAATTTTTGAATCCAGTACCGAAGACACGCCGACAGCTCCCGAACAAACCCGAGCGCGTGTGACGTCATAATGTTGGTTTTCACTCATTAAAATTGATATAGAAATAATAAAGTAGTGTTTTGATCTATTTAATTTTGTTGTCATTGTTAAATATTCAAATTTATACTGAAAATGACGCACCTCAAAAGTTATCGCTCTTGTTTTGTACCATTATGTACGAATACTACAAAAATAACTTCTGACAAAATGTTTTTAAATGTTCCCCAATATGACAAACGTCGAAATAAATGGTTTCAAGCAGTGCACCGTGATAATCCCAAAAAAAAATTTTTTTTTGTTGTGAAGATCATTTCGATGTAAGTATTTCCTAACACCGTAAATGGTTTTTCTGTTGTTACAATAACATTTAAATAATTCTTATGATTTCTGTTTTTTTTTCCAGCTGAAAGATGACATGGAAAATTATATTTATTATACTCTCACGCGATGCTCTAAAATTTATGAAACAAATAATTATATTTAATCTAATGGAGAATAAATACTTGAATATTTTCATTTATTATATTATTTTTTAACAGAATTACCTTGATGTCTTGGCACCTCGAACTTCAGCAGAATTAAACCGAGCATCATTTTTTAAAAAATTGGTTATCCTAAATATGTCAACATCAGGAATATTATAAGATATTGCTTTAATAAATCCTTTATCACACATAGCTAATCGGAACCAACTAACAACTCGTTTTATAGCAATAAATTTTCAATATTATTGTCTAGTCACGTGTAATAGCCGTCAACGCTGTACTGTTATTGAATAGCTACAACATTATGACGTAACAACCATGGTGACCAATCATAGCGCGTTAATAGTCACGTGATTTATATTTAAATTTTATCAATTTTTAATTGTTTATAACTAATTTAAGAATTTTTTTAAAATGTTTTTTGCATTAAATATCGTATTAATAATAATAAAGTTTTAAAATACATAAAAAAAAATCGATAATTTTTTTTTCAAAAACTCAATTAACAATAAAAATTATTGCTGAAAACATTTCAGTCATTTCATCTACGTTTCAATATTCTTGATTAATTTTAAATGAGTTTGATCCCGCATTAAGTTTCTGACGGAATAGATTTTTGAATCTATTAAAATTCAAAAATCAAAATAGTAAAAGAGACGTAATATAATTAAAGAATCCCAGCTAAATTGGAAAAACTAGAGCACGATTTCTTTTAGATAGGGACAGCTTGTTAATCACATTAGAAGCGTAGTGGTACAGGAGGAGATAAAAAATCTCTGTTGTTTAGCGACGGCACAATTTGCCTTCAATATTGGCGTAGGATTATCATTACTGAGTTGGCGTATCTAAGGATGACTCAGGTGTACTTTTCTAAGAGTGTTCGAGCTTTACACTCCAATTACGTTGAAATCAAAATCTTATTAATTTATTCTAACCACTCATTTGCCTGTCAAACAAAATTTTTAGTCAACTGCGTACAAATCCGGTTGCGTTTGGAGCGCAAAGCTTGGTTTGCATCGCAACTGATGTCGCATGTTGCGACTCTTCAGAGATTCCGGTGCTTGCGTGAGGTTATGTGAACATAAACATTTTATTGACACTGATACTATTGACAGTTAATTTGGCAACAGATTCCTAATTATTTCCTAAAAATGCACCAAAAATTCTGCGAGTTTTAACAAAGTTGCTATATTGTATATAGTCCAGTCATTTCGTCCGAAAAAAAGGCAAATAAAAGAAAATGAATTTGCGCTTCTAATTTTTTAATATGTTGTAGGGGATACCTAGAAAAGCTTAACTTGAGATTGTCGACCAAGCTTTCCTAGGAGCTTTCGCCGCCATCTTGAAAAAAGTGGTAAAATTTGTTTCTCGGCAATAACTCGGCTATCCGATGAGATTTCGAAAAATTTTGTAGGACACTTTTTGTAGCTTTCCTTGTGCTCTACAATAACGCCTAAATCATTTTTAGCGTATCATGCATCGTTATCGAGATATCGATCGATAAAGTCAAAAATTTAGGACACAATTTTTGTTTTTTGCTTTTTTTTTCTTTGGGTCTTAATAAATATGAAAAATTGTGTAATTCAAACTTGTAGAGCATATTCAGACCTACAATTTCCTTCTTGGATTTTTTTATGTTGGACAAAAATTACGATCTCCAGCGCGCCGCATAGTCGGTGAATCCACACTCAGCGTCGAGCGAGCTGCTCGCTCGGTTCTGTGTGTGGATGTCGAATCGAATGGGAAATTGTTCAGGAAATTGATGGGATAAAAAATAAGTACATAGAGCAACAAATTAAGGATCACACAATAGTAATTTATTAAACAAATAATTTGTTTGTGCAGTAAAAAAAATATTTTTTTACAATACAAAATAAACAAAACAAAATAAACGGAAAGAATAGTATATTACAGTACAAGGGACAAAAGTTGAATTTTCGGCCCTGCGCGCCATAATGCCAGAGGCGAAGCCGAGGGCATTATGGCGCGCAGGACCGAGATTTCAACTTCTGTCCCGCGTATTGTATACGATTTTTCTTCATACCTCGCTCGAAAGTACGTACTTTAATTTTATTTTTTTAACTTTAAATGCTATATTTTTTATGCTGACAGTTTTTGATGCCTGCCGCGACATTTGCGGCACGAGCGAAGCGAGTGTTGCTAGTCATATAACATAGTTACGAGTATAAATAAACACGATGAATTCTTTCTTCCCGCTATACAGGGAAGAAAGTGTACATCTTACAGGGACTAAAAGTTAAACTTTCGGCTCTGTTATTAGGGACGAAAGTACGTACTTTCGAGCGAGGTATGAAGAAAAAATTTTCTTCATACCTCGGTCGAAAGTACGTACTTTCGTCCCTAATAACAGAGACGAAAGTTTAACTTTTGGTCCCCGTAAGATGAAATTCTTTCTTCCCTATAATAGCGGGAAAAAAGAATTCATCGTGTTTATTTATACTCGTAACTATGTTATATGACCAGCAACACTCGCTTCGCTCGTGCCGCAAATGTCGCGGCAGGCATCAAAAACTATCAGCATTTAAAGTTAAAAAAATAAAATTAAAAATAAAAGTACGTACTTTCGACCGAGGTATGAAGAAAAATCGTATACACGACGCGGGACAGAAGTTGAAATCTCGGTCCTGCGCGCCATGATGCCCTCGGCTTCACCTCGGGCATTATGGCGCGCAGGGCCGAAAATTCAACTTTTGTCCCTTGTAGTGTAATATACTATTTTTTCTGCACTCGAGACACGAACGATGGACTTTTTTCATGTTTTTTTTCGCTTGGATGGTCCAGGCTGAAGATCTTCGTCCTCCGTAAACTCTTCGAGTTGTTGTGTCTGTTGAAACGTTGGAAATGATGCTGATTCGATGAGAGCATCGTCATCATCATCGTTACAGACATCGTCGTCGTCGTCGTCGTCAAGCAAAATGTCGACTCTGGCGACGTTACTGCATGTTTGCCCACTGCAGTGCATGCAAATAACGGAGCAACTGATTCCCGCTTTTCTGCACCCACAGGCGGCAGAAAATCCAAGAAGGAAATTGTAGGTCTGAATATGCTCTACAAGTTTGAATTCCCACAATTTTTCATATTTATTAAGACCTAAAGAAAAAAAAAAGCAAAAAACAAAAATTGTGTCCTAAATTTTTGCTGCACAAACAAATTATTTGTTTAATAAATTACTATTGTGTGATCCTTAATTTGTTGCTCTATGTACTTATTTTTTATCCCATCAATTTCCTGAACAATTTCCCATTCGATTCGACATCCAGACACAACCGAGCGAGCAGCTCGCTCGACGCTGAGTGTGGATTCACCGACTTTGCGGCGCGCTGGAGATCGTAATTTTTGTCCAACATAAAAAAATCCAAGAAGGAAATTGTAGGTCTGAATATGCTCTACAAGTTTGAATTCCACAATTTTTCATATTTATTAAGACCCACAGAAAAAAAAAGCAAAAAACAAAAATTATGTCCTAAATTTTTGACTTTATCAATCGATATCTCGATAACGATGCATGATACGCTAAAAATGATTCAAGCGTTATTGTAGAGCACAAAGAAAGCTACAAAAAGTGTCCTACAAAATTTTTCGAAATCTCATCGGATAGCCGAGTTATTGCCGAGAAACAAATTTTACCACTTTTTTCAAGATGGCGGCGAAAGCTCCTAGGAAAGCTTGGTCGACAATCTCAAGTTAAGCTTTTCTAGGTATCCTCTACAACATATTAAAAAATTAGAAGCGCAAATTCATTTTCTTTTTTGAATGTACGTAATGACTGGACTAATACAGTTTTCCACAATGCGCGCGCATCCGCCTCTGCCAAAAAAATAGCGTATAGTAAACACTACCTATATATTATCATAACTAGAAATTTTATTTCAATTTTAATGCAAGTTCAACATAATAACATTACATACTTTGAAATAATAAGACCTGTCAAACCGTGGACTTTTTATGTTAAGTAATATGTTAGTGTCTACATGCGCATGCTTAAACTACATGCCACCTCACTTTTAGGATAAATAATCTCTTGCAGCTGTGTTAACTTTTTCTCTTGCAGCTGTGTTAACTTCTGCAAACCCACTGATTAAAATACGCCTAACCATAAAATACAAAAAGAAAGCAATATTTTTTGGGTTAACCCTTTATAGAAATACAGAGCTTTAAAGAAATAGAAAACCTGATATTGAATAGAAAGATGAAAATAAAACTTAATTACAATTAAAAGTAGAGAATTATAATTGTCACAGATTGTGAGTCGTACCGTTAGTTAACGAAGACGTCGCAAATGTTTGTGTAGATAATGTTTAAAATGATACTGTTAATGCTTGGACCGTCGGTAGTGTTCTGGTTAGTGTATTTTGCTGTGTGAAAGCTACGCTACGCATTTCGATAGAGGTAGATGAGATATCACTTCGAAAAATGTGTAGCTAAACCTGTATAAATTCAGCCAGTTACATTAAGCGGAGGATAATGCAAGGATTTTTAAGGAGAAGTGTGAGCTGATAAAAATCATTTCAATGTTCTTAAAACATTATTTGCATTATATAAAAGTTAAAAACTACTATTTTTTTCTTTTTACAAAAATTTAAATGTAGGAAGAACCCTACAAGTATACAAATATAAGAATACAAATAATAGTAGAATTAATTTTATATTTCTAGAATATATTTTTTTAGAAACGCTATTCGAGTTCTTTTTTTAAAAAAAGATTTCTAGAAAAAAATTTTATATTTAACTATAAATAATAGTTGGCTGGAACCGGCAAAGACTCTTCTTCGTCATTCGACGTTTCTCCGCTATCTCGCTGCGAAGCGGAAGCAATCATAGCAGACGGCGATGCGATTGACGCCGGCGAGGATACTCTTCCGGCAGGGTGAGAGGAAACATCGTCATCGCTCAATTTGAGCAGTTAGTTTAAATATCTTCCCCTCCATTCCTTTGTTAATGAGGTAGTAACACCCAGCATTTTTAATCTCTTTCAACTCACCCTCTGAAAGACTTATATCTTTCTGGAAGGTATAACCTTTGTTTATCTTCTAGGGTGAGCATCACCCTGCTACAGCTTGTCAAGTATAGCAGCAAGTCTGTAAAGGGGCCGCCCACTAGATGCGCATTGGAGACTCTTTGCATTTGGATGGCAGAGTTGCAGTCGCAGCCGGACCGTTGGAAAGTAAATATAGTTAAAAAAACATAGTTTATACCTATTTAGGTTTTTCTAAAATATTAGTTACGTTTGCTAATACATTCTTGATATCTTTGTCTAAATAAATAAATAAATAACACTTAATATTAGCATTCATTAGTCATTACTAAACAAATACAAAGGGGTATCTGGCCGTGCGTAGAGTTTATCTTTTTCCTTCCGAATGTTGCCTCACTCTTTTCGTCTGCACATACCGAGCAAAACTCAGACTTGTTGCTATGTTTGACGACCTGTACCATATTGAAGATCATGCCGCCTTATCTCGTTAATCCTTTATAAATACGATTTTTTCATAAAAGTCAAATTTAACCATACATACGCCCCCAAAAGGTTGAAAGCTTCTATGGCGTTATTCTTTTTAGAGGACTTGCTAATTGTTTTATTTAAAGATTTTTCATTTTTTCACTTATTTTTTCATATTTTACAAAATACTAAAAAAACTTCTAGAACAGACTGATTTAATTTAGCAAGCAGCTCGGCTTTTGTATCAAAATAAATGAGTTGGATAAAGCATAAGTTCACTTTGGGTCACTTTATGACCCCAGTTTTAATGCTAGCATGAAAAGATAACCAAATTTATCTTGTTTGAATAATAATAATTATTTAGACTTGGAGTCATTCACATGAATGATTGACTAAAGCGGAAAATCTAAAGATTCAAGCCAGACTTGGCAAGATGTAGGTGTAACCAGATATTAAGAACCGGTTATATGTGATTAAAAAAAAACGATTAAGTGATGCAAACCAGACTTGCATATTTTCACTCAAAACGTTTTAGAAAATGACACCCATCAAAAGAGAAAAACCTTCACCGAAATGTTAAACTTCTAATACCTTATCAAATAATTTTGTAATAATAGATATACCTGCACACAAAGCTGTCTGGTTGTAGAGGAATCCCCTGCACTCTCCAAGAATCGGTTTTATCATGAAATATAACAAACTTTATTTCGTTGATTATACCCAATTCCTCTTCTAATGCAAATAAATGTTCTTTCCAAGGGCACCTTTCTCCCAAAATCATAATTTGCCCTGAATTATGAAATGTTTTTCTATTTTCTATTGCTTTCAAAACAATTTCTCTAGCAGGCCACCACACAGTAGCAGCTTCTAACACTTTATTTTTAAACTCACTACCAGTTAAGTCTACAGCTTTCCAAAATAAAATATCATTAGATTCTGGTTCGGGCTCGTTCCATTCAGGATTTAAATGATGAACTCTAGCACTTAAATGCGAGTTGATGCGATAACGAGGTTTTCCTTCTGAATACATAGGTACTCCATTGTCAATAGCATCTACTTCTTCCACAAAACTTTCATATACATACATAAATATTTTATTTAAATTAGTACTTGGAATTGATATTTTTTTATCTTCTAAAATCGACTTGATAACATCCAAACCAAAATGAGCGTAAACCAGTCCAGCAGAACTTAATCTAAAAAAAAATTTTAAAAGTCTTGTTAATTGTCAGTTTCGTCATCTGTTTTATATATTATGAATAAAATATTTTATGATTTAAGTAGTTGTGAAGAATCTACTTCGAATTACGCGCCAGCACATCTACACAATAATTCATTGGCGTCTAGAGATAGTCCGTGGGCAACGGACCGAACATACTCGAACAAAGCCCGCCAGTTTGGAGTTCTCCGAAATACTCAAATAATACTATTCAACACTTTCTAATGACTTATTTCAAAAGTTAGTAGTAAGACGACTCTATCAGCAGTGGGTTTTATTTTGTTATCTATTATATTTTGAATTATTTGTGAAATTAGAATCTTTATATTTATCTATTGGGGATATTGGCAATCTTACAATGATTGCAGAAGGTAGGCGCAGACATTAAAAATATACATTTGTCTTTAAATTGAGTTCCAAAGGAAAAAAAACATTTTAATTTTGCATTCTAATCAAAAAATCTATTCAATTCATAATAGTTATTTACATAAGTCAGGAAAATTTCACATTACTGAAGAGGAGCTAAATTGAAATACGAGGCACTTTGTGCCGAGTATTTTAAAGCTTCGAGTCAAGTAAGAGAAATTACTGACGTGTTTTGTATTAAATTTTTCCAGAAATCGTAAAAAAGAAGAAATCTACAAATTTTTAGAATTTTTTTTACAAATTCCACAAAAATCAAGTTTGTCAATTTTGTTGGCCACTAGAGTATCTTTTTTATTTTGCGTCTTGTAAAGTTTTTATAGTACTAGTCCGGAAAACTCAATTTTCCTGCGCGTAAGTAAGCAGGAAAATGTTGTTTTCAAGACGATTTCCGGAAAAAGTTTTTGCATGTTCCAAAACGTTAAATTTAGATTCAACTTTTTCAAAATATTTTTTGTTTCACATAAAAGTCGAAAATTAAAAAAACTTTAGTTGAATTTGACAAATTTTCTAACTGGAAGTGTAGCCTACTACTGTAGGATACACTTCCCCAGTGTATCAGAATAAATCCATATCGGTTTTTACATAATCGCCATGACTATTTATTTAACTTAATTTTTAAGACTAACAACTATTTTCCGAAAAAAAAAGCCCAATTTTAATTTTTATATGAAACTAATTTGTCTAAAAAGTTAACAGAATTTGCTCCAATTTATAAAAAGAATTGACATATTGCATATTTAATGAAAACGTAAATATTTAATAACAATTTGAATACATACCGTCATTTTACTATTTCTAGAAAATCTTTTTGATTGCGAGTCTAATGCGGGTAGTTCTTCAAAGACTAGCAACATCCAAACTTCTGACTTTGAAGAAATCATCATATACATGTGCGACAAATATGGAGAACGTTTCCAAAACAAGACTGCTATTTTATCACATTCTCAGACCGATTCTGTGAGTGGTTAGCTTTTTATCACTTAGCTGAGTGATTAGAACTACCAAAGTGGTTAAATATAACCACGACGCAAGATTTGCGATTCTATAAGCGCCGCAGTCAGCGCAGTGGTTATTTCTTAACCACTCTTACTCGAAAAAGTGATTATTTTCAACCACTGGCTTTGCGTGGTGATTAGAAAAGAAATCACGGTGGTTAAGAGGATAAATAACCTTTGGATTTAGTTTTTGACGGTTGGTTTAGTTTGTCAATGTTAAAATTAATGCAAATCCGTAAAAAAATTACAAAATGGTACATACTAATTTGATTATGAATAATTTGTTAAAATCGCAATTTAAATTCAAGATTGGAGCTGAATATTCAAAGACGGACTTTAAGAGACGCATCGGATTTTTTTTAATGACCAAAAATGCTTTTCGTAAGTCGTATCGTATGCAGGGTTGAAGGTGAGAAAAAAAACCAGTTGTACTTTAGTACTTTACATCTTTTATAATTTGTGGGTTTTGACGACTTTGCACCTGCTTGCACAAGGTTCATACTAAAGGGTTTGTGGGAAAATTATTGAGGTACCCTGTTTTGGATGCCAATTAGTACAAAAAAACTCAATTAAAAAGTGTTTATAGTCGAAAAATAAATAAACAAATGTAAAACTACTTTCTTTAATTGTTAAATAAAAAACCTAATAATAAACAAAGACTAAAATCACTAACCCGAAGAAATATACTAGTATTACTCAACTCAAAGAAAAAATTCGAAAATTCAATTGAATTCAATTTTCTTGTGGCCCTTGTAAATTATTAATTAATGCAGCCGACAGGTTATTTGCTTCGTCGGTCTTCAGAGGATGGAGCTTATTGTCAAAATGAGTTGGTTTTCTAGCCGAAAAACCAAATCTGTTAGATTTAGATTCGTAGGACTCAGGTTTCAGGTACAGGCAGTACTCAACCAAACCGAGGGTTTTTACTTTGACTTCATGTCCCTGCATAAATTAACAATTGGCAGAGAAAGCAAAAGTGCGATTCGATCCGAGAGATAGAAAAAGATAACAAAAAAGGTACTGAGAATTTCCAAAGGTAGCAGGCACAAATGTGCCCCACATGTTAGAAAAACTCTTTAGAGTGAAGTGGTTAAGTTCTGACGTACATAATACGAAATCTAGTTGAAGTGATCACGAGAGTTATAAAAATTTTGTCGTAGCCACCGTGATTAGCATAACCAGTGCCTTAACCACGTTTTTACAGAATTGCTATCATTGAATTTGTAAAATTGCCCACTCTCAGTTTACCTGGACTTGACGAACATCTGTCATACCGCTTGAGCTCAATGATAACCCTTTCTGAGCTAATAAATCAAAGCAGAGTAAACGTGGCAATGCTTCCGTCTAGTTTCTTTTTTTGTTGTGTACAGATTCTATTGTAAAAATTACGAACGTACGTCTTAACTCACTTCGTGTAGTAAAATCAGCAGTACGCCCCTTCAAAATCACACTTTTCTTCTATCAGCATACAGCCTTAAGGGGGTTTTGAACCCGTGATGAATCCAGTGTTTTAGAGGTTTAGTAGAAGTCATCCCATTGCGTCAATTGTCACCAAAATGTAACTAAATTTTAACAATATGTTCATCAAAGATGTCTTCATAGACGTAGCTCGTTTTTTTTCGTGTTAAAAAGTTTAAAATGTCTTTAAAAGCAGTTTATTTATGACCTTAATTAAAAGAATTATTTTATTGATTTAGAATCTGATAAATACAAAATAAACGAGCTACGGCGGTGTATTCAAGTGTTTTCAACAATTGGTATTTTTAATTTTAAAAAAATATTCAAAAATAAGGAAATGGCATGTATTCTACACAACCTCTGTCAAGTCGAATTTTTCTGAATTTTCATTAATTTTGTCGACTGGCCCAGAGTGGTCGACGTGCGGTCAAAAACATAACATCTAAAGGATTTTCGGAAACGGCACCGTCTACCGATCGTAAAGTTTATGACTTTCTTTTATAATCGAGTAAATAGTGGATCTACAGAAGTTGATATTTTTGGAGATATGAATTTCAAAAGTTTCAAAAATCCTAAAATTGGGAACTTTTGATCAATGAAAAATATATAAAAACAAAGAATAAAATATAAAAAAATTTTTTTTTTGATTATTTATACAATAGTTAATAATACTACTTAATAGATATTTTAAAAAGTTTTATTGTTTATGTCTTTTTTCTGATTTTAACTCGCGCGCTTCCAAGTAGGCACTTTTCAGTATCGTATAAGTCTTTCTGATTTATATGCGGCACTGGTTCTCTTGGTTTTAAATAATTATTTATCATTTAGGTTCATATATTCTTCATTTGTAATTGAAAAACGAAAACAAATTAGAGTACGTTTTGAAAATTGTCAATTGTGCCGTAGAATTATATCGGCATAAACGTAAAGTAGAGGTTGAATTCTGCTGCGATTGCGATTCAACACGTTTTGGTAAAACAAAAGTCAGCTAGCACTTTTGTCTTTTATCACTGTGTAGGAACTTTAAAACAATTTTTCTGTATAAATTAAATTAGACAGACAAATATCTTTAGAAGTGTAGAAAGCTATTGGGCAGTAGTAATTGCTATTTCTGTACTCGAGCAGAAAATAACAAAGTAGAGTTCCAACTACACGCTTGTTCCAAAAATTGGACAAAAACCTCTACGGCAATTGAATCGGAGATAAAAAGTCGAAGGATTTAAACAGAGTGTGGCAATGCATGGGGTCAAATATGCCAATTTAGTTGGTGATGGAGATAGTAGTGTCACTAGAAAGCTGGCAGATACCCGGCCCTACAAAACCTTGATGGTGCACAAAATAGAATGTCGCAATCACCTTTTGCGTAATTTTTGCAACCATTTAAAAGAACTGACTTTTAAAAGGGTTAGCTCTAAAAGGCAACTGGTAGCTTCTAATCAGAGAACCTATTTAAAAAATAATATATGCCTATTTCAAAGTGCTATACAAGGAGCTGTGAAGTATAGATGCAAGGAAGATAGCTCCCATGAAGAAAAGGTAGATAAACTTCGTCGGGATAAACATAATTCAGTATTTCATATTTGTGGCGATCATTCCAACTGTGATAGTTATTTTTGCAAAAGTAATATATTTTTTTTCCAAAACCAATTTTTTTGCCAAATGCTATTGTGTATTTTTTAGACAATAGAAGCAACGACAGAAACTGGGTAGAAGAAATGACCATCAGCGGTTTATTTCAAGATTTAGAAGTAGTTTTGAATCGCTTAGTTCAGCATGCTGACAGTCTATTATTAGATATGGACAACAATTTGGCAGAATGTTATAATTCTGTTGTAGCAAAATTTGTGGGAGGAAAGCGAATTAATTTTTCGGCAAAAGAATCTTACCAGCTCAGGTGGCATGCAGCTGGTATCAGTTTTAGTGCGGGATCTTATGATTATCCGCGTTTAATTCATCACGGGATCGCCAAACGTAGTCCAGGCAAATTTCTGAAGAATTATATAACAAAAAAAGAAAAACAATATGTCAACCGAAATGTGCGACGACGTCTTTTCCCGGAATTATTTAAAAAAAGGAAACGCTACGCTGACTCTGGTAGAGAATACGGACCAGAGGCGGGCGGCATTGCCAGAGGAGAAAAAAAAATCAGAACCGCTTCCAGAATCATTTGAGGCAGCTAAAGACGATTTAATTAAATCGTTAAAAAAAACAAGATCTGAAATTGCACAGCTAGAGAAAAAAACTACTATTGGGCAAAGCAGTAGTCGATTGTGGAAGGATGAAAGATATGAGGCTAGCAGCGTCTTCATTTAGAAAAATTTGCAAAATGCAACGTTCCACTTCTTGTGCTGCAACTGTGCAGTCTCTTTTATATAATAAATTTACTGGTAGTACTGCTACTGATTGGGGTAAAACTCATGAACGCGTCGCTGTACAAGCGTTTGAGCAACTTCTTGCTCTTGAGGTTACAACTTGCGGCTTGTTTGTTGACCAAATGTTTGGCTTTCTCGGGGCATCTCCAGGTGGTCTAGTTGGAAATGATGCCATAATTGAAATTAAATGCCTTTATTCGATGCGAAATTTTACACCGCATGAGTATATAAAAGAAGCTACAAAAAAAAGTGATACATTATACAATAGACAGCAAAGAGAATATAAACTTTAAAACAAATGCCGACTACTTTTACCAAATACAAGGGCAGCTACATATAGCCAAGAAAGAAATTTGCTATTTTGTTATTTGGACTCCAGAAGGAATGTCTATTGAAAAGGTATGAGTTTTGAAATGCAGTAATTGTGTTTAGATCAGTTTTCCGTGATTGATTTGTTTTTTTTTGTCAGGTTTATAAAGATGATTCTTTTTGGAAAGAAAAAATGGAATCACATCTGATTTTTACCATAAATGTATTGCGCCGGAGTTATTATATCCCCAGCATCCTAAAGAACTCCCTATCAGAGATTTGTGGAACCGAAAGATTTCAAGAAGAACCAATTGTAAATGATTGGTTTATAAAGCAATCAATATTTTTTACTATTGATATTATTTAGTATATTTCTTTTAATTTTTTTATTGTACTTTATTTTTATTTATTCGTTCTTGTGCTTATTCTACTCTCTCATATAGAAGGTTACCTGCGGCAACATATATAATAAAGCAAACCTATTATTATTGATTTTTAAAATTAAGAAGACTATTTATTATTTCATATTATTTTAAAAATAAACTTTAATCGATTTTTAATACATAATTATACTTTTTTTCTTCACACACAATATTTTTTATCATTATCACTTTGTATGATTTTAATATGTCTTTTTCTGTCTATATTATAATTGCTCAGATTTAAAAAAAAAATTATTTAACAGTTGTAGATTTATATTAGAGCTCCATACTTATGCATGAAGGATAATATTTAACTCAGATAAATAGGTACACCACTCGCTTTCAGCTCGTGTTGCCAATTTTATCTTTGAGGGTAACAGTCTTCATCATGCGCGTGTTGAATAATTTACTGTTTTAACTGCAATAAACACATTATTATTACAAAAAAAAATTGATTATTGTTTATAAAACTTATTGTAAAATACCTACTGCAATTACCAATTTGTACTAAGTACTTGTTTCAGTCAGCAATGAACAAGAAGAAGCTTTTTTTTCGGCAATAAAATCTTCTTTGCCCGTGCAGTTCTTATTTGAGTGAATGGTAATATTTACTGTTGAACCTTAGCATTACGCAATGGATATATCAGAAAGTATTTTTTCTTCATACCTCGCTCGAAAGTACGTACTTTCGTCCCTAATAACAGAGCCGAAAGTTTAACTTTTAGTCCCTGTAAGATGTACACTTTCTTCCCTGTATAGCGGGAAGAAAGAATTCATCGTGTTTATTTATACTCGTAACTATGTTATATGACTAGCAACACTCGCTTCGCTCGTGCCGCAAATGTCGCGGCAGGCATCAAAAACTGTCAGCATGAAAAATATAGCATTTAAAGTTAAAAAAATAAAATTAAAGTACGTACTTTCGAGCGAGGTATGAAGAAAAATCGTATACAATACGCGGGACAGAAGTTGAAATCTCGGTCCTGCGCGCCATAATGCCCTCGGCTTCGCCTCTGGCATTATGGCGCGCAGGGCCGAAAATTCAACTTTTGTCCCTTGTACTGTAATATACTATTATGATATCATTTCCAAGGGTCGGTTTTCTTCAGGTAGACAGGATGACGAGAAAAAGACGAGTAAATGACAGAGATAAAATATTTAAGCTCCGCCCCTCAGCTGACGTAGAAAAACACGGGGGATAGCAAGAACCGAATTGAGTTTGTCTTTAAAACGCTCTTAAAGCCTAGGACTATTTTTTACAAATAATAGAGGCGCTTTTGCACTTTTTGGAGCCACCAAAAATCAACCATTTTTTGTTGTTAACGATTCAAAAATTTACGCTCTTCACGATGTTCCACATTTGACCAAATCTGTTCGAAATAACTTCATGAATCCAAAATCTAGTTTTTTTGTGGATAATAAACAGATTTCGTGAAACGATATTCGGCAGGTGTATAAAATAGACAAGAAAAGCATTACTACAAAAGGTTTAAATAAGTTTTCTGATAAAGATCTTCTTCTGAAATAAATGCGCGTTAACTATGCCACACGCATTTTTAGCCATACTGTGTCAGCAGCTTTGCATATTGCACTTAAATTGAGACAAATTGTCAGTGATTCTGCAATAGGCACTGAGAAGCTCATTGAAAATATGAATAATATTTTTGAGGCACTCTATAGCAGCCATTTATTGGATCACAACAAAAATAAGCGCCCTTTATCAATATTCAATGATAATGCAGATAAAGCTGTTCCAAAATATAACAATTACTTCGCAAAATAAATATTTGAAAGATGAAAACTGTCACAAAAAAAAGTAGTTTTACATTTTACTTAGCTTAGCTAAGTAAAGTAGCTTAAGTAAAGTAATTGTGCAGATATACTTGTAAAATGTTTGGAAGACCATTTGGAAGAAAATGAGGCTCTCGCTTTCGCTAAAGATTTTAATATAACATATTAAATACTTAAAACTGCTATCAAATGAATTTACTGCTTTTGTTCGTAATTTTCCTAAATTTTATGAAGCGTAAATTATCTAGCAGCGTAATTGCAAATATACAAAATAAATGTAAAAAAATTCGTACAAATTTTAGAAATCTAAATTGCAAAATTCATCATACGTCATTTGTCTTTTTGTTAAAATAATGGTCAATAGACTTCATAAAAACACTATTCAGAAAATTTATTGTAATAACTCCCAGTGTACATCTCAATAATTATTATAAACTGATGAACAAATCTTAAGCAAGAATTTTTATTATTTATGTAATTTTTTGCATTTCTAACATGCACGGGCATGTTTTTTTACATTTTTGTAAAAGTTTGTCACAATATTATAACTGTTCTTACGTTGACTGGAAAATAAAATGTTGTTTTTGCTTAAACACTTTATTTCCTCCCAAAATATTAAATTATAGTTTTTGGTAATTTTAGAATAAAATGTTTGGAGTAGATCCACAACTTACGAATTGGTTAATTCCAAAATTAAATTCTATAATTGAGAAATTTTAAGCCTGCATGGTATTATTGTGAGGTAAACTAAAAGTTTAATATGCCATGGTATTATTGTAAGGTAAACTAAAAAATTGCGTTAGTGTAATAACAATGCAAAATATTTATTTTAAAATATATTTATAGTTACAAATAAAGTAGAAAAAACTAATGTAGAGATAACTTAACAGCAGCAACACGATTGGTTAGTTTAAATTGTTAATTTTTTTTATCACTATTAAAGATGGATTTTTTAAAACATTTTTCCAATTAATCACAGAAGATTATGAATTCACTCTATTATGTTGATCCGCCAGTTCTGATAAATCCTGTATTTGATGTAGCTACACGAACGCCCTCCGTCGAAAATATATAGTACATATATCATTTTTGTTTTGTTATACAAAAAATTAAATGTTTACACAAACGGAGCCTCATATTGCAGGAACAAGAAAAAGCTACCAGCCAAGAAAAAAAAGACTAGTTTAATTTCAGTGCAATATTGTAGCCATGAACTTTTATTTTAGCATATTTGTATGCTTATACCGGATGATTTTTTAAATTTACGGTCTAGCAGGCTATGACTTTTTTGACAAGACAAAATCATCTAACGTATGGCGTAGCTTTAGTCAACAAAGTTGGGACATAGGAGAATCTAAAACTATGGACAATATAAAACGTTGAGTGAACTTGTGCATAGAAGCTGAAGGTCAATATTTTGCGTAGCTGTAAGCACCCAAGTAATCGTTTTACAAAATTAATATTAAATTGAATAATCAACTACTAATAAAACATATCCACAGCACCCAAGTAATCGTAAGCATTTGTAAGCACCCAAGTAATCGTTTTACAAGATTAATATTAAATTGAATAATCAACTACTAATAAAACATATCCACACTTTTCAGTCGTCTAATGTTACGTTGAAATAAAATTTTAAGACAAATGAAATGCACGCTACAGCTTCTTATAAGAGTATTCTTTAGTATGTAATTCTATAAAAATATCTTTTCTGTGATGAAATAGAACATTTGAATATATTCATGTAAACAATAAGTAACCCCATAGGATTCAAACTTTTAGAGTAATTTTGAATGCTTATAAAGTTATGTTAAACTTCATGTTGACAGTTAACGTATTATCTGTCTAGAATTAGTTCAAAAATTTTTTGCACAAATTTAATGAAATATGCCACCAGAAACCAAAATTGATTGTGAGATCAGAAGCATCTACCAGCTGGTTAGTAAGAAAATAGCGATTTGCAATTGTTATAAAGTATTCGCTGCATTACATTTAAAAAGATCTGAAAAGACTAACGCGAATATTTTCCGTAGACATTTCAATTTTGCGCCTTTATCAAAAGCCACCTTAGGCCCGGTATTTCAATCGAGGGTTAACCCAAAAAAATTGGTTTAACCTTTTTATTTTATGGTTAGGCGTATTTCAATGCGAGGTTAGCAGATAAACCAGGTTAAATTTACACCAAAAGTTAACCCAACTGCAAGAGATGGTTTAAACCACAGAGTTTAAACCAAAAAAAAGTAGTTAAGCATGCGCGTTGAGACATAAACAAACTGGTCGTATTATTTTGACATTTTGAAATTTGAACATAACCTAGTATAGCTGAGGACATTGTTCTCAAACATTTTGATTTGAAGCTATTTAATTTTTATAACAACTTGATATAATGGACTTCACCAGTGATAGTTCGTCGTCAGACGATGATCAGGTGATTCAGTTTATCGAGAATCTGGATCGAAATCGGAAAATCCCAAGGCTCCAAATTCGAACAAATCACATGGATTATTGGGACAATGAAGAATTTTATCGCCGTTTTCGGCTTTCAAAACAGTCGACCATGATTATTTTACACCAAATTAGAGATGATATTAGACATCCCACAAATAAGTACAAATTGTGCGCAAATTCGCACAAGAAACAGAGTTGAGTGTTCGTATGGTATATGGAAGAGACGATGGCCAATACTAAGCAATGGTATAAACGTAGAACTCAATAAAGTACAGTGGATTATTGTTGCTACCGCAGTTCTTCACAATTTGGCGGTTGACAACAACGAAATAGATCCTCCTACTTTAACAGCAGAAGAAGAAATTGCATTCAATAATGTGAACAATGTTCCAGGGGAAAACTACGCAAATAATAATTTTAATAGAGTACGAATCAAATAATTTATTATTTTGAGAATTTGTAAACTAGGAATTTATTAAATTTTTTTCTAATATTTTCATGCGCATGTTATGTTCTTCTTCTTTGTGCCTCAACTTTTGTTTTTGCAAGTCCTCCATGTGACGCAGCGTAGTTTTGTGGAGCTCCTCTTTGCGAGGAGCTCCACAAACAAAATTGCGAGACCGACCACGCTCTTTTTCCATTTTTAAATTTTACCAAAATTCAACCACGCTTTTTCAAATAGACAAACTGTTTTGATTTTTGACGATTGACACCAATTAGTTTGAAAACAGCGAGATGCGCATGCGGATAGATTTCCACTGGCACCAACATAACAAAAAAATTGGTTAAATAAACCTGGTTAGCTTAACCCTGTTTTATGGATTGAAATACCCATGAGAGTACATAAACCAGGTTAAAAATTAAACGAGTTTAGTTAACCACAATTTTAACCCTGAATTGAAATACCGGGCCTTAGTAATATTTCGTGACACAAGATTTTCATTTTACAATGACAAATCCTTGATTATTGTACAGTAATCATGAGTAAAATTTAACAAGAATAGTTTTAATATAAGCCAACCTAACCTAAACTATTGACATAGTTACGAAGTTATGATATTTTTTGTTTTCTGTCAAAATTGCATAGTATCCAACCTAACAACCAAATTTGTTGCAATGTTTCAACGAATATTCCTAAATGTATGGAGTAATTTTATATTCTTATTGTTGACACGCATGTAGGCGTAAATTTCAAATAACGCAAATGATTTTAATAAACCAAATACAATATTTTAGCACTTTTTAAATGCATTACCAGGGCCTCATCTTAGCATAAAAACAGATAGAACTGGCCTATTTCAGTAAAGTTCTACTTACTTAATTTGACTTGACTTCGCTAAGTCGGGTCGTACGCTTGAAAGAGTTTCTTCAAATTCTCTTTGATGATGGTCGTAACGATTGTTCTTGGGATCATACGCTCCTCCAACGTCCACGACTATATCGCAAGTATCTAAAATCTGTTTATTTTATTAGGTAGAGAGGAATAAGCATTAGCAAACTTACAGCCGCATCCCTAGAGCGTATAATTTCGGCATCCCTGTACAAAGGCAATTGTTTTAGCATGTAGCATGCTAAAGCTTCGTCACAATGGAACACCCCACTGTGGGTCCCAATTTTTTGTATCAGTCTGGGAGTTTTATTATTGGTTGCCATAACACTGAAACTATAATCATTTTTAAAAAAAAACACTCAAGCCGGATTTTTAAACGTTTCATTTACTCACCCACGCCACGCTTTTATTGCTGCCAAAGACGACACGCGGAACAGTTTACCGCTTAAAATTAAAATATTTAAATTCATTCACATAACCAAACTTTTTTGTCGTAATGCATACAAAACTCTATCTTCGATAGAATGTAATTTGTAATAGTAACGGCCGGCAACATTCTAGTGGCGCCATCTGCATCTAGGCTCCGCGTGCTTCGGAACCATTCAGCCGTACTCGGTCTCAATCGTATACCGCTTGTTTTTTAATATTGAAAGGAAAAATTGTTTAACAAAAAAATATATATATTTACAAACGTACAATAAAAAATGTGCATTAGCTAGATGTTAACACACTATTAACAATAATGCAATACACAAAACAATATAATACTATAATAGAGTTCGTTTGTGTAAACAATAGCCCATGACAGCAATGACTCACTACGCTCTCGACATTTATTTGTAAATGTCGGAGGGTTAAATCTAAAGTGAAGAAGTGTTTACAAAAACGAACAAAATTTAATATAGCCATACAGATAAAGTTACAGAAATGATAAGTAAAAAAGCCATAAAAATAAGGTAGTAATCAGGTACAAATGTCAATGCTAAAAGTATAAAATCAAAATGCTATAAAGATATAAATGGTGAAAGTAAATAAAAAAAACATAAGTAAAAATCTATAAAAATACAATTTATACATAGTATTAACAGCACAGATGTATGCTATATATTTTATAAAAACGAAAAAAATAGTGTTATACAAAAAAAATTATAAATAAATGTAGCATAGCGTCACACTTCTTCTTGGAATTGTTGGAATTCTTGTTGTCAAAATTTTTTGTAATGTTATTCTTGCATCACAAAAATCGGTCTCAAGGGCACACCCATAGTTTCCAAATAACAACAGCGTCTCCGAGATTTTTTCCAATCGCTGCAATTTGTTCTTGCCAAATAACGTATATCACAAACACAATTAAATTTGTTATCAATTGCGACAATACACACTTTTTTATTAATATATTTTTTTACTTAATTTTTACAAAATTTTTAATAATATATTTGCAAAAAAATACAAATGGCTGCGTATTTTCCGATATGTCATGTCACCATGTCAGTTGTCAATTGTCAGTCTACAAATTGACAAGTGACACATTTATATAACGATTACTTCATTCTGACGTCACAGTCTTAAAATCAACATAGCAAGTAAAAGTTATTTATCTAACGACTTTGGAAAATAACCGTTTCGACTTGAGCATTTTGTTTGCAAGACGGATGAAAAAAGTTCTGCATTAGTGCGAATAGAAGCAGTTTCTTTCTGAAAAAGTTGGGTACAATTTTATTTTTAATTAAATACAAAATATTTGTTTCAAACATTCTACCATAGATTCGGCAACAAAGTAAAAATAAAAGTGCGAGACAATCGTTTTATTTCTTTAATTGCAATGAGTGCAAAACAGAAATAAAAGTTGCATACGGGATTAGTTTTTTTAATATTCTTTACTAATTGTTTTACGTATCCTGCACTATCACAAACACTTTGTTGTTAACAATCTTATTGTTTTTATGACGCAACGTAACTTTTGTATGTAACAACATTGAACTTATACGTTATCAGCAACCGGTAAAAACTGCAGCTGTGCACACCAAATACTGTAAAGGAGGTGGGCTTTCATAATGACGCCAAATTTTAAAAAAACTTGGTTCCACTTTATGTTTTTAAAAGAGGTATAAAGAGTTTCCTATTTAATTATTTTATAGTTTAAACATACTTTAATTATTTTGAAAAATTGTAATACTGTTTTAAAAAATATTTGAAAACAGCAAGAAACCGTTTTATCAAAAAATAAAAAAAAATTCGAGCCAACCGTTTTTATTTAGAGAGCAAAAATATGTTAATTTAATAATTGAGTTTTTCTTTGTTTCTGACTTCATCTGATTAAACAGGCCCCACCACCAACCCCAGTTGACCAACCGTTTCTGCTACAATCATACTTGTAAATCAGCTAAAACGTTTAAAGTTAGAGATACATTTAATTTAATTTATTTAACGCCAATCGGCTTTATACATCTTAAGTTACAATATCTTTTAGATAAACAACATCTATTTAAATCTTATTCATGTTACACTCATCACATATCATCCAACAATGATCTTCTTAAAAAATATTTAAAGGAGGACAGAGACTCTCCATAAATATTTAAGCTGGAACAGTTTTTATTGACGAGGTTCGCAATTCTGCTTAGAGGGCCAGAATGTACATACTGTTTAGTAGAACTAATTGTATTTAGAATGCGAGTTAACCTGAAATTGCTCTAGTATTTCAGGTGAATCAGTTAAACCATTAATGACTTTGTATGCAAAGAGTAGGTCGGCAAATAGTTTTCTCATTTCAAGGCTGGGGATCTTATATTTTAATTCGAACTCCGAAACACTTAAGGTACTGTCACTATATTTGACAAAATTCCGTAGATAATAAAAGAGTTTAGATTGAACTGTTTCAATCCTATTTATATGAATAGCATACCGTGGAGACCAGATGATTGAACAGTATTCAAGAATCGGGCGAACCAAGGTCACATAAAGTCTAAGTAGCGTGTATTCATTGGTGAATTCTCTCCCTCATCTATAAATGTATTCCAACACCTTAAATGCCTTACGAGTGATTTTTTCAATGTGACTAGAGAAGCTAAGCTTGTTATCAAACAGAACACCAAGGTCTTTGACTTCAGTTGCTACAGTGAGATGTTCCCCATTGAGTAAATAATTTGGTTGTATACACATGCTGCTTCTGAAGTATACCATAACTAAGCATTTATTAACGTTCAGGCTAAGTTCATTCACCGTGCACCAATCACTTAGTTTATTGATGTCATCTTGAAGTAAGCGAGTATCCTCAACCGAAGATATACTCGTGAAGAGCTTGAGATCGTCTGCATATAAAAGGTACTCAGATGTGAAAGAGTCACCGATGTCATTTACAAAGATGCTGAAGAGTATTGGGCCCAGATGTGATCCTTGTGGCACACCAAGAGGATACCTCGTAGCAACTAGATACATGTCCATTAACTCTAACCTGTAATTGTCTGCCAGAAACATATGATTTAAGCCATTCCAGCGCTTTACCTCTAACTCCGTATCGATATAGCTTTTGTAGTAATACATTGTGGTTCACCATATCGAAGGCTTTACTAAAGTCTGTGTATATGGCATGAACTACCCCACCTTTATTAAAAGAATTTAAGATATAGTTGGTATAAAGAAAAAGATTTGTTGCGGTAGAACGTCCACCAAAAAAACCGTGCTGTTTAGTCGTAATAATGTTTTTAAATGCATAAGATAGTTGAGATAGGACGACTTTCTCCAATAATTTACCCATCGAAGATTGAATGCAAATCGGTCGATAGTTGGCTACATTAGATTTTGAACCAGATTTGTGAATCGGACTGATAAATGATAGCTTCCAGGCAGTGGGAAATAAACCTAGTTGCAACGATTTACTAAAAATGTGCGTGATGGGTTCACATAAACCACTTCCACAATTTCTCAGAACTATATTGGGTAATCCATCGGGCCCAGCTCCTTTCCTAGGATCAAGTTTCAACAACAGTTTTAAAACGTCATCATAGCGTGTCTCAAACCTGAGACCAGATCAGCATCTGGTCCATAGGGTGGTTCACAGCCGATAACCATATCATTAGTTACAGAGTCGGTCACATAAATACTTTTAAAGAAACTGGCATATAATTCGCTCACTTCTGGGCCACTATCCACAGTTTTATGTCCCCACAACATTGTTGATGGAATATCTGAATCAACTCTTCTATTATTTTTAACAAAATTCCAGAATTTTTGAGCGTCAATATTGATTTCTGCTTCGACATTGTTAATATAACTTCTGTAACAAATACGACTTAATTCTTTGCAGTCTAATCTAAGTTTTTTAAACTGTGTGTGATAAAAGGAAGATCTAAAGGTCTTGTACTTTTTATGAGCAGTCTTCTTCTGTCTGATTTTTAGTTTCAGCTCCTTAGAGAACCAATGAGGAAAATCATATCAATTATCAAAATTCTCATATATCGGAATAAACTTATTCATCCCTTCCGGGACAGTGTTCATAAACCAATCAACTTTATCATTCATTGATTCCAACTGATACAGTTTAATCCAATTAATGTTAAGAAAGTAGTCATTCAGAGCAAAATAATCAGCATTTTTGAAAATAAACGTAGGTGTGTTTGAATTTTTCAAACACGGTAAAAATTTAATTTGCACTTTTGCATTTTTGAAAATAAACGTAGGTGTGTTTGAATTGTTCAAACACGGTAAAAATTTAATTTGCACACTGAGAGTGGGGTGATATGAATCCTCAACTACTAATAGCACGGATTTTTCCACAATAACATCACTATTACTAAAGCATAAATCTAAAATCTTATTTACAATATTGTTAACAGTATTATATTGCTTACAACCAAGAAAACTAAATTCTCTAAATATTAAGTCAGTACATAACTCTCGTTGATGACTACTGGGAAGATTATAATCTTCCATAAAAATTAATCTGGCATTAGGATATTTAGTAGAAATATTCATGTAAAAAGCCTACTTATTTAGGTCACTTTGACCCAAGCAAACCATAAGAAAAATCTATTTTTAGATCATCTTTTGTGTGTTTCGACCCTCAAAACTTTCTAAAAGAATAGATGCATTTCCAGATGTGCCAACTCAATACACTTGACCCTACAAGCCAAAAGGCATTCCAAATTTAGCAGTGGTTGAGTTCAGTGGTGTTATAATTATTATTTAATTCTAAGTGCTTTATATCGCCAATTGCCCACAACCATCTACCCGCTTAAACACATCCGACAAGCCAACATCTAAAGGTAAGATTGTCTTACTGAGTTTCTCAATTATCGCATGAGTTAAAAGGGTTGATTTATTGTTTGACTAAAGAAAAATAATAAAAGAATTGAATTAATCTCATAAACAGAATTTTCTGATTATCTTGCTAAATCAACTTTTAACTTTTAAGAATTAATCTTACAGTAACGTAGATCTAATTATGGTTTATCGTCACAATATATTTATCAATATTGCACTTTCTTGTGACAAAAATATAATTACTACTTAGTGGTACCTAAAGTAGAACCATTGTTGTCAATCTAAATCAGTAGTCGATTACGTTGATTGGCAAAGATTATATTATAGTTAAGCGTATGCAAAATAATTTATATACAGGGTGTCTCAGTAGAAAGTCGATATACAAGGTGTATCAGACGTGACTTGGTGTAACAGTGATAGCTGTTAGCTGACATAAGAAATTAGGTACACTAATCAAAGATTATATTCGCATTTCGTTATTAAATATATTACCTGAGATATCATATTATCTTAGAAATCTTATGTGTATCTTTGTAGTTAATATTCACTGAGTGGACTAGTTATCAATCTTCAGACTAGTTAAATTTAAAGTAATAATACGCACTTGTCTATCCTACCTGGTCTAAGTCAGAGGCTTGTGTTACTGCGGAGTCTTTACAAATATATCATTGCATTTTGAGTTGACCTTAACGGTCAGATAGATAGATACCCAAGGATATTTTTGTAAAGCATTGCACGCCCGAGAACACGTTTTCGTTTCGTTAGTGGATGTAATCGTAGCCTCATTATTAGATTACATCTACATTGGCGGTGGTGTTTATGCACATTTCGATAGCTAGCTTTTCCAACGGACAGAAGTCCATAGCTACCCTTGCGGTACTATAATGGCCAATTAGTCTTAGGATTAATTGTTTCTGATTGCCGCCGTCCGATCCATTACCTTAAAGACAGTGCTCAAATAGTAAATTATAATATAATGACTGCAGTCTAATATAAAAATCTAATATAAAAATCTGATATAAAAATCTAATATTAAAGTCTAATATAAATTATAATATAAAAGACTAATATAACTGTCTAGATATTATTTCTATATCATAACAAGCTAAGTATCGCTAATTATCATTATGTGTTAGTACGCAAACTGCCTACTCCTATTGATTTATGTGTGATTAAAAACTCAAACGCCATTTTTACGTTTTAGGATTAGCGTTTGAAAGTGCGGTTGGCCATCCAGAGATTTCTATTAGTTCCTCTAGCAGAGACGGTAAGATTTAAAATAACTTTGTTTAAAAAAAAAATAATTTTGGGATAAACATATTTCCCCTCTCTCTCTCTTCATTTCTCTCTCTCCCTCCCTCTCTCAATTATTCTCTTTTATATTCATAACACTAGACAAATGTTTTTCATAAATATCAATTGAAGCTCTGGGAGAAATATACACACAGCCAATTATGATATCACTTTTAGGTCCTTTTATTCTCACAAAAACCTCTTCTAAATCATTAACAGATAACACCAATTGTTCAACCGAAATAGTCCGCTTCACAGCAATAAATACATGTTCTATAAAATTAGGAAGAAAGCGTTACCATTAATTTTTTCTTAGGATAATACGTCTGTTTTCCAATTTTTCTCTTTCTGTCCAACCTCTTCGTTCGTCCTTTATCCCTCTTTTCCAAACTATTTTTTAATGTTGTAACCGATCCCATAAATTTCTGAAATGACTCTCTGTCCAGACTTGTTGAAAAATTACATAATTCTTTTAATGCAATCTGTAAATATAATTTAAAAGT
Source organism: Lagria hirta (assembly GCA_947359425.1). Taxonomy (NCBI): domain Eukaryota; kingdom Metazoa; phylum Arthropoda; class Insecta; order Coleoptera; family Tenebrionidae; genus Lagria; species Lagria hirta. The sequence continues at coordinate 29,536,601 of OX375795.1, read as the reverse complement.
AATTAAGATTATTTCCAAGAAATACTATTTACCTGCCTGCTCCTTTCAAAACTAATCGACTCATTCTCTTCCTTCTGATCTTCAATTGTCTCCTTCAAATACTGTTTTAATTCATCTTGATAACGCATTTTACTGGGTGTAGGTTCTTGCACATATAAATTTCCTTTTAAATTTAATTCTTGTTCTTCTGTATTTTAAAGACCTGGAACAGACTCGCCTCTCCTTTCATACATAACTACCGCATGTATATGTTTACATAAGGCAGTCTTCACAACATACTCCGGACACTCACAGATATATCTATAAATACAAACTTTACATTCATTGCAATACACCTTTCTACAATCCTCATCACACAATTCATTATAAGAAATAAAATATACAATTGTAATAAAGAAGTTTTTCGCCATTGGGTACGATTTACATTCTGGATGTAAATCGTGGATTATGCACAATCGTACGTGGATTATGCAGAAGCATAATCCACTTCTCTATTTTCCTCGGCTCTCCAAGTTCTAAATTCTTCCATGTTCCTAAAATTCAAGTTAGATTGCTTAATACTCACACACACTGTGGACCTTGGTTAAATGATCTATAAGGGCGTCATAATTTGCAAAAAGTTCTTTTCTTGCTTCTGGACATAATGGACACTTAATGTGTTAAGATTTTCTTTCTTTTACTTTTTGCTGATGCTTTGTTTTCAGATGACGATTCTGTGTTGAAACACTAGAAAATGTTTTCATGCAAATGCCGCAAATTAATTTGCTTTCACTGAAATAGAAGATGCAGAATTTAAAGTCTTGTTTCGAAAATTTAAGTTATTTACTTCTCCATCGCAACCAGATTCGAATAACCACCTTCCTAAATTATTTAACCTCAAAAACACAGAAACAAAATTAGGACAAAAAATAAACAATAATAAAAAGAAACCTGTAGTTAAAAGCAATTAGCGTGAGATTGTATATTAAATATAGTGGCTTTCACGATAATCCGATAGCTCAGAATGCCATGAAAAACAAGAAAATGAGTATAAAATAAGAGCGTAGACTTGTATGCTTAAAAAACAATCAAATTATTTGAATATTATATTGTACAATTATTGTTATTTTTGAAGTCGGTGTCAGTCAAGGAAGGTTTGTATAAGGTTGTATATATTATGATATACTAATCTTAATATTACCATACACAATATTTAAACTAACTACACGCGGCGCACAAACGAGCAGACGTGGGCGCTCATCTTACCGTGACTGGCTACTTGAAGTGTAAAGCTTTTGACAAACAATCAATTATTGACATGCATATAAGTAGTTTGAATAGTATGGATTAAAAAATTTTTGGAACTTTTTATTTCCTCACTTAATAGCACCAAAAATGGCATTAAAGATCTAAAAAAACAAAGTTTTGTAGACTTATGTCAAAAATTGTGTTTAAAAAAATATTTCCAAATTTGCCATACTTCTAAAAATGTACATTTTTAAAATTATTTGTCCCTATATATATTGTGTTTCTTTGTTAGTAGTTTTAGTTTTCTTATAATCTATGTTAGGATGTTCTCTGGGATATGATCTTCTCTACGGGTAAAATATTCCTCCAGTTTCTTCCATTGTATAATGTTTATATACTTTTGGTTGATGTTTAGGGTGTTTAGTGACAATAGAACAATGGCTAATGCTGTCAAACGCTTTGCTATAGTCAATAAAACCTAAACTCTATTCACTTCCACACATAATTTTTTCACTAGCATTCAAGTGGTTACGCGTGCTAAAGCTAGAACAAAAACCTGCTTGTTCTATTGGTTGTGTATTGTCAATGTCTTCAACTATGCGTTTTAAGTCTTGATGAGAAAACCTTATATTATACGTAACATTTGCTAGTAAGCCGGTCTATAATTATTGTTAATTTCAAGTATTTTGCTTTTCTTATTGTAACAGTATAATATCTGATGTACATCATTGGGTTGACCCCATTTCCGTTTCTAAGATCAAGTTCAATAATTCTGTAAAAGATCTCACTAGAATTTGTGCGCCTAGCTTCAAAACTTCGCTAGTTATCCTATCGGAGTCTGGGCTTTTGTTTGATTTTAATTGTTTCAACTGTAAGAATATTTTCTCTTTTGTTTATATAATTATGATTGTTTGTGTGTTATTAGCTTAATTTTAACCCTTGGCTTTTTCTAAGTTGTTTATTTAAAAAAAAATTGAAGTATAATATTTTGTCTTGTATTAGTTTCTTTGCATTTACCTTCCAGTTTTTGTATCCACGGTTTAATTAGATTTAATTTACTTATTGTGCTAACTGTAATCTTTTTTCTTGCTAATTTACGTTGTTTATTTATTAATGCTATTGTTTTTTTTTACAGCATTTTGTACTGTTTCCTTTTTTTAAAGCGATTTTCATTAGTTTGGCTATGTTTGTATAGCTTTTTCTAATTTGTAATAGTAAGATTGTACTCTTGTTTTTCTGTTGATGTGAGGCTAGTTTTGTAGTGTTTAATTTGGTCGCCGGTTTTAGGAATTTTTAGGAAGTGGTTTGAAGTTTTTCTTGCTCTTTTTCGTATGGTTTTAGATAAATGTTGTTTTTATTAGCTTATAATCCGTTTGGAATTATACGTTATTGAGAACTTCATAATCCTGAATTTATTTTGAGATGTTTGTCATGATGTAGTCTTGATGCTTTAGTCTGGTAACTTTTAAGTTCATCTGTTGCTAATTCTTTTCTTAAAATAGGTATTTATTATGGCTAATTTTTGTTCAAATGCATAATTTAATAGCAGTTCTTCTCTCTTGTTTCTTTGGCCTAAGCCATTGATTGATTGGTTGATTTAGGAGTCGCTTGGCGCTCTCCACCTTACAGAACTGCGACCAATTTGATCTATTGTTTACCCTACGCTCATTGTTTTCTTAGAAGTTCTAGGCTTTTTGCGAAACCAAATATATTTCAAATAGCTCGTTTTTGACTTTGGCAGGCGGTAGCCTCGCAAAAAGAACTCATTTAACGGCAAGTCAGAACGTTTAGGAGACTTTAATGTAAAAACAGAGCATCTCAAAAAAGACAAAAAACTTATCACAGAAAATTATGGCTGAAGTCGTAATTTCCTGCACCTAATTTAACCCAAACCGTTCTGTAGATTAACAAATTTGCATAGACGGGCGGAAATTCTTCTGTGGAAATCGGCAGTCAAAATGCGCCACTAGGAAAATACTCTCGGGCAAAGGCACTCAAAAAATCTCATTGCATATTTGCCAGAGAACGCAAAAAAGGTTATTCCATCGAAGAAAAAAAATAAGAACCATTGCAGGCCTGTTCACTGGACACTGCTTAGAGAGGTATCACCTTAAAAAGCTGAGTTTGGCGGACAACAAGCAGTTCAGACTATGTGAATTAGGCAGTAAAACCGCTGAACACATACTCTGTAATTGTGATGCAAAGGCTGACCTACTTAAGCAGTGCGAGGCTAACGCCTGCCGAAGTCAAAAACAAGCCACTTAGGAACATACTTAGTTCTGCGAAAAAACTAGAATTTCTATGAAAACCATTAGCGGAGAGTTCAGGAATAATATATCAAATTGCAACGCAGTTCTGTAAGATAGAAAGCGCCAAGCAATCTTTTCTCAATCAATTGTCAATCAACCAATCAATCAAAAAACTGATACATTTTTGTTAACATTAGTGCGACAAGCTCTGAGAGCTCTTTCAAGTAAATTAAAAAAAAAGATAAAAATTATTTATTTATTATTATAATTAACACAATACAAACAGTAAACGTAGGTTAAATTAAAAAAAAACACAAATCCCTTTACCATTTTAGAACTAGGTTAGACACAGTAGTCTTAATATAATGTAGACAAATATAAATAAATCTTAATGAACAAAAAATAAATAAAATAAATACAATGTACACATTTACAAGAGAAAATACATTAAAAAACTTCTTTTCGAAAACTGAAACCATACTGATCGCACTTCACTCGAATGATTCTTGCTAGTTGCGGTGGCCCACAATAAAAAACCGTAACTTTTCCTTTTTTCTGATCTGCAATTTGTTTAAATACTTTGTCCCAATTTGGACGACCTGCATTAGTTCTTGTCTTAAGACCAGTGATTAAGTCTCTTTTTTCCTAAAAAAAAGACCAAAATTTAAAAAAAATGTTTTAAAGTATCAAAAAAATTGTTGTTTAATTTAAAGTTATCGAATAATTTCTAAAAGACTTTAGTAATTTTTGTATTAAGTCTTTTTTTTTCTAGTTGTCATAAACTGGTTAAAGTAAACTTAACAATTGAAAGCAACAACAAGAAATAAGATATCTCTCGGTAAGGCAAATAATCAACAAATTAGAGCTGGTTCAGTTTTAGCTTATTAGGTATTATCATTGACTTAATGATTACTAAAAATCTCGTGTATAATATAAAAGTTGATATATTTTGGTCTTAATTTGGTTTATAATTTATTTAATGTCTAAAGAAAGCCATTTTGTTTGAAAGATGCGGATTTTGTGCCAAGCGCCAGCGAAGTACAAAAAAGCAACCGCATACCAAAATGACTCTTGACACTCAAAATACAAAATTTTTTGTAAGATTCAAGTGTCCAAGACATAAATGGACTCTTTGCGGGATGGTGAATGCGCTCCCATTTAATTGCCAATAATTTTTGACTGTTCCGAATTACAATAATAACGGGGTGTGTAAAGTAAAATGAAGGCACGTTACTATTTTATTTTGATATTCTCTAGATGGTTGCATTGTTGAAATGTGTTAGAAAAAAAATGTGTCAGCCCCTAAATTTTCGCATTTATAGTAAACTTTAAATATTTAGTTTTAGGGGTGACCTTTTCTCTACAGTCACAAAAAATAGAACAGAAATCTTGTAAGTATTTTGAGTGTAAAGAGCCATTTTTTGGCTATCTTAACGCAACAAGTACATAAATGAAACTATTATTTAACTGACTCTTTAAAAAAACACTTTAGCGTCTTTTTTCTGAAACGCACATCAAAGATATGCAATATTGAAGAGGAAAAGCTTTCACGGCCCGAAGTCATTAAAGTATTGACATCTTTCGGAAAGACCGTATCGAAAGGTTTAATAAAATTGTCAACGTTTCGCACTCCATCGGTGGAAGTGTCATCAGGAGAAGGAAATAAAAATGAGAATAAGCACGGTAGCTTGACGTGTGAACCACGCTTGAGGCGTTGTTCACACGTCTTATAAAACTTATTCTATATTCTATAAGAATAATTTTAGCCTCTAGCCTGGTTCCTCTTGATATTGTACACCCTGTAAGCTTATTCTAAAGCATGTACTTTATAAAAAAGTATTATCAGACTTTTTTGGTAGATCATTAAATTTTATACCAGAAACATTATTGAAATTTTTCATATTAATTTGTTTGCCAGTTAAAAAATTTCAAAGTAAAATAACAAAAACACATTTGTTTTTAGAGCTTGATTACTCGGAAACGGTTAATTCTGGAAAACATTTTTATCAAACTTTTTTCAAAAAAAATTTAGTTTAACAACAAATATTTGTTGTTAAATTATCTGGCTTGATGGTTCAACAGTTTTGACGCTAAAATAAGATCAAAACTGTAAAATAGAAAACAGAATTTATTGATCTCTTGTTATTATTAAAGCCTCAAACTGTCAAAGTATTTTTTTTTTCATGTCGAAAAATAATTTCAATATATTTTTTAAAAAACATTAACCTAACTCTAAAGTCACAATTTTTTTCCTGCGTCCGCTTTTAACAGATTTTTGATGCAATGTGTTCAAAAATAGCAAAGCAAAAGACAACCTATAAAGTAAATATAATACTGGTTGCTATCAAAATTCGTACTCTGAAACCATAAAATAAAATTTGCTAGAGTAATACTAAAAACGCTTTATAAAACGCAATGATAATACTAAATTGGATAAACTATCAAGCAATAACTTATTAGTAGCAAATTTGTGCAACTAGCCACAAAAATTCCACTTTGTTTTGACTAAAAACCAACTAACTTTCTGGTGTAGTAAGTCTAAAGCGAGTTGCAGTCCCACAGCTTTCATATCAGTTTTTTGAAGAGCGCTTGTAATGTACATGTGCATTTCTAAAAATCTTTCCATCGCACCTCCAAGTTCAGCTTGTTCTATTTCCAATTGTGATAATAAGTTTACAAACCATTCAAAAGATCTTTGGTTTCGGTTTATCCAAAAGAAGTCGACCTGGAAACATATTTTAATTAGCTGGTTGATGAGACTGGGAACGTACCTTTCTAAGATTCATAACCGTGGCGGGTATTTCGCTTGCCCAAGAAAACTTGCAATGAGGACAGCAATGCCTGGCCTTCCAGTATCTGTGCATAATGGACTGGAGAATAGATGCAAAAGGAGTTACTCCAATTCCAGTAGCTATTAACACTGCATGTTGAGCTCGGAAAATATGACTTGAAGGTGCCCCGTAAGGTCCGTCCAAGTAAATCTACAGATTTATCAGCAAATTAATAATAACAATTAACAATTTGTGAACTAGTAGAGTAACAGTAGTCTTTGACATGGCTTCATAAAAAAGTCCAAGAGCGTAAAATAACAGCTGCGCGGAAGCCAATTAACATATCAAAAGTGTTTAAACTTGATGCTTAAAAGGCCAATTGTTTTACAGACAGTGTAGCAGGCTGTGTTATCTTGTTGAAACTAAAGCGTACGTCCATATCATAAGCTTCGAGATGTAGGCTTATTTCAATAAGCCATTTGCCTGAAGTGTCGTCTACAGCGTTGAAAGTCCGGTACAGACACATAGTATTTAACTCTTGTTTACTACACTTTTAAAAAACGAATTTACCGACGTTTCATGTGCCAATTTGTCAATGTTAAAAACAATAATGTAGCAACATTCAAACTATGAGTTGGTGGTCGAAATCGGAAGATTTTAGAAAAAAAAAAATAAGTTATTTGACAGGTCAACGCGAAAGGTTTGAAACGGCAGTTTGAGCTCATATCAGACAGTTATACATAGTTGTTTGATCAATGTGTTTATTAAGACTTAATGATATTTTTATCAAGCTTTTCATGTTTAAATGCTCTAAAAATTGTTGATAATAAAAATATTTTTTTTATATTGGCAACAAAAATCTTTTATTTTTAAATTATTGAAAAATAAAATACAAAATCCATATTTTAAGCTTGAAAGTTAAAAAAGCTTTTATTAAAACAGTTCAACTGAAAAAACTACTTTACATTTTATCAAAGACAAAAAGAACATATTATTATGTTATAAATAAAAAAGCGTAATTTTTTTATCTTAATGCTTACCGTTAGTGTTTTGGTAAAATATTTAACACATGCTTTTTCGACTTTTTAATATTTATATTTAGTGAGCGAAAACATTTCTTTCAAAATTAAATAAGCAAATCATGCCGCTTTGCAAAAACATATCGCACGTTTTCAGTTGACCACTACATATGCAAGGTGCTACAAAATGGCATATACAGGGTCAAGATAACCAACCCAAACGTCAATTCCGCTTTGCCGAATGGTGAGTATGTGATCCGGTACACTATGTTGGAAAACTAAAGACGCTCTGGCTACGGAGTCACGGCGGTATAACAGTTAAACCTACTACTAAAAGAAATATCGTTCTAACTTTGACCCCCTATCAACCCGCACTGACTAGCGTGATAGGAAGTGGCTGAAAACTTCTAACTAAAATGGAATAGAAGGATCATAGATAGCTCTCAGTCCTCGGCAGATTGTCTGTCCACCTTCTGAAGTGACGGTCGTATAAAACAACGATTAGATAGGGTTAAAAATCACAGGGTTGGACCAATTTTATAATTAGAGAAAGAACTGAAAAAAGTACACTGGTATGCACTAGGAATAAGCAAAATCAGCAAAAAAAGAAGACAACAATTCTTCCTAAAATCAGAAAATAGTTATTATCACAGATGTAACGAAAATAGTACTGTGAGAAGAGTAGGACTGCCAATCCATAAACGACATGTGCAGGATATAATACAAATACAGTGTAAGCCTCAGGGTGTGCTATGTAATGTTGAAACTAATTAACAATACAATATCAAAATTATCTAAGCATATGCACCCACACCCCAACAGACCCATAAGTCTGTTGACACACCTATATAAAATGCTCACTAAAATAAGTACCGCACGGCTTACTGAAAACTTGATCTGTATCAGGCAAGAAAACAAGCTGCTTTCCAAACCAATTATGAAACAAATGACATCTCCAGTTGATAAAATTACTAATAGAAAAAAGCATAGAATATAACAAGCTCTTAATACTAATATTCGTCGACTATGAAAAAGCATTCGACTCCATAAAGCACCATAAACTGTTTAAAGCTCTCGCAAACTGTTGTATAGACCAGAGCAGAAACAGATCGCTTCAGAATCGAAAAAGGTGTCCGACAAGGTAGCACAATTTCTTCCAAATTTTTCACAACTCTAATAAAATATAAATATGTTTGGAAAAAATTGATTTAGACATTTAGGGCATAAATGTAAATGATTTGAGAGGTTTTGAGAGGTAGCGATTTGATTTATGTTTGTTTCTACCACCAGTGCAGCCGCCACCACCAAATGCGTCAAATTTTCCCTCTAGAAAAAACTCTACAAATTTAAACGAGTTAACGAGAAAATTGTGTTCAAATAAGTAGGTAAAAGTTGATTTTGTATAATCAATTGTTAGTCAAACATTTTAAAATTATTTTTTAACTCTGCTTCATTTCCATGAAAACCATGGAGCTATGAAATAAAAACCACGTCTCTTACAAATTATTTTAAATGACATTACCAACATTGAAACTTACCACATAATACATACATGCAATGAGAATCATTCGCACTGTTAATGCTTATCAGCTACATTTTGTTTGTTTTAGCAAGACAAAGCTTGTTATAGTAATGTACAACACAAGAAATTCACTTTTGTTAAAAACAACCGTGTTGAAAAAGTGTTACTTTCGGTTAAAGCAAAACATTAAAGAGAGTATCAACAAAATCTCATTTAACATATAACTACGCTAGAGACTCATCCTAACTAATATTTGCAAATCCTTGGTTTTATATCAATGAAGGCAGAAAACAAAGTGGTTTATAGAGCGAAGGAAAACGTCTCATGTTCAAAAAATAAACATCGGCAAATATATAGTGGTCGGTATTGATAGCATTATTAGAGAAGCAAGAGCAATATGAGCTACCTTAAAGTACTGATATCATTATACAATCATCAAATGAAAGACGTATCTCTTAGCTTGGCTTAGCAATATTTCAAAAAAAGTTTTGCGCAAACAGAGCTAAAATTATCATAATTGCTTTTCATCGGTAGGTACATATTTCCATCAATTAAAAATACCGGGAGCAATCTAATGTCCGTATCGGTGGTTCTAAGGAAGTACGAAAAATTGTTATTTACCTAAATAGTTTGGAAAGTGAGATGTTCCACATCAGCACTTTGTTTGCAGCAGGACCGTAGAGAGTGCTGCATTGGTGCGAATGAGAAAAAATTCTTTTTGAAAAAGATAGATACAATTAATTCTTGTTGCAACGGATAATTTTTTAATAATAAATGATTTAGTTTTTTTACTTATTTTTCGGTTAGCAGCGGTGTCCCCATCGATTCCACCAGATTTTTTAAATTTAAAATAGTCTCATTGCTTGGTTGCTATGGTTTTATTAAAATAAAAAAACATTGTTTTGAATTTTTTTTTTCTTGTTTCTCCTTTAAATTAAATCATTTATTAATAAAAAATTAAAATTATTTATTTAAAAAAAATTAAAGTTATTCGTTGCAAAACAAATTGTACTTAACTTTTTCGGAAAAATAACTGCCCCCCCCCCCCCCCCCCCCCCCTTCGCACTCTTTTCAGTCGTGCTGCAAACAAAGTTTTCATGTGTCACTTTACGAACTCGTTAAGTGACAAATCGATTTTAATGCACACTTAACGATTCGTTGTTCTGTCTTTGTTTACAATGTTAGCTAATTTAACTCATGCTTCGAAAGAAGTTATCGTTTTTATAGAAGTTGGCGTTGGAAAACATATGAAATTCATCGATGGCACTTTACTTTATAATGTTAGAACTATCGATAAGCAAAGAATATGTTTAGCAAAATTCAAGAGTTTACTTGTCAGATGTATGACTTTAATCGGTTACAAAAACAAGCCGTAGCCCCTAATTTATGTACTTCTATGTTTAGAAACTTGAAAATTAACAAAAAGTTGTTATCCAAAAAGCCACAGCAACGTTCACTGAAGCAAGTTAATAAAAATATTTTTTATATTGTTTAGGCACAAAGCATATAATTGTTACGGTGCATTAGTACTAAAGCAAACCCACAGCACAGTTTTACCAATCACCTCAGTTCCAGCACCAACAGGTATTTGTAGTAATAATCGATGCCTAAGTTCTTCATCACTAATATAAGGAGTAGATTTTTCAGAAATCGGCTACTAACCAAAATATTGCAATAAATTAATTTTTGTCAACAAAACATTTAACTAAATAAATTACCTCTAATGGTTTTCCAACAGGATAATTCATTGGTTTCAGCGGAGCACTGCCTAGAGAGAAATCAGTACGGAAACCTACTCTTCCTTCTTCGACTATCCTTTCTGATGGAGTTGTAAAACTGAGAGCACTTATTTGGCGCCCTTCAAACTATGTTAGTGTTGTTTTAAAAGTAGCAAAATATTTCTTACCAACGGATCCTAAAGAGCTTGAAGAATCTCGCTGCTCACAGTTTTCTAAACTTGGTGTTTTGAATGCAATAATAGTTGGTTTATTTCGCATGTACCGAAAACTTTGTGCTAATGATTTATTTTGAGGACTCAAATAGGCCAAGCCTAAAGACTGTAGACGAGCACGACGAATTTGACACTCATCAAAACTTTTTTCTGATTCTGATCTCATATATTCTCTAAGCCTAAAAATATTGTTTTTATAAGCATTTCAAATTTAACAGAAATTGTTTGATTTGTTTATATTACTGATAACATAACACATAAAGTACAACAAAAATTTGTTCAAAATTATAAACTGCATTTGAATAATTTCAAATGCAGTTTATAATTTCATACTTATATATAATTTCAAGTATTTTTATTAAGCATTATATATCCACTTATATCAAAATCTAGAAGATTTAAAGTTGTTGAAACTTTTTTTGAAATTGATTATAAAATTTAGAATTAATTTGGAAATATAAAATAATTTTTATGAAACACGTTTTAATAAACGTATTCCATCTAAAACAAAGTTTTGAAATCTCAAAAAGGTTTAAAGCTAGATTTTTTTTTTGAGACACATATTTTAAAACTAAAAAACTAAAATTATTTACGATATATCTAACTTTCATCTATTCACAAAAAAATAAAATTTTGAGACTAATAGCAAAAGTTTTATAACATTTTTTATTAAACTATGTTTTAAAAAAATTGTTGACAGAAAAATTATAATTTTTTTGTACTTAAAACAATTATACAATTGTATAAACAATTAATACAACAAAAAATAACATAAAAAAACTGAAGGTTTAAAAAAATGAGTTTTAATAACTCGACATGACAAACAATAAAATGAAAAAATTAAAGGGTTATAAAAAATGAGTTTTGATGACTTAATTACCACTTTTTGGCTCTAAAGTTGTAAATTAACAAATTATTTCAAAAAAACAAAAAAAAAGAACATTAAATCAAGATGGCGGCTACCGCGGCGGCAGGATTCTCCCAAAAATAAAGATTTAGACTTCCACTCCTCCGCATCCCGTTCTAGCAACATTTAAAAAAGATCGCGGCTCGTAATTTTTTCTATTTCAATGTCTACCTCGACTGTAACAGAGTTTTCTATTTAACAAACAGTGTTAAAAGCGTTGAGTAAAAAGTTTAATTAAATTTTTCACTCAACCGTTAAATGCTTTGTTCATTTTAAAACAGTTGTCTGTAGTATTATGTAAGCAAAGCTTAATTTTAATAAAGTTGAAATTAATTGAAGTGGACGTTGGATATTTATAGTGAAATAAATATCTAACATTAAAAATCTAATTAAAAATAATGCGACTAAAATTAAAAGCTACAACTCAATAAACAATTCGCAACTCAGTATACAATAAACCCTGTTATATAATAATTACTATAATATTTTAATTTTTAATAATGTTTATATGTTTATCCTAAATACTTACACTAATAGACGTTCTCGTTTTTTTGATTTGGTTTGTATATCTGGCATTGACAAAGATTTTTCTAAAGGTGCTTTATCACTAAAAAGAAGTCTGTGAAGTTTTTTCTCTGCGGGCAATTTTTTAGGTCTATTCAAATAAGGTGTGGTATCAGAGCTGCAGGACGCTTTATTGATATCAGTTTCATTTATAATCTTGGTACTGTCACCTTCATTCGAAAAACCAACCAGCTGAATTCCTGTTTTTTTATTTGAATCTCTGTTAGAAAGTGTTCTTGTTATGGTTGCTTGAATTTTTTTTAGAGGATTTTGATTATTATTCTCCATGCTTCCATTTGAAAGTCTTTTTTTAGTAGGTTGTGCATTTAGCGGAGGAATTTCGCCATTGTGAAGTTTTTCTTGCTCTTTTTCAAAATAATCGTAAAGTCGATTAGTCCACTGACCAACTCCACGAATATGTAGCCACATATAATCATCTTGTTCTGGAGCACTGCTAATAGTGAAAGGATGCCATTCGTATTTTGCTATTGCTGGTATGTTTACAAAAACATAATCTCCGGGATGAAAATCAAAGTGATGTGGTTTTTTAATGACTAAATGAGTGACTTTTGACGGAAGAAGTAAACCTGAACTAATGTACGTTTTACCTCTTTCACTCTTCATCCACACTAGTCTTAATATGCGTTCAAGTACGTATATACATCCAGGTAAAATAAACCATTTCCAGAAATTAGGACCGTGCAAAGTTAAAAGTATCCAAAACGGTACATACATAAGATGAGTCCAGTAAAAAACTTCAAAACATCCTCCTCGCCGTACAAAAGCTTGCGAACATACAAACATCACCAATAATATAAAAAAAAGTGCAAAACCTGTTGGGTTTGCAACTCCGGGGATTAATCCAAACAAGCCTGGCCTGTTTGTAAACAGCCATTCGCTTGTAGTAAAATTTGCCTCATTAACATTCGGATCATTGACAACTAATATTGTAAAATTGCAAACGTGCATAATTGTGTGAAAAAAACTATAACCAAATATGAACATTCCAGTTAATTTATGAAAGTAAATGTGTTGATCAAGAGGCAACATGGAACTAAAGCCTCTAGTTCTAAGGAAAGTAATACATTGACGAAGCATTAACACTAAGACAAACATACAGTTAAAATTTAAACACTGTCCACAAGCTCTAGCAAAAATTACAAACCAATTTGATTTCCTATATTCAATAGACCGTGAAACAAATAAGGCAAAATTAACAATAAGAAAAGCCGCCAGAAAAATTAAATATACATAGTTATTTTTAACATAGGGTTTTGTAAGTTGATAGGGTTTCATTGATAAAAGTTTTCGAAAAAATGAATCGGGTGGATTTTTTGGTTTTGGAGGTACTAACCACCTGTCTATGCTAATAGATAAATTTTCTAATAGACCTCCATGTTTTTCAAGCTGATTTTTAAGAGCCTCATATGTAATGGCACCTCTGTTATTTGTATCAGCATCCTCAAACATGGCAAAAGTCAAATCAAGAATTTGCTCTTCACTGAATTGCATACCATTCTCCTCCATACATGCTCTCATGACATGCTGTAATTCTTTATGTTGAATTAAGCCATCACCATCCAAATCGTATACTTTGAAAAGAAACCTAATTTTGTCGTTTGGAGATTGTCCTGCAAATTGATGCATTGAATCTAAAAATTCTTGCAGAGATATTGACCCAGAGTTATCTTTGTCAAAAATTTGAAACACTCTCTCAGTAAAAAAAGGCTGAAATATTATTGTAAAAAAACTATTTTTTTTTCATAAATATACTTACGTTCTTTGATATAACAATTTTTTCAAAATCCTCTCGACATATTTCTTTTTCGTGGCCTACTGTCTGCCGAAACAGTTGTTCCAAACGTTCTAAACTACCTTTATCAAAACCAGTTCTAGGCCTAGTGTTTGTAATTGTTGATAAAAATTCCATTATATTTTCAGCTACTATTGCTCCTAAATTATCATGATCAATTAACCTAAATAATTTATCTAAAATCTATTTTTGCATTAGATTTATATTAATTTAATACTTTGAGTCTTACCCCTTTTGTATAAAAAATTTGATAAAATTGTTCTAAATAGATAGGTGCATCTCCACAAAGACAAAATGCCACACTTTCAAGCTGTTCTGCAAAGTCTATTTGTTTTTCATCTCTAAAAAAAACAATTATTAGTTTAATAAAATGACTACTTATTATTCTTAGAACTAGTTCTACTAATGAATAATCAAAACTTAAAATTCAACAAATAACTCAAGAGAAATGTTTGTACAAGGTATTTCAAAAATAGTATGCAATAACTTAAAAGTCTATCTTTCCCAAATTACAACAGATATATTCATCACAATAAAACTGCTTTTTTTCGAATGAGAATAATACAGCTTAGAAGAATGAATTGCTCCCACTTGATAAAACTTCTAACAATTTGCAAAAATTTTAAATTAGGTAATATTTTTTTCATAGTAATACTTATCAATACTGTTAATAATCAAAAAAATTACTGATTAAGTCACTTTATTAACAAATAGCCTTTGTTTCTTGTGATCATAAAATCTTTTTTTAATATCTCTTGTTCGTAACAGTGATGAGAGAGATGAATTATAATGTACCGCAAAATGTTAAAATGAGAAATATTGTTAAAACTACTTTTCTATGAAACCGGATCATTTTTGAATGTAGCAGAAAATTTAGATGCCATACAATTATTATCATTTCATTGTTCCTTAGCCTTTTTTTTCTTGTGGTTCTGTTTTTGCTCATCAATTATTTGAAACTTTTTAAGACTTTCAAACAGGTTTTCAATTTTTTTATTTTTAGGTAGTTTTTTCCTTGATAAACTTATATAATATACAGAAAATTAATTGCCACCTATGCATTATTCGTCACCAATGTTTGTGTCTAGCTTGTGTATTTTTTCTGATCAAACTATTTAATATAGCAACTTGTGTAATTTTAAAATTTTAATCTCAAAACAATGCATCTAATGTTTCAATAGGTAATTACTTTATCATTTATTTCCTAATTTAGTCTTAATTTCAAATGCCAAACTCTGTTGAGCCCGGTTCAAAATATGACCATTGGTATTATTATCGTCATTTAATGTTAGTCCTATTTACAATATTTAAAATCTGCAACTTTTGTTGGTAAGCTTGCAGTTGGAAGAGAGACAACCATCTGAAAAATATGCAAAATTATCTTTCGGAAAAGACTGTGTCAAAAGGTTTAATAAAATTGTCGACGTGTCGCACCGGTAGAGGCGTCACCAAGACAGGGAAATAAAAGTGAGAATAAGCACGATAACTCAACGGGTAAACCACGCTAGAAGCGAAACTCATTATCTTCGAATAAGTTTCATTAAACCTTTCGACACGGTCTTTTCCGAAAGATGTCAATATTTCTAATTAAATAGTTCAGTAGTAAAGGTTAGTAGTTTGCTTGGTATATTCTGGTATAACAGATAAAACGCTAGAAAATAATTATTATCTGAGATTTGAGATAATAACCTGAAGCAACCGATAATACCAGCTTGACAGAGAACACCTTTAAAAACATTAGCTTTATGTTCTAGAATATATAAGTGCCAAAAACTTAATTGTTGTCAGACTTAATTTTAAATGTTGGGCTAAAAACCAGAAAAAGATGTTTCAAAAAATCTATTGGAACAAAAAATTTATTTGTCATTTTACAACCCAAACAAGAGACAGCATTAACTTAGATGCCTGAATTAACTAAAAATTAGATAGCATTATAATTTAAATTTTTATTTAAATTTTAAATTTATATTTAAATAAAAGCAACAAAATCAATCGTCTGATTAGATATTTCAGACAATTAATCTCTTTCTAGATATTTAAAGACTAATTTAAACGACAAACAGAGTGAACAGCTACTGGAAAAACTTTTGAAATACAAGGTAAAACAAAAACATTACGGCTTCGCTAGGAAAGATTAGATCTTCTAGGACGCGGCATTGTTATTAAAATGTGCACTCGCATAAAACCACCAAATATAATAACAGTGCCTGAACTTTCGAGACATAGACAATAGCTCAAAGAGTATATAACCACTACGTATGAATAGCTTATCAAGAAAAATCATAGACAACCTATAAAAAGACATTTACACTTTTGTTAACCTATAGATTTTTTTTCCTTAATCTTATAACCTTTACCAACTGATTTTTTATTCCCTAAATTCCATTCCTTCCTTTCCGATGATTTTATGTTTTTACTGTAGAATAAATCTTAGGTATTATTTTCGGGAAATAATGTCTAAAACAAACAAATATAACAGTACCTAAACTTTGTAGACATTTTATAAAAAATAATTTTCTGAACGCACACATGATGTCTTCAGAAAAAAATAAAGTTGTGGCTTAAAGGTCTCAGCAACCAGGCCATAAGCTCCAAAAAAAAAATAGTTGTTACACTATTTGACAGGATTGGACAACAAATGTTTGACATGTAATAAACAAACCAGCATCTATTGAAATGATTAAGTATTCATTACACATATCAAGTTTTTATTGTTTTTAAGATGTATTCTGCTATTCGGGACGGAAACAAATCCAACAAATCAAAAACCATGGCAATCGGTCCAGCCGTTCTCGAGTTATAAGTGTTGTAACAAACACGACTTTCTTTTATATATATATAGATGTATTTTGTTTACTATATATCTCACCATACAAGTGGGTTTATAAAATATAAAACTGATTAATTACTTAATTAAAATTAAAATTAATTTGATATGTAATTGATGGAACTCAAGAGAACATCCAATTAAACATCTTAATTTATAATTCATTTTATTTCATGTAAACCTACCCTAAGTACTCTGAAATGTTTATAATACCCGTTTAAATAACTAACTTAAACGGTCTTAATCCTGTTTGAAATTATTTTTTTTTTTTTTGTTTTTACTAGAACCTTTCAGCAAGTCGCAACAGATTCAGAAGTAACAGGCACAAATTTAAGTCTAAATTGTCACTGCATTTTATTCAAATCTAAATCTGTTGCGACTTGCTAAAGAGTTCCAATAAGAGCAAAACATGCCCAAGTTCACAGATCTAATTTGAATAAATTTGCATTGAGATTATTATTCTACTTGTTGATAATATGCAAAGAAGAAAGATTACATTGTATATAATTGAAATACGTTTATGAGATAAAACGCAAACGTGATAACTTGGCGACAGACGTTTAAATATGTATTAAAACTAATAACTATCATTTAGAGTGACCTATATGCATTCTAACATGTAGAAATTTTATTTAGGTTTGATCCAATGTAGCTTCTAATGGATGTCGCTCGTTTTACCATATAATGAAACAGTTAGCGGGTTTCATACCAAACTAAAATACTTTGTACATAATTTTAAAAAGATCTAATTTAGTTTACAAAATAGAATCTAACAATTATTTAAGTCGTATGCTATTGCCCTTGTTATAAATTAAATTTAATAGTTCTTGAGGGTCTACCGTCAAAGACATAACAGTGAGCAAATAGTTTTCAGATTCGAGAAAACGTTAGCCAAATTTTGCATCTCTCAGATTTAAATATTAAACACTTGAAATTCAAATGTGACAAAACGTATACCTATTAAAATCAAAAATTAAAACGTAAATTACTCAAAAATTATTATTTCAATAAATTGGTGAGATTTAATGCGTCAATAATTGTCGCATTAGAAAAAAAATCATTCATAGTTAAAACGTATTTTCGTAATGCACAAAAAGTAAAAAAAAAATGAACTTAATTGATTCGAAAAATTTTGAGAAACATCTCTGCAAAAAATTGATCAATATAAGGTTATTGTTATTCAAATGAATCGTTGAGACTGCTTTAACAGGCCTAAAAAAACAAAGCAGATAATTGAAAATACCCCTCAAATTATGACCGATACTCTTAAAACATCCTTACAAAGTCTGTCACAACAAAAAAAGTCACACATGTTTCTGCCATGTTACTGCCGTTCACAAACTACTCCCACAGAAACCACAATTTTACACCTAGTTTTAAAACTTTTTTCTCTGACAAAACCTCGTTTCACTTATCAGAAAACGTCAACTCTCAGAACAATAAGAATGTGAAGCACAAAGAACAGACATATTTTCGTCGTAACTTGTTTTCACCTTCAAAAACATAACGTCTGGGAGTGAGTTTGTCTCATTGAGCGTTTATCTTGATTATACCAATTGCATGATAATATTATTGGCTTAATTATATTGAAAAGGTATTGAAAGTAAAGTTGAGCTCATAAAAATGTGGCAGGTATTAAATGCTATTAAAAGTACTTCTTTATAATTTTGGAGCGCAACGTGAGTTTGTCTTTTGTGCTCATTAAATTATTTAATGTTAAATCATGTTTCATGTAATTATGACGCATAACGGGTTTGTGCTTTGTGTTTTCACAGGTAGTTCGAAGCGAGTATAGGAGATGACTAGGATTCCGGTTCCTTTATACTCATTGCACAAATCGTTATCAAGTCAGCAAGAAATATCAAAGAGACAACAGGTAGTTAGGGCAAGTATACGGTATGATTAAAATTCCGGTTCCTTCATACTCATTGCACAATTGAATATCTGGGAATAATTCAAAGAGAGTGAGCTCATTACAAAGATAGCCCAAAATTATTGCAAGGCTAACTTTGTATTGCAGACAATTGACTTTAAGAGTATTACATGCCCATCTCTGTGAACGACAGTTCTAATGAGAGAGATATTCAAATATGAGTGAAATAATGCAGAGACAGGTGACATATTAATTTAATAATCAGCATTGAGTAGTAAGGCTAAACCCTCACCATTCTTTTCGGTAACAAAACTTTTGGTTCCTTTTAGGTAACAAAACAGTGATGAAGTAGGATATACCCGGATCAACTCAATTTCAGCGCTAGGTAAATCCTCAAATCTTGTAAAAGATAATTGTTAATAGAGATCTTTCAAGTTAAACTAACTAATCTAAAATTACTTTCTATCATCTTCTTCCAGTTTGTCCAGTTTTTCCTAACGGGATGTTGACAAAGCGCAAGTATTACGAAGAAATTTGGCTTTTATTGATGAAATACACTGTAGGTACTTTAAGTAGAACGAACAATTCTCTCAATCATCCCGGATCAGACATTAGTAGAAATTTTCCAAACATACAGCTTCCCAGATCTTGCAATATAACCCCTCTAAAATATTTTTTCTTTAGTCCTATATAAAAAAACTTAATCTATAAAACATCTGATCTAAATAAGCATACCCAAAGACCAAAGGATTATCCAAAAATGCAAAAAAATAAATAATGCCCTTTATGTTTTTCAAAGTGTAATAAATAGAGTTTGAAAAAGAACTCAGGTGTGTCTTAACACCAAAAGCAACTGCTTTCAGCATTTGCTTTAATTTTGCCCAACTAAAAAGTTTCATTTTAAAAACATTCTTTTTATTTATTCATTTAACATTTGCTTTAATTGTGTTTTAGTACAATTTGTTTAATTACTCTTTAATCAGTACGCGTTATTTTATTTTTAGGTTAACATAACATAATCTTGGCTTGATTGCATTTGGGCTTGAATTGTGTAAAATTTGTTGACAGTGTCTTTGAATCTGCGATCAAGCCCAGCATTATTGAGTGTTAAATAATCATTAAATTGTGGCTTGATTGCATTTGGACTTGAATTGTGTAAAATTTGTCGACAGTGTCTTTGAATCTGCGATGAAGCCCAGCATAATTATTGAGTGTTAAATAATCATTGAATTTGGTGTAATCTGAACTAAGAATTAATAGATTTGCTTGTAAGAGGTATAAAATTTGTGCCATTTGCATTTCGATTGTTCCAATGATTTAATAAAGGACATGCAAGAAGTTTCCGATGCTCTCTAATTTAAAAACTATTTGCCCACTTTCTATGCATCTTGCCAACTGCCTGATTCAGAATATTGTTAATTTAGGTGAACCTTTTGACTTTGTGGTTTTAAAGTCTTCAAATTCTTGCTTGAGCAGTGCGATTAATTTGTTATAAGTAGCAAGGTTGATGTTATAAGTTATTATGATATTTATGGTAGCCTTTAACATTGTTTTGAGCGATAGCTCATAGCTAGAACAACTGTATTTCAAATAATACTTCTTTAAAATAAGCTATAAGTATTGTTGCTGTAAATCCTATACAGCTGGCGTATTTTACGGTTTTATATTACTTATTATTTACTGACTAACTCGTTCTATTATCGACTACCAATATTGACCGAGTGAACCATTGCAACAGTACTGTCCAATGCTGTTGCACGTAAATGCAATGTTTTATTACTTTAAAAGTAATTAAGCAATACTAAAGAAAAAATCAATTGCTTCAAGAAAGTCTCTTATCGGTTGAGCCTACTATACCTGTATTGAAAATAAATCTATATGGTTCTTATTTTTCCAGTTGATAAATTTTCTATATTATTATAATATAAGAAAAGTCGTATATTTTGCGTGACTTCTCCGCAAAGAGAGTTGATTGCTCTTGAATTATTGGACAATAAATTGTTGATTATTGAAATCTCTACGGAAGTGCATCTGCTATATAAAAAATGTAAAAGGAAATGTGCAATAATATAGACAATAATTAAATAAAATTTATAATGCATTTGGGTAACTAAGCGACTTTTAACCGTGCGTCTGTGCATAAATTTTGGTCTATGAATAGTACAATAACTGTTAAATTTATTTAAAATTTTAAATAATTCTGATTGAGATCATTTCAATGAGCTCAGAACAAAATATTTTTGCTGCAAGTTAGTGAAAAATTTTTGCAAAATTTTTTAGTAATGTTTTTACAATATTTCCGCGTTACAATGTTATTCTAATCTTATAAAAGTAGCGTAATACCAAATTTTGACTAGATCAGACCTGTGAAAGATGCAAAGATGTTTACATCTCCAAACCAGAAAAAACTAATAGCAGCTGCATTAGTTTTTGCATTATAGCTAAATATTGCCAAATATATTTTAAAACTATCTTTTCTATAAACTGTGTTTTATTTTAAATACACTACATATTATAACAATTTTTCATATAGACAAATAATAATTTCTGATTACACAAATTTCAATTTGTATAAAAATAAAAATAATCTAGATAAAGCAATTTCACAGTTAATATTAAAATCTCCTAATTTCAAAACTTTGTACTTCAAAACTATATTTTTTGAGAAACTTTAAAACTGCAGTTTTCATAATAGTTTTTAGGTTTTTCTGACCAATCCATTCTAATTTCAATGAAAACTAATGCTGAGCTGAAAATTGCAGAGCGGGTTTTGTATACGAATTTTTTTCAACGGAACTATATTTAGCAAAATAAAATTGTAAATTATAAAAATGTAACCGTAAGTTGCCCAGACGAACTCCTGTAGTATGAAACATGTGCCCCTGTTATTATATGTTTTAATAATAATAATAATCGTCTTTTATTTGCCAGCAATCTACATTGTTACAACAAATTTTGACTTTTACAATTTTCATCGTTACAAAAATAAAAATAAATTAATAACACTAACAAAAGCATACAAGCCAAAAAATAATTAATTGTTGGCAGGGGGCGAAGTTCAGCCACAAAGCTGTACTACCACCTAACCCCCTAAGTAATAAATAAATAATAATAAAGAAAAATAAAAAATAAAGATAAAACTAACATAATAATAACAGTAAGTAGATAAGCAGAATTACACTACAAAAAAAATACAGCAAGATTAATAGTAAAATATAAAAACGCCAAAAAATCAAACACAATAATAGTCAAGAAAAATAAAAGTCAAATAAGAAAAACAAAGAAGAAACACATCAAATTTCTTGCATCACTGATAAGCCAATAACATTTTTTCAATACTTTTTTAAATTTTAACAGACTGTAGCTTCTCAAATGCTTTGTCAAAGAATTATATTGCTTTGCTGTGTTGAAGAGAAATGATCTCTCATACAAAGCAGTTTTATGAGCTGGTGGAGTAATTAGCAATTTGCGTCTAATATTAATGTTATGAATATCTGCTCGATATCTTATCTAAATAAGTTGGAAATTTGTTACTAAAAATCTTGTGAAAAGTTACCAAAGAATGCAAATTTCTGCGGTGTTTCATTTTTAGCAACTGATTTCTTTCAGCTTAGGAGATATATGCTCTCGAGGAGGAACCCCACAAATCAATCTGACACAACAATTTTGAATTCGGTGAATTTTTTTAGAAGTAATTGCATCAATGCAGTTATCATATACAACGTCCGCATATGAGAAATGGGACTGAACTAAAGAGTCGCACAGAAATCTTTTTGATGCTTTATTCAAAACATCTTTGTTTGAGTATACTAATTCAAAATTTGCAAAGGTTCTCCTAATACAAATACTAACGTGAGATTTAAATCTCAGATCACTATCCAAAAGTAAATCCAAATTACGCGATTGATTAATTACGTTCCGTCAATTGAAATATTAAGCTGATTGCAAAAAGTCTTTTTTTAAAGTGGTGGTCCAAATAACATAACAGGAGATTTGTCAAGATTGATACACAATGAATGATTTTGAAAATTATCTATTACTTTTTGCAACACCATATTAATGTTTTTATTTGCTTCACATATGTCTTTTGAAGAAAAAAAAGTGTATAGCTGTGTATCATCCGCATAATAATGTAGGCTACAATTATTATCATACCCGTTGACGTGAATTTGACTTGTGTATATAGAAAACAATAGTGGACCTAAAATAGACCCTTGAGGGACACCCTTTTTGTGCTGTATTTTTCTTATTAAATTTAGAGAATTGGTTTCAAATCCTATATGATGTAGTATTGACAAAAGAAGATTATGATTAATGCAGTCAAATGCCTTGGTGCAGTCTAAAAGAATTAGGGATGTGAGGTTACCGTCATCGAAAGCTTTTAAGATGGTAAAATTTTGAACGTCTCTATATAAATTACCATCTGCTTGTACAAAATTTTTTCGTAAACTTTAGGAAGTGCGGTCAGAATACTAATTCGTCTTAACTGTTTAAAATCTGTTGAATGTGCTATTTTAGGCAGTGGGATGACTAACGAGGTTTTCCATTTTTCTGGATAACAGCTTTCCAACAAACATGTATTAATAATATGAGTTATTGTCGAAATAAGAAAAGGACAGCAATATTTCAACATACTAATGCTTACAGAGTCATACCCTGTTGCGTTACTTGTGATAGATTTCATAGTTTCACTTAATCATTCACTGTCGAGAATGTTTAAGTTTTGGGAACATTATGCAATATCGATGAGTGACTGCTTGTTAAGTGTCAATCGTGTAGATTCTGTCACTAACTGATTTAACTCAAGTTCTTCTATAATTTGATTAAATTTAACCGTATTTATATTATCTAAGTTGAGAAGATCAATGTTAACATCGCCCATGCAAATTACGTATCCGATGTTGGTATAATATTAAAAAGTTGTTCTTCAAAATTGTCAAAAAATTTATTAACGTTATTACTGGGAGGACGATATATAACCCCAACAGTGTATTTTATTTTGTGCAACTGTAGTTTAATCCACAATTGCTCATAACTATGATATAGCTCAACGTCGATTTCAGTAAATTCAAAATTGTTGTTCACATATATGCAAAGACCACCTCCTCTACTATTTATTCAATTTTTTTTCACAAGATTGTATCCAGTTATATAAACACTATCATCACCGAACTTGTCTCTCAGCCAAGTTTCACTAACTAAAAACATATCATACCTAGAGTCTAAAACATGCCTTTTTAACTCTGTGAAGCCAGCTAAGATAGATCTAGCGTTTACATGTGCTACTTTGAATTTGTTTGTCTGACTAAACATCTAATTTATTTTTAAGAATTATCAATCGGCTTTTAGAAATATAAAATATTAAAAAAAAACGTTATCACTAATTGCCTTAGCGTAAGCTAAAAAAGTAATACTACATACAAAAAAATTAATAAAAAGAAAAAGTTTTTTGTATTACCAATTAAAATTAAAATTTAGATTTTTTTGATTTGTAATAAAATTTATAAGCGTGGCAATTTACTGTATTGTTACAGCTATGATCAGTAGTTACCTGTTTTTTGTGTATTTTGTTGAATTCAATGCGGTTTGCATAAACTTTAAATTTTGATTTGCAATCAATAACTTTGTGATTGTCATTACAGTTCAAACACGCACGTTTATTACTTTGTAGATTACAATCTTTATTTGAATGTCCGATTAAATTACATCTGCCACATTTTTATACATAAATGTAGTCTTAGTAATAAGCACACGACTGCCAATCTAGAAATAAAGTGCGAAGATTTATTAAGCCGAGTCTAGCGGGTTTCGATACTTCAATAGCTAAATCAAAACTTTTTTTTTTGATGCGTGTATTTTAGTGAAAGCTATTTCTTCAAATTTCATAATTAATTTATTTTTTAAGTTTTGTAGTGAATTAATGCACTTGATGCAAAGTCAAATAATCAAAAAAAAAAAAATGTTACTCTGAAAATGTATGAAAAAAATCTTACGTGAGCCTCTGCTTAAGAAATTCTATCCAATTCTCTTGAAGTAAGTATTGATTCCGTTCTTGATCGAACAGCTTAAAAAGTTGTTCCAGTAGTTCCTGAAAAGTAAAAAACAAAATTATTATAAATCTCTTTTCAGGCAACCGAGACAGCGGCTGCTGGGAGCGACACCTGACCTGTGACCTCTGGCAACAGGTGTCTTACTGCCCACCGTAAAAATTATCTCAAGTTGAAGGTAAGAACCTGAACATACAGCACCCAGTTTGATAGGTCTCATTAATCACTAACCAAAATTTATGAATCGTTTTAATCATACAATATCGATAAGTTATTTTGACGTAAAAGAATGATTACAAGTAAAATGTCATGTTTTTGCAAGGTAGGAAGAGATAATGCTCGAGCAGCTTGATAATTTTTTTTACGATTTTTTAGAATCAGAAAAATGAATGTATACATACAGTTAGGTACTATTTACATCACTGAGTTAAAATGTCTTATTTTCCAGTAGATTCTATGATATAACACAAAGTAAAAAAATATATACAAAGTTAATATTAAAATACCCATTTTTAAAAACAAATAAAATTGTTTTAGAAAATCTAAATAATCAAAGTGCGTTTTTCAGCAACTTTAAAAATTTAAATTTGGGAGACAGAAGAGCAAGAGTTGATAAATGTATTAAGAAAGTACTAAGAGTTTTCAGACAATTTTGAAAATTTTCTATAGATGCTCATTTTTCGACAAAAAGTCATAGAGACAGATTTCCAAAAAATACATTTTTCTTCAGGTATCTAAGCTATTAAATTTTTCTCTTAGTACTTTGTTATCAGATTTATCAACTCTTGCTATTCTTTCTCCAAAATTAAAATTTACAACAAAGGTGCTAAGTAATGTCTAGTAGAAAATTAGTAATAAATGCCAAATATTTAAAAAAATCATTTTCTGATATAACGCATGAATATTTAACCCAAGTTCAAAACTCGAACCTGTTTATTTATAACTATATATACTTACTAGCTGACCCGGCGAACTTCGTACCGCCTTAGCGTAAATTTGATGCACTACTTTATTTTGTATAGCTGACCTATCTTATGTATGCGTACCTATTCAATTTGAACTGGAATCTATAATATCCTCCATATAAAAACGAATACCTATTTCCCTGGTCTCGTCATACCCGAGAAGGACTTTACTAATTTTATTAAATATTGCCCCCCCCCCCCAGTGCCCCCTCCACCCCGCGATGCCCGGCGCGCTTTTCAGACTGCATCGCAAACAACGGCCACGGCGCTATGGCGGTTTTGTTTACTGTTTGAGTTTTTTAATTCGTAATATCTTTTGAATAGAAAGTCCAATTTAAATAATTTAAAAACTATGTTATAGGTAGTTAAATGGTCTTGACCATAAAATAATTTATTTGGATAAGGATTAATATAAACACATAAATAGCATAGTTTGAATTTGGGTAGCATCTTCATTAATGTTTAAAATGAAAAAAGTTGTTGTAGTGACATAACTACAATAGTTGGACATATGCTACCGCGGAGTTTTTTGTAGACATTATGATGTTCTTCAATATTGTTGTACATTATTTTGTTCTATCACACTGATCACATTGATCCTAATTGAACGATTTCATTGTTACCAGCAAAAACTGGTAGAATGTGTAGAGGACTGTCTTAAATATAATTAAGATTAGTGGGTAGTACCGGTTTTCAAGTAGTGCATGCTAAAGCATGACTTTGATAAACTGTTAGTACAAAAATATGCCCTTAATGCTCACTATACACCCAATACATGAAAGGTTAGAACCACCATCTCACCTACTATGTACGATGACACATTCGTACATATAGGAGAGATCGAGCTTGTGGAAGTGTACTAGTTTCTGCAATACCCTGGCCTGATGAGTTTCAATGAGAACAAAACAGCGCTGTAGTCAGGTTTGCATAAGGCATTACACTTTCACGAAATGCTAAGTGATATAACCTTTCATGCTTCACAATATTTCAAACAATTCTGTAGATTGGAAGTCACACTGATCACATTGATCCTAATTGAACGATTTCATTGTTACCAGCAAAAACTGGTAGAATGTGTAGAGGACTGTCTTAAATATAATTAAGATTAGTGGGTAGTATCGGTTTTTCCAATAGTGCATGCTAAAGCATGACTTTGATAAACTGTTAGTACAAATATGCCCTTAATGCTCGCTATACACACAATACATGAAAGGTTAGAACCACCATCTCACCTACTATGTACGATGTCACATTCTTACATGTAGGAGAGATCGAGCTTGTGGAAGTGTACTGGTTTCTGCAATACCCTGCCCTGATGAGTTTCAATGAGAACGAAACAGCGCTGTAGTCAGGTTTGCATAAGGCATTACACTTTCACGAAATGCTAAGTGCTTTTAATATCATATGATACGTTTTATTGAGATTTATAAAACAACTTTAGCTGAAGAAGCACTAGTCGTTTGCAAACGTCTTAATAGAAACGAAGAGTTTTACTTATTGGTCTCATTTTTCACTATGCAACATAATTTGGGTAACCACTATTGATTGCTTTTTAAATTTAATTGAATAAAAAATAAATGTTTTTTCATGAATAAATATCGATACCACAATAATAATTATTTTATTCAATTATTTTACATTATTTTAAGAACAACGTAACAGTCTTGTAAATAAAAGTTATCGTTGGCACGGCCCCCGCATTTTATTCAAGCCGGTTGTTTTAAAACGCTACTATTTTTGATGAGCTACTCTTAGACTGACATTTAAGCAATCGATACGTCAAGTCGATCAAAATTGACAACTTAACAATCGATAATTGACACATTTTATTAAGCAGTTTGATTATAAACAGTAAAGACATGAAAAATGCTTTTTTTCATCTTCCGTTGCTGTAATTGATCAATATTTTTGTGTATTCATGACATGTTTCTAATAATTTGTCGGCTGATGTTTCACCAAAAACGATTATTAAAATTGCTTCATCTGAGTTTGTCATCCTTTATGGGATTTAATTAAAGATCAGACTGTACTTAATCTTGACCCCGATAAGAAAATCTTGATCATGATACGTTAGTGAGATAATTTAGATAATCGTCCCAAATGAATTAAATAGGAATAGCTTTGATTCAACAGCAGTAGCTCTCTTGAATAAAACCGTTTTGTTATCTCGATAATCTTTTTATCAGTTGTGGAAAGATAATTTACAATATATTATGTTCAATGAGTAGACATATTCGATAGAATGATATTGGTCAGGTTTTTTGCAATTCTACGACCATAATGAACAAACAGTCGGAAGCCGTTCAACTATAATAATGGCAAATTATAAAACAGAACCTCAGATTCGATCTTGATAAGAAGTAACTTATGTGTCGAGATGTCGATAATAATTGTTTTATTTAAAATTTTTATGTCTTATAGCATTTCTGCTAATGCACAGAATAAGATAAAATTAATACTTAGAAACCAGTTGCTTATTTTAAATAAAATTCAATCAATTCTTGCAGTTTCTTGCAATTGTTTTAACATTCAGTTGAGATACCTATTGTCAACTCTAAATTATGCAATAAAAAATAATAATACCTACAATAACGCTAATTTTTGTTATAAATTTGTCTTTAATACCTATGTTGAAATTTCGATTCAATTTCAATATAATTATTATGTATCTATTTCAATTTAATCTTAATTTATGATAACTATCTTAATAAATAAATCGTATTTAAAAGTTTTGTGCTAAGATTTCTATAATGTATTTTTAAATACATTTTGTATATGCATTTGATCGGGGCTACCGCTCAGAAATATGTACCAGGCAGAGAGCTGAATAAGATCAAAATATTTATCATCATCGATATCAGTTATAAATATCAGTTCTAACAGCCGTCTTGTGTTTGTTCGCACGTTTAAACATGTATTACTCATTTTTTGATTGATAAATGCATACTTTGCAATTAGCTATTTTGATCTTTTGCAAGTGGTCAAACTGTGTGAATAGTTTATAGTGCCAAAGATTAAACAAATAAATTAATGAAAACAATTTTAAAATATAAGAAACAATTGAATTCGAAAATCAATGGAAACATTACAGCATTTTACAAAGCAAACTCAAAATACTAAATACCTCCATTAATAAAATACAGGTGACAGAAGTTGATAGATGGGTTCTGAAAATTCTAGTTAAGTTTTGAAAAATAAGTAATTAGGTATCTTATAGTTCATCGGAAAACCTAAAGATAAGACGTTAATTAAATCTATCACACCATAAGCAAGTGATGGATAGAGTACAGTCATTGTTGCATGAATCTATGAAAATTTTGACCTACATAAAATGATTTATTGCGACAATTTAAATATTTATAAGCTTCAAGGTTAGAAAATTACGGTTTTGTTCATACTAGGACAACTTGAAAATGTGTCAACAATTCTAAAAGAGAATCGGCAGTTTTCATTTAAACGCTACCTTTGAATATAGGGTGCTTTTACAATATGAGTGAATATTTTTTAACTCCCGACAAAAAAAAGAGTGTTATAAATTTGTAGTGTGCATCTGCGTATCTGTTTGCCGTCTTCAAGCTACCAAAGAACTCTACTTATTTCATCTAAAAGCGGTTAAGTCGTTTAAAAATTATCAATTTGTTTCTGATTAATAGATGTTCTGATCAATAGATGAGAAAAAGCATCTTTCATAGGTCTGATCTAGTCAAAATTTAGTATTACGTTTTTTTATAAAAAAAACATTGTAACCGTCAAATAATGCTAAAATATTCCAAAAAAATTGCAAAATTTTTAAACCTTTTACCAACAAATACTCTCATTGAAATATTCTAAAAGCATGAAAGGTTATATCACTTAGCATTTCGTGAAAGTGTAATGTCTTATGCAAACCTGACTACAGCGCTGTTTCGTTCTTATTGAAACTCATCAGGCCAGGGTATTGCAGAAACCAGTACACTTCCACAAGCTCGATCTCTCCTATATGTACGAATGTGACATCGCACATAGTAGGTGAGATGGTGGTTCTAACCTTTCATGCATGGTGTGTATAGTGAGCATTAAGGGCATATTTGTACTAACAGTTTATCAAAGTCATGCTTTAGCATGCACTACTTGATAAACCGGTACTATCCACTAATCTTAATTATATTTAAGACTAGTGTCTAATCTTAATTATATTTAACTATATTCAAGATTAGTGGGTAGTACCGGTTTATCAAGTAGTGCATGCTAAAGCATGACTTTGATAAACTATTCCTTGGTTTGTTAGTTTGATATTAACTAGACAGAATGATGTGTAGATATCATTAAGTTGTTAATGCAGGTTTAGTGCGTTAACAACGTAACGTAAGATGGAGATGTTTAAATTAACAGAAAATATTGCACTGCAAGTTTTTTAATTCCATTTAGATACCTATTGTGCTTTCTTCAGTCAGACAAAAGCTAGACTCCCGCCTGAGTGGGATTCAGACTCACGACACTCGTTCAGCTAGGTTCTGATCGCACTATATTGTCAGCTACCTGACTACCGAGCGACCCCTTTATTGCATTACAATTGGTTTTAGCCGCTGGTTCAATTTTGATAGTCGCTTTTAATTCAGCTTTTACGCTTGCAAGATTAAATTGCGTAAATTTTTATAACAGTATTTGTTGACGCTTGAACTTAATAAAATTATTAAAAAAGTTTTTAATTTTTATTTTATTTTAGAAATAGAAAAACGACTAGAAAACCTGAACAATAGAGATGACACACAACGTCTGCCTGCAGCTTGGAAACCGAGCCTAGCAATGAAGAAAATAGTGAAAGTGAAAGCGCCGAAGACCGTTGCACCAACACCAAGCGCTACCCCTTCCAACTCATGCACAACTTTCACGCGCACGACGCGCAGTCGTACCCGCGCTACTGAATATAAAGCGCCGCCTGAAGCAGCCACAGTCAGTTCACGCGTGACTCGCAGTCAAGCAAAAACCCTCCGACCTAAAGATGGCAAATGAGATTTTGCCGAAACGTTGTCAAGAAATTCTAACCAAGAATTCCACGCGGATGAATACCCGGAAACCCAAAAAATTTTCATCAAGCACCCGCGGTAACCTTAAGATTAACATATATATAATAGAGCAATAAATCAATCAAAAAAAACTAGAAGACCGCATCCCCGAAATCCAGTTTCATTCTATCTAAATATTATTCGGTCAAAAAATAATCAGCTATATATATATATAGAAGCTAATTATTTTTTAAAAAATATTTTTCAAAAATATTTAGCTATATTATATATATATATATATATATATATATATTAGGGTGGCGCAAAAAAACCGACTATTTTTTATTCTTGAGTTTCGAATGAAAATGATGTTTTAAGAACCCTCTCCTAAAAACAGCTCAAAAAAAAATTTTTAAAAGGGCGCTCCAAATTTTTTAAAATTTCAAAAATCGTCGAAATTCGAATTTTTTTTTTATTTTTTTTCTCGTTACGGTATAATTTTATAGACCAAAAAAAATAAGTTTCTTAAAGTTTCAGTTGAAAATTTTAATTTTAAAAAGTCGCTCATAATTTTTTTAAATTTATTAATAAATGACTTTAGATTTTTTCGAGCGATCTTTTAATATTAAAATTAAAATTCCAGCCATTTTTTTTCTTTTATTTAGTACAATAGTCGATAAAAATATACCACGAGAGGAACCTATAATCAAGGACAACAAAAACAACACAAT
Source organism: Lagria hirta (assembly GCA_947359425.1). NCBI lineage: Eukaryota > Metazoa > Arthropoda > Insecta > Coleoptera > Tenebrionidae > Lagria > Lagria hirta. The sequence continues at coordinate 29,505,150 of OX375795.1, read as the reverse complement.
TTTTTTCTAATTTTATAAAAAATATTGCAAAAAGCTATCTATTAACTAGTTACTTAAAAATTTAGTTAAAAATTACAAAACTTTTTCAATTTGTGCATATTATTAACATACATTTTTTCATTAGAAATTTTGTTTTCGTACTTAATAAAACCTGCATGTTGTATTTTTTCTCAACTCAATTGTCAATCAGTTATAGAATAAGGTTTTGAATAGAAAGGTTATAATAAAATTGATTGTTTCTTAAAGTTTTAAGTTAATAATCTTAATCTTTGTTTTTAAAATAAGTTAAGCGGCTTCTTTTAACTATACGCTTTTAAAAAAACCTGTAATAAATGTGTCTACTTTTGGCAAATGTTCAATAAATCAAAACATGACAAGTATGGTAAATTAATAACAAAGTATTGCTGCTAAAGGCTTAAACTTGAGATTGGCCCAAATTAGGAGAGTACTAATTATCCATATCTGATCTGGCGTAGGCGCAAGTCATAGTGGTTGATGAAGAATGGCGATACCTATCGGAACATACAGTTATCGCTTACCTGAACCAAATAACTCAGATGTTAAATTAATTTCAGTTGGAAGCAATAAAATATTTTTTATTGCTAAAATAATAAAAGCTTGCGCAAAAAATGTTGAACCTGTTCAATAAATATTGCTTATGACTCATTGAAGTAATTGAAGCAATTTTTATTTAATTAAACATCGTTAACTTGTGTACGGATAAAATATAGTTCATACATAATACACACTTTTTATTCATAATTGAATCTGGTTTAGTGATTAAATTAAGTTATTTATTAATAGAATACCAAATTCAAGACAAAACATTTTTCTATTGATTATAGCAGATATTATAAGCCTGACATATGCAAAATAATATTTTTATTAATGTCAAGTACACTAGATATAATTTTGATTTTTTTTAGGTGACAGCGATCGATTTCCTTATGCCTTCTTGCACAAAGCTTACCTCAATTCGTTTGCGTAATCTATAACTGGTATTATTTAAAATAATAATAAATAAATTCTACCAATTTTTAAAAGTTAAGTTAGATTTCTAACTGACGCGAAATTATCATATAAAATCTATAATCAGCAAATTATTTGAATTGCATTTTGTTCTGTCTCGTTTCTTGAATATTAGATGTTTATAATAAGATGCTTGATTGAATAGATTTTAGAAGAATTACAATAGAGTAACCAAATGGATTTATTTGGAGACTCATCGTGTAGAAAGGTCGTCGTGGCGATCCTCTGCGCTTTTGGCTGACCGCTATCGCTTCCGACTTCTTGAATTTTTTCCTTTCTTCAATTCGACACAATAGATGCTGTCTTAAATTAATCCAGCTCGAAAAACTATATGTTTTTGATAAAATGCAACTTATCACATTACATTTGATAATTGAAAAATAACAGGTATATTCTTAAACGTAGTGGTGCAGCTTTGTAAAACAACCCTCTTAGTAACAGGATCTTTGGTTGTCCAATCACGACCTCATAGCAACCCTCACAAAAAAACCCAAAACTCAACAGCTAGTAACCACCTCTTCTATAGTAAAAGGTTCAAAACTGGGATCTAACTGTCTTCTAATGTTTGTATTGTCACCAGTTTTTCTGTATTTTCTGATGTCAAAGAATATGAACCATACCTGCCCAATTTTTTCATTACGATTTTAAAACCTTGGCTCCATGTCTTTTGCCAGCATTTTTTCTTTGAGTTATTTATTTGTTTTTCTAAGATGTTTTTTAGTGTTCTGTGTTGAGCCTCTGTATTTTCTGCTTCTTGATTATTAATGTTTTTTTTAACGCATTCTAGTTATAGTTATTCTCTGTTTTATTCAGTCGTTCCTAGTTTTAGCTGTGTCTGTAGTCTCCCAGATGGCATCTCTCTTCTATATCCAACGTTTATTTTAATGCTTTTAAATATGTCTTTATTAATTTTCGTGTATTCCTTGACAGTAAGAGTATTGTCGCCTGTTATCAGTGTGTGCGTGTATTAATGTGTTACAAATCTCCTAATCCAACATTAGTAGTTTTTTGATCTAATTGTTAACGGATTTGTTGCCTATTAGAAACTCAATAAATTTATTTCAGTAAGAGTTTCAATTGGTTATGATTTTTGCGACACGTTCACTAACTAGAGTAACATTGATGAAAGATTTTGTAGCTTTTCTTACAAACGTGGGTTTATTTCCTATGTTTTGAATTACGAGATTTAGGGTTAAAATCTATTCCATCAGTAATGTACTTGTAATGTGCGTCTGTATTGGGTAAGCTCTATTCTGAAGACTCAGCGTTAAAATCACCAAGACATTTTATTTTTCTTGAAAAGCTTTTAACGTTTTGTATAAGCTCTGAAATTTTTGTTAAGTAGTCTTTTTTAGAAAGATAGACGGAAAACAAGGTAAAATTTTGCTATTCTAAACATAAGTAGAAACTGTGCTTATGTATTTTTCTTATGCGTACAGCTGTTACAGATGATATTAAAATTGAAGGTTCTTCAAGGATCAATACTAGACCCCACTTTATGGAACATAATCTATGACAAAATCCTAAGAAATAAATATCTATTTGGAGTTACGGTAATTGCGTTTGCGGATCACTGCACTGACAATATGAGCTGAAACCTTCTACGAGCTCACTTACACCGTAGGAAAATCAATATGTTTGATAAAAGACTAGATACAAGCGAATAAATTAACACTTGCAAAGCAAAAAACAGAAGCTGTAATCTTAAAAGGTCCAAAGAGCAGAGAAAACATAATATTTTAAATAAGAGAAAGAAACATCATTCCAAAAAATTATGCATAATACTTGGGCATTTATCTCGGAAAAAACGGAAACTATAAGCCGCATATGAAAATTTTATGCAAAAAGCAGAAGAAAAAACGGTAAAGCTTATGCCAAATATAGAAGGAGTCTAGCTATAAGAGACTCATGCTGCATGGAATAATGACGTCTACAATTTTATATAGAGCACAAACATGGCGCTTAATAATAGACAAAGCTGTATATAGAAATTTAATTAAAAAACTAAAAAGAAAAAGTGGACTACGCATATGCAGTGCGTATAGAGCAGTCTCTACAAATGCCCTAAATGTAGTGGCAGGTGTAATTCCACTCCACCTTTCAATTAAAGACAGACATTGGTTACATATCAGGCAACCAAGTCCAAAAAGAAGAGAAACTGCGTAATGAACAAAAACAATATTACCTGACGTAACAATCTGGATTCAGTGTGAACAGCGAAATATTGACTACCATCTAACACAAGCGCTTACAGAACACGGTATGTTTGAAACCTATTTCAAACAATTTAAGATAAAAGAAAAGCGATGCTTGTAATTATTGCAGAGAAACTGATAGTGTGCTACACACTTTGTTTGAATGCGCGAGATGGACAGCAGAAAGGTAAAAGCCAAACGTAGAAGTCCTAACAGAAATCACGTTTGTAAAAGAAATTATGAGCTCTCGAGAGAAGTGGCAAATTATCCATAGTTTTATTAGAGAAGTAATAAAAACAAAAAGGGGGGAAGATAGACGTTAAATAACGGAACCGAGCGGACGTAAACCAATAGATATTTCTGCACGGTTTCTTTTCGGAAGGTGGTAGTTTTTCACTTGGTTCGATTTTAAGTCGCAGTAAAAGAGGTGTATCTGTAAAGATTTTCCCACCATCGTAAAAACAAAGAGTGCGGCGTTATAACATAGGGAGAAAAATGTCATTTAAACCTCGAAATTTATTTATCTTTTCAGTTTTAACAATAGCCTGAAAATCAATATGTTTTGTTGCCACTTGCAAATACCACTACCAACCAAGTGTATACAAAAAGTGAAAATATTACAAAATAAAAATACAAAAACAAAATTTGCCCGTGCGAAGCCGGTACGGGACGCTATCAATACAATATTTCAAAACCAAGCTTTTGCATACGCAAACAGAGATTTTAAATTCTCTTACTCTAATCGATGGTCTTCTAAAAAAAGTCATCATATTCACAGTAATCTGAAACAAATTTCTTAAAAAGCAACACATATTGTTTTATAGCGGCATCAGCTTCTATTAATAAATTTTAAACTAATCATTAAGTTGAGTAAGTTATGTTAGATCCATAGATAACCCGCGTAAATAAACGAATATACTTCTTCAAAATATTGTTCGAGAAAGGCACGCAACGATTTATCACAAGTTACAGTTTTTGACAAAATTAAAAAAAAAATTAAATTTTTTTATTCATGTCCCATTTTGCACGATAAAATTTAATTTTAATTAATTTCATTTAAGCATGCACATCAAGCATGTGCAAACTGCGATTTATACAGTAAAAAATTTCATCAAAAAAACTCCAACTTCATCATATCATTTGTATTCGGTTGGTATAATTTAGATAAAATTTTAAGTCCTGATTTATAATTAAGTAATTACCTTCTGCAAAAGTTCTTGCGACGGCTTGTCAAGTATTTGTTTTAACGATTTAGCTTCATTGATCTGATGCTGCTGGAAGTGAGAATATACTTACAAACACATTTGACTATGTAAAAATAGCTTTGTAAAATCGATATGAATTTTAAAAATACCAAAACATATAGACAAATATAATTATTATAGCCCCCTTCTTTATTAAAATTGGTTAAAAAATATACAACCGTAAAAATTTTAAAAACAACGTAGTAGTCTGCTTCTACACTAATGTTAAAAATTTAAGTAAGAATAACGTTAAAACAATATCAAGGTATGTGTGTCAATACAGTTATTTGCAATAGAAACGTTTTAGATATAACGGGCAGTAAATTTTATTACTAATAATCTGGAGAACAGTGATACATTAGTAAAAAAGATATACAACACAAAGTGTAGCGTGATTCGTGTTTTTCGATAGAACCATTTAGAACGTAACATCAAATAAGAAAACCAAATATGATTAGATTTTTAATATCTTTTTAAATTATAAAATATAAGTATCATACTAACTTAAAGCAACTAGGTTGCTGATTACACAAAAAAAAATTGCTCATAAAAAATTTAAAATGTCTAGCTCATCTTCAGATTACCAAGTATTCAGCAATTTAAGAAACAGTTGTAAAGAGGCAATTGAGCAGAGTAAGAATGCATATATAAGTGACGTGCAACAACAAATTGTTAATAGTACAAAAACTTTCTGGAATTTTGTAAATTCTTCTAAATGTAGTAATGTTCTGCCAAGCACTCTTACGTACAACAGTACAAAATGTGATAATGTTGGTGATATTTTAAGCGCCTTTGCTAGTCACTTCAAATCTGTATATACTTCTTTTGCGGATGTTGATTGTGGCAAGAATAACTTGCATTCTAGTTCAAATGTAATCGATTTAAATTATTTTGAAGTTTTGGTAGATGAAATTCTTTCTAAGCTTTATAATGTTGAAATTAAGTGGAGTCCGGGCCCAGATGGGATTCCTCCAGGTATGATACGTTTATGTGCGGACTCTTTGGCGTTTCCTCTTAAAATAATATTTAACAAATCTTTGAGTTCTGGTAGCTTTCCTCTTGTATGGAAGATCGCTGACTTAGTACATAAGAGCGGATCTAAGACAATGATTGAAAATTACCGTGGTATCTCTATCATGAATGTCTTTCCTAAGTTATTAGATTCTATTGTAAGTGACATCTTGTCTAAAACAGTTAAAAATATTATTATCGACGAGCAACACGGGTTTTATAAAGGTAGATCGACTAACACAAATTTATTTATTTTTGCTGAATATGTCATCAGATGTTTTGAAAACAACTTAGAAGTTGACTGTATATATACAGATCTAAAAAAAGCGTTTGATCGTGTTAACATAACAAAATTATGTTGGAAACTTAAAGGTATGGGAATAGGTGATCCGCTTTTGTCTTGGATCCGTTCTTATCTTTCTGATCGAAAACAACAAGCTCGTATAGGTTTGTGTAGATCCAGATTAATTGAGGCTACTTCGGGTGTTCCGCAAGGATCTCATTTGGGTCCGGTTTTATTTTCATTATTCATCAATGACATAAGAAATGTAATTTTTAACAGTTCGATTCTTCTTTATGCAGACGACTTAAAATTGTTCTGTAAGATTGACTCAAAAGAAGACTGTCTGTTGATTCAGGATGATTTAAATCGGTTAGTCTTATGGTGTGAGCTTAATTCGTTGGAGCTAAATATATGCAAATGTATGGTGGTCCGTTATTCTAGAAAAAGTGTTACTAGCTATCCCCAGTATTACGTTAATGATACCTTATTAGAATGCTTATCTCAAATTAATGACCTTGGTGTAATGTTTGATAGCAAACTTACTTCTAATTTGCATGTTGAAAATGTCGTCAAAAAGGCAAATAAAATGTTAGGATTTGTGATAAGACAATGTAAAGATTTTGTTAATCTAAGAGTATTTATTTTATTGTTTAACTCGCTAGTTAGACCAAACTTGGAATATAATTCGCTTATATGGTGCCCATTTTATGAGAACTCTATTGACAAGATTGAAAAAATTCAAAAAAAATTTGTAAAATGTATTTGTTATAAATTTCATATAGACTTTAAAAAAAGTAACTACAATGATTTGTTAGCCTATTTTGGTCTGAGTAAGTTAAATTGTCGTCGTACCAAATTTGATTTACACTTTTTCTACAAGGTCATTAATAATATTATACAGTGTCCACCCATTCTGAACTTGTTCAATATTTATGTACCTCAATGTTATGTTAGGCATGTTACTACGCTACATGTGTCTTTCCATAGAACTAATTACGGAATTTGCTCGCCACTATCTAGGATCGCTAGAGATGTTAATTTAATGAACAGACATAATATAGAGTTTTTTGGTATAAATCAATCTAGATTTAAAAAACAGCTAAACAGTTTAATGTATGATGTATAGTTTAAGTTATGTTCACGTTTATTCTTTTTGTATGTCATTATAATAATTATTGTAACATGGTTTGCCGTAAATAAATATATTATTATTAAAATAATTTAAATTCAAATTAACAATTAAAATATTGAAAAAATTAAAACCAGATTCGAATGAGTCGCTATTATTTAGATTCATCATAATTATTAGATTGTGTAATTGAAAATTAGGATTCTATTTTTACTACATGTCAATTATTGCAGTTTTGCCATTTTTCTTTTATTATTAAATCTACGTGTTCTCCAACAACAGTTAGGACTGACGATAAATTTTTAAAGGGATTAAATATATTTTTCATTACAAAATATATGTTACTTGTCAGTTCAGTTTGGGATGTCAGATTGTAACTATGTAAATGGTTGATAAATAATAATTACAGACGGTTCCATGTACTCTAGTAATTAATGTACTTTTATCAGAAGGTAATTAGTTTACCAATACTTGTTCGATGTCAATCGTTTTAACAAGTAATTTATGATCACAGCTTTTGTGCTGTAGAAATCTATAGATCATAATATACTTGGTATACTCTAATAACCTAGTTTGCTCTCACTGAATATAATAAATTATAATCTACATTTATATGTTAATTTGAAAATAAAAAACTGCATCAGTATTTATAGTTTAATAAAATTAGCATGTAGAATGCTAATGCTAATACAGATGCTAATCTTGCGGTTTTGGAGAGATAGAATAATGCGATTATTTTCTTCGTATACTTCTTAAACTGATAGATTTTACTTTTGTTAAAGTAAGTTGGCACACATAACACAATCCCTCCAATTAAATTTACATAAAAAATTTATTTAACAAGTATTATAAACATTATTGTAATTTTTCACATACGTCAACAAAAAGATATTATCAAGATATATATTTTTTTAAATTTATATGCATTGCGTAACAGTGCTTAGGCTTCTTTTTTGTTGCAAATTGTTATGTAGCTTTTGCCTTTTGATCCATAAACCCCGAAAGCTTTAAAATAATATTTAATAGAATATTATGCATGCGATCATAGTCTCTAAAAATAGCAACAAAAATTATTGCACTAATAGTTATTTAAATGCAATTTACTAAGTAGTGGTGTACTTTACTCGTTATATACTTTAGAAGAGTGGCAAAAGTCGTCTAAATTTGTCACTTGTCACTATATTTTTGGCGTAAAAGCTAGACTGTCAAAAAGTAATTTGACAAAAATAATACCATTAGTTATTAGTAATGTATATAGTGACTAAATACATTACATACTAGAAATTTGAAACCAAAAATTGTTTTATAGTAGGATCTAGCACATTTATATATTACTAAATTGCATACACCAAATGAGACGTAACTTTGGCTTACGATTACCTACACACGAGATGATCTTAGACTATAGATCCCAATAGATCACACAAAAGATATCTTAAAATCTAAACTTTATAATTGAATCCAAGTTAATTAAGCACAATTTATTTTCTTATTACTCTTCTGTTTGTTTGTTAATAAGGCTTATCTGAACAATGTACAGATAACAATGTGCAATGTACAAAATACAATTTTACAAATATAAGTTATTTTGTTTTGAAAAGCAATTTTTTTTCTAGTTTGTTTTTTACTCCCTTTCTATTTGTCTTACTTCACACTAATTTATCCACTTTCTTGTTCAATTTTTATGTCTCTCATTTTATCATTTTCACTCTTTTTATTCCTTTCTTTTATCTTTACATTATAATTTTTTTTCATACTTTGCTATTTGTTCCTCAACACATTCTCTCATCATGTGCTCTATTGTCATATACAGTCTACTTGGAGGGCTCTCCGACTGAGTGAAAAAGCGTGATAAAATCACACACATTACATTGTCCTACTTTAATAATCAAAAATAATAAAACAAAACAATTAAGAATAAAACTACAAAGAGTAAATAAAACTAAAATATAAGGATAATTGTAAATAGATCAAAAGATAGATTCTTCCACATTCAACAAATGATTATTAAAATTAATTAAATGTTTAAACCTTATCCACTTATTTTAAGCATACGTTTTACCTGCATAGTTCCTCAACTAATAGATTTGATAATATAGGCTCTTGATTATTTATAACATTTTATAGTCAAATGGAGACGCTTCTAACAAATACTAACGGTTACTAATCAAATTTCTTGTTCAGAGCAATTAACTCATTAAAATGAAATTTTGATAGTCATCAATAAGGAAATAAAGATGTGAGTAAGTCAAGCCTCTTGTAGGTATAAAAAATTACATTTGCATAGAATTTGTGTCTTGTAAAAAATATCAAAGCCGGCTCCTGTAATCCAATCTAGTTAATTACAAATTTCAGACAAATTAACATATCCTCCATCATATAAACATGACTCAGTTGTTCATCTATTGTGTCAACTTTCTTTCACTAAAATAAGTTAATGATAAAAAAAAATGCAGTACCGGACTTGTTGAAATTCCATTGCTACTGACAGTACAATGGAACAACATAAAAATCACCAATATTTACGAGCAAAGTCTGTATCGCGCTACCTACCTTGTAAACACTTTGTAATTGCTTTTTTAATTAAATTATAACTTAAGATCTCACTGATGCATTGCGTGTGGTCTAGTATTAACAAGTGAAAAACTTTCAAAACTTAAATTTTGACAATAACACTTTGTAGACAAGCAAAAAACATTAAATTGTTCTTACCATTATTCAAATATTAAACAAAAACGTTACATGTGCTTAAATAATATATTTATTCTACAGTCACCTCTAAAACTGACTATTAAAAACCTACTATCAATGAAAAAAATTAGGGATTTACACGTTTTTTCCTTGGTAACCATTTTAACATCGCAACCATGTGAACAGTATCGAAATAGTATATTTCATAACGAGTGTCGAAAGTGACTGATATCAGGCGAGTGCAGTTAGACGAACGAGGCGAAGCCGAGTTTGGATAAAAAAGCACGAGCATGATAGCCACTTTCGACACGAGTTGTGAACACTATTTTTTAAACGACTTGAACAAGAAAATAACCATTTTTTTATCCATAGAACGTTTAAAAGCCAAATTTGGATAAAGATGCATGAGCATCTACAATTACCATACCGATTTTACATACAGGATACGGCTATGGCTTAGCTACCAGCCAACTTTTACAAATGTAAACTGATGTTTGAACGCCTGAAACCAGCAACCGGTAATAACTGCAACTGTGCACACCACGTGCACACCAAATACTGTAAAGGAAGTGTGCTTTCACAAGGGCGCCAAATTTTAAAAAAACTTGGTTCCACATTATGTTTTTAAAAGAGGTATAAAGAAATTTCTATTTAATTATTTTATAGTTTAAACATACTTTAATTATGTTGAAAAATTGTAATACGGTTTTAAAAAATATTTGAAAACAGCAAGAAACCGTTTTATCAAAAAATAAAAAAAAAATTGAGCCAACTGTTTTTATTTAGAGAACAAAAATATGTTAATTTAATAATTAAGTTTTTCTTTTCCAAACCATCTTGTTACTGACTCGTTGACACTTGTCATTTGACATTTTATTTGCTTGATTTCTATGTGTTTCGTTGTTTTTTTGAGCTATTTTTGTTAGATTTTTGTATTTAATATACAATCTCACGCTAATTGCTTTAAACTACAGTTTTGTTTTAATTAATGTTTATTTTTTGTCTTAATTTTGTTTTTGAGGTTAAATAATTTAGGAAGGTGGTTATTCGAATCTGGTTGCGATGGAGAAGTAAATAACTTAAATTTTCGAAACAAGGCTTTAAACTCTACATCTTCTATTTCAGTGAAAGCAAATTAATTTGCGGCATTTGCTTGAAAACATTTTCTAGTGTTTCAACAAAGAATCGTCATCTGAAAACAAAGCATCAGCAAAAAGTAGAAAAAAGAAAATCTCAACACATTAAGTGTCCATTATGTCCCGAAGCAAGAAAAGAACTCTTTGCAAATTATGACGCCCTTATAGATCATTTAACCAAGGTCCACAGTGTGTGTGAGTATTAAGCAATCTAACTTGAGTTTTAGGAACATGGAAGAATTTAGAACTTGGAGAGCCGAGGAAAATAGAGAAGTGGATTATGCTTGTGCTAGGAATGTAAATCGTCCCAATGACGAAAAACTTCTTTATTAATTGTATATTTTATTTCTTATAATGAATTGTGTGATGAGGATTGTAGAAAGGTGTATTGCAATGAATGTAAAGTTTGTATTCATAGATATATCTGTGAGTGTCCGGAGTATGTTGTGAAGACTGCCTTATGTAAACATATACATGCGGTAGTTATGTATGAAAGGAGATGCGAGTCTGTTCCAGGTCTTTTAAATACAGAAGAACAAGAATCAAATTTAAAAGGAAATTTATATGTGCAAGAACCTACACCCAGTAAAATGCGTTATCAAGATGAATTAGAACAGTGTTTGAAGGAGACATGTGAAGATCAGAAGGAAGAGAATGAGTCGATTAGTTTTGAAAGGAGCAGGCAGGTAAATAGTATTTCTTGAAAATAATCTTAATTACTTTTAAATTATATTTACAGATTGCATTAAAAGAATTATGTAATTTTTCAACAAGTCTGGACAGAGAGTCATTTCAGAAATTTATGGGATCGGTTACAACATTAAAAAATAGTTTGGAAAAGAGTTTGGATAAAGGACGAACGAAGAGGTTAGACAGAAGAAAAATTGAAAAACAGACGTATTATCCTAAGAAAAAATGAATGGCTTTCTTCCTAATTTTATAGAACATGTATCTCTAACTTTAAACGTTTTAGCTGATTTACAAGTATGATTCTGGCAGAAACGGTTGGTCAGTTGGGGTTGGTGGTGGGCCTGTTTAATCAGATGAAGTCAGAAACAAAGAAAAACTTAATTATTAAATTAACATATTTTTGCTCTCTAAATAAAAACTGTTGGCTCGAATTTTTTTTTATTTTTTGATAAAACGGTCGTTGCTGTTTTCCAATATTTTTTAAAACAGTATTACAATTTTTCAAAATAATTAAAGTATGTTTAAACTATAAAATAATTAAATAAGAAACTCTTTATACCTCTTTTAAAAACATAAAGTGGAACAAAGTTTTTTTAAAATTTGGCGCCCTTGTGAAAGTTGGTGTGCACGTGGTGTGCACAGTTGCAGTTATTACCGGTTGCTCCTGAAACCGATAAAACACGTTACGCTATTTTTAATCCAACTACGTTGGCCACGGGCGCGTTACTATGGATTGTTTACTGTTTTGAAAATTTCATTGTTTCGCTAGTTGTGTCACTGTGTGCCGAAAATGGATAGCGATAATCAAGACGATGTGTTATTAGAACTTACACCCCCATCAGTGGTTGAAGCTGCCAGTGAGAATACTTTGCTGTTGCTCCCAACAAAATCGCGGCAGCGTTACGGGGATGCATACAACAGATTTATGCAATGGCGCAAGAAATCACAAGTGAAATCGTCATTTTCGAAAAACGTTCTCCTGGCCTATTTTGGTGAATTGTCGAAAAAAATTAGTCCAAACACTTTATGGACGCAGCTCTCTATGCTGAGAAAAAAAAAAAAATAATAAAACGTAACCTCACTAACACTTATCATGCACGGTGCATGAGAAATTTCATATCCGCACCGGTCTATGCAATTTTCAACTTTCTAAAGTAGGCTATAGTATTGATATCTGTCATTTTCGAGACAAGTCGTCTAAAATAAAATAACCACGTTGCTTCATTTTATTTTAAACACCGCCATTGCCATTAATACATAATTATTGTTGGAATTCGAAACTGTCAAAAATTATTGGCAATTAGATGACGGCCCACCCTTTATTTTGTACGTATTTTAAGAGTAAAGAGCCATTTTGGTATGCGGTTGCTTTTTTCTTCAAAATCCGCATTCTTATACAAAAATGACTTTCATTACACACTAAATACATAAATAACTATTTATTTGATATGATTATTTCGCTTGTCTATTATATTTCATTTTTTTTTAAATGTATTTTAGTTGCACTCTAAAATAATCGAAATAACATGCATGTGCAATAAGAGTAAAGTGTTAATGTATAGTGGTAGCTCGTATTTTTGCGCTTAGTAAAGCGTTCTTTACTCCGTTAATACAAAAAGTCTATAGTACAATTTTTTCAGATGGAGACAGCTTATTATTCACATTAAGTGCGCGGTGGTACTGCTGCTTAGCGAGGGAACAAAAGAGCTTCTCCATTGCCGTAAGATTATTGCTATCAGAAGTTAGCGCATCTGAGAATGACTCAGGTGTACCTTTCCAAGAGTATTCGAGCTCTAACAAGTATTCAAAAGTAACGCTAAGTGACATACCCTACCGGTGGCTTACTCGGTATTATTTTTGTTGGTTTGGGTAAGTAATTTCATCAGTTTCATTAGTCAATAAAGTGGAAGCTGTTGATGTTTGCATTATTGGAAATTCTGATAATAAAAAGATTATACCTTATTCTCAAAGTAACGTATGAGATCGACAAGGTAGGGCAGCTTAAAAACCTTGTTTCTATTGGTTCTAATTTTTCGCGCTACAGGTGGATTCACGCAGCTTAAACTTTGTAAAATTCATTTAATTTTTGAATTTAAACGTATCCACTTGCAGAGATTAAATTCTTGTCATTTGCTATAATTTCTTCAGCAGAAAAACAGAAAAAATATTCTTTTGTCGTTGCAAAAAAAGACCATTATGGATAATGTTTTTAAAACAGTAAAAAGAGACAAACCGGTTGAATAAGAGCGAGAAAAACTTTTACCAAAATGTATAGACTTTTGTGTGGTGTAATGCGGGCTCCCGTTAGGACAACCCACTGTAGATTTATTACTCCGCTCCTTTCTTAAATAAGATATAGTGCACAATAACAGCAACTATAAACAAAAATTAATGAAAAACATGTGCTTAAATTTGGATAGTAGTTTTTTATATCATTAATGAGAGAGAAGCATCATTACGCAACGAGTGTGTAGATTACAGATAACGGGGGCGTTAGCTCAAGTGTCTGTAACACACGAGTTACTGTAACGTGCTCTAACACACGTATGATATACAAAATTTTATCAATGACTACAAAAAATTTAAAAAATCGAAAACTTAATGCTGTTGATAACTTTTATTTTTCACATCAAAAGTAGGGTGACTTATGCATATGTGCAGTAAGCACTATAGCAACCGCTTACAATTTTTTAAACAAAGCTTGCGACTTTGAGTTTGGGATAATCAGTAAGAATGTTGAGTAAAAATAAGAAAATTTTAAAAATTAGTGACATAGAAAGTTTATCTTCTGATATCGATGTTCTTGCTGGGTGCCAGACAAGTCAAAAAAAGTACGAGATGGCTTTTCAACGGTTCAGTTCATGATGCGACAAGAAAAATGTTTAACATTAGAAGGTTCCACTTGCATATTTTAAACATTTATCAAAACAGTACTGATAATTGGGTCTCTAAGCTTTTTACTCTATGATTAGAACAATAATGAAAATAAAGAAAAATGTTGACATCAGTAAATACGTGCATTTAATTGCTTTGATAAAAAGAAATTCTAAAGGATATTGTGCTAAAAAATCGCAAATTATTACTAAACAAGATATTAGCAAATTTTTACAAGAAGCAAATAATGATAAATTTTTGTTAATGAAAACTACTGTCTATTTTTTATGAATAAATTATGATTAGTTGGTAATCTTAATGTTAAAGTTGCTTTAATTATTAGAGGTGGTAGAGCTTCTAGGATCCAAGAGCTTACCAACATGTTTTGGAAAAATCTTAATGACTGGAGACAATGTTTCCATGTTCTAATACCAAACACTTAAACAAAAATCCAGAGAGTTTTTTATTACGTCAGACGGAATAAATGAAGTTAGCATGTTATAATTAATTCGAAAATATGTTACACTTTGTTCTGATAACGTCAGTAGTGAACTGGACAGTTTTTTTTAAGAATACAGAAACCAAAGATGTATAAATTTAGTTGTTAATATAAACATATTGGCTGTTTTCCTCAAAAATATTGCTACTTTCCTCCAGACGCTCATCTACTTCGCTGCTTGCTTATTTAGAAGCTGACATTTTAACAGTAAAGCGTCATTAGAGCTGGCGCTCAAATACAGTGACGAAGGAGTCTACAGACACTGCAGTAGAAAATTAACAACAGCTTGTTACAAAAATTCTGGGTGACCAAATTAATATTGATATCAAAAAAATATATATCAGAAACGGTTTGTTCTGCTGTGAATAGGTGTGAAAATAGTGTTATTAAAATTTACAATAATGTTATTTTTTTCCTTTGATGTCGTCTCTGCTTCGAAGGTTCGACAGTCATCGTAGCAATTCTCACTTTTGAAACCTCCGCTCTAAATAGTTCATCATTACAGCATCCAATCCAGTCCCTAAGGTTCTACAGCCATGCTTTTCGTCTTTTTTCTATTTTAGATTTTTACCTTCAACACTTATTTGTAGCATTTGATATTTTTGTCCCCTCATGATATGTCCTATGTACAGCAGTTTTCTTCCCTTAAAATTGTCGAAATCACTTATCCCTCCTTATGCATACGTCTCATCATTTTCATGTTGGTCATTCATATGTTGGTCATAAGATCCTCAAAATTCTCCGGTACTCCCACATCTCAAATGCTTCCAGTCTCTCATGTCGGTTACCTTGAGCGTCCAGGCCTCCATTCCATAGTATAGTATATACAGCACATAGCATCTTATCAGTCGTATTTATAAATCAAGATTTAAGTCTCGACAGTAGAAAAGACGTCATTTTTGTATTCTGACTTGTATTTCTTGGGTGCTGTCATTGTTCTCATCAATAACAATAATTAAGGTTGAGTTTGAAATTAAAACTACTTATTTTAAAGAGTCAATTTTTACTTCATTACTTTGCTAGTGAAGTAATACGTTACTGCACTTTACTTCAATATTCAATATAATATGCGTTTATAAAAGCAGTCATAGATAAACATGTTAACGATAATCATTTGCCAGCAGAGTCGATACAAGGCAGATATGTAAGAAATCACTTCTATTATTTAGATAGGAAAACTGAGAGTAATAAACCCATTTTTCTACAAAATGCTCAAATTAGTAGTCATAGCTTAATTTCACGCATTCGTGATCTTAAATAAAATATGAATTTACAAAAGTTTTAGAAAACAGACTGTTTTGGGGTAATAATACTTGCAGCTGTCATGTTATACAGCAGGACATGTCATCGAGATGCAAACCTGATGTTATAAGATTCTACAACGTGATCAAAAAAGACACAAATTCGGCTGATCATAAAGCAACTTATATGTGCAAAATTTCAACAAAATCAATACACAGCACAAAATTCAGTAAGTAAAAATTTAATAACTTTTTCACTTTTAGAGCTTTTCTTTCTTTTTTTTTTAATTTTTATCATACTAGCTTTAAAGTATATTCTTTTCAGCCAAAAAAAAATAACTTGGTTCACTCTGTAGAAAGTTATGTGTGGACACAGGTCATAAATAAAAAAGGTATATGCAGGTTGACCCAAAAACCTGATTTGCTTTTTTTGTCGATTGAAAAGTGGTTAACTTTTCTAATTGAAAACTCAATAAAAATTTTTAGTTTTTGATGAGTTTCGATAAAATCGTTTTATTCTGCAAACATAAAACCTATTCCGTAGACCGTAGAGGATTAGGTATTCAAGTAAAATGGGTGAATTGTGAGAGAAATGTAACAATACCAGCAAGCACCAATCCTTTACATTTATTTATTATTATAATGTTTTTCTTTTTTTCCTCGCGAAACAATTAAATATCAGCTTCCAAAGCATTCAATTTTTGTGTAAAAAAATTTAAATTGTTATAGTTTTTATTATTTATACATAATTGTGATTTATTTTAATGCTTTAATTATTTGTTTATTCACTTTTCAACTATTTATTAAAATTATAATTTATTCTTTACTAACATTAAAGTTGAAACCAATGCTAAATTTTTTTGATTAAAAAAATAAGATCCTAGGATGATATTAAAAATAATTGTGAGTGACAGGAGCAAATTACACAACGGTATCTTATAGTATCTCAAGAAATTTAAGATGTGACTGTTTGTTATAAAAAATTCAAATTGTTGTAATTGATTTTATTAATATTTCACGGTTTTTCACTATTATTCTTAATAATTTATCAAGCGATAAACATCTTTGCAAATAAACTCTTACATTTTGCACGACGCACACTGACAGTTTTATTGCCAATTTATTACTATAATTTTTTGATTCTCTATCATACACATTTAAATTGCAATAAAATTAATCTT
This sequence comes from Lagria hirta, assembly GCA_947359425.1. Lineage (NCBI taxonomy): Eukaryota > Metazoa > Arthropoda > Insecta > Coleoptera > Tenebrionidae > Lagria > Lagria hirta. The sequence goes on along the minus strand of OX375795.1, from coordinate 29,487,947 downwards.
TATGTAAGGTCATATTCATAATGCAACATCACATAGATCAATATACACAGGTGGCTATATTTTACCACTCCGTAAAAATAATGGGACGGTATTTCACATAAACAGCCATTATATAACAAAGTGCGACTGCTTTTGGACAGTTTTGGTTTTGTAGTGGTCACAACAGAGGCAAGACACTAAACACACTATGGAGAGGGCGTCCAATAACACAAGTGAAAGCAAAACTTGCTAATTATTTTTACAATCCATAGACCCCACCATGTCTTTTCAGTTGTTGCAAAATCAAAGCAATTGCTGCAATATTTTTTCAAATATTTATTTAAATCAAATGCTTTTAGTATTAATATTATTTAGTTAACTATAAAAGTACGTCATCATCTGAATAAATTTGCTTCACGTCAAGTTATCATCCTTAGCCCTCCTAAACACTTAAATCAGTCAAAATAAAAATAAATTGTAACAGTTTATTCCAAATAAAATTTAAATTTCAAATTTGATTCAGTAATAATTTTCAACAAACTTATCACTGACATCTCAAATTGTTAATTTTAGAAAAACTGTTAATATTACGTCAAATTTTATTAAAATAACATAGAAATGTTGTCATGTTGATTACCAATCAGCTGTTAGGCCGGATTAAAATTACAAATTTGAGTAACGGAACATTATGTAATGTATTTAAACGTATAAAACCGCAATTTTTAAATGTCGTTGTAATAATATTTCTGAAAACCCACAAAAAACCTATAAGTTAAAAAAACAACACCAACATTACTGAAAAATTAAAAATATTTTTTTTTGGTTTGAATACACAAAAATAAGTAAAACCTAAATAAATAAAAAATAAATAAATAAAAATAAATGCTAGTCAAAGATCAGAACTTGAATCGATTTAGAGATAAATAGACAATATTATACAATCTACTTATCTACAAAGTTTTTTTTATTTCTAAATCTATGATCAATTTTGAATCAACGATGACAACTCGTTTTGATCATGCAGTTGGCAATATATCTTGTTAAACTGAATTTTAAAATCATATTCGACAGTGTTTCAATTGAAGAAGAAATGGATCTTTTCAGATTACTGAAAATAAATATCTTACAGGATTTAAATGTAAAAGATTGAATTGAAAGACTAAAGCAAACATTGCTTATTACGAATCAAAATATACTTTATAATTTCACGTCTTTATAAAAATGTAAAAAAATGGTATTTAGTTTTGCTACAAGGCTAGTTTAGCAGTTATATATTATTCTACAGGACACAAAAAAATTTATTTTTAGAAACAAACCTTTTCTGTTGCTTTGGGCAAAATCGCTCGACCTCTTGTAAATATCAGTGAAATTTGATAAGCCTAAATTATTAACATTATCACAATATTTTTTGTTTTCCACCAAAAGTTTCACAGTCTTTGAAAAGTACTTTTTTGTGGACAGGTATATCCTACTAATATGTATTTACGATAATATAGTTTATACATCAGAGTAATACGTAAGCTATAATTTATAAAGAAATTGTGTGAATTGTTCAAAATATTACGACAAGTGTCAAGTAAGTAGGAAAGAATTTTGCCATCTTCAAACTATTCTGACATGCGCCGCAAAAACTGTTAAAGTGACACGTATTTAATGTCCAAACAAATGTTTATCTTCAATGGTCTTACAAAAACTTTGTACAACAACAGCATTTGTCTCTCTTATATGTGTAAGCCTTTGCATTTGGTATATTCATAATAAACAATATACAATAAAAATTGATAATTTATTTCTAATGCACATTTGGTAGTAAAAAATTGATTCTTATATGACCTTTAAATAAAAATCAGATCAAGGATAGAACAGGCCAGAAAGACATTTACCTCCATGAAGTACCTCTTCACCAGTAGATACCTAATCCTACAAGCTCCGCATACGTTTATTGCGCTGTTATGACTTCCCAGTGCTACTTTATGGCTCCGAGAGCGACGTCTTTGAGAGTTACTTGTATTGCCTTATACTGCGTATATCCTGGGTAGACCGGATAACCAATGAGGAAATGCTAAAGAGAATAGATGAAGGAAAAAAACTGCTGACAACTATCAAAGAACGACAGATCCAATACATCAGGCATGTATGAAAGATAGAAGGCATAGATATAGTATAGACCACAATAAAATAAGATCTATTATATTCCAATCGATTATATTCTATTCTATCTATCCGGTCGTTAATTTATCTTGCCAAAAAACACTCAAACTATTCTTTTATCAGAGAAATTTGTCTTCATCTCAAAGTTGTGGCTGTCACTAGATTTACTCAAAAAACATTTGTATCATTTTTAATATGAATTCTTACCTATAAATTTTGTTTTTCGAATAAAATGGATGTAAATAAACATAACTTTTTTTAAAATTGTATTTTATACATCACCATTTTCAACTCTGTTAATAATGAAAAAATTGAATTATTAAAATGATATTCATATTGTAACACCACTTTTTAAACTCACTAAATTATTTTTATTTAAACATAAGAGAGACTGCTTATTGGGTAAAAGTAGCATACCGGAAAGTCATCAATTGTCAACAGAAACTGCATTACCAATTCAAAAAAGAATTGATCTGTTCAGACTTGTATAGAAAGAAACTGATCGATGGTTTAATAATCCAAAGCGACTATTACCGTAAAGGCATTCGGATCACATTTCTCCTTGATCGCGAATTCTGATATAATTTTGCATTTAGAGTTTTAAATTCAATTTGTTGAAAGTTTTCACAATTTTATTATATTTTTTTGTATCATGAAAGTACAGAGACGTCTTGATCCTTACAATCATTTTTATATCATATAGAAATAAAAGAGTAAACTTATATGATGCTCCTTTGTAGTCACTACTCTGCTCTAATTTTGTTTTTTTTTCTAAAAAAGCAACAAACCCTTAACCAACTAACCAACTAAGCAGATATGTTTTTCATTTACTCACAAGGTGTTGAATAATCAGTAACAATCAATACATTTCATGTCACTAAATGTCTAAGATAAGATTATCAGATATGTAGTTGTCTTTTTTAAAAAATAAAAAAAAGCAAATTGAATCAAGCACAATCTTTAGTGCTTGAAACAATAAATAATCTTTATAAAGATAATATTTGTATTGATAAATTTGCTTCTAAATCTAACTTATACTCTAAATGCAGCTTATAAATCTAATTTGATTAGTCTAACTTGAAAGTTTGGAAAAATAAAAAAAATAATGTGCTAAAAATTTTCTCAAATTTTAACTTGTCTTAACAATGTTTATAAAAATAACGCAATGAGAATGTCTTGACTAAATTACAAAAACCAGTTAACCCTAAATTCGCACTTTTCAATAAATTTTAATTGTAAAATTTTTCAACAAATTTATATTGCTTTTAGTTGTCTAGACCGGCCTTTTAGTGGCAAACCAGTATTTGAAGAAATGTGTACAATACTGTAATTTGAACGCAGTTGAGCTATTAAAAATACTACACAATCAGAGTATAGTAATAATAATAATCATAGTAATAAATGAATTTTTGCGCACACGAGAGATCTATTTCAATTAAGTAATAAATATCTTGTTGTGTATTGTGAGAGTTTCCTTTTTATACATTTATTATTATAAATTATTTAAGTCAAAACGGCTTTAATATAATATTGCAAAAAGGAGGGATAGCTGAGTGGAGATTGCGCAGAGCGCTTAGCTGAGGGATGATACTATTGCCGTAGGGGCAGTAGACAGCAGTCTGCGTGTAGTACTCGTAGGAGTGTCAAGTGCGGTACTCATGCATAGTCAAGTCAAGCCGAGAGAACGAGAGTGATAGTTATCTTTATACTCGAACGAATATAACTTGTTATTGTGTGCAAATTAAGTGCGAATGTGGTGTCCTAACATTTCTGTTCTAGTAACCTAGCCAGGTGACAGATCCTACCTTCTTCTAACAATGTGGCTAGTTTGGCCATGGCAGCTAGGTTTGAGTACTGATACGACTTGCTCTAATCTTAGGAAAGACCACATGCAACCTTAGCAACCTTATTACATTATATTGATTATTATGATGCATGCAGATACGTTATTTCGTCTTGGCATATTGGTGTTTTTATTAAAGAGCATGCAGATTGTTTGTGTCAGAATTGACACGGTTGTTATTGTTTATTGTTGCTCTTTGTGTGAAATGATTAAGAATGAAAACCTACAGCAGAGAACTTGTTCTGTTCTTGAGCCGGTCTTTACTACTACTATTATTATTTATTATTTGGCTCTCGACGCCGATTAACATAATTCCTGTTTTTCGATTGAGATCTAGCTTCTCAGATTTCTTAAAAAGATTGGAGAGATCTTTAAAGCCGGGTTTGATGCTGCCGTCAAGGCTGGTACCTTGTCGCTGAAAAGAGTTGTAGGTGGGTTTTCTATTGTGACAATTGCAGCACAGATTACAGATCTGACACTTCTACATCCAGTATTAGCTAGAACTGCAAGCAAAGCTATTCTTGTAGTGACTAAGAAAGACACCAAAAATTAGACAATCAAATGTCAGAAAGCTTGGGCATCTCTGTCAGAGTGCATTTTATTTACAAATCTTTCCAGTGTCAAAATAGTACAAAAGTATAACATTGAAAAAAATTTTATTGTAAAATTAAGCAACAGCGACAATTGGAAAGAAAAACCCATCACTAATGAGTTTCAAAGAAATACTATAAAATGGTATATCAGCGGTTCCAAGATACACAAAGACACAGGAACAAGAGTTCGTAAGTCCCACTACAACATTCTCAGAATCAATGGGAACATACCAAGCATCTTTTCGGCAGAAATACTCGTGTGTAAAATTTAACTTAGAAAGAAACTATCAAAAAGCAAAATTGCAATTCACACCAATAGTCATGCAACCATAAGAGCACCAGATCCTATATCATCAGATTCAAAACAGAATAATGTTATTTTAAATGTGAGTCAAACAAACTGGACAAGAATAACAATGTTTTCATTGTTTGAATATTTCGACACTTGGGAATAGAGGGAAACGAGAAAGCTAATAAACTTGTAAGAAGAGAGAACCAGAATCATGTTGTGCTTTAGAAAAGCACATCCACCGTAAAATCTTCCTAGTTTGAAACATTCCAAGTTTCTTAGACAATGCAAGGTTGAAATTCTATTTAAATCTCACTAAAAACAAACTCTGCACCCTCACAGACTTCCTTACCGAGCACTGTCGTCTAGAAAAGCACCTGGTGAGACTTGGCCTAGAAGATAATGACAAATGCATATTTTGAAGAAAAGAGAAGGAAACCTTGGAATCCCTGGTAACAGATGTGTTACCACCCAGCGTAAAAGACACTTAAGGCAAGAATACATTTCGGATAAAGACACGTCTTCCTCTTCAAAGCCATTCCAGCTATTAGAATTTATTATTATTTGGAAGTTGGATGGGAAGCTATATAGTGAGATACACCTCGAACAGCTCATAAAAGAAGAGTACAAAAAACTAATAAGTCGCAGTGCATATGACACCCTATTACTAATCTCAATCTAGTTAGAGTAGGCTAGAATAGTTATTTTCATAACAGTTAAAGGGATATAGAGATTTCAAACGAGAACAGGAGCTACCAAAACAAGCGCACACGTATCTGCTGTCTTTCGGAGTGGATTTTCCGCAAATGTTTTAAACAACGCTCTTCCTATAGGAAAAACTTTTTTGTAATTAGACTTTCGGCAAAAGTGTGGGAATTGAGCTTTCCGCAACTTAATTTGCGTATAAGAATGTGTGATCTTGATGTGTGATTTGCGCATAGGAAAACAATTGTAGAAAAAAATTTTTTCGACAACTGGTTGTCAAATATTAACATTTACATGACAACCAATACAACGCAAAGTGATTGTTTTTTGTTTGCAGAACGCAAAATAGTTTTACATCCAGCATTTTGCATCCTGCAGTATTTTATGAAAAACTACAATTTTAAACAATTTTAATTTAATTTATATTTAATAAAAAAAAATGACCTTTATTAGTAAAAAATATTCATCAGGCGCCTCTTTAGTAAATTTCTCAATTTCAGTTTACGCTAAAACTAGAATTAGACCATTGCATCGACTCTTTGTAAGCAGCTTCATATTACCTACATTTTTGCGGAATTAAAGAAGACACTGCATTTCGTACGGCTACCGATGCGTCGAAAGGTAGATCATCATTATCGCTTTCACACATTACAAACGGTGAACAAATTAAATGTTCTCGTTTTTCCAATATTGTTTCTTTTTTTGACGATTTGTAACATGGTTGCTGTCATCATTACATTATTAGACGGTCACAACATACTACATAATTTTTTTGTATTAATAAACTGATGGCGATGGCTCACATTTAGCAAATTCTTAACATAGTTAAGTTATTATTTCAGTTTTCGAAAAAATGTTGATTGATAAACAATTGCAAAATTCTTTTGCAATCGTGTTATTTCGCAATCTAGAATTAAAAACAATTATTTTCAAGTAGAATAATTTGGATCCATGAAGTAGAAAACAGCTGACAACATGTTTTAAGTAATAACATTAAATATTTATTCTTTTTTTCAAACGATATTTTTATTCATCAATACAAATATTTAATTGATTGACATCAAAATCTGATAATAGAGCCTACAGTTGTACCATGCTTCAAGTTTTTTGTACACTACATATTTTAGCTGCCTTTGGCTATTTAATTTACTTTACATGAACGAATCATTATTGTTGCTTTATGGGAAAACTAATACAATTTTCAAAGCTCTGAGTTTCTATTGTTTACGTGAATTTTTTTTTCTGATTCTGACAGTAATCAATTGATTGTAATAAAATGGCTTTGTAATCCAACAACTTTTGAAGAAAATGACAAAAAAAAGCAAAAAAGTCTGTATAATAATAATAATAATTTAACTTTTACCCATTCATAAAATAGATAAAATGAATTGTTTGTTTGTCCTGAAACTTAATACATAAGCAACAGTGTATAAAAAAAGCAAAGTCATTGGTATGAATGGAAGATTTGTTGAGTTCAAATTATTACAAATTGGAAATTATAAATAGAGGTTTAAAAGTCTCCTACAATGAAGTTGATTAATGGGTATCGATTGACTGTAATTGTTTATACAATAGGATACAAGCTTATTTTTTTTTGCAATAAAATTATCATTGTCATTCGGTAAATACGGCGGTTATATTAGTAATTTTTAATATTTGTATATTTTTGACAAAAATAAGCGCTGTTCACAGTGATGGTACTGTGCATGTGATGGTACTGGGTAATGGTACATTGTGCATACTGAAACCTATTATTATAATGTATGATCAGTATTTTATATTTAGTATTATAAAAACAATTTATAAAATGTTTTTAAAATATCGCAAATTGTTCTAATTACTATAACCACCAAGAAAGGCTTTTTAGAAGCCTTAGAATATTTCGAATTTTTTTTAGCTTTTTCTGAAAATGCTTTTGCTTCCGGAAAAGAAACAACAAGTTCTACAAAAATGGAAAAGAGATAAATGACCAAAAACTGCAAAAAACAGCAGAATTTTCTAGATGTATTGGGTAAACGAGCACTAAGACTAATAAATCAATCAATGTTAAAAGTAATCAGCAGATGTGGATTGAAATAAAGTGTACAAAGTGAAACATAATATGTGTGGAAGGATTATTTCAGACTCAAGTTTGAAAGTGGTTCCTATAATAGGCTGTCTAGGAATTCACACAAAAGTAATTATTTTAAACTATTTTGGTCTTGTGTCTTCTTGAAGAGGTTTGGTCTTAAGAAGAACGATTAGAAACTGACTCAAGCTCCATTATTAAGCAAAGATTTTTAATAAACCAGAGAAGTAGCAACTATTTAGAATTTCAAAAAATCCAACAGATCAGAAGAGGCATAGTCGGAAATTAGTATAGGAAAGTGATTGTAAAATAATTGGGCATCTATCTGATTTGTACTTGTGCCATTTTAATGAGATTAAGATCTTTAATTCATTTAACTTTATTAAAATATTAAATAATAATATTCTAATTCATTTGTTCAATTAACACCTCTAATCCTTGCCCAAAAAAGTTGTTACAATATTCAAAGGGGTTACTGATACAATCAAACGGTTCACTGTTATACTGATATATCAACTGATGGATTTTACTTTTGTTAGAGTAGGTTAATACACATAACCCCACCTTCCTTAAAAAAATTGTTCTTTTGAAACTTTGCGATTATTTTGTAGTCAACGAGTATAACAACAGATAAATTAAAGAAAGGCATAAATTTTTTTTTCCCAGTTTCTATTTTTTGAACTAAAAAGTGAAATCGAATAAAAAACCTATACCGACATATTTATTTTTGAAAAATTTATATGCATTGCGTATCAGAACTTAAACTTTTTTATTGTTGCCGACTGTTATGTAGCTGCGCTTCAAACACGAAGTGCAAGGGCCTAAAAATAACATTTATTATAATAATATGCATAGAATCGTAACTTTTGAATATCGCAATAATAAAAAAATATGAACAAATTATTAAAACTCCGTGAAGAACAAAATTAGAAAGCAAAATATAAAAAACTCTATATTCACACTAATCAAAATATGTAAATCATTATAAGTTGGCGCTATACAAACAAATTCTATGTCATGTTCATCTTCTGAGCTGGGGTTCTCTTTAGCTTGATAGTTGTGACTATCAAGCACTCTTTAATATATATACCGGGTGCGTCAAAAGTCCGGCAACAAGTTAATATTTCCTACCGAAAGAGTTTTCAAAAAAAAATTTTAGTACCAAGATGCTTGGTTACAAGTTACAAATTTTATAGTAACTAAACCATTTCTCACCCCTTCACGTTTTTGCAGAAAGTAGAGTGATTTTAAAATTTTAAATAACATCTTCTATTTATTTTGGTAGATTCAGGTTTTTGGAGAAAAAATATCAATCTTTTGTTTGAAAAATTTATTCATATTTTTGTTTCAAACGGTTTTAGAAAATGTTGTAAAAGAGTGCCTACTAAATATAAGCTCGACAACCACGGGGGCTGATCAAATAAACTTGAACATGATTCTGCTTTGCCTAGAGAGAATACTACGTTTTATAACTAATATCAATAACTCATGCTTTCTGAAAAATGTCATACCCAATGCCTGAAAAATTTCAACATTTTTTCCTTTTGCCAAAAAGAAACATGTTGAACGTTACAACGAGTTAAGACCAATAAGCATTCTACCTCTTTTGTCAAAAATCATTAAAAAACTAATGTACTCTTGAATACTGGAACATGACACCCAACACAAAATTCTTCCTGAACATCAATCTGGATTTAGGAAGGGTTTTGGTTGTGCAACCGCACTTCTGCATGTGACCGATGATATCATACAATCCACTGATAGGAGATTAGCTACAATACTTGTCTTAATTGATTTCAGCAAGGCTTTTGATAGATTGGATCATAAATTGCTTCTCTCTATTGTTCATCACATGAGTTTTGAAGATACTGCCGTATCACTTATGATTAGCTATTTCAACAATAGGGTTCAATACATTGAAACACATAAGGGTGTATCTCCTCAGCAACTTAAGAGTTTAGTGTTCCACAAGGCTCTATTCTGGGCCCGTTACTATTTAGTATTTATACTAGCAATACCTATATCAAAGTGAATTAAACATTTTCTATTCTATTTATACGCAGATGACACAAAATTATATATCTCATTCAACCCGGATAAAGCAACTGCCGCACAAAGTAAAATAAATGAAAATTTAAGTAGCTTGTAGAATTTTTGAAAAAACTTTATTCATTGATTGATCCCTCTAAATCGACTTTCTTAATCTTTAGGAAAAAAAAATTATCATTTCGTCAAAATATTAAAATTACTATTAAAGGTAACGAAATTCCATATACAAAATCGGCTCGTAGCTTGGGCATATTTTTTGATACAGCTTTAAGATTCAAGCTATATGTAATTAAATGTATTCAGCGGACCTATGTAAGCTTAAAAAAGCTATATCCTCATCGACATTTACTTTCAAAACGTCAAAAAATACAACTAACGGATACTCTAGTCACTTTAATTTTGCAGATTCAGTCTATGGTCCATGTTTAGATAACCTAGATAAATAAAGAATACAACAGGTTCAAAAATCATGTTTAACGTTTGTTTACGGTATACGACGTCACGAGCCAATATCTTTTAAATTAACTGAAACAAAATGGCTGTCTATGGAAGATCGAAGAAAGCTGCATTCAGCTGCGGTCCTTCATATTTAACACTTAAAATTAAATATCGATGTGCACACAGTGAACCTGAAACATCCTCTTTCTTTGAACGCGTAGCTTAATTAAGCTTTGAACAAAGCTTAATTCAATTCCGGAAGATTTCAAAACATTATCATTTGACAGTTTCAAAGTAAAATACAAACTGTTACTCCTAAAAAAATGCGCAAGGCGACCTTTGTGAGCAACTCATTTAAGCTTTACTAAGATTTGTTTTTTTTTTCATTATTTACATAACAGAAAACTATGAAGTGCAGGTATGAATTAACTCGCCACATACACATTCATATTATACACATATACATATGTTTCAATTTTTCATGGAAGTTGAACTAGCATAAATTTTTATTGAATTTTAACCTCCCTTTTGTCAGTAGCATTTAAACAACATTGTACATCTATAATGACAAATAAAAGTTTATTATTATTATTATAATAAATGTCACTCGTCCCTCCCTCGCTCCTATGAAGTTCAGCGCTACCAACACCAATACAGTATACATCACTAACCTATTCTAACACTCTTTATTATTAACAAATCAAGCAGTTACATTGTAGTTTAACGTGTGAGTGAAAATAAAGCCAATGTCGCTATTTACATATTGTTTAAGCGTACTACAAATTGAATATCTTTCCTACTCTTAGAGACAATTTTTGCGCAGTATTAACGAGCATTTTGCATTGTAATCGCTACCATCAATCTACCGTTATACATCGCAAATAGCGACATTTATCTGTTCATAATTACTAACACCGCCAATTTCTGAAGTTGTAAATTCTCACTAACGACGGCATTTAAGAAAATATTGTGCGTAGGTAACGCTTGAATGTTGCGTTTGCACTTTGGTAGTATACAGGTTTACTGCTTAAGTTTTTACTACTACCACATTATAAAGCTTTATCATACAATCCCACCGTACATAAACTTAATTAATTGATTGTCACATATTAACCAACATTTTTATTATGATGATGCGGTTTATCGTTTACCATAAGTGTTCAGATTAAGACCTTTGAAATAATTGCTCAAGGTAAATTGTCATGTTATTGCCGTATAAATTGTATACAATTAATTTGAAAAACGTCACCATGACAGCCGAAGAATTTAAGAAATAAGATACTACAGTAAATTAAATAAAAATTGTACCAATGGCTTAAGATACACGAGCCACTTATTCCTTTTTTAATCTCTTTCAAGGAAAACATAATAATTAGATAGTTACTAAAACATTCTTACAACATAACAAATATATTCTCATAAAATAGGTACGCCAATTATATTATTCCAAAATGTGAATGTCTGAACATTTTATTAAACTTAGGTATTTACACCTGTTAGGCATTGTTGACTGATTTATTTATTTGTTATGGCATCATCGGTGCTAATAACTAAAACTAAAACAGACTAAAGCAAAAACAAATAAATAAGATCTATGATTCTGTCGGTTTAAATTTCGAGTATTTTATATTAAAAGCAATAACCATTGTGTTTACATCTGTAGTATATAAAAAAACAAATCAATAGTGTGTGATTAGCTTCTTATGTCTTGGCTATTAATTTAATGTAAATTTAGGGTTAAATGATAAAGCCCAGTTGACCAAAAACTACAATTCATTCTAAATGATACATCTTTAATTTTTCATTATTCTATTGCTTGCCGTATAGTTGCTATACAAAATTGTATAATTGTTATGAGTTTATGTTTGTTAAAAACAGGTGAACAAAAGATGTTACAAGACTTTTAGTAGAGTCCAAAAACTCTCAGCTTTCTATGCATAGCAAAAAGAAGGTTCGAGAAAGGTTCACAGTTTTTATTTTTCAATTTCAAAGTAGTGTTTTAAAAAAATATTTTTTTTTGTGTTGTCAAGAGTTGGTTTTTTTTAATTGCTGTTTTGTTTAAATATTTTGTACAAATATACTTTTTTTGCTCAGGTTATGTATAGATTTAACATTACCTACAAAATGTCAAAAGGTAAAAATTGTTAGATACAATAACTCGGTTTCCAAATACTTTATTATTTATTATGTATTATTTATTATTATTAATATGTATTATTTTTAGGTTTTGACGGCATTTTGTTTTTCCGCTTCAGGAAATTGTCAAATAGATATTGGTTTTTAAATCCATTCACGGCAGTGTTCCAACCAACAGTAAAGATGGGTTTCCAAAGTTTGTAATGCATACCTCTTGAGAAGCAAAACATTGTTTTATAAGGACATCAGCAGGAAATAAAAGAGCTCGTACTAAGACACCTTTCAGCCGCTTCTTCTTCACTCATTTAACATAAAAACCTCTTCCATTTCTTCGTTTATTCTGTAATACACTAGACAGCGACGTAATTAATAAACATGTAAATAAACTATTATAAGTAAGTTTTTAAAAGCAATTCTTACCTTGCCGCACGGAAGCAGCAATTTCTGACAATTTGTAGAATATGTTAGATTCATAATTATCCTGAGCTATCTATCTAAAATAATATATTACTTAAACACTCAAGATAAACACACAAAAATACATCACAAGTTGGTATTTTAAGCTATATGTAAAAATCAATTTAAGATGTCAGAATCTTATTGATAAGCCCGGCTCATACAAAACTATTTTATTATTTTATTTCATTACGTTTGGTCAAGAATAGCACCCTAAAAGTGCTATTTTTAAGCATACGGAATAAAACGTAATAACAAAGTTTTTCTGTATAGGCGTAGCTTGTCAGTGAAATCGTGACAATTTATATCAAATAACATTTGAAACATAAATACAAAATCGAATAAAATTTTTTTAAATATTGCTAAAAACACTAACTTGTGATAAAATTTAGTAAATTAAATTTTTTTAAACTTTTTTGAGCATAGCCTACAAGTTGTTGTATATTGTCGCTACCGTACAAACAAAATAAAAATTGCTTTCTGAAACTTACAAATTATTTTTTGCAACGGTTAACGTTATTTTCACGTGTTTAAAAATTACATCACTGTGTAGTATTTTACAAAAAAAATATATAAAAAAACTTGATATGTTTGATTCTTTGAAAAAATTAGAAATTGCGAACAGACGTTAAAATCCGAGCTCTTATATTTATTGGATTTCCGTTACAAACTTCTGTAACCCTTATTTACTGTTGGTTGGAATGCTGCCATAAATATGTTTATACCAATATCTATATGACAACTCTTTAAAGCAAAAAACGTAATATCGTCAAAACCTAATAAAATATTTTAAATCGCAGTCATTGTATACAATAACTTTCACTGTGTACGTACGGTAGCTTCAAATAATGGCAATTTGTAGGTTATGTTAGATTCATAGATAACCCAAGCGAATAAAAAAACATATTTCTTTAAAATAGTCGAGATAAGCACACAAAAGTTAATAAATAAAAAAAAAGTAAAGTGTTCTTAACGATATTAAAAAAAATCATGAATATTAAATGAGATTTAACTAAAAAGCCACGCCTATACGGAATAATTTTATATTTACTTTCAAATGTTCCAAAATAGCATTCTAAACTACTTTCCCCAAGTGCCTATTACTTCAATAATACGGTAAAAAGAGCAACATCTATTAGAAGTCACCTTTACATAAAAGTTATAATAGGCACTTGTGTAAATAATAAAAGCCAAAAGTTGTCAATACAAATTTATTCAAATCAAAATCTGTTGCGACGTGCTACAAGAGTTCCAATAAGAACAAAACAAGTCTACGGATCCCACACATTTGTCTAGTGTAATTCAGAAATCGTAAATTGATATTCAAACTAGTAAATTGTAATTCAGAAAGTGTAACTTATAATATAGAAAGTGTTAATTGTAATTCAGAACCTATAAATTGTATTTCAGAAATCAAAGAGCAGTCTTTATGTAAAATTATTATTAAAATTATTTATTAAAATTATCATGTAGTAATCCAGTTCATAGAAGGAAGTCCATGGTATTATCATGTACCTATAAAAGTTTATCCATCCAAATAATAATAAAAAAATATATAAGGAGAAGCAAATTTATTGGTAAACATAGTAGATAGTATTGTTGAAATTTTCAAATTAAGAAAATAACCACAATGTAATAACCGCATCTCTGAACCTATGACTATATTTTGGCATTTATCAAATAGGTATACATCCCGGTCCTTACATATTTATAATTATCTCAATTTGTTTATTGTGTATTTATAGCCACCGCTTAAATTACAACATGAGTGACTTAAACTTTTGTGAAATCTCAGATCTTAATTTCTTGCATTTAGAATATTTATAATTCCGTCAATTATTTTGTCAATACGGTTTTGACATTCAGATATGAGGTTTGAGAGAGAAAATTACCAACATGTGATGGTAATTTTCTCAATTTGAAAATTTCAACAATAATATTATTAAATGCATGACTGATTAATGCATAAAACCGACAAAGAAAAAACAATTCCATTAGTTTCCAAAGATATACAACCGTATTGACAAGATTAATAGGAATTGAAAATATTCTGAATGCAAGAAATCAAAATCTATCTCTTCGCAAAAGTCTAAGTCACGACTTAGAGCAGTGAGGCTGTCTTTAGCCGTAACTGGTGCTACGTATTGATACATACTTGTATCAAAATAAATATTCCAAATTAGCTTATTATTGCTCTTTTGGCTACTTGAAATTGTCGAATTTGTCAATTCATCTCATAATGTTTAAGCCGTCGGTTGATATCAGATGTGGCTGAAGAGAGGAATAGTCTTGTGGAAAGAGAGGAATAGAGAAATGATTAATTCGGCTAATTACAGTTGATTTAATTTTCATTGAAATGATTTAAATCACCTGAAATCAGCTGAATTAATCTTATTGGTCTCACTTATACAATTTTTAAACCTAAAAACATGTATGAGTTCACAGGTGTTTTATTCTGAATAAACTAAAAGCAAAAATTTGTTGTATATCAATAAATTGTGTGAGAGTTTTTGATTTTGTAATAATTTATAGTTATTTTTTTAAAGTAAAAACAAGCCAATAAGGCGCTAAATTGCTTGTATAAGTAAATGATCTCAATAAGGGCCATATGGCATCTTAAGTTAAAGAGGGAGAACATGGGCTTAGCATCCCTGGAAAGGTGGAGGCCAGTCAGTGAGTAAACTGAGCGGGGCGAGAGTGAGAACGTTGATCAAAAAGTCAAAGCAGTCAGACGGGCAGTATTATGAATATTTAAACTGTTAATTGTTTATTGATAGAGAAAGATAGTTAACGTGTTGATCTTGTTGATCATGTTGTTTTGTGGTATAATTGTGAATTCAGTGCTGATTCCCTGAATTCGGAGGAATAATGAGTAAAGTTTTATTGATAAACATCTATATTTGGTATGGAATTGGTATTAAACTATAGTTTAATACTTGGAGTACGGTCTATGGGGTAATACATTTTAGACTGAGGTGGTACGCCCATGACGTCTATAGACATTTACAGATTGCTATCCTGGTTCTCTACTTCCTCGAACAGGGGCGAAGGGGTAGAGGGGTGGGCTGGAGCCTGTTAACCGCTATGGTTATGTTCCTATCAGTGTATAAAGAGGTTGTGGATTTTTCTTTTGCTGGTATGACAGAGTAATGCGTAATGTCCTTAGGCTCTTCACTTATTAATCTTTATTTTATACCTTTTCATATTACGCATTATTCCTGGCCAGTCTATTTCGCGTAATGTGATTGAGGCCTAGCGACACGGTCCACGTTGCTCCCGAACCAGGTACCGAAACAACGAAGACATCATTGAGAACACGATGCTAAAGAAAAGGGGTGAAGATTGAGTCAATCCAGTCCATGGAGTAGTTGTCAGAGTCCAATAAGCCTGGTGATGTCTTCCACTATCAGTTCGAGAGGAAAAGAATCCTGCGAGGAGGAGAAATGCCCCCGGTGAGTTACTTTACAGGTATTATTGACAGGTACATTATGTGTAAATATGTTTCATGTGTCACCCAATCGATCCGTCTGACGCTCAAGCGTTTCTCTAACAATAAACATAGAGGGGTGAATTGAAGTAGATTGTTGATGATAATGTAGCTGGCTGTTGCTATTCTGTACACTGTTTTCGAGTGAATAATTAAGGCTAATAATCGTAGAACATAGACTTCCTGACAAATTTATTATGGAGAAAGAGTTAACTGTTATTTAATTCAATTTAATTGTTAAAATTTGGCAAAACGCAAGATTAGAATTAAAAAAAGTCTTACAATTGTGATAAATTATTTATAATGTGAACGTAGTAATACCGCACTTTATTTGTAAATATGTTGTTGAAATGTTGTTAAAATATTATATGACAAAACAGCAAAACTTCAAAAGACCATTTAGGTCAGTTGATGTTCTCTTAAGCAGCTACACATTGAATTCTTCTACTAAAAGTTTTATTATAAATATAATTTAGTTAATGATATTCAGCTGATCAAAATAAAATGTATTTTAAACTATGTTTTTGATGGTGAACAATGAACGCTATTAAAGACCACCTTGCAACCCCGCATTAAAGCATGACGTTAATTTACCGCTCTCAGTTACTTTCAATGATCATCTGCCTGACTTTGATTAATAATGTTAAGCGCAAACCGGCAAACCCTCAAATTTCGCTTATCATAAATCTTTGTTTTGCGTTGTCAAGATGAAAATTACTTCCGATGGTGGTCCGTCTTTACAAGAATCTGAACGAACTGGAATTAGTATCGACAGTTGTTCTTTATTGATCTTGTACTTTCATATATTGACTATATATAATATTCTCATGTTGTTAAATGAGCATAACGTGTCATAAATGTGAATTGTAGTCTAGAATATCGTAGGCGAAATGTATATTTTACATAGAATGTTTTCCGCGACGAGCACATATTTATTCTTTTACCATTACATCTTTGAAGTTCATGTGGGCGTTACAGAGTTAGCAGTTTATACTGAACTGTTGAATTGACATTTAAATGGACATCAATATTATTTTATAGGCATTGGCCAGATTTATTGATCTGCACGATTTTCTAAATACGCTGTAGTAATGTGTTTACCACTTAAAATCTTTCATTAACTTATGCATGTTTTATTATGATAAAAACTATTACATGTTTGGTTTCCGTTATAATTGTCATTTTTCTTAGCAAAAAGTGTTTAATTTTATAGACAAAAACGTAATTCTTACATAAATATCTACATTTTACATAATATCAAAAATGAGTAGGTATGCAATACAATTTAGCAATTATAGAAATAAAAGATTTACAAATAAAGTGTTTATTGGTGTGAGTTTCCAAAAATAAGCTGTAAACGGTTAAAATAAGAACGCAGCACAAAAGTTCCTCAACAAAACGATCTAGATTTTAAAAAACCCAAAAAATTTTTAAGCAAATAAAAATTTTAAATTGTTTTTTTTTAAGTTATACATTGCCACTATTAAGAGGATTTTGTATCAAAGTTCTTAAATTGTTTAGGTTTTTATTGCCACTGATTTGTTGTTACGGGTTATACAATCAAAGATCGCGATAGAGTTTGCCCATAAATAAAAAATATATATATTAAAGCATCATTAGAGGCACTGCTTCAGTTTATTTGGATTATAAAATGAATGTGGCACACACAAACTGTTTTTTAAAATAAAAAAAAAAAAACGTATAATTAAAAATTGGGTAAAATAATAATTATTACACATAATAATAGTTCTACGTTATGACCTTTCTTTCCGATTGATTTCTAATTTTCTGGAATGCTGTATGTATTTAAGAGCGTTCACCCCTGAGAAAAAAAAAGATGTTATAAAAGTTTTTAGTATCTGTCCATCTGTGTGTCGGTCTGTCGCTCTGTATCTACTAACAACTCAACTGATTATGATCCTTTTTTGTATTTAAAAACTGAGGTAATCAAAAGTGTTTCTAATAATTGTTTAAATAATTAAACATTTTTGATCTTTTTTAATTATAATTAATTATTTAAAACATTCAGAAAAATTTTAAAAATTGTTTAATAAATACAAAAAAATTAAGGTTTATAAAAATTTTTTTTTTAAATTTTAAATTTTTTTCAAAATAATTTTAAAATATACTTAATTTTATTTAAAACATTGTTTTAATTTTTTAAACTCAGTTTTAAAATAATTAAATTAAACATATTTAGGAAAATTTCAAATTTTTTTTAGATATTTCTTGAAAAACTTTTCAAGATTTATAAAATTTTTGTAACAAGTTTCAAAATTCACTTTAACTGTTTTAAAACAAATTTAAGATTTTTTAAAATTGTTTAGCTTAAATTCAATAAATCTTTAAAGTCCTGTTTTACCAACGCGAGTTAAGCCACAGTCAAACGTTAATTTAGTACTTTAATGTTTGATGTTTAAAAATTGAAATTTTTAGTAAAATTAATTTTTAAAATTATTAATCTTTACAAAATTATTTCGTTTCACAAAATTATTATTTGAAATATTTTCAAACTATTATTATCTTGTTTTATTAAATGCTTAAATAATTTTGAAAACATTTTTAGTCTTTTTAATAGTTTATTATTTAAAATTTTTAAGAAAAATTTGAAGTTTTACTCCCAATTAGTATTGTAATTGAATAATAACAGACCTGTAAAAGGTAAGTAATGTGCTACTTTCCTCTCTTGAGCAAAAAAACCTAGCCTAATTGAATACACTGTCCCTTGACGGAACGTTGTATTTCTGTCGAGAAATTAAGAAGTTGACCGAGACGCGTAGCGTCATGTTAAAGATTTCTATTTTTTTAGCTTTATAGAAACCCTAAAATTTTCTAATAATTTTTTAAAAACACATTTGTTTTAACCATATTTAAAAATGTTTGAAACATTTTTAAAGAAAATTTATAACTTTTAAAAATTTTCTTCATAAATCTTTTAAAAAATAAATAGGCTTATAAACATTCTTTGAAAAAATTTTTAAACTTATTAAAACTTTTTTAAACATTGTTTTAATTTTTCTAATTTTCAAATTTTCAAACTTTTAAAGTATAGTTCATGATTTTAAAAAATTAAAAACTATTTACAATACTAAATTTTGTTTAAATTTTTTTAAACATTTAAAGTTTATTAAAATTATTTTTAAATATTTCAAATTATTATTAGACACTTTATAAAAAACTTTTTATTTTTTAAAAGTTTAAGTTTTTTTAAGACATTTTTGAAATTAAAAAAAAATATTTAATATTATTGCAAATTATTATTAGACATTTTTTTAATTTGTTTTAAATTATTATCACAAAACATTTTAAAATTATTTTAAATATGTTAAAATAATTTTGATTTTTTTTTATTTAAAAAAAGCCTGTTAAAAATTCTTTAGAAGGACCTAAAACTAGTTTAAAATTTTTAAGCATTATTTATAAATTTTCCAAAAAATGTAATTTTGTAGGTTTATAAAAAAATGTTGAAAATTTTTTTTATAAAATTTCAAAAATATGTTTCAATTTCTGTTAACAATTTTATTAAATTTTCTAAAATACTTTTAAGACTATTTTTTTATAACACTTAAAATTTTATTTGCGATAATCAATGTGTAAAAGTAAGCAGCTGTAGACAAAAAGGGTTTTACACGTTGTTTGTCCGCGTGTAACGGCGGACCTTTTTACACCTCCGCACGGCAATTTATAGTGTGTATTGAGAAGAGCTGTAAAAATGTATAAGAACAAGAAGAGCAAATGATTAGTGAAAATATATAAAAGACAATAAACAGAGTGAAAGTAGGTGAAAGACCAAGTGAATAACTTTTTAAATCAAAAGAGTTAAAGCAAGATGCTCAGTTCAACACTGTTTGCGTTTTACATAAAGGGTATAGATGAGAAGTTGCAAGTTGGTAGAATAATGATAAGAAAAGAAGAAATATAGACGTTGGCTTATGCAGATAATATTGCGGTGAAGGGAATGATTAGTTGATTAAAAAAATATAAGAAAAAAAAACTAAAAGGGTTAACACTGGCAAAACAAAAATTATGGTAATTATAAAAACGGAAAACCGAAAGACGACGAATGAATGAAAATAAAAAAAAACAAATAGAAAAGATTAATAATTTTAAGTGTTAAGGATATTATTTCAATAAAAAAACACAAAAAAACTCTGATGAAAAATCTTGCTAGAAAAAGAATTGTGATGAAAAAAAAAGTTTAGAATAAATTGGATAAATATATAAGAAAAATATGTACAAAAGCACATTTTAGGAGATATTTCTCTTTAAATATTCTTTTCTTTTGCATGTCGTTTACTTAACCTTTTTTTACAACTCATTAATTGAGTGGGAGAAAAGTGAATAAATATGTAAAAGTAAAAATGTATAGAAGCAAAAAAACATGATAAAGATGTATGTAGGTAAGAACAGAGAAGAATACTGAAAAGTACAAGATACAGTAAGTAAAACTAAAATTGGTGGATCAAAAAAGTACCTTAATTGAAAATGAAACACAAAAAAGAAAAATAATGTTATAGCAAAATTCCGGTGTAGAATTGAAGCGAATGAAAATAATTAATGGTTCATAGAAGAAGAGCAATGGTGTACGCTGTGCTGAGAAGATAGTGAGAAAGTCATTAGAACATTTGAAAATCTGAAAAAGAAAAGCTTTCACGGCCCGAAGTCATTGAAGGATAAGAAGAATAAGTTTTGCACCTAGCGTGGTTCACAAGTCGAGTTACCGTGCTTATTCAAACTTTTATTTCTAATTTATTTTACCGTCGACAATTTTATCAAACTTCTCGACACGGTCTTTTCCGAAAGATGTCAATATTTCAATTTGAAAAACTATAAGTACCTGAAAGAGACAGATCGAGAGATAGAAGTATGGAAAAATGAAGACGGAGTTAAATAAATAAAGAAGGTCGTAAAACGTAAATGAAGATGAAAATAATATTGTATATTATAGATATTTTAATCAATATTGTATGTTAAAAGTAGCAAGCAGTAAAGCTATTATTATCATTATTATAAAGTGACCTTTGTCAAAAAGTTCAGTTTTGCATTGTCAAATACAAGCGCAAATTCTAACTTACTGCATCAGTTAATAATTTTTTTTTTGAAATAAACGAAAATAATAATAAATTTTTGGGAAATTATATACAGAGCACAAAGTTTTAAGTATGTACAAATCAAAATAAGCAAATAATCGTTGTGAATGAGAGATTTGCCGCCAGAAATAATAAACAATTCAAAAAAATTATATAAAAATAATAGCAAAATGCTAATGAAAAAAATAAAACATGTAACATAATTATCGTATATGCTTAAAAAAGAATACACCTCAACTATAAATATACGAACTAGCATCAGAAGGAAACGAATTATGTCCGGTAATATAGAGAATATAAAAGACCAAAGTCATACATGGTTGAAAAATGAAGGTTAAATATAATTTGTTTTGTAAAAAGCAAGTAATAGTAAAAATAATATAGTGTTAATTAGTGCAAAATAGATAAAATACCAAAACAAAAATGCAAAAAACCAATTAAAAACTCAGTCAAAACTGAGACAAGAACAAGAACAAAATTTTAAAAAAATAAAAAAATAAGTTATTAAAAAAACCAAAAAAAAAATGCAGGTTTAAGATCTAATAAAAAGTATAGAAAAGTATTAGAAGGGATACACTCAATTACTCAAAATTAAAAACGAAGAATAAGAAAAAAATACTAACTTGCAAAAAAAATAGTCACGCAGCAATGCTAGCCACAGAAATATAAAAAAGAAAAATTAGTTCTTGTCAGAGACAAAAATTAGAAAATGTGTAGAATAATAAGAAATATGAAAGAAAAATATTATAGCAATCAAAACAGAGTGATATAAAAAGAATATAAATAAATAAAAATATAAAACTAGAAAGATACAAAAATGCAAAAATTAAAATAAAGCAATTTAAATATGTGCAAAATAGAAAAAGCATAATTAAAGAAGAAATAAGCTTTAAAAATTATTTTGAAAGAATAATGTACTTGAATGCACATATTATGTTTGTGTAAGAAATTATTGTTAATAAATTATTTATACATAAAACTATATGATATTATCAAAATAAAATTTATTGTTTATTGTATTATGTATATTGTATTTATTATGAACAATAATACAAATTAAAAATTTAGGAAAAACCCCTCATGAAAAATATCGACTTCAATATGATTAATTATTATTTTAGTTGTTTATTAATTGATTCAAATTGCTTAAATACTTGAATAAATAGACTATTATTTAATAATAATTATATTAAAATACTTTTTTTAATTTCTCACAAAGTCAAAAATATATGTCAAAAAAGCGTTAATAAGAATAACTCAAAAACTACTGGTCAGATCTTGATCAGATTTAAATGGGACCAAAAGGAAAATCATCAAATTCTGTTCACCCAGAAAAAAATTATAAGGTAACACACATAAAAAAATACAGTCGAATTAGAATCTTCTTCTTTTTTTAAAGTCTGTTAAAAAGACAAAACCATAAGAAATGTTTGCTTCATTCCAAGTTTTCATTGGCTTTTCAAAGTGAATAATAAAAATTCTCACTCTATACAGAAGCCATATTTTTATGAGATATATTTCATTAATTTATTTATAAAATTTGTTTGTAATTTTAATTTTTTTTTGCCGTTAATAGGTACTATGTATAAAATGTAAAACAATCTTCTAGTTGGAGCGCTTGTTGTTGATTAAGACACATTAACTTAATACAATTAATGGAAAAGATTGCTGTCAAAGATTAATTCTTGTATGGCTCTTTTCAAATTGTTTGCGATTTTTTTAGATTTTCTAGTGCAGTTGTAATACATGTTGTATTGCTATAAACTGCAATCAAGATCTAGCCCACGCGTCTTCGTTGAATAACAGAGCCGACGACCGCCACGTGGGTTTTTACTTGCACTATTTTCCTTTAACAGACAGTTTCGCATCTTTTCTGTCACAGTTTGATAAATAATGTGTCGCTTAATAGAACTGTCTACTTGACAAACCGATATGCAAATAATTGGATAGCATTAAAGCAGCTAATGTCTTGGAATAATATGACTAACAGCGAAACCGCTTAGAATAACTCCTCAAGACATCATTAAATATTTCGAAGAATTTCACTTTTTATTAAGATCATTTCAAATGTAGAGTGACGAAATTTGCACTCGTAATAGACATTGACACACTTTCAAACACATCATAAAATAATCTTTTTCTTTGCATGAGTAATGAATGTACCACGTAAATATGGCGAGACCAATTGATCCATTCCTCCGTGACGGTTCGAAAGGTGAGAATAATTCTCTGATGATTTTTTCTTTATTTCTCAACATTTATTCTTCTTAACGTTTATCCTGTAATGATAGGTTAAAGCCGTGAATATGGAAATATTTCTAGAAGTAGGTAATTATTACGAATTGGAAAAACGCATAAATATCAAGATGCATGCTAATGAGAAATTCAACTCAATAAATTATCATCTCAATAAAGCAATTTTGCAGCATTGAAATTTCGTATTACTATGAAAAAATTGTAATCAATTAATGGATTCACCAAAAGAACTTATAAATATTTGATAAATTTTACCTTTATATTTTCAATAGTTTGAGAAATATTTTATACGTACAATTATCAAACATATCACTAGCATATTTTCAATAATCAACGAATAGGCGCTTCTAGCTGAACATCTTATTCTGTGAAGAAATAGCTATTTTTTAATTTTGCAATTTTATACAATATAGTTATATTATTAATCAACAAATCCAAGACTTTAAAACACGTGAAGAAGGGTTTTGTAAAAAAATTTGGTTTAAAGTATTGGGTCCTTTGATACCGGGTTTTATAACCCAAGTGATAATTTTGAAAGTCTTAATCAGATTTTGAGCAATATACTATTAAGAAAGAATACTGTCTTAGTGAATAAAAAAAATTCATCTTCATTCTAGGCTTGTCAGATACATATAGTTTGTATGTATCCCTTTAATTTTCTTAAAAAAATATAATTGTTAAACTAAAAATTATTTGAACTTAATTAACTTATTTAATTTCATATAACTTCATATCATAATGTCGCTTCATAAAAAAACGCATTTCAAATCTTATTGGTTATTAACATCAAACCTAACGAGAAAATATTGAAGTACGATAAGTGACGTCACAACAAGTATTGCCAGTTGTCTACACATTATTAGTTATTGTAGAAACGACTTTCAATTTTACACTATGCTTTTGTATATTTGATAGAAAATGTCAGAGCAATTAAAAGAGCAGTTTGGTCGGCAAAATGCGTGTGCAACACCAACTGTTGTGTATACAGCTGCACTTCTGTAAAGAAGAAGAATATCAACCTTACACTTTCTTTATTCTTAAAAAAAGAAGACAAAGTGAAAATTATGAATAAAAAAATTACAGTCCATAGAAGAAATCTTTAGGAAACACGATTAAAAATGAAGAAAAAAGTATCAAATGCAGTGTCAGTACTTTTTTGCATTATTTGATAAAAAGGATTACTCATGTTCAAATAAAATTTGACTAAGTAATTTGAATTTGAGCCAACTAAACAAATTTTGAAATAGATTGAAGTAGTAAAAAGCGATCATTGCTATCAGCTTTTCCTTCAAAAAATCTTCCAGAAATAAGTTTTGAGCATAAAGAAATTAATGAACATAGAAAACAACACCGTTTGAAACGTGTCAACAGACAAAGACAGGTGTTAATTCTACAAACTACGGAGGCCAGAGTGAAGAACAAGAGACCATTTTTTTTCATTTTTCCTAGGTAAGTATGCTACGAAAAATAAAATAATTTGTACTTAATAATCGCAAAGGTTATGTAGGTGATTGATCATTTGAAAAATGAGCGAAGATTTTTTTGGAACTTCGAACAACGCCTTCTTTAAATAGCAAATAATTGACTTATCTTTCAAAATAATTAGAACACACAAACAAGGCTAAAAATTGCACAAAAAGCACGGTTTTGCACGGTTATTGCGACTATGAAATAGCCGCCAAAAATTACAAATACTTGATGACAAATTAATGTAAACTGCCAAGTCCAACTGAATTGACCTCTTATGTCATCAGTTTAAAAAATGACATAAAAATGCCGAGACAAGATAAACAAACTGAGCAAATATAAAAATGTTTTCTTTGTTTAGATACCTAGACACTTTGGAATAGAAAAAATCGAAAAAGTTTATAAACTTGCAAAAGACGTTTTGATCTGTTTTGTAGAGCCAAACCGTTCTGCGGTTTATATAAACACACTTATAGAAAAAAAGCTTAAAATAAAGAATGACGCCGATAGATCAAATCTTTGAGTCAATAATTCCAGGTTGACACATTTCAAAACCATTTTTAAAAAATTTGATCATGCAAGATCGAAAGTGTGCTCAAACTTTAGTTAAAATAAGCTTGGTTTCTTCATAGGTTCATACATTCATACATCTCTGTATATGAATGGAATAATTAGATAGAACTATAAACTAAAATACCCCTTATAGAGCTCAAAAAAAATTGCAAAATAGAGTAAATAATAAGTCGATATGCATATGACACCCTCTAATAATATAGTCTAATGTTTAAATTGAAGAAGAAAGAAAGGCTTTCACGACCCGAAGTCATTGAAATATTAACATCTTTCGAAAAAGACCGTGTCGAAAAGTTTAATAAAATTGTCGACGTTTTGCACTCCATCGGTGAAGGCGTCATCAGGGCACTGAAATAAAAGTGAGAATAAGCACAGCTACGCGACGTGTGAACTACGCTAGAGACGAAACTCTAATGTTTAAAGTTTAATAAGAATTTAGTCTGTAAAACGCCAGTTACAAAAATTTATATGAGTTTGTATTTTTTCGACAGAAATACATTAAATTTGATAATTATTAATTAAAATCAAAACACATATACAACTTACACAATTAAAAATATTTATAGTAATACGTTGTAATTGAAAAAAAATGTTTAATATAAGAATATATTTAAAATAAGAATATATTCATGTAATAGTGTTTTACGTTTTGTAATCTAATCGTTTTTATATTAAAAATTAAGCACTAATTTAATGTAATTTATCAAAGCAATCTCCTTAAAGTTACGAAAATAATTATTAATGGCACTTTCAGTCACATACCTATGCAATAAAAAGTTTTTTGATTGTTTTTATTTAGCCATAAATAAAATGCAAGTCTGTCAAATGGAAGCCAATTAGCATGTGCGTTCTTTGTTATTACACGAAAATTACAATGTATATGATCATAAATCGTTACAAAACATTTTTACAGCTCAATTTTATAACCCAATAAGGTACTTTATATAATTTGAACAAAAACAGGTTAATGACTAGATTAGAAAAACTACATCTTTCAATCTGTTAATTTTCCGTGCAGAAATAGACTGTTAAAGTTCTTGGTTTTAGCAAACGGGAGCAAGGCTAGTGATTGAAGTCCGTGATTTGGTATCATCTAGATAGGTAAAGAATTTAATAAACGACAGTAAATGCCGGTTTAAATGTAAGGCGATTCATTTTATTTACAAGACACCTCTGATTACTGAGATTGCAATGTAATATATATATACCGTGCCTAACAATATTTGAGAGAGCGGTAGAATTTTAAACAGCGTAGTTTGCTCTCACAAGGTTTTTGTCCTTTTAATAACCTTATTAAGAAATTATAGTAGCATGGCAGACTTTTTTAATATGCTAACTTGGCTTGGAAAGAAATGTTTAGTCTTGCTTTTAATTAAATAATTATTCCTTGGTCATAAAATTAAAAAAAAATTGTTCATACTTTAATCTTTGTTATTTTTGTTCATTAATTTTAGGTATATCTATCTTTATAGACCAAAGAAAGCTATACCTAATATTAAAGAAAAAATTAAGCCGGTTTTTTCAATCATCAAAAAACTTAGTAAAAATTGACTTTAAAACAAATGTGCTAAGCTTTTTTGCAATTGGGAAAAACACAATACTATACTATAAACATCAAAAATGATTTAACAATTGAACATTGTACGCATAATTTATTTCATAATATGAACAGAATCTGATGCTAAAAGCCCAAACAGAAAACGTTGAAAACAAAAATGAAGAACTTTTGTAATAAAATTGTAAATAGCCAGATTATTGTAAAAAAGTAATAAAAACAAAACAATTAAGACTCTTCACCTCCAAGTGTTTGTAAGTACAATAAACTTTTATTAGTACTTACTAACAAAAGTTATTTTTACATTCAAAAATTACAATTTTGGTATAATACATTTTACTGTTTTTTTCTTATACAATTTACGATCTAATTGTATAAGAATTCTGACTATTTTGATCCAAAGATAAGCTTAATAAAACCGACAAATGAACTTAAAGTATATTTAAAAATTATTTAAACGCTAACATTAACAAGATCACTATTCTTAATATTTATAATTCTTGATCTTTATAAGACATTTGATTTTTAGCAATGTCCGCAGTAACTTATTTTTATAGGTTATAAAATGATCTACCATTCACAATAAAGCTAGTGGAATCTTAAAAGTTATCATCTATCATTCTGAAGCATGGTTCAGGAAAGTGAAGCTTACCAAAACATCATAGAAAAATCAGAAAAGATTCTCTCAAAGTTTGTCCGGTTTGTAAGACAACCAAATTAAACATTTGAAAAATTTTGATAGTAAAAAAAATTTGGCAACACAGTGTACGAGATTTTAGGTAATTAAAGAAATAAGCTAGAAACACTAAGATAAGCTATAACTCAAGATATACGCTAGAAATAGGTCAGATGAAAGATATCCTTAACTTCTTGGTGAAACATCCAAACAACTTTTAACAGAATGAGAAAAAATTATCATAAGTACTCAACTCTTTGGTATAACAATACACTATTTGGTTATTGCTACTAAAGAAAAAAAAAATGCAAATTAAAACTAAAAATGGCCAAATGTGTCGTAAAATATAAAAATAATACAACACATTTTGTGAGCTTTTTCTGTCTTTGGTCTATGTAAATCCTGTAAACGACAAAACATTGCAAGACTTCAATCTTATTCAATGTTTTATGTGAAGCTGTACACAGAAACAAAACTACATTACTCAACTTTTATAGGCAAATTACCGCACACTTTGCAAATACCCGCCGCTAGTAACCTTTTGAATATTGCAAGAATAATATGAATAATAAGAATAATATAACCCGCCGCTAGTAACGTTTTAAATATTAAACTATAATAATCGCTGATGTAGTATCTCTTTCTGACAAATTTTAGATTTTTTAAAAATTTTTTCCTTTTTAAATGAGTTTTTGTATGAAAAAGTAGCTATCCTAAAAGTTACAATGTTTTTTTAATAATTTCTAAAAATTTTTTTCAAATTTGATAACCCCCTTGAACGTAGGAGGGATCGAAAGCAGAGTTTGAGAAAGAGATAGAATGTGTCAAAATCGCGATAATAACGTCTAAACTTACTATGGCTAGATTCTATATCACTAAGGATTTTTTCAACAAATGTCATTTGTCAGTGTCTAACCTGTCAGTCGTATCGTAATTTTACGAAAATCTACCAAAATACAGCTAAAATCTATAAAATATCTATCAAATAAACATGGGGGTTTCATTTATAAAGTCATCACATCAAGAGATTTAATGTAATTTCGTCAAGAAAGAAAAAAAGTCATTTCAAGAGAAGATTATAATATAATCGAAATTACAATGAATTTTCAAATGAAAACAACGTTTAAAGGCTATTTTGGAAAGACCGAAGACCGATAAAGGTTTGTAAAGGTTGTATTTAGTTTTTAATAGATTTTAAGGCATTTTGTAGAGAAAAATCAACAAATGTCAGTGTCTAACCTGTCAGTGTCTAACCTGTCAGTCGTATCGTAATTTTGGCGAAAATCTACCAAAATACAGCTAAAATCTATAAAATATCTATTAAATAAACATGGGGGTTTTATTTATAAAGTCATCACATCAAGAGATTCAATGTAGTTTTAAAAAGTCATTTCAAGAGAAAATTATAACTTCAGGAGTGAAGTGATGGAAAAATGGGGTTCAATGATGAGTGCAAAAATGTTGATTGAATAGGTCCATTTAGAGATTATATGTGTTAATATTATAGATAAAAAAAAAGAGTTTAATAGTGTGAGTTTATATTTAATTAATTTTCAGGTTTTTCTACTTTTTTTTAGAGCTTCATGTGAGAGATATCATCAACTACAAAAAAAAAGTCGAAACAAAACATTACTCTCATTGAAAAGGAATTTTGAAGAAAATATAGCCTTGAATTGATTATAGATTGGTAGTTATAGAAAAAAATCTAATTGTTTCTTCACAAAAAGACCATAATAAAAAATCTTTTACATTATATAAAGAGTTTATATTGTAAAATCATCATGTGGGAAAAAAACTTTTAATTAAGCTTTAAGAGTGTTTGAGTTGGAATACTTAAATATTTTATATTAAAAAATTGTATTAAGATAATAACTTTCTATTGATAATGAGTGACAAATCTATGACACCAACAGATGTCATTATGTTTGCTATGACATAACCTACTTTTCTTTTTTATAAAAGTTACGTCAAATATTTAAAAAAAAGTGTTTTCGGTTACAGTGTTGCCACTAGGCAATTAAAAAATTTATAAAAAGTGTTGCCAACTGAAAAAAAAATATTGATAAAAAATTTTGGCTCTTTTTATGCTGTACAAGCAAATTTTTATAATTAATAGTTAAAAAAGAAAAGTTTTGAATTTGTGTTTATCTAAATTGGTAACAAGAGGAAATAGAAACGGCGTTTTTGGTTACAGTGTTGCAGATAGGTGCAATAAAAAAGTCTCTAAAAAGTATTGCCAATTAAAAAATCATTATTAAGCACGTTTAGTAGTGTTTGGGTTGGAAATCTTATATTTCATAATAAAAGTGCACAATGGCAACAACTTAATATTGTATATGTGTGACACATCTTTAACATTGACAATATTATTGAAAGATGTCAATGTGTTCGCTACGATATAACCTAATTTTTTTTTATGAAATTTACGTCAAATATTTGTCAAGAAACAAACGTTTTCGGTTACATTGTTGCAACTTGGCAATTAAAAAATTTTTTTTTAAAAGTGTTGCCAAATTAAATATTTATTAAAAAAAATTTTTCTTTTGATTGTATTAATTATAAACAAATGTTTCTAATTTTAAACAAATATTTCTAATTAATAATTATACAAGAAAAATTTGAAAACTTTGATATTTAATTTCCGACAATCAAATGTGCGAAAAAAAAAATTTGCAAAAAATTAAAAATTAAAAAATGTTAATTTAAAAGATATGCTATGATTTAAGTAAAAAAAGCATCAAGAAAAACTAAAAGAAATTATAAATTTGTTGATAATAAAAAAGAAAAGATAATTTAAGTAGTATAGAAAAAAAAAATTATGGTTGTTGTAGAAAAATAAAAATTGATAAAATTAAGTAAAGAATAAAAAAAATTGAAAAAAAAATTTATAGAAGAGAAAATGTTTAGATTGGAAAACTATGTTATAAATAAGGAAAAAAAAATGTTAAAATATCAGGAGTTTATATATGGATAATACAATATTAAAAAAAGAATAGTATAAAAAAAATTAGAATACACAAAAAAAGAAAATGTAAGAGAGAAATAAGACGAAAATAAAAAAAATTAAAATTAAGTAAATACATTATAAAAATAGGAACAAATAGAATCAAAAAAAAGAAATTGGAGAGAAATAAAAAAAAGAGTTCGAAAAAAAAAGTTAAAGAGATAAAAAAGAAAAAGAATAAAAAGAAAGAGAAAATAAAAATTTCAATGTACAAATTTCTATAGAGTAGTTATTTTTTTGAACTTGATATATAATATATAACTAAAATATAAATAATTTTTATTGATTTTTTCTTTAGATTATATATTTTAAAAAAATTAAATAAAAAATAGGAAAATAAAATAGAAAAGGAAAACAAATAGAAAAAAAAAGAAAGAATATAGTATATAATTAATAAAATGTGATACGAACCTTTTTAATAAAAATAAAATATGGTTGTTTTATGGTTGCTTAAGGCAACCTTATATATATAAGAAAGTGAGGTAAGTAAAAGGAGGAATAAATAAAAAAATATAATAATAGAAACAAAAATAAATATATAAAATAACAATTTTAATTTTGAAAAAAAATAATAGAAGACTTTTTTCAGAAGAGAATAAAAAAAATTTATATAAATTATTATAATATATTATAGTTTTTATTCTTCTAATTTTAATAACAATTATTATTAAAGTAATAAAATTAATATAAAAATAAAAAAAATTAAAACAAAGAAAAAAAAATTAAAATAAAAGAAAAAAAAAATTTGAAAAAAAAAGATAAATAAAAATCAAGTATATTAAATAAAATAACGTAATGCAAAATTTTTTTATAAAAAAAAAATAGTTGTGTTATTGTTGCCGAAGGCAACCTTTTACATATAAGAGAGTATAGTAAGAACAAGAAGGAATTAAAAAAATATATATAATATAAATAATATAAAATAATGATAGATAGTAATATTATTTTTAAATATTAAAGTAATATTAATATGAAAACGTTATGTCAAAATCTGATCTCAAATGTTATAACAAGAATTTTTATAACAGAAAATGACTGTTCGCCACCTAAATAATGAGAAAAAAATAAAAAAATTATAATAATAATGAATAGTAAAAGTATTTTCAAAAATAAATAATAATAGATTTATATATGTTGCCACAGGCAACATTCAATAATAGTGAGTAGAACAAGTACAAAAAAAAATAAATAAAAAAAAATTGGTAAATGCTAATATGCTTGCTTTATTTTAAAAAAAAGATGAGAAAGATAAAAGAAAAAGAAATAAGTATAATTAATAAAATCTAATTAAAATTTTTTAAATAAATAATAATAAATTTCAAGATAAATAATAATGAGCTAGGTTTATATAAATGTTGTCGAAGGCAAACGTTGATATGAGAAAGTAGAATAAGTACAAAAAGAAATAAATAAAAATATATTACAATAAAAAAATAAATAAACAATAATCTAATAAAAAAAAAAGTGCGTCTATTTTACGGTTGCCGAAGGCAACCCCTCTAGGTTCATACACGTTGCCGTAGGCAACCCTCTACTCAAGAGAGTAGGTAAGCACCCGGAGGGTGCGAAACCATACTCTCGTTGCAAGAATAATATAATATGATGTTTTCAAAAGTGCGTCTTTTTGCCATAAACATAATCAACAGATTTGTTCATGTTGTTGAGTGAAATAAATAACTAAACAACTGACTAATATCTAAACAAACAGTTTGACGTTTTAAAACAAGGTTTTACAAAAAAATTGGAACTAATTTTATAAACTAAATGTTTTGTTTGGGACTTTGTTTAGACGAATATAATTTGACTTCTCTTTATTTCTTCAAAGTAATCTTATCATAATAAATTTTACAAAGATAAAAAGTTTTGTTACATTATATATCAAAAAATTAGATGTCTTTTTTTTGTTAAAATTTTATACTAATTAATTTTTTTTTAACAATAGACACGTATCAAACTTCTAATAAAGAATTCTAGTACTAATTTTTTTCCCAGCGTCCGATTAGGCAAGAAATAATACCGATCTAAATTTTTTGTTTGTAGTATTATAGTAATTTCAAAGCCTATCTAAATCAAACTTCACATATCGTTAAAAATTTGATTGTGAGAAATATTGTATAATTAAGTAGTTTCCCTTAATTTGTATCAAAGCTAAAGTAAAAAAAAAACTATTGAGTTCAATTGATTAAACAAAAAATGTTTTTCTACAGTCACCTCTAAAACTGAACGTTAAAAGCTTACTATCAGTGCAAAAATTTAGCGATTCACACATTTTTTCTCTGGTAGCCATTTTAACATTGCAACTCTGTAAATAATATTGAAATAAACTTTAACACGAAACATCACGTAGCTTCATTTTACTTTACACACCGCCATGGCCATCGACACCTGATTATTATTGTAATTCGGAACTGTCAAAAACTATTGGCAATTAGATGACGGCGCATCCACCATTCCGCCCAAAAGTCATTTATCTTAAAATTTTGCATGTATTTCGAGTGTGATCGGGGTATGAATTTTGGTATCCGGGGGTTTTTTCGTACCACGATGGCGCTCGGCACGGAAGTACCAAAATGATTCACTTTACACACTTAATCCATAAATTACGATTAGATCATCTTGCTACAGCATTCTGCATTTTTCAACATTTACAAGATTTTAATTTAAGATATGAACCATAAAATATTTTTTTTGCATAAAAACACACATTCAACTAGAAGACTTTGTATTTCAAATTAAGTCCAAATGTATAAGTTATACCTTGATCACATTTTGAGTTAACGTATGCTATTCAAACTTGGTTAGTTGTGCGCAGATGCTTAAGATATTTTTGCTTATTAATTAATATTTGCAGAAAGCATCCTATTACAAAAGTTGTTTATTTTAGTTGTATTTGAATATCAAGAAAATTTTTCATTGATAAAGTATTTATTGATTATGTAGTTTTCAGTATTTTAGGAAAACACAAAATTTTTTATTTAAGAAATATTTTTTAAACATTATCTAAAAAATTTACAAATGTTGTTTATAATTTTTATGATCTGTTAAAAGCTTTCCACGCATATGGCAGTTGCTAAAATTTTTAAACATAAATTTATATTTTCAAAAACAAGCAAAATAAAAATGTTCATCTTCTTAGTTAGGGCTTAGTTACAACTAAGGTACTATCAGGTACTTTTTTATTTCTATATTTCTAAACATCTATATCTTTAAACATTTTTTTAGGTATCTATAAACAAAAGCGTGCTTGTTTATTTGTCGCTAACTCAAAATTATTAACATATTTACATTAGTGTAAGAATTGAGTGAGTGAAAATCAATCATTCTTTTTTTTTCTTCCAAAACCCAATTTTTTTGTAAAATTTATTTGATATTAGTTTTGGGAATACTTTATCTAATAAAAAAAAGTTGGCAAAATTGGTCATATATGTAAAAAGTTATGCATGCTCATACATAGGGGCTAGATTAAAAGTCTTCTATTTTCGTCGTTTAAAAAAAATTCGTTTTTAACATGGTTTGAGGTGGGACAAACACTTTTGAAAAACTTATTTCAGCAACAAATTACTAACGGCAGGATGTTTCAAATCTGATAAAGTTTTCTTTATGCGTTCCTTTCAAATCGAGACCTTCACATCACAACTCACGCTTCTGATGAACAAACCAAATTAATAATAATTTACCGACAAAGATTTATTACTAAAGTCATCATCTAGCAAACATAACGGGGTTTGTTTACGTAATTATTTTACAAATTGATACTGTGAGACCTGCATCAAGAAAGTGAGAAATTTCATTTTAATGTGTTTTTAACCGTCATATTTAAATCTTCCAGACGACGGTTATTAATTATTGGTTCTTTAACAAGCTAAGTTCTGTTGCTTTAGGTTTAATGTATTGCGTGCTCATCAGAAGCCGTTTCTCTCTAACTAGCTTAGTGACGATATCTAGGAAGTTTCTTGCATGACGATGAAAAATATGCGAAGAGAAGATAATTGTTTTTTGAAAGGAATTCTTATGATGCCGACACGCCACTGCTCTCTAACCGAAGGTATATAAAACTAAAGAATTCAAGAGATAGTTGAAATACTATTTTTCTAACGATCACCTAAGCCTAAACATATAAAACTCTCTAACCAATAAAGATTTATAAGTACTTTGTGAACAATTATAATTGAGAAATTTTCTATGATAATCATCGTCTTAAGTCAGAACTGCAATATCTAGTTAATTAGCAGAGTATCAAGCTTTGAGCTCAATGTATATATTATGCGTATTGCGTATGATTATCAAATATTAATTCATTGAATATAATACAATACAGTAAATCAACCGTTGCAACAAGCTTAATTATTCAGCAGATTTGACTTTTATTGTCAAACGTAATTTGAAAACAATTTTTTTTCTACTTTTTAAATATGAAATCCATTGATGTAGATCAGTGTTTTTCAACCCCGTTGCTTTTTTATGTATTTTATTTTTTGACCAGAATTCAATGACCCCAATTAAAAGTTTAATTTTGAAATATGATTAAATTAATAATGTAGCAGAAACAAATCCACGTTGGAAAAAATTGGATAATAAAAAACAAGCGCAACCTTTGCACAAACAGTTCTCATAAGTTGTTTTTATTGTTTACTAATTTGATATAAATGCTTAAGATGGAAAAGATCTCATAAGAGATTTTATTATTTGTTTATTTGATACATATGATTAGATCTTTAGTTAACATGTTTTCTAATAAATTATTTTATGCTTAATTTTTTTACTGCCGTAGCTTTTCCAACTTTGCTTTAGACCCTCTTGGCGACCCTCCTAAAAAAGCTGCACCTTTGACCCAAACGATGAAAAACATTGATCTAGATAATATAAATTGTGAATGACTAATAAAATTCAAAGCAATTTATTTAAAAAACAAAAAAATTGTGACCAAATGATCAAATTTTTTGATCCTCAATGTTAAAAAAGTGTATTTTAAGATTGATAACAAGTATTATCAGCAATTTTGATTGAGTTCTTCTATATCCAATTATTCAATATTAGGGGTGGGCATTTATTGTTTTTTCTTTCACAGAAGATGTTGCATCCTTTTGCTTATTACATGCAGCAAAATACATTTACTAGTCGAATCAAAAAGCTACCAAACACAAAAAAATATTTTTTGAGCAACCGTAACAGTTTAAAACATGTATTAAAAAAAATAAATAATAAAAATTTTTACACTACTAGTATTAAAAATTTAAAAAAAAATAAATCAAATGAAAAATAATTTCCAAAAAAATTAAGTAAGTTAAAAAATAATAGGTACCATAAAAAATAAATGTTTACGTTACAACTGCAAACTACAGCATAATTTACAATAATTATAACTATTGTGAGATTAATTTTTATAATAATTTATATTTAAAGTAAAATACGTCAATGAGGCGCTAAATAGCTGGTACCTGGTACCATTGAAAAACCTCAATATGGCATCTTAAGCTAGAGAAGAGAAAATTAAGGAAAAGGAAAAGATCGAGTCGCTCAGTAGCGCCAGTTAGTAAACTTAGGGTGAGAAGTTAGGGTGAGAACGGGAACGTTCGCCAAAAAAGTTGTTAAACGGTCGGTTGAGCGTTGTGTATACTATTGAACTGTGAGTTGTTTATAAAGATAAGCAATGTGTGCTGTTGTCGCTGCTAATGATAATGTGTTGCATTATCATTATGATTACAGGAGGAATAGAAATTTAGTGCTGACTGCCTGAATTAGGAGGAATATGAATTCAGTGCTGACTCTTTGCATTTGGAGGAATAAGGAATAAAATATTATTGATGAGTTATAATGTACCGGTAGCATAAATATGTATTAAAACGGTTAATATAAAAATCCACGACAGAAACTATAGTTTAATAACTGGGGTACGCTCTATGCGGCGTTGCATCTCTGACTGTTCGGTTGTACTCCCATGACGTCGGTACGCAATTACTAATGCAGATTACTATCATGGCTCTTTACTTCCTCGAACAGTGGCGAAGAAGTAGAGGGGTGGGCTGGCGCCCGTTAACCGCTATGGTTATGCTCCTGTCAATGAATAAAAAGGTTGTAAATTTTCTTTTTACTAGTATGACAGAATATTGCGTAATGTCCTTAGGTTCTTTACTTATTAATCTTTATTTTATACCTTTTCCTATTACGCATTATTCCTGGCCAATCTATTTCGTATAATGTAATTGAGAAGAAGATACCGGAACAATGAAGACATCATTGAGAACACGATGCTAAATAAAAAGGGTGAAGATTGGGTCAATCGAGTCCATAGAGTGGTTGTCAAAGTCCACTGAGCCTGGTGATGTCTTCCACTATCAGTTCGAGAGGAAGAGAAATCTGCGAGGGGGAAAAGAGCACCCGATGAGTTACTTTACAGGTACATTATGTGTAAATATGCTTCGATTTGTCGGACCGTTCAAGCGTTTCTCTAACAATGAATATAAAGAAAACAATGATAATGTAGCTGGCTGTTGTTATTCTGTACACTGTTTTTAAGTGGATATTTAAGGCTAATAATCGTAGAACATAGACATCCTGACAAATTTATTAATAAGAAAGAGTTAACAGTTTCTTAATTTAATATTAATTGTTAAATTTTAGCAAAACGTAAGATTAAAGTTAATAAATCTTACACTATATAAAAATGTTAATGATTAATTATATAAAAGTTCATTTCTTTACAAAAAGTCAAGTTTATAGATTAAAATTAATATTTCATCAAAAAAATAAATATTAATTGATTGGTTTGGCACAACAAAGTATTCACACAGTTTCATCACTTGTCAAAAAGCTTGTTTATTAGATCTCAAAAGTTCTTTCGACCACAATATGATCATCATCAGAAGTGGAAGATATTCACTAGCTGCAGCGCGTCCCAGCAAATAGAAGCTCAAAAAAATATGCGACCTGAATTAGCAAAAATAGGGGTAAATTCAAATAAACCAATAAGAAGCTCAAAAAAGATAGGTGCGGTGTGTACATGAAAGCTGAGGAGACCACGAAGGCTTATGTTTACTTGGAAGCACTGTATTTAGAAATATTATACGTGGGACTGTTTATTATTTTGCTCTGAGATTTTTACCGAGTTTGTGAATTTTTGGATATGTAAAAATCTATTTCTGACTGAGTTATTTATGCATCATTTTGGAAATAATCCAAAAACAGTCTTCAATATTTTCCTAGAATGTGTAGGCGATATTCATTTGGATAAATGACTTCATTTATCCAAATTTGCAACTTTAAAAACATTCTTTAAAAAAAATTTTTAGGCACACGCGATAAAAAGCTGGCATTTTCACAAAGAGAAACTAACAAAATGTGTTAAAAAGAACCCCAAATAAAAACATTTTAATTAAAGAAGAATTTTTATGTTCATTTACATAATACATAGTAATTTTTAAATAAGGACTGTTTGCTAGTTTTAGGTGGGAAAAATATTTGGTGTATCTGTTACAGAGTAGAATTGAATAACATACCTGTCGAAGACAATGAAAATAGAGAAACATATTTGATCTTAAAAATTCTCATAAACCAACTCTCACCGAACATTTTCAATAATTGACAATGTATTTCCCTACCTAGAAATAAGCAGGTTTTCTCCACAAAATGCAAAAATTTCGCACTTTTTAAAGTTTTATAAGGAAAAGTTTAGTAATTAAGTAGTTGGGAAAAAAACGATTACAACTTGGCCTTTTTTTTATTATATTTTTTGGCCTTGGATTATTGGCAGACAAAAGAGTAGATGTGTTTGGTTTGGACTGAAAACACATGGTGGCTGGCACTATTTGACCATAGCTGAAAGTTACGTCAAATACTCACTCATTGGAGAATAAACTTGATTTTGTTAGCAAAATCAAGTACAATTTAAATGTTAGCAAATTTTACGTACAAAAGTATGTAGCAAGGCAAATCAATTGTTGAATTTTGCAACAAATCTTGTGAATACACCAGCAGAAATATATTTAATAGTAATAATTAGTCGTTTCATTTCAATTGTAAGTGTTTTTATTTCAATGTTTTTCAAAATAACATGTTTGATCATTCAAGGTTTTTTTCAAATGATTCAAATGATTATTTTTAATTTTTTTACTTACCGTGTTCTGCTTGTTTTAGTAACTAATAAACGGTAATTACTGATTGAGGTGTACGCGGAAAACAAGAAATCATACAAAAAAAAAAATTACGCTAATTTAGGTTTGCCAAATCTACAGGCATTTGCTCATAGTTATCTTTACCACAATTTTAATCGTTTATGAAGAAAACACTTTATCTCTAAATAAATCAATACGGAGTCTGCAAATGGCTATCAAAGGCCAAAGGGTGTTTTAAAGATTCAATTGATGTAAAAAACAATCGCGACATGGCTCAACGACCTCCGATCTCTACAAATGTGTCTGCTGATCTGCCGTGTTGTCTACACTTTACTTTGAATTTCTTGTCTATTGACGCACTTGATTCAACTTCAATAATCGAGGCACAAGCTGTCAACATTTGCTAGACAACCAATTTGTCACAAAACTTCAAGCATACAAAACACGGTTATAAATGTACTCTGCACGATACTACCTTCAAATTCAAAGTCTAATGATGATTCAATCTTGTTGACATGCCACAGTTTCACAATCAATTTTAATTAAAAACAAAAAAAAATTATTAAGTTTAAATAGTTTATTGATTATTCCATGCCTAATAAAGCTTCGTTTAAGTTAAAGTTTGGTTTCTTATCTAAAAAAAAAAACAGCAAGAATATGTGACTTGCTGCTTATTAACAATGTGGCGGTGTGAACCAATTATTACCATTTTTATAATTTTAAACTTAATCCATGTTACTAGTGTAACTCGTGTAAATTCTTTAATGTGGAATTTACTCTAAATACAATTTCTTTTGAAACAAATGCAAATTTATTAATTCTAATAAATTGTCGGGAGCATTTATCATCTCTATAATTCAAGTTGACTTGTTTATCCCTGGTGAACCAAGAATAATCTATTTCTGCTAGATTGTGTAATAGGCATTAAACAGTTGTAATAAACAAGGTAAATGTGTTTTTGTTTAAAAAATGATCACTAATGCAAAATCTTAAACTTTTTTAACTTCTATTTCAATCAGTTCATGAGAACGGCAGGTTTTGCGAATCCCAAATATTAGAGCAGCTTGATAAACAAAGGCTTTGT
This sequence comes from Lagria hirta, assembly GCA_947359425.1. Lineage (NCBI taxonomy): Eukaryota > Metazoa > Arthropoda > Insecta > Coleoptera > Tenebrionidae > Lagria > Lagria hirta. Next base: position 29,447,937 of record OX375795.1, on the reverse strand, counting down.
TAAACGTATTGACAAAAAATCAAAATACAAAACAAATAAAAAAACCAAAAAGAATCAGTTTGGCTATTCGAAAAGGTAATGATCATGAATTTTGGCCACATTTACACCGTCAAAAATTTAAACAAAAATTTTGATTAAAAAAAATAATTTCGCAAACACAAATAAATAAATAAAATCTATTATTCAATTTTCAAAAATATTGTATGTGTTTTAAAATGACAAAATAGTTATCTATTAATCAGAACTTATTTATCCATTTCTTTCTTACTTATAATCTTTCTTATAATCTTGTTAATATTATGTTTTTATTTTTAGAAACATATTTATATTGAGATATAGAAGAATTTATAATGTTTGAGTATAAGAACAATGTTCTCAAAAAGCAAAAAAGTTCTCTAATTTACAAAATTATAGTTGTTTTTGCATCTGTAAAAAATTACATTTGTGAATTATGTAATTAAAACCAATGCAAAGTCTACTAAAGAAAAAAATATCTGAACACATTATTGTTAGACCAAAAAACCTTTTTTCTAATGAAGTTTATTACTTTAATCAAATTAAAAAACGTTTATAAAATAAATCGTGACACATTATAAACCGATGCTTGCAGATACATACCGACCTTGGAACATATTTATAAAAAAAGAGTAGAAATGTGACACTTGCCTGAAAAAAAAGAACATAATTAAATTTTGTATAAAATTCCTGAAGACAGCGCTATTCAGGATAGAGTAATTAACACTAAAACTTATCGTAGATTTATAATTAAAAAACAATTATTTGTTGACAAACTTACGTCTTTTAAAAATCTTTGTTGTTGAAAAAATTAGTGAATATGTCAAAGTGAATTGTAAACAACAAAACTTTAAATTTGCTAACACGTTGATTTTTTAATAATTTCTAGTTGTGAAAGCTTTTGTTCATCAACGTTCTTCAACAATTAGTTATAAAATGTGCTTCAATTTGTCGGTAACAATTGAACACATTCTATTTTTTGCTCAGTAGTAGTTAATAGAAATTATAAAAGAAGTTATGACTCCGTTGGAAAAATCGTTTATTTGAATTTAACTTTGAAAGTTAATTTAGTATAAATTGTTGAACGATATTAGAACTATGTTGCTCAAAATTCTTAGATAATGAAAAAATTAGTTTCAAGACTATTCTAGTCAACACATCGTTAACAGATCGTTTTTATTATTATCATAGATTTGATTATTTTATTTTTTATAATTACTGTGTACCGTTATACACATCCACCATTTTTCCTGCTTAATACAGATCTGAAAATAAAAAAAAAAAGTTAAAACCTTCTACAAAACATGACAACGTTATCATTAAAAAAAACATTTAGTATTATTATTAATAATTTAAATTCATCCAATATAGTTTTAGGCTAAAAATTTGATCTCTCTTTCTAACTTGACCTATTCATTGTAATTTGTTATTTGTCCAACTATTACTGATTTATTTATAGCAAATACTTGCTTCTATTGTTTGAAAATATCTGATTTAAGACAGAAGACTCCATCAAGTGTAATTTGTTTTTATAAAAATACTAGCTGACCCGGCGAACTTCGTACCGCCTAACAGTCAATGAATGTGGTGTTACTTTTTAGCTGAACTAATTTAGGCTTTATATTAGGTATTTATATAGATAGAAACAAAAAAGTATTTTATTATAATGAATGATGATGAAAACATACATACAGAATGAGAATAAAAATAAAAAAAAATAAAAAATAGTAATTAAGTACTTCAAACTCATGTCAGAAAAAAATGATTGAAAACTATGTTGTGCAGATAGGGGAAAAAAAATAAAACTCGGATTAATTTATTAATAGGATTTTCATTCAAGCACTTTGTGGTAAACGACATTCTTTGTTTTTTAGTCAGGCGCAAGGACAAATAAAGCGGATGGTTTGCCGACACGTGAGCATGCCACGTACAATTGACCATGAGAAAAACATGCATTTTCTAGATTGAGGCCACAAATAGTCAAGGATTGGCCCTGTGATGTGTTGATCGTCATGGCAAAGGCAAGACGAATCGGGAATTGAATTTGTTTAAACTCAAAGGGCATATCCGTTGGGATCATCGAAATCCTTGGAATAAGAACTTCCTGATTTTCAAATTTTCCTTCAAGTATCGACGCGTGCAATTTCTCGCAGATAATGGATTCGCAATATTCCGTTGCCTAATTGCATTACGGCTTCGCTGGGAAAGATTAGATCTTCTAGGACGCGGCATTGTTATTAAAATGTGCACTTGCATAAAACCACCGAATATAATAACAGTGCCTGAACTTTCGAGACATAGACAATAGCTCGAAAAATCATAGACAACCTATAAAAAGACATTTACACTTTTGTTAACCTGTAGATTTTTTTTCCTTAATCTTATAACCTTTACCAACTGATTTTTTATTCCCTAAATTCCGTTCCTTCCTTTCCGATGATTTTATGTTTTTACTGTAGAATAAATCTTAGGTATTATTTTCGGAAATTAATGTCTAAAACAAACAAATATAACAGTACCTGAACTTTGTAGACAATTTACAAAAAGTAAATTTCTAAACGCACACATGATGTCTTTAGAAAAAAATAAAGTTGTGGCTTAAAAGTCTCAGCAACCATGGTCATAAGCTCCAAAAAAAAAATAGTTGTTACACTATTTGACAGGATTGGATAACAAATGTTTGACATGTAATTAACAAATTAGCATCTATTGAAATGATTAAGTATTCATTACACATATCGAGTTCTCATTGTTTTTAAGATGTATTCTGCTTTCGGGACGGAAACAAATCCAACAAATCAAAAACCATGGCAATCGGTCCAGCCGTTCTCGAGTTTAGATTAGATACTAATAACGTGCTATACTAACCAAACATTTCTAGATCATTGCGCGATTTAGCTTGATACATTTTTATTGTCGTTAGTCAAACGTCAAAGCTAATCCACTAATACACGACACACCTGTATCTGCGTATAATTTTCATAGCAAGAGTTGATCTAAATTAATTTATGAACGCACAGTATAAATTATTACACATGAGTCAGAATTTGATTCGGCTTGGTGTAATTACTCGCTATTTTTTTTTTAAGAAAATAATACCCTGTTGTTTATTATGATTAAGATTAAATGGTTCTACCCATACAGTTTTTCAGCACGTACATAATTTGAACTAAATATTAAAATAGTCAATGCTTATGTTTTGATAATGACTAATATATGACCCAATGATGAAAACTGACTTGATTCAATCTGTAAGTTATAATAACCTGTTAATGTTGCGTTAAGACTTAAATAAAATAAATTAAAAGTGTTTTCTTTAGAACAGTTTATACAATAGAATTCCCAAACTAATAAACAAATCATCTAATAAAAAACCATATAACTATTTAGTTGTCTAAAATCGTTGTTTATAGAGTAATTCGTTCTTGTATAAACTAACTTCACAAAGTTGTAAAACTAAACAATAACATGAAGCCATCAATTGAAGGACCAAGACTATAGTCCCACCTAATGTTTTTTCCGATTATTTTAATTTTTTTTACGTAATCGACAAGTGCTTGTTGGAATAATTACTAACATTAATATGCATAAAATGTGCTGTTTACTTTGCTTGATTAAATATTAGCAGTTGAATTTGTTTGATTTCTTTATTTACAAGTCTTTACGCTACAATAATTGAATCCGGTTTCTAAGTAAATAAATCGTTCAGAATATTGTATAAAAGCAAATAAGTTTCTAATGGTTTTATTAAATAAATGTATTGATATTTAAATGAGCTATATCTGATGAATATTTATTTTCTATAATTGTGAATGATATTACTGGCGAGTATGTTGACACGGCATAAAAGAGACGAAAAAGGATTACAAAATATTAATGTCTTAGGGCAACGCCGTTTCTAGTTATTTGCATTTACATAAAACTTTCATAAAGGTGAAGCCTGTTGACCACAAACATTTTTTAGAAAATGGCTAAGTATAATGCAGTTCAAATAGAGATTTAATCAGTATTTGCATTTCATTAAGACCTATATCGATATTAATTCAAGATAAGCAGCATACTAAAGCATTATGTTAAATCTCCCAATAAACTGAACAGGTAAAAAATTCTTGGAGGTATAAGATACTTAGATCCAAAGTATCATTAATCAAATACGAAATGATTGATTTTAATTGTTAGTAAGTTTTGGAACAAAAGAAAGCATTTTGTTTTAAAAAGCAACAATAAATCCTATAATTCAAATGAGATGATTGCAGTTGCGTTTAGAAAATATGATTTAATTTTTCCAAAAATAAAAGGTTTTTTTGTGTTTAGTTCAAAACACAATTTAGAGTTTTAAGTTTCAATTTAATTCTCAAAATTGGTTTTTGAAGATTAAAAGCTAGTTAAGTCATTAAGTAATATTGTCAAATAGTTATTCTCGTAACAAGTGATGAAAGTAACAAATATCGTGCTAGTGTTTATGATAAACACTCGGATCTATTAAACAAGAGGGTAGATATTTGACTTTCGAATCAGTTACGAACACTATTTTTAGACGACTGTAGCACAATAAAAAATTCAGATGAAAGATGAAAAATTGTATCTAATTATTAATCAGCACCTACTCTCTTAAGTTGGTGAGCTTTGCCAAACAAGCAGGTTTGAGCTGTTGTATATTTGTCACCAGGGATATCTTTCTTTCTTTCGACATTTTCTATTGATTCTGACTTGAAAACTGTGACAATAAATAGGGTTAAAGAAATAAAATGATGTCTAAATAAAAACAAAAATATTCCTGTGGGTTATGAAAAAACAGTTTCATCCCTGAAGGTAAGCTATTATTAATTATTAGTTTGTAGGTTTAATTTACCGAATATTATTAATGTCATTAAACTTTATTAAAGCAGATACATGATGTTCTTCTAATAATTATATTACGTCAATATTAAGAATAGTGTAAACATTATTTTTAGACAAAGTACTCCTACCTATTATTTTTTTGCATTATTAATAATATTGATAATTTTTTGATTCAAACTACAGTTAAAAAAATTTTTAGGATGGCGCAAATCATATAAATTTTGTTCCGAAATTGTTGAAATATTGAGAGGTGGTTTTTCTGGCGCCACAAAAGCCATTGAAACTGAGGAAAAGATCTTCAACAAGATGGAATAGGCGAGGATGTTCAAAGATGCCATTGGCGAATATCTCGAACAAGATGGAATTGCTGGTGTGGTTGATTCATTAACAGATTTCAAGATTGTATTGGCCACTTTAATTCTGTTTACAGTGGATCATCAATGTAGCTTGATAACGTTTTGGTAATATCACCACCAACATCCTCCAAAATTATTGCCGAAGAACGTCTGTAACAGTGACCTATGTACATTTCTGGTTCTTTCAGACCCAAGTACGTTGCAATTTGCTTTGGAACTCTTGCTATTTTATTGTCGTTTCATGCAACGATTTTTTTGATAATTCAAGAAGAATCGTCGTTCACTTAAGTTTGCGGGTCTGAGAGCAGCATACTTTTTATATATTGTATAAAAATTTCCTGTATTTCCTGAATGCTCTTGATTTATTTGTTTCTGTGTCAGGTATTCTGAGAAATTCTGCAAAATGAGATCTTCTATATTATCTACCTTCAGTGTCACTAGTTCTTGCTTTCGGCAAGTTCCACTAATTAGGATTATTAAAATTACCTGTGTAGTCAAAATAAAGTAGAGATTGTTACCTATTTACGTGTTTTTATACTTTTTGCTACAAATAAATATTGTTGCAGAAGCTTCGTTAATAAATTTATTTATTTTTCTGCTATCAGGGTTTTTGACTTTTTAGGCATATAGCCGATTTGCGTTTTAAAAGTGTTCTTAACTTCATATATGACGCAATGTTTATATTTTGGTTGGCAAGTAGCATTGGTCGAAGCATTGAATATTGCACCCAAAGCGTGTTTGAAGCATTCTTTTTGGATAAAACACCACAATACACCAGAAGGGAATTCTCGGAAAATGATGTCGCATCTTAACTTTTCCGCCACGTCATGAATTGGTTGTATGCATTGGTTTACTTTGTGAAAGTAAAATATTAAGAAAATAATACTCTATCGGTCAAAAAAAAATTGTTCGCAGATCTTCCTGTGGGACACTAGACACGCTACCAACCCTATAGATATTATTTTTACTCTTATTAACAAAGTTAAAATTAATTTAAACCTATAAATAATAGTATTTTCTGTTAATTGAAAATTTGTTTCACTTATTAGATTTGAGATTTATTAATAATAGAATTAATTTCTGAACAAATAAAACATAAATACAACTACTTTCTACTTTTCCTAATTTTGAATTTGTCACAAATATTGTAGCATTTCTGAGTAGATGGTACATTTACAAAACATCCTGCAGAGATGGAGAGATGTAATACGAGATAGTGACAAGTGGTAGAATAAATTAATTTGTAAGCAACATCTACAAAAACATTTAATTAAACTAGATTTATTTAACAACCACTTTTTGGTAAATTTACTAAATGTTGTTTTCCTTATCAGCAATCGAGCAAAAACGTGTAAAAAAGCAGAAACAAGAAAAAGTTTTATAAAAACATAGTAGTTGTAGAATCAGATTCATTCTTACATAATAGCAATAATAGACGGTTGTAATAAATCTATGGATTGAAAAACCTGGTAGTCAATAAAAATCTGTTATATAAATCATGAGTAATTGTCTCACATAGAATTTTTATTGCTAAACGGAGCATAAAACCGTTTTCATCAGAGAAGGAAAAATGTTCAATAGAGGACGGTTCAGATGTGATACAAAAGAAGTATATCATTCTCAATCGTCATCAGCAAAATCATAGCATAACTTTTGTTTGAAGTGAAAGATCATTTACAGTTATTTTATTTTAGCCGTCATACAACTGTGTCTTTGATATACCTAATTAGTTCCCACAGCAACCAAATAAATAAATTCATTGAAATAAAAAAACATTATTCTGTTAACTATGAATTTTGTTTTTAATTTAACTGTTTTTGATAAAACATCAAACGCTAATATACCTAGTATGTTAAAATCAAAAATCATTTGAATTATTAAAAACACACTCAAAAAATTAAAATAACAAAAGAGTAACAAGATTAATTTTGTAAATTAAAATCATTGATTTTAATTCACATCACGTATCACCTTTACATCAACATAAAAAGTTGACAACAATTTTATAGTTGAAAGCGTTAGACGATAGAAAGTTATTTAAATAATTTTTATAAATAAAAAAAGCCTTGATAGATCAGATGGCCAATAGAATCCCACCTAGGCAAGAGTATTTTTCTACAAGGGAGATGGCTTTTGTCTGGCTCTTGAATGTATATAAGTAAATATAAGGAGTACAACAGAACCATAAAAGTCACAGTACATATGACACACTATATTTTATTTAAAATGACTTTATTTCGCTTATTGCATCCTGTTCATTAATTTTTCTTATTTAAAGCTGACATCAAACCGCTTACCATAGAATTAATAAAAAGTTTTTTGCGTCCGTCATATTGGATTCAATAGAGCGAGTTTTAACTAATTCTGCATTGTAACAAAAAAAAATGGGTATGCCAGATTTTAGCCTAACCAAATTTATCTTGCAAAATTTGTTTACAAACATTTTGCAAAAATTGTTAAATAGGTATAAAAGACAGTTCACAGCACTAAAATAGAAAAAACGGACATTTACAGTGAATAATTTAAACTAGTGTAATACGGTGATAACCAAAAGTCTTAAGTAGCTACAAGTAAACGGCTAGAAAGTTTGAATTAATAGTATTTAACCATTGTAGAAAAAGAAGGCGTTGTCATAAGCTTGTAATGTGCATCTGTGTGTCTGTTCATCGCTTTGAAGCCACTTAACTGCTCACCGATTGTGATCTGGTTCTTTTTAGTTAAAAAGGGGGTAATCGAAAGTGTTTATTATTCTGTTAGAAAATCTATGTAAGCATCTTTCACAAGCCTGATAAACTTTTATTTACCAAAACTTGGAATTGTGTTTTTTTTATTAATATTGCACAAAGAGTGTAACTTTAAACTGATGTTGAAATCATGACGCAAAATTTTTAAAACTCTTAACTTCCTAACTTGCAGTAGAAGAATTTTGTCTAGGCTTATAGCAACATCATCAATCAAGAGTCATTTAAATGAGGAATAAATTTAGGAGTTATTTTAGCCTTCTTATTATCAAAAGTATAAATTTTTAACACTCTGTTGCAACAAAAACGTTTCAAATTGATGCCATTTTAACCTAGTCATTTAAAAGATAGAACCCAAGCCGAGTTGATACAATTTATGTTCTACGCATAAAGTCATAGTACACAAGAGATTGTAATATTTCTTTACTTACAATTATTGCCACTATAGATAATATATTATAAACTTTTATATTTTCTGGAAAAAAAGTGAAAGTCGTACAATAAATTCTAAAATTCCTATTGTACAGAAGAACACCAATGTTTATCTTGGAACTACCATTAATTTCAATGTAGTTAAACAGCGCTTCTATCTCCCATCGTCAATGACCAGTTTACGTAATGAGATATGCAGTTCTTCAATTGTATTTAACCTTAAAAAGTTAAATTGGTTGAAAATAAATCAGATTAGTGTTCTAGCGGTACATGGTTTTGTAATTGAATAAAGGAAAAAAACGGTTAAAGCTGTTTTAACGACACATTGTTTCGTGAAGCATCTGATCCACTGTTTCCATATATATCAATACAGGCACGAAGAAAAAGTTAGAAGTCGTTTTTTGTATTAACGATGTTACATAAAGGGCTAGAGCTAAACAAGAGCTGGGTTGGGTTTTTGCTTAGTAGAGAGTTGCCTGCAGCAGCATTTATAAATACAAAAGGGTTGTCGTCGGCTATCTGTACAAAGCGTGTTTACGCGTATTTCTTTTGTTATTATTATTAATGAATTGCATTTAACACGTGATAGTGAATACCGTGCGTTTTTAATTTATTTAGATCAACTCCTTCTGCGCAATTTAGCTTGATACTATTTTATTGTTGTTGATAGTATGATCGCGTCGTCAAGCGTCAAAACATAATATTCAATAATGTACGACGCGCTTGTATCTGCGTATAAACTAATTAAAAAATAGACAAAATCTTATAGCAAGAGTTGATTTAAATGATTTATAAACGCACCGTAGTAGCGGAATTAACGGATATCATTGTTTTAAACTCCTTTCAGTTCAAGTGCGCCTGATTACACGCCTACACGTTTTCAGTTTACATGTTGTTTCTTTCTAGGTTATGTAGATCTTTTTTAAAATTAATAGTAAATTAAAAATCAGTATCTTTCCATAAATATAAAGTTTCTTTTACGTCAACAAACATTGCACACAATCTTCTTCTTTCTATTTTTCTAATTTTCTTCAAACAATCCTATTTAATTCATGTACATTAGCTATTGAGCGCTTTTTTTTTAAACCCCGTTTGTCCGTCTGGCAGTTTTTCTGCCTTATCAATGATTTATTTTATTGTATTAGCCATTAAAATAAATGTAATAATAGAAAATACAGCTTATGCATCCGATTTTTTATTCTCACTTCGTTGTCCTTTATTTTTTCTTTAAATGTTTTCTTGTTTTTGTTATTGATATGCTATTGTGATTGTATTTCTACTCATCTCATTTCGACTCATATTTTTATTAACTTAATTTTATTTTCATCTATTTTATTTTCATCGGTTTTATTTTTTATCTACCAGTTATTTTCTTTTAAGTTATGCGTTACTATTTTTTTAATAAATTTTATTTTAGCTTTTGTTTTTTTTTTGACAGCTTTGCAATTCCATTGTCTTGTGTGCATTCCTATTGTTGTCCGCTGTTGAAATGTTAAGCATTATTTGAAAATGTATTCAAACATCAAGAAAGTATATTACAGCATCAAATAACGAGCAAGAAGTTTAGGATCTGCCAATTCAATGTTTGCACAAGCTTAATGGTCGTATTTAAAAAGAATTTTTGTATTTGCTTTCATTGTTATTTTTCCCTTTTTGTTTTATTGCATGTTGTATTTGCCATCTGTTCTCTGTTGCATTTTGCCAGTTTATCTCTTTTATTAATATGACTTATATATTCTTATTCTAGCAAATTTTTCATTATTCTTACGTTCTACAAATTTTGTTCTACGATGATATCGTAATGCATGTGTAATGACAACCTATGCTTGATACTGCCTAATATCAATAATAGCGAGATATAATATTTATATTTATATCGCGCTAGCAACCCATAAAAACGACCATACGTAGCTTTACTACTAACTGCGCAAATATATATTTTTTAAACATAAGTAGGTACGATACAAATCACGAAGAATTATTGACATTTTAAGCTGCAAATTGAATAAAAAAGTGTGAGCGGTAAAAAATTTTTTATAGCACGAAAGAACACTTACTACTTGTTAATCTTAACTTGTTAATCAAATCTACTTATACTTGTACAATATTTGCTTTTTACACTATTTACAAAAATAAGTATGGCTTGATTATCTTTTGAAATATCATTTTTTTAATGCAAATTGTCGATCAAAGCTTTTTTTTCTTACATACTATTTTATTTTCTGCTTTTGTATTATTTAACCCAATTCATTTTTATTGCATTTTTTTTATTTAATAAATTTTTTTTTCATTCTTTTTTTGGGTTTAATTTTAATTACATATATGATATTTTTCCTGAATATGTTTTTTTTATTAACTAGCTCATTTGTACATGTAACATTACTTTCTTCGTATTTTTTTACTTTTTTTTTGTTTTAACTTCTTCTTTTTTTTTTTCAAAGTCTTTTGGGCACAGATTTTTCTAAATTCTCTCAGTTCATCTCTGTCATTCATAGAATAGCGTTATTTGAGATAAGTTTTCAGTTGTCATCTCTCACCCCCTTAGCGAGGTGAATAATCCTTCAAACATCTCAAATAGAACTATACATCTTGCAATACATCATTTAGAAGCTATTTTCATAAAGTGTGTTTTCATGTAACTAGTTTTATTATTACTCACAAAACTGACAACTGAAGCATTCTGATTGTTTGCGTTTTTGCTTTAAATTGTTATCATTTTTTTTCCTGCCTCCTTTATCAATGAAAACGTTTGGTCTATAACTGGATCTTTTCATCAAGATTAAATTTTCAAAATAACATCATTGCACTCCCATCAATGACAATCGTTTATTCGATTGCGGAAAGAGAAGAATTAATTTTCAGCTCAGCAGAGTTGTGCTCGCGCGACACCTTAATAAGAATGTCTGTGCAAAGTATATTATTGAATTGGTACAAAAATTTCAAGCAACAGGATCCGTGACAAACAAAAAAAAGAAAGAAACGAGTGGTTGATGAAATGGTCCAAATTGAAAAGTTTTGCAAATTCGGTATGACCCCACTCAGTTACAGGCAGTTGCAGCTACAAGCCTTTCTTATTCATCTGTACGCCAAGAGACAAACTCCTTTAAATTTCATCCTTATAAGATAAAGATGGCTCAAGAACTAAACGAAGACGACCACGAAATTTTGTAAAATTATAATCGAAAACATAATTGTCAACTCAAATCTTGTGAAAAATATTTGTTTCAGTGACAAATGCACACTTTCTTTAAATGATCGTGTGAATTAACACAATGTGCGACACTGGAGGTATGTCAATCTGCATATTATTCGAGAAGGTCAAACACAAGACTCTCAGACACTAGACTACTTGGATATATTAAAAAACGTAATCGACTCTCTGCTTACCGAATAATTGAAAAATCAACGCGACGTTGAGAGAAAGCAAATGTTAGTCGAAGATGGGTTAACAGAATGCAAGCTCTGCCACATTTTGCCGTTAATGTACAAAATTGGCTAAATAATATGTTTCCTGATCACTGGATTGGTAAGCGGATAAGCATTGAATGACCACCACAGTCACCGGATTTGAGCGTTTTGGATTTCTTTCTGTGGGGTCAGCTAAAGTCCGCGGCTTACAAAATACAGCTCGCTAACATAAAGGATTTACGTAAAAAGAAT